>CM038345.1:34040902-34674045 GCA_021464625.1 Proterorhinus semilunaris | reverse complement strand
GCACTTCGTGTCCGTTGCTCGGGCCTAATTATAAAGAAAACAAAGCAAGATAGAGGCATGTTGTAATAGACTTTTTTGATCAGTGTGACATGGAGAATCAGGATATAATTTTTGTTTTCACTTTCGTAAAAGTGTAATTTTGCAGGTATAGGTAGGGGGCGCTATTTTTTGAAAATTGCACAATTATCCAGGCGAATCAGTACGATCCATAGAGGGGCTCATGTGATGCACATATTAGTGCAATTGGAACTTGCATGCTCTTTTGAGTTGTCGTCAAAGAGGCGGGAAAAAGCATGATATTTATTATAAAAAAAACAAAGCAAGATAGAGGCATCTTGTGATTGACTTTTTTGATCAGTGTGACATGGAGAATCCAAATATACCCTTTGTTTTCACTTCTGTGAAAATAAATCTTTCACGGCCATGCAATGTGCACAGGGGGCGCCGTTGGGCACTTTGTTTGGCGGACTTCAAAATAGTACAATTTTCACCAATCCTGATCATTAGGTCAAATAAAATTGAGTTTTCGTTAATGTTCAGGGGGTCAAAATTGAGATCAAAGACGTAATAATAATAATAATAATGGAAACAGTTTTTTTGCTATGTTTTGGCATTTTATTTCTCCCAAACGACATTACTCAGATTGATGCCTTTTTGGTATGTTGATCCCTATGACGGGGAAGGCCTGTGTGATTATTTTCACAACTCCATACCATCCCGATTTTTTGATTGGAATTTTTCAAGAAAAAACCTTGAAGGGGGCGCCAGTGGGTCATTTTTGGCGATAGTGGCTGCGTTTGCACATGGTTAGGTCCAGCTCGAGAATGTGCACGTGCGCCGTATTGGGTCCGTTGCAATCCCACAAAGTCTGTGAAAGATATGAGACTTTGAATTTTGTTGAAAATGGCCTTTGAGTTGCGGCCTTGTCATGACCACGCCCGATAATATTTCCAAAATTGAAATGAGGATTTGGAAAGCCACATGGGTCTGGGACATTTTGGCCAAAAATTGAAGCTTTTGATTGAAAACTCGGGGATCAGGGGTCACAAGTTCAACAGGTACGATTTTGAAGGTTCGAGGTTTGGGCCAAGATGGCCGACTTCCTGTAGAGTTTAGGCCGGGCTCATAATATATTTTTTGACATGTCCTGACGTGGTCTATGACCCTGGCCAGTGTCACCTTTGTACCATGACATTTTTTGCCACCGGGCTCTCATTGACTCAATGTAAACTGCCTGTTTGAGGGGGCGCCACTGAGCCATCTTTGATTATTTTCTCTTGCCAACGCCACCCAAAATTAGACCTCCCGGAGCACTAATTCCTGATACCTGTTACTTGTGTATCGGTCCACGTTTGCTATTTGAATTCTTGCGTTTTCCCTTTTTTTTTACGATTTTAATTAGTCCCTCGCCGGGCACTTCGTGTCCGTTGCTCGGGCCTAATTATAAAGAAAACAAAGCAAGATAGAGGCATGTTGTAATAGACTTTTTTGATCAGTGTGACATGGAGAATCAGGATATAATTTTTGTTTTCACTTTCGTAAAAGTGTAATTTTGCAGGTATAGGTAGGGGGCGCTATTTTTTTGAAAATTGCACAATTATCCAGGCGAATCAGTACGATCCATAGAGGGGCTCATGTGATGCACATATTAGTGCAATTGGAACTTGCATGCTCTTTTGAGTTGTCGTCAAAGAGGCGGGAAAAAGCATGATATTTATTATAAAAAAAACAAAGCAAGATAGAGGCATCTTGTGATTGACTTTTTTGATCAGTGTGACATGGAGAATCCAAATATACCCTTTGTTTTCACTTCTGTGAAAATAAATCTTTCACGGCCATGCAATGTGCACAGGGGGCGCCGTTGGGCACTTTGTTTGGCGGACTTCAAAATAGTACAATTTTCACCAATCCTGATCATTAGGTCAAATAAAATTGAGTTTTCGTTAATGTTCAGGGGGTCAAAATTGAGATCAAAGACGTAATAATAATAATAATAATGGAAACAGTTTTTTTGCTATGTTTTGGCATTTTATTTCTCCCAAACGACATTACTCAGATTGATGCCTTTTTGGTATGTTGATCCCTATGACGGGGAAGGCCTGTGTGATTATTTTCACAACTCCATACCATCCCGATTTTTTGATTGGAATTTTTCAAGAAAAAACCTTGAAGGGGGCGCCAGTGGGTCATTTTTGGCGATAGTGGCTGCGTTTGCACATGGTTAGGTCCAGCTCGAGAATGTGCACGTGCGCCGTATTGGGTCCGTTGCAATCCCACAAAGTCTGTGAAAGATATGAGACTTTGAATTTTGTTGAAAATGGCCTTTGAGTTGCGGCCTTGTCATGACCACGCCCGATAATATTTCCAAAATTGAAATGAGGATTTGGAAAGCCACATGGGTCTGGGACATTTTGGCCAAAAATTGAAGCTTTTGATTGAAAACTCGGGGATCAGGGGTCACAAGTTCAACAGGTACGATTTTGAAGGTTCGAGGTTTGGGCCAAGATGGCCGACTTCCTGTAGAGTTTAGGCCGGGCTCATAATATATTTTTTGACATGTCCTGACGTGGTCTATGACCCTGGCCAGTGTCACCTTTGTACCATGACATTTTTTGCCACCGGGCTCTCATTGACTCAATGTAAACTGCCTGTTTGAGGGGGCGCCACTGAGCCATCTTTGATTATTTTCTCTTGCCAACGCCACCCAAAATTAGACCTCCCGGAGCACTAATTCCTGATACCTGTTACTTGTGTATCGGTCCACGTTTGCTATTTGAATTCTTGCGTTTTCCCTTTTTTTTTACGATTTTAATTAGTCCCTCGCCGGGCACTTCGTGTCCGTTGCTCGGGCCTAATTATAAAGAAAACAAAGCAAGATAGAGGCATGTTGTAATAGACTTTTTTGATCAGTGTGACATGGAGAATCAGGATATAATTTTTGTTTTCACTTTCGTAAAAGTGTAATTTTGCAGGTATAGGTAGGGGGCGCTATTTTTTTGAAAATTGCACAATTATCCAGGCGAATCAGTACGATCCATAGAGGGGCTCATGTGATGCACATATTAGTGCAATTGGAACTTGCATGCTCTTTTGAGTTGTCGTCAAAGAGGCGGGAAAAAGCATGATATTTATTATAAAAAAAACAAAGCAAGATAGAGGCATCTTGTGATTGACTTTTTTGATCAGTGTGACATGGAGAATCCAAATATACCCTTTGTTTTCACTTCTGTGAAAATAAATCTTTCACGGCCATGCAATGTGCACAGGGGGCGCCGTTGGGCACTTTGTTTGGCGGACTTCAAAATAGTACAATTTTCACCAATCCTGATCATTAGGTCAAATAAAATTGAGTTTTCGTTAATGTTCAGGGGGTCAAAATTGAGATCAAAGACGTAATAATAATAATAATAATGGAAACAGTTTTTTTGCTATGTTTTGGCATTTTATTTCTCCCAAACGACATTACTCAGATTGATGCCTTTTTGGTATGTTGATCCCTATGACGGGGAAGGCCTGTGTGATTATTTTCACAACTCCATACCATCCCGATTTTTTGATTGGAATTTTTCAAGAAAAAACCTTGAAGGGGGCGCCAGTGGGTCATTTTTGGCGATAGTGGCTGCGTTTGCACATGGTTAGGTCCAGCTCGAGAATGTGCACGTGCGCCGTATTGGGTCCGTTGCAATCCCACAAAGTCTGTGAAAGATATGAGACTTTGAATTTTGTTGAAAATGGCCTTTGAGTTGCGGCCTTGTCATGACCACGCCCGATAATATTTCCAAAATTGAAATGAGGATTTGGAAAGCCACATGGGTCTGGGACATTTTGGCCAAAAATTGAAGCTTTTGATTGAAAACTCGGGGATCAGGGGTCACAAGTTCAACAGGTACGATTTTGAAGGTTCGAGGTTTGGGCCAAGATGGCCGACTTCCTGTAGAGTTTAGGCCGGGCTCATAATATATTTTTTGACATGTCCTGACGTGGTCTATGACCCTGGCCAGTGTCACCTTTGTACCATGACATTTTTTGCCACCGGGCTCTCATTGACTCAATGTAAACTGCCTGTTTGAGGGGGCGCCACTGAGCCATCTTTGATTATTTTCTCTTGCCAACGCCACCCAAAATTAGACCTCCCGGAGCACTAATTCCTGATACCTGTTACTTGTGTATCGGTCCACGTTTGCTATTTGAATTCTTGCGTTTTCCCTTTTTTTTTACGATTTTAATTAGTCCCTCGCCGGGCACTTCGTGTCCGTTGCTCGGGCCTAATTATAAAGAAAACAAAGCAAGATAGAGGCATGTTGTAATAGACTTTTTTGATCAGTGTGACATGGAGAATCAGGATATAATTTTTGTTTTCACTTTCGTAAAAGTGTAATTTTGCAGGTATAGGTAGGGGGCGCTATTTTTTTGAAAATTGCACAATTATCCAGGCGAATCAGTACGATCCATAGAGGGGCTCATGTGATGCACATATTAGTGCAATTGGAACTTGCATGCTCTTTTGAGTTGTCGTCAAAGAGGCGGGAAAAAGCATGATATTTATTATAAAAAAAACAAAGCAAGATAGAGGCATCTTGTGATTGACTTTTTTGATCAGTGTGACATGGAGAATCCAAATATACCCTTTGTTTTCACTTCTGTGAAAATAAATCTTTCACGGCCATGCAATGTGCACAGGGGGCGCCGTTGGGCACTTTGTTTGGCGGACTTCAAAATAGTACAATTTTCACCAATCCTGATCATTAGGTCAAATAAAATTGAGTTTTCGTTAATGTTCAGGGGGTCAAAATTGAGATCAAAGACGTAATAATAATAATAATAATGGAAACAGTTTTTTTGCTATGTTTTGGCATTTTATTTCTCCCAAACGACATTACTCAGATTGATGCCTTTTTGGTATGTTGATCCCTATGACGGGGAAGGCCTGTGTGATTATTTTCACAACTCCATACCATCCCGATTTTTTGATTGGAATTTTTCAAGAAAAAACCTTGAAGGGGGCGCCAGTGGGTCATTTTTGGCGATAGTGGCTGCGTTTGCACATGGTTAGGTCCAGCTCGAGAATGTGCACGTGCGCCGTATTGGGTCCGTTGCAATCCCACAAAGTCTGTGAAAGATATGAGACTTTGAATTTTGTTGAAAATGGCCTTTGAGTTGCGGCCTTGTCATGACCACGCCCGATAATATTTCCAAAATTGAAATGAGGATTTGGAAAGCCACATGGGTCTGGGACATTTTGGCCAAAAATTGAAGCTTTTGATTGAAAACTCGGGGATCAGGGGTCACAAGTTCAACAGGTACGATTTTGAAGGTTCGAGGTTTGGGCCAAGATGGCCGACTTCCTGTAGAGTTTAGGCCGGGCTCATAATATATTTTTTGACATGTCCTGACGTGGTCTATGACCCTGGCCAGTGTCACCTTTGTACCATGACATTTTTTGCCACCGGGCTCTCATTGACTCAATGTAAACTGCCTGTTTGAGGGGGCGCCACTGAGCCATCTTTGATTATTTTCTCTTGCCAACGCCACCCAAAATTAGACCTCCCGGAGCACTAATTCCTGATACCTGTTACTTGTGTATCGGTCCACGTTTGCTATTTGAATTCTTGCGTTTTCCCTTTTTTTTTACGATTTTAATTAGTCCCTCGCCGGGCACTTCGTGTCCGTTGCTCGGGCCTAATTATAAAGAAAACAAAGCAAGATAGAGGCATGTTGTAATAGACTTTTTTGATCAGTGTGACATGGAGAATCAGGATATAATTTTTGTTTTCACTTTCGTAAAAGTGTAATTTTGCAGGTATAGGTAGGGGGCGCTATTTTTTTGAAAATTGCACAATTATCCAGGCGAATCAGTACGATCCATAGAGGGGCTCATGTGATGCACATATTAGTGCAATTGGAACTTGCATGCTCTTTTGAGTTGTCGTCAAAGAGGCGGGAAAAAGCATGATATTTATTATAAAAAAAACAAAGCAAGATAGAGGCATCTTGTGATTGACTTTTTTGATCAGTGTGACATGGAGAATCCAAATATACCCTTTGTTTTCACTTCTGTGAAAATAAATCTTTCACGGCCATGCAATGTGCACAGGGGGCGCCGTTGGGCACTTTGTTTGGCGGACTTCAAAATAGTACAATTTTCACCAATCCTGATCATTAGGTCAAATAAAATTGAGTTTTCGTTAATGTTCAGGGGGTCAAAATTGAGATCAAAGACGTAATAATAATAATAATAATGGAAACAGTTTTTTTGCTATGTTTTGGCATTTTATTTCTCCCAAACGACATTACTCAGATTGATGCCTTTTTGGTATGTTGATCCCTATGACGGGGAAGGCCTGTGTGATTATTTTCACAACTCCATACCATCCCGATTTTTTGATTGGAATTTTTCAAGAAAAAACCTTGAAGGGGGCGCCAGTGGGTCATTTTTGGCGATAGTGGCTGCGTTTGCACATGGTTAGGTCCAGCTCGAGAATGTGCACGTGCGCCGTATTGGGTCCGTTGCAATCCCACAAAGTCTGTGAAAGATATGAGACTTTGAATTTTGTTGAAAATGGCCTTTGAGTTGCGGCCTTGTCATGACCACGCCCGATAATATTTCCAAAATTGAAATGAGGATTTGGAAAGCCACATGGGTCTGGGACATTTTGGCCAAAAATTGAAGCTTTTGATTGAAAACTCGGGGATCAGGGGTCACAAGTTCAACAGGTACGATTTTGAAGGTTCGAGGTTTGGGCCAAGATGGCCGACTTCCTGTAGAGTTTAGGCCGGGCTCATAATATATTTTTTGACATGTCCTGACGTGGTCTATGACCCTGGCCAGTGTCACCTTTGTACCATGACATTTTTTGCCACCGGGCTCTCATTGACTCAATGTAAACTGCCTGTTTGAGGGGGCGCCACTGAGCCATCTTTGATTATTTTCTCTTGCCAACGCCACCCAAAATTAGACCTCCCGGAGCACTAATTCCTGATACCTGTTACTTGTGTATCGGTCCACGTTTGCTATTTGAATTCTTGCGTTTTCCCTTTTTTTTTACGATTTTAATTAGTCCCTCGCCGGGCACTTCGTGTCCGTTGCTCGGGCCTAATTATAAAGAAAACAAAGCAAGATAGAGGCATGTTGTAATAGACTTTTTTGATCAGTGTGACATGGAGAATCAGGATATAATTTTTGTTTTCACTTTCGTAAAAGTGTAATTTTGCAGGTATAGGTAGGGGGCGCTATTTTTTTGAAAATTGCACAATTATCCAGGCGAATCAGTACGATCCATAGAGGGGCTCATGTGATGCACATATTAGTGCAATTGGAACTTGCATGCTCTTTTGAGTTGTCGTCAAAGAGGCGGGAAAAAGCATGATATTTATTATAAAAAAAACAAAGCAAGATAGAGGCATCTTGTGATTGACTTTTTTGATCAGTGTGACATGGAGAATCCAAATATACCCTTTGTTTTCACTTCTGTGAAAATAAATCTTTCACGGCCATGCAATGTGCACAGGGGGCGCCGTTGGGCACTTTGTTTGGCGGACTTCAAAATAGTACAATTTTCACCAATCCTGATCATTAGGTCAAATAAAATTGAGTTTTCGTTAATGTTCAGGGGGTCAAAATTGAGATCAAAGACGTAATAATAATAATAATAATGGAAACAGTTTTTTTGCTATGTTTTGGCATTTTATTTCTCCCAAACGACATTACTCAGATTGATGCCTTTTTGGTATGTTGATCCCTATGACGGGGAAGGCCTGTGTGATTATTTTCACAACTCCATACCATCCCGATTTTTTGATTGGAATTTTTCAAGAAAAAACCTTGAAGGGGGCGCCAGTGGGTCATTTTTGGCGATAGTGGCTGCGTTTGCACATGGTTAGGTCCAGCTCGAGAATGTGCACGTGCGCCGTATTGGGTCCGTTGCAATCCCACAAAGTCTGTGAAAGATATGAGACTTTGAATTTTGTTGAAAATGGCCTTTGAGTTGCGGCCTTGTCATGACCACGCCCGATAATATTTCCAAAATTGAAATGAGGATTTGGAAAGCCACATGGGTCTGGGACATTTTGGCCAAAAATTGAAGCTTTTGATTGAAAACTCGGGGATCAGGGGTCACAAGTTCAACAGGTACGATTTTGAAGGTTCGAGGTTTGGGCCAAGATGGCCGACTTCCTGTAGAGTTTAGGCCGGGCTCATAATATATTTTTTGACATGTCCTGACGTGGTCTATGACCCTGGCCAGTGTCACCTTTGTACCATGACATTTTTTGCCACCGGGCTCTCATTGACTCAATGTAAACTGCCTGTTTGAGGGGGCGCCACTGAGCCATCTTTGATTATTTTCTCTTGCCAACGCCACCCAAAATTAGACCTCCCGGAGCACTAATTCCTGATACCTGTTACTTGTGTATCGGTCCACGTTTGCTATTTGAATTCTTGCGTTTTCCCTTTTTTTTTACGATTTTAATTAGTCCCTCGCCGGGCACTTCGTGTCCGTTGCTCGGGCCTAATTATAAAGAAAACAAAGCAAGATAGAGGCATGTTGTAATAGACTTTTTTGATCAGTGTGACATGGAGAATCAGGATATAATTTTTGTTTTCACTTTCGTAAAAGTGTAATTTTGCAGGTATAGGTAGGGGGCGCTATTTTTTTGAAAATTGCACAATTATCCAGGCGAATCAGTACGATCCATAGAGGGGCTCATGTGATGCACATATTAGTGCAATTGGAACTTGCATGCTCTTTTGAGTTGTCGTCAAAGAGGCGGGAAAAAGCATGATATTTATTATAAAAAAAACAAAGCAAGATAGAGGCATCTTGTGATTGACTTTTTTGATCAGTGTGACATGGAGAATCCAAATATACCCTTTGTTTTCACTTCTGTGAAAATAAATCTTTCACGGCCATGCAATGTGCACAGGGGGCGCCGTTGGGCACTTTGTTTGGCGGACTTCAAAATAGTACAATTTTCACCAATCCTGATCATTAGGTCAAATAAAATTGAGTTTTCGTTAATGTTCAGGGGGTCAAAATTGAGATCAAAGACGTAATAATAATAATAATAATGGAAACAGTTTTTTTGCTATGTTTTGGCATTTTATTTCTCCCAAACGACATTACTCAGATTGATGCCTTTTTGGTATGTTGATCCCTATGACGGGGAAGGCCTGTGTGATTATTTTCACAACTCCATACCATCCCGATTTTTTGATTGGAATTTTTCAAGAAAAAACCTTGAAGGGGGCGCCAGTGGGTCATTTTTGGCGATAGTGGCTGCGTTTGCACATGGTTAGGTCCAGCTCGAGAATGTGCACGTGCGCCGTATTGGGTCCGTTGCAATCCCACAAAGTCTGTGAAAGATATGAGACTTTGAATTTTGTTGAAAATGGCCTTTGAGTTGCGGCCTTGTCATGACCACGCCCGATAATATTTCCAAAATTGAAATGAGGATTTGGAAAGCCACATGGGTCTGGGACATTTTGGCCAAAAATTGAAGCTTTTGATTGAAAACTCGGGGATCAGGGGTCACAAGTTCAACAGGTACGATTTTGAAGGTTCGAGGTTTGGGCCAAGATGGCCGACTTCCTGTAGAGTTTAGGCCGGGCTCATAATATATTTTTTGACATGTCCTGACGTGGTCTATGACCCTGGCCAGTGTCACCTTTGTACCATGACATTTTTTGCCACCGGGCTCTCATTGACTCAATGTAAACTGCCTGTTTGAGGGGGCGCCACTGAGCCATCTTTGATTATTTTCTCTTGCCAACGCCACCCAAAATTAGACCTCCCGGAGCACTAATTCCTGATACCTGTTACTTGTGTATCGGTCCACGTTTGCTATTTGAATTCTTGCGTTTTCCCTTTTTTTTTACGATTTTAATTAGTCCCTCGCCGGGCACTTCGTGTCCGTTGCTCGGGCCTAATTATAAAGAAAACAAAGCAAGATAGAGGCATGTTGTAATAGACTTTTTTGATCAGTGTGACATGGAGAATCAGGATATAATTTTTGTTTTCACTTTCGTAAAAGTGTAATTTTGCAGGTATAGGTAGGGGGCGCTATTTTTTTGAAAATTGCACAATTATCCAGGCGAATCAGTACGATCCATAGAGGGGCTCATGTGATGCACATATTAGTGCAATTGGAACTTGCATGCTCTTTTGAGTTGTCGTCAAAGAGGCGGGAAAAAGCATGATATTTATTATAAAAAAAACAAAGCAAGATAGAGGCATCTTGTGATTGACTTTTTTGATCAGTGTGACATGGAGAATCCAAATATACCCTTTGTTTTCACTTCTGTGAAAATAAATCTTTCACGGCCATGCAATGTGCACAGGGGGCGCCGTTGGGCACTTTGTTTGGCGGACTTCAAAATAGTACAATTTTCACCAATCCTGATCATTAGGTCAAATAAAATTGAGTTTTCGTTAATGTTCAGGGGGTCAAAATTGAGATCAAAGACGTAATAATAATAATAATAATGGAAACAGTTTTTTTGCTATGTTTTGGCATTTTATTTCTCCCAAACGACATTACTCAGATTGATGCCTTTTTGGTATGTTGATCCCTATGACGGGGAAGGCCTGTGTGATTATTTTCACAACTCCATACCATCCCGATTTTTTGATTGGAATTTTTCAAGAAAAAACCTTGAAGGGGGCGCCAGTGGGTCATTTTTGGCGATAGTGGCTGCGTTTGCACATGGTTAGGTCCAGCTCGAGAATGTGCACGTGCGCCGTATTGGGTCCGTTGCAATCCCACAAAGTCTGTGAAAGATATGAGACTTTGAATTTTGTTGAAAATGGCCTTTGAGTTGCGGCCTTGTCATGACCACGCCCGATAATATTTCCAAAATTGAAATGAGGATTTGGAAAGCCACATGGGTCTGGGACATTTTGGCCAAAAATTGAAGCTTTTGATTGAAAACTCGGGGATCAGGGGTCACAAGTTCAACAGGTACGATTTTGAAGGTTCGAGGTTTGGGCCAAGATGGCCGACTTCCTGTAGAGTTTAGGCCGGGCTCATAATATATTTTTTGACATGTCCTGACGTGGTCTATGACCCTGGCCAGTGTCACCTTTGTACCATGACATTTTTTGCCACCGGGCTCTCATTGACTCAATGTAAACTGCCTGTTTGAGGGGGCGCCACTGAGCCATCTTTGATTATTTTCTCTTGCCAACGCCACCCAAAATTAGACCTCCCGGAGCACTAATTCCTGATACCTGTTACTTGTGTATCGGTCCACGTTTGCTATTTGAATTCTTGCGTTTTCCCTTTTTTTTTACGATTTTAATTAGTCCCTCGCCGGGCACTTCGTGTCCGTTGCTCGGGCCTAATAATATAAATTACCCCCAACAACTGTCAGACGTAAGACAACCAGAGGACATAATATATATGACAGAGAAGGACATACAGCAGGGTGGTAAAAGATAGCTTGTTAAAACTGCAAAATGTCACTGTCAGTGGCGTAAGGCAATGTTTTTTTTCGGGGAAAATTGTCCATCCATCCATCCATCTTCTTCCACTTGTCCGTTGCCGGGTTGTGGGGGCAGCTGTTGGAGCTGCCCAAATCACATTGCTCCAGCTCCTATGGCTCCTCCTGCAGGTGGTGGGTCCACAGAGGGGAAAATTGTGTCGATAACAATCTACCTCTGGATCAGGTGGGCTCTTTTTCCCGTCTTTTTCAGCCCTCTACACTCAAGCCATCTCTTCAATTGAAAATTTGTATGTTCTTCTATTATACCATCATTCTCGGAGTTAGCAGGTTTAGCTCAGTAGACATCTTGTCCGTAAACTATTTACATGCGTCTAGCATGAGTGACACGCGCGAGTTAACCCCCCAGCAACCGTCACTAGCTTAATGAATATGAATGAGAAACGGTGACGTATATCGTGCGGTACGCTATTGAAATGAAGTATAGTATGCTGTATATGGCTTCACTGGTCAAATGTCCCTAATGACACCAAACCTACGCCCTTGTTTAAGTAAACCTTTTATTGAAAACAACAATGAAACTGAAATAGGTTTTGCAGCTGATCCAACGTTAAGGCGAGACATGGCAGGTAATTATTTTTGTCTTTCATTTTTCAGGTTTTGGTCCAGTTTGGTCTCTTAACATAAACTTTCACCAGGAAATAAAAAAATCCCTAATCTACACAAAAAAACATGTTTCATTATTTACTGATTCAATGTTTCCCCATAGAAAACATAAAATGATGAGGAAACTTGCAATACATTTTTTCCTCATATTTATGCCAGTAATCGACAACAGATCACCATCTGCACATCGGGTTTATAGTTCTGAAGGCTGCCTGAAGGGCTACAGGCCTTTGGAGCACCATCTAAGATTGTTGCCCTGCTCAAGCTGCTTTATAGCAGCGCACAGAGCTGTGTCCGTATTAACGGCAGAGACTATATATGACTGGTTTCCCATCTTCAGTGGTGTTCGCCAGGGCTGCGTGGCTGCTCCTGACCTCTTCAACTGCATCATTGACCATCTGATGTCCAGGGTTTGTGAGCGGCTCCCCGGAGTGTCCTTGGCAGCTACCACCTGACTGACCTGCAGTACACTGACAACACCATCCTGCTCAGCACATCTTACAGCCAGCTGAGACACTCTGGGTATATACAGTGAAGAGGCAGAGAAGCTTGGCCTCTAAGTGCGTTCGACACAAACCAAATTCATGTATGTCGGTGATGGCCCGGATCCACCTCCCCATGGCTTGGTAATGATAATGTGGAGCCTGTCAAGAACTTTGTGTATCTGGGGTCCATAGTAACAGGGGATCTAAAACCAGAGATTATCCGCAGAAGAGCTGCATAAGATCTGCAGTCTCTCTGGAAACCACTCTGGTGGCACCAGACCATCTCACACGAGACGGAACTTTGCACTCCAAAAAATAAATATCTAGATTAGTTTCAATGTCTTACATTGAGCATAATGATTTAAATTTGAGTTGTTTTGACTAAGATGTAGTTGGGCATTTGACCTAGATTATTTCACTTGTTCTGAGATCTTTCAATACATGTTGTCTTATTTCAAGCAAGATGACCTTAGAAACAGTGAGAAATATCCTCAAACAAGGGTTATAAGAGAACCTTTTGGACTGAATGAGCAAAGGTCGGAGAAATATGGGCTCGATAGGAATACAATTAGAGAGGGCGTCATCACCCCAGGCATTTTGAGTAATTAGGACCTCGCCTCATGCGCCAAAGGAAGAGTCTGTGATGGATCAGCCTTTAGTCAGACATATCAGCGAAACTGGAAGGATCAAGGTCAAGGTTTCTTCATTTGTAGTCGCAGGTACATTAGTTTGCAGAAGGGAATACAGCAGTCCACAACATATATATTACACAGTAAGAACAAGAAACAAACAAAATACAGGTGCGAGCTATCTACAGTCTTCGAGGGATAAAAACACCACAGTGACGGGACCTGAAAAGGAGAGTGGGGTTAGGGTTTCCGACCCGACCCCCTCCTTATTTAGGATCACGATTGCTGCAGGTACAAAACTGTCTCTGTACCACTTAGTAGTCCCTTTGGGTTCTACATAGCGTTTACCTAAGCGATGAAAAAGGAACTCTCAATGCAGAGGGCGAGTAACGTCCTGAAGAATAGAGTTAACCTTCCACTGGAGCTGCCCTGAAACTGAGCTGTGACTGACCCACCAGCCAACTCGTCCACTTTACCACCTGCTGTAGTGAATTTTTTTTGGTCTCTCAGCGACAAACTACCATACCAGGCAACCACGGAGAAGGACACAACAGGTACAGGCCAGTTTCCTCAGACAAGATAAATGCTGATGGCCTTTTTTGCAGACAATTTCACAGTTGTCCATAAAACTCAATTTGAGTTAGCGATTTTCGTAGTACATTTTTGTAGCTGTCCACACACTCGACAAGCTGACCCATAAAGGTGGTTGGGTCTTACTAAAAATCAATGTGCATGTCTTTCGTTTTTTGACATAAAAAACAAAACAAAAAAACAAAAGATTCATCACACCAGCAGATGAAATCTTCAACAACTGGACCCTGACCAGTCTCGATATTTTGTAACACACTGACAACAACTGCATCATCTGCAAATTTGAGAATGTATCTGTTCTCATACTTGCTTGGACACATGTTTGTATACAAGATAAAGAGCAACGGAGAGAGACAGCAGCCTTGCGGAGATCCAGTATTTGAACGACCTAACTCAGATAAGGTGCCATTGACTTTCCCTCTCTGAGATCTCAATGTTAAACAGTCTAAAATCCCATCCCACCAAATTAGGTTTAGGTTAAAATATTCGATCAACCTTATTGCTAAGATGTGAGGTTGTATGGAGTTAAAGATGAGGTTGGAGCTGCAGGAAACAGTAGATTTACGAACGCAGCGAAAGACATGAAGTTAGTTGTAGTTTGCAACGTTTCAAACCACCAAAAAAAAAAAATCTATTATTGACCAGTCTCTGACAAGATCATATTCCAATCCGCTCTTTTTCAATACTTTGTGAGAAACTGACACACTTTATGTTTGATCTCTCCGCTCAGTTTTGGACACTCCTGATGAAATATTAGCATGTTTTTCACCGTCGAAGCAGGGTTTCCCCGCGAGGTCGGCGCTTTGACGTTTGAACCTGGTAAACAGCGGCTCCGCGGCGCCGTTTCCCGCAGACAGGTGGGCATGATTATTTAATGGCGCCGACTCGACCGGGCGCCGCACGTCACCGGACTTTTAACATCTTTACATCTGCGGCGCTCTCATCTCCGCGTGCGCCGTCCCGGCCGCACCGCTCTTTCATTTTTCATAAGTTTCTGTTCAAACTCCATCAATTATTGCGCGTTTTTTAATTGTTTACACCGCTGATGTCTCAATGCTTTCATCCACGGTGTCAGGGATTTTGACTTAATTCGACTTTTCATGTGTTGTGGCGAGCTCCTGGTTTTGAATTTCCATCGTAAATTAGACAAGATAAATTGCAAAATAAAGTTCAGAATTGCAATTGGATCGTTGCACTCTTCATTTCCTATGGAAATCTTAAAACGTTGGAATAATCATAATTTCTATCGAGAAATAGGTAGATGATCAATTACTACAAGGCAAAACTCTATCTCGAGAATAATGTAATGTATTTCTTAGAACAATTTGTCCTTAATTTGTACGTTTGCAAAGTGAGGAGAGATAATTGAAATTTGAAAGTAAACAATCAAATTCCTCCCCTCTAGAAAGCCCTTAGTTTGCAAAATGGGAAGAGCAGGAACATATTTTTTTTTAAAGTTAATGATCAAGCTCCTCCCCTTCTTGGTATTGGTTATTTGTGTAACGCAAACACTGGGTGAGGAAAGTCCTTCTCTTTGGGCCTCATGGCAGGGAGCTGATATTGGTGTAATACCACCCCCTGGTGGCCAGGGTGACTCCTAAAGACACTTGGTAAACAGGATTCTAATGGTAACTTTACACCTCCCGAGCACTGCTTAAAAGCCTGGCTCCAAAGAGTTTATTTTTTCTTCTAAAAATTGCTATGACCCGAGCGACAATGCTGGGCTAAGTGTCATATTTACGGCTAGGGCCAACCTGTCCCGCGGCATCAAAAAAGCAGTACTCCAAAAAAGATAACTGATCACTTTAGAGACAGCAGAGACACTCGGAGTCTGTGGGAGGGGATAAAGACCATCACAGACTATAAACCTCCTCGACAAACCTGTGCCAGTGACACCTCTCTGTTGAACGCTCTAAATGAATTCTTTGCTCGCTACGAGGCACTCAACAGAACCCCGGCACAAAAGTCAACACCACCTCCTGAAGACCAAGTGCTGAAGCTATCTCCAGAGAGTGTGAGAAGATCTCTGAGCAGGATCAACATACACAAAGCACCGGGTCCAGACAACATACCAGGTCGTGTACTGAAAGGTTGCGCTGATGAACTCACTGAAGTCTTCACAGACATTTTTAACACATCTCTGCAGCAGGCTGTGGTCCCAACGTGCCTCAAAGCGACCACCATCATTCCGGTGCCAAAGAAGTCACCGCCCTCCTGGAGCTGCCCAGTAGCCTTGAAACAAAGGACTCTTACGTTAGAAAGCTGTTTTTAGACTTTAGCTCAACATTCAACACTATAATCCCACAGCAGCTAATACACAAACTGCTCCACCTGGGGATCAACACATCACTGTGCAACTGGCTGCTGGACTTTGACAGGGAGACCACAGGCTGTACGTGTCGGCGGAAAGTCCTCCAGAACCATCACACTGAACACGGGAGCTCCCCAAGGCTGTGTGCTGAGCCCCCTCCTGTTCACTCTGCTGACCCATGACTGTGCTCCAAAGTACGACTCAAACCTCTTCATCAAGTTTGCAGACGACACAACAGTGGTGGGTCTCATCAACAACAGAGACGAGTCAAACTACAGGAGTGAGGTGAGCAGTCTGGCCATGTGGTGCACACAGAACAACCTCTCTCTAAATGTGGAGAAGACAAAAGAGATTGTTGTAGACTTTCGTAGAGCACGGGTCCAGCATGCTCCTCTAACAATCAACGGTGCTGCAGTGGAGAGGGTGACCAGCACTAAGTTTCTGGGTGTGCACATCACAGAGAACCTTTCCTGGACCATGCACACTACATCTCTGGTCAAGAAAAGTAATCAGCGTCTCTACTTTCTCCGCAAGTTAAGAAGAGCTAGAGTCCCAGCCTCTGTTATGTGCAACTTCTACAGAGGGACTATAGAGAGCATCCTGACCAGCTCCATCACTGTGTGGTTCTTCTACAGAGGGACTATAGAGAGCATCCTGACCAGCTCCATCACTGTGTGGCACGGTGCCAGCACTGCCTCCTGCCGGAGGAGCCTCCAGCGCATCGTGAGAGCAGCGGAGAAGATCTGTGGAGCTCCTCTCCCCTCCATTAAGGACATGTACTCCACCCGTCTCACCCGCAAAGCCCTCAGAATCACCAGGGACCCTACGCACCCATCACACAGTCTCTTCAAGGTAATGCCTTCTGGGAGGAGACTGCGGAATCTACGGGCCAGGTCGAGTCGACTTAAGAACAGTTTCGTACACAGGGCCATCGGGAAGCTGAACTCCCTGCCATCCCTTCCGCCCCTCTTCCCCCACCCCCCGCTCCACAATCAAGGACGAGAGAAATATAATTTCAAATCAGTCACATGGTTTGACAAATAAAAAAATCTTGAATCTAGAATATTTTTAACCACACTGGTTTTTGTATATTAGGAATAAAAAGTGAAAGCCAAAATGTATGATTGACAGGCTCTGGAGCTCTGTGGAGGCTCAAAGCTGGATTGTCCTCCTCGGGCTTCCCGCCTTTTTGCCCTTTTAAGGAACAGGCTTTGTAGGAGGAGCCTGAGCAGCCATGTTAATTTCACGGAGCACTCGGGATCATTATTATCAATGGGGCTGAATGAATTCATCTCTTATTATTATTATGGTTATCTCTTCTGTCTTATACCTATGAACACAAAGTACTACTTTCACAATGTACTTTTTATCGGGCAAAGAGGAGATTACCTACAAAAAAGAAGTCGGGTATAGGGCCTTTCAATTAAGATTTAAGGATTCATGTACAAAAACACGTCTTATTTTGTCAATCATCGTCTAAATTTGAATCGACGAAGCGTTTAATCCGACAGCGCTGCCGTTCCCGACACAAAAGCATTAAACGCCCAAAAAACACCCAAAATACCGGGGACGAAATGAAGCAGTGCCGAGTCGCTCAGGCCTCGTCCAAACGGGGGAAACGCCAGGACATTTCTGTACGGCATACGGCACTTCAGCGCCATATGGGCCCGTTTTCACCAAAACTGGCAGCGCTCGCCCCAGAGATTGGGGAGCGGTGGGATAGAGAGGGAACGGGGGAGAAGGAAAGAGAGGGGAGACAGGGAAGGGATGGAGAGACAAGGGAGAAAGAGGGGGGAATGGGGAGAGAAAGGAGGAAAAGGAGAGAGAGGGGGAGACAAGGGAGAGGACGCCATGAAAGTGAGGGGCAACAGAACACAAATGAGGGAGAGGACAGTGTGATGGTCAGGGGGTAATGGCCCAAAACAGGCTCAGAGAGAGAGAGGGAAACTAAGTGATATAGATGGCATTCACAGCTCTTTCCAGAGAGCCGGATCTTTTATTTATTTATTTTCAAGCAGGTACAACGTTCTTCAATAAAACTCTAGATAGGACGTCGCCATGTTAACACTGGAACAAATGGCAAGCTCTGACGGCCATGTTGTGATCGTCCTTTCGAACCGAGTGTAAACCACCACTCGTTTTTTTTTTTATCCTTAAAAAAAAAGATTTTGCTAATTTTATGACTTTCTAAATACTGACTGAGCTTATGTGTAGTGTAACAAGAAAAGTAAGTTGCACAGTATTTTTGTTTTTTTATTTCAGTAGCACGCCCTTTTCTCTCCATCTTCTTATTTATTCATATTTTGTGTATCCAACATTTTTCCTGTGGTCTTTATCTTTGGTTCTGCTCCAGTAAGCCTTATTGGCCTATTTTAATCTAGCCTGGTTTTACCAGACCCTCACACTCATTTCGTTTGGTACAAGGGTCAGGATCTTCACAATTGAGCTCCGTTATCAGGTGGGAGGGGTGAACTCCTTTGAAACCATTGGATCTGATTTCCGCTAGCGTTTGGTCGTCATGTACAGTGCCTTGCGAAAGTATTTGGCCCCCTTGAACTTTTCGACCTTATGCCACATTTCAGGCTTCAAACATAAAGATATAAAACTGTAATTTTTTGTGAAGAACCAACAACAAGTGGGACACAATCATGAAGTGAAACGAAATTTATTGGATATTTCAAACATTTTTAACAAATAAACAACTGAAAAATTAGGCGTGCAAAATGATTCAGCCCCTTTACTTTCAGTGCAGCAAACTCTCTCCAGAAGTTCAGTGAGGATCTCTGAATGATCCAATGTTGACCTAAATGACTAATGATGATAAATAGAATCCACCTGTGTGTAAACAAGTCTCCGTATAAATGCACCTGCTCTGTGATAGTCTCAGAGGTCAGTTTAAAGCGCAGAGAGCATCATGAAGAACAAGGAACACACGAGGCAGGTCCGAGATACTGTTGTGGAGAAGTTTAAAGCCGGATTTGGATACAAAAGATCAGATTAGAGATGCTGCCAAGAGGCCCATGATCACTCTGGATGAACTGCAGAAATGTACAGCTGAGGTGGGAGACTCTGTCCATAGGACAACAATCAGTCGTATACTGCACAACTCTGGCCTTTATGGAAGAGTGGCAAGAAGAAAGCCATTTCTTAAAGATATCCATAAAAAGTGTCGTTTAAAGTTTGCCACAAACCACCTGGGAGACACACCAAACATGTGGAAGAAGGTGCTCTGGTCAGATGAAACCAAAATTGAACTTTTTGGCAACAATGCAAAACGTTATGTTTGGCGTAAAAGCAACACAGCTCATCACCCTGAACACACCATCCCCACTGTCAAACATGGTGGTGGCAGCATCATGGTTTGGGCCTGCTTTTCTTCAGCAGGGACAAGGAAGATGGTTAAAATTGATGGGAAGATGGATGGAGCCAAATACAGGACCATTCTGGAAGAAAACCTGATGGAGTCTGCAAAAGACCTGAGACTGGGACGGAGATTTGTCTTCCAACAAGACAATGATCCAAAACATAAAGCAAAATCTACAATAGAGTGGTTCACAAATAAACATATCCAGGTGATAGAATGGCCAAGTCAAAGTCCAGACCTGAATCCAATCGAGAATCTGTGGAAAGAACTGAAAACTGCTGTTCACAAACGCTGTCCATCCAACTTCACTGAGCTCCAGCTGTTTTGCAAGGAGGAATGGGCAAATATTTCAGTCTCTCAATGTGCAAAACTGATAGAGACAAACCCCAAGCGACTTACAGCAGTAATCGCAGCAAAAGGTGGCGCTACAAAGTATTAACTTAAGGGGGATGAATAATTTTGCACGCCCATCTTTCAGTTTTTTATTTGTTAATGTGACGTGAGGGTATTAAACTTTGAACATTAAAAGGTAAGTTTAAAAAGCAATGATGGGACAACGCCACCTGGAGAGATGGCTCCAGGGCCAAAGTTTAGAATAAGGCCTCGCTAAGTGTGGACATAAAGCAAGACGTGATCACAGTTTACAAAAGTACAAAAGTTATCCTTTATTTTAGTTAACACAATGGTTAAAACGCTATAGGCCTATAGGAGAAAATAAATAAAAGACATTTATCACATTTAAAAAGATTATCCCTGTCTAAGGAGAGTGGTAATTTTCCTTATTGTTTCTGTATTCTGACACAAAATTAAAGCACAGCAAATAATGCAAGATAAATAAAACCAAAAAGAAACAAGCCATGCAAAACAAACGTTAATAAGCAAGACAATTAATAATGCAAAGAACAAACAAAGCCGGTAAATAATGCAGGCAGTAATAAAAATAGAATCAAAAATAAAGAAACACAAAGTAACAATAACCAACTCACCGATGGAGGGATTTTTGGGTTACAGAGAAACCAAACAGCATTAATGGCGCACCGCGCTTTTGGATCGCTAGGCCACGGCAATACAGTACGCACGCGCTGACGCGCATTAGCGCAACGGGGCCCACCGCGGTTGTGGCAGTGGACCAGCCGGACCGACTGCTGGAGTGGTGTACAGGGCGCGTGCCCGTAGCAGAGTAGGATGAGAATGAGTAGAGCTGGACAAAACAACGGACTCCCGCTGGAAGCCGCGGTCCTTGTTATGGACCACGCACAGAAAAGCTCGAGCCTACAATGGAGACACGAGTCGTAATATCTTCAAAGCACAAACTAAAACACTTTGAACCTTACCTGCGGTGGAAGGCATGAGCTCGCGGCTAGAAGAGGAGGGGGAGAGCCGGTGTGGGATCAGCGGCTAGTCCCCACTGCGGCTCAGGATCTAGAGGGCGGAATTTGGATCAGCCGCGGCCCGGGCCAACAAGACAAGGCGGAACAACGAGCGACCTACCTCGAGCAGAAAGCCCTGAACTCACAGCCAAAGCCGAACGGGAGCACCCCGGCGCACAAACGTCCACACAAGGAAGTGCCGATTACTAGCGCGCAGCTGAGACTCTGGAATAACGCACAAATTTTGGTTCAGTCTCGGCGTAAAGCCACCAACCTGAACGGGAGCCACAAGCAACTCACCCCAAGCCAGAAGTCTCCAACTCTTGCGACAAGTACAGCTGGAGTGCCCCGGAGAAGACGCGTGCTTCAGACAAGGAAAGTCTCGGCCGGTTACTGAATGCCGCAACTGCCGCACCCAAACTAAGTCATGTGAGCGCGCGCGGCCGCTCCATCTGCTTATAGGCCCTGCTCGGTGCCACCTACTCGCCACCATCCGGTAAGACGCGCACTGACATGTCACATTAAAAATGTTTGAAATATCCAATAAATTTCGTTTCACTTCATGATTGTGTCCCACTTGTTTTTGGTTCTTCACAAAAAATTACAGTTTTATATCTTTATGTTTGAAGCCTGAAATGTGGCAAAAGGTCGAAAAGTTCAAGGGGGCCGAATACTTTCGCAAGGCACTGTATGTAATGCGCCCGTGTTGAGTGAAGCAGATATCAAACCTCTTGGGGGCATTCCTTGCGCATTCCAAGGCTTCAATTTTAATTTCGGGATATTTGGGAGCAAACCAGCAAATGGGGCGCAAATGCTTGACGTTACCGACAACACCCGCCTCCCCCGCTCGCTGAATGGTAGGTTGAAATTCAAGGACCAGAGTTTACGGATGGCTAAGGCCAGGCTAATTTTAATCAATCCAATCCAAAAATGAACATGCCCGTCCTTAGTTCCTCATGGGTTCAATCAGTCAAAGTTTATGTCTAGAGCACTTTACAACAGACAAAAGTGCTTTACGTAAAAACAAAAGAGAAGAACATCAACATGATATGGCATAAAATATAAAACCAACGGCAAAACAGAATAGAGCAGTACTAGGCGCCTGGTCTTGGGTTTCTAAAAGCAGAGTACGACGTAAACTTTTCCACCTTTCGGACGAACTCTCGCCAGTGGCGCAGTCACATAGTTGTGCACAGGTAAGATGACTGTAGCGTTTGGAGCAGCGCTGTCCTTGCACCAGGCAGAAGATCCTGCCCTGAGTGTGAAAGGCCTGTCTAAATAAGTGAGTCTTTAGGTGTTCACGTCAGAAGGTGAAGGAGCGCTTTAAGGTTGGGAATTTTCCACCAGATAACAGTCCCACGTCAGCCAAGACGCGCTCTCTCAACTTTCGAATGTCCCAGTCCTCGCTTCTGCCGTCGTCGGAGTCAATTCGTCCCACATAGAACGACTGTCTACTGTACCGTCAGTCAGTCAAAAACTCAATGAACAGACACTTGGAGAGACTTGAATGACACATTTATTTTAGGTGTGAATGGTGTGTTTTATTATTATTTTTTTCTAACGAGGCCGTGTGGACTCAAGTTTTTTCCAAGACGGAGGTAGTTTTTTTTTTTTTTTTAAATGCCCCGCTTTGTGTGGACAAGGCCTGAGTCTGGACTTGAACAGCGGCAGGTCAGTGATGACTCGAGCAGCTTCCCTCTGAAATCCCCTCTGTGCAGCAACATGGTGGGGACAAACCTTCTCCCTTGTGGTGCGCCAGTGGCATTGACAGTACATCTGCACAGTGTCACCTGCTGTTCTGGTGCGTGCATTATAGACTTCTCAAATGTACCAAACCCATGGACCAATGGACCTTTTGCCTTTATAGAAATGTAGTGGAGTAAAAGTAAAAGAAGTTCTCATCAATAGCACTCCTCCGGTAAAGTGCAGATGAATAACTTTGCTCCTTCGTGAGCTCTGAGCGTTCGCCAAAGTCGGACGCACAGCTGGACCGTCACGGTAATATTTTCAAACATTCCTGAGCCGAAGGAGACGGGGACGTTTTGATGCGACAACAAACAGGATCGAACGAGAGGAGGAAAAAAAAAAGAGTGTATTTTGGAATCGGCGCGGGACACCTGTCAGTCTGCCGCTGCTCCGCGGACTCCGGGACTCACGCATTCAAACGCGGCGCTATCAAAGCCCCGGGTCCCGCGGCGGCCGGGGGGGCGGCCGGCACAGCTGGCGGACGCGGCTCAGAGGCGGGTTTTCAATGAGCGTCTCCCTTTCATGAGCGTGAAAGTGTGTGGCCGAACTCCCAGCGCTCGCTCCGGAGCAGAGGGCGTCAAAGGGAGCGCCGGCTCTGACAGAACGCGCCGCTGCGTGAATGACAATGAGACCCACGCTTGTGAAACCAGTGAAGGCCAGACGCAGACTGCAGGTGAAACAGGGGGAAAGAATTGATTTAGAATTTGAAAGTTTAACTGCGCTGACAGAAATATGAGGAAAAATGTGTCGCAAGTTGTCTGTCATGTTATATTTTTAATACAAAAATAAGGCACTTTCTGCATCAACATGGACACAGAGTCAGGTTTATAGTTAAGGTTTTATGTTGTTGATATATTAGGTGCAAAGAGGGATTTTGGATCTTTTGACTTAGTATCTGAATCAAAAACAAGCTCCAAAAAACCAATATCTCCAGGGTCATATTTCTCATCTGTTCACAGCGCACGCATCATCCAGGAGGCGTTCAAGGGTTACAGGGTATTCTGTGTTCCACATTGTTTTACAAGATGCTTTTGTACTAATCCTGATTCTGAGAAGAGCTTTAAAAATCACTTTTACTCTACCGCAAGTAAATCTTAAGTTTGATGATATTTTCTGTTTATTGGGTCCATGAGCTTCATATTTCAAAACATTAAACAAAGTGTCCAAAAGGTCCGAACTGAGCCATAAAAAAAACACAGTATTGGGCCATCGCGTATGGTGCCGATATTCAACTTTTGGCTCTAAACATGAAAAGAACCCTCAATTCATGGTGGTAAGGTTATTAGCTTTTGTACAACACTTCATAATAATATAGTATTATATACAGTATAGTAAAATCATATAGACACATTAAAGAATGTATAATTCTATACTTTTCATAATTTCCTAATTTTTGGGAAATAATTGCGAACCCACAGAATTTAATAGGCCTCAGTGTCAGTGTTTAGATGTTTATGGTACACAAATGAAAACACTGATGAGTCATGCACTCAGATGAGCAGAACTTTGTACCTTCAGGCTAGTTCATGATTCAGGAGGACATCAGCATCTCTCCAAACTGTACCCAGCAGCAAATAAAAATGCAGCATAACCAAAACATACCGCGTCTGAAATGCTCGATACAGTGGAGATGGTAGATGCCATGGCAGTTCTGTGGACTCCCACCAGCTACTCTCAGATGGCATCTGACATCTTCACATCATCACCAGAAGAGATGCAGTGCATGGGCGGATTGACTGGGTGATAGACACCTATCCTGAGGAACCTACACATCAGGACAGAAGCACCAGTGTGTCGGGGCCATAGACACTAAGCTCCATTCAGGGGCCCCCGAAGGTTACTGAAGAAGTCCCTGAGAAGTGGCCCGTTCAAGCTCACTCACGCACTTTCTACTAGAGCAGAGGTCCAAAGACATATACGCTGGGAAGCATTATTGGTCAATGCAGACGACGGGTGCTTCCATTTGACGGCCAGTGGGGACGTGACCTCCATCAGGAAAGATGAGATACCTGACCTGAGGTGCACACACGAAGAGGCCGGCACCAGACGTCTCTTCCATGCTGCACAGGCGTCTGAGCATGGCACTACAGGTGTCGTGATCCAATCCCCAAACACTGACGTGGCCATCATTGCAGAAGCAGTGAACCATCAGATCACGTGTGAGAACGTAAAGGACGGCTCAGAGACATTCTGTTCACTGTTCACCTGTGTGGCAGACCTGTCAGAGTTTCAAACCTGACTATAACTGCCAAAATATAGCCTTTTTTATTATGAATACTACCATTAAAACATGTTTGATGACTCTTGTTGACTCTTTATTTTGTATTTATTTTTGGCATTTTAGAAGCTTGAGTCATCTAATTATAGACTAAAATGACTATTCTGAAGAGTTTAGGCAAGTTTACCATTTAAAAGTTAAATATTGCCATTATGCTGTGTGTTTTTGAATGGCTCAGTTGGGGTTGTTTGGACTCTTTTTGTAGACCCATTTAACAGAAAATATCATCAAACTTAAGACTGACTT
Organism: Proterorhinus semilunaris; assembly: GCA_021464625.1. Lineage (NCBI taxonomy): Eukaryota > Metazoa > Chordata > Actinopteri > Gobiiformes > Gobiidae > Proterorhinus > Proterorhinus semilunaris. The sequence goes on along the minus strand of CM038345.1, from coordinate 34,648,922 downwards.
GAGGTGGAGTATAATCATACATTTTGAGAATCCGCCCCGGGACTATACATCTTTTCTGTGTTTTTTGCATTTCCCTGCAATGACCACCGATCTTTGGCCGTCCACGGCGTATACACTTCGACATGTAACCGATCTACAATCCATACACGTGTGCAGGGGAAACACGCGATGCCTGCAGTTTAATTAGGTGCGATGCTTTACTTAAAAAACTGAAGAAAATAGTTGGTTTGCTCTTTCCATAACTAAGTCAAGTAAATGGTAAATGGTCTCAACTTGTATAGCGCTTTTCCACCTACGTTAGGCACTCAAAGCGCTTTACAGCAAGGAACCTCTCACCCATTCATACACCAATCAATGTACGCAGACACTGGGAAGAAGAAAGGAGAGCGACATGCTTCAGTTCAGTTCATCGGCGCAGCAGTGAGGGGAGATTACCAGAGACAGACTTTGTTCAGTAACTATAACAGTATTTTCTTCTTGTGTCCCCCTCCTAATGTGTCTCCAACAATAATGACACCAACATATTTGCAACTTTGCAGCTTTCTCATTAAAGTTTTAATGAAACATTGAATGAAAGGAAACTTGCGATGCATTTTCCCCCACATTCTATATACAGTAACTGCTAAAGTTAAAGCATCTCGCCTTAAGTTGTAAGATGGAAGCCCTCGGTAAAATTGCGATATTTTCTGTCTCCTTGCGATTTCAGAATCAGAATCAGAATCAGAATAGGTTTATTGCCATGGTTTGAGAACAGGGTTTACAAACTAGGAATTTGTCTCGGTGCAAACGTGCGACATAAAACATATAACACAGAATTAAGATAAAAAATAAGCTAAGAACGTTAAACTATAAGGCTATAAGGGCATGCATAAAAAAATATTAAATAAATAAGATAAAATAAAGTGACGTGTGGTAAGACAACAACAATTTCACAATGAACAACAGCGGGATTGTATATACAGATGTGTAGGTATACACTCAACAAAAATATAAACGCAACACCTTTGTTTCTGCTCCCATTTTTCATGAGATGGACTTAAAGATCTAAAATTCATTCCAGATACACAATATTACCATTTCTCTCAAACATTGTTCACAAATCAGTCCATGTGTGATAGTGAGCACTTAATCCATCCCACCTCACAGATGTGCCACATCAAGATGCTGATCTGACATCATGATTAGTGCACAGGTGTACCTTATACTGCCCACAATAAAAGGCCACCCTGAAATGTGCAGTTTTTTGCTTTATTGGGGGGTCTGGGGACTCAGAACCAGTCAGTATCTGGTGTGACCACCATTTTCGGGGTCTTGACCTGACTCCAGCTCGTCGCCGTAACAGACTTGAGTGGGCAAATGCTCACATTCGATGGCGTCTGGCACGTTGGAGAGGTGTTCTCTTCACGGATGAATCTCGTTTAGGGTTAGGTGAACATCACCTCCTGTTTCAGCAAGATAATGCACGGCCCCATGTTGCAAGGATCTGCACACAATTCTTGGAAGCTGAAAATGTCCCAGTTCTTGCATGGCCAGCATACCCACCGGACATGTCACCCATTGAGCATGTTTGGGATGTGCTTGACCGGCGACTACGACAGCGTGTACCAGTTCCCACTAATATCCAGCAACTTCGCACAGCCATTGAAGAGGAGTGGACCAACATTCCACAGGCCACAATTGACAATCTGATAAACTCTATGCGAAGAAGATGTGTTGTACTGCATGAGGCAAATGGTGGTCACACCAGATACTGACTGGTTCTGAGTCCCCAGACCCCCAATAATGCAAAAAACTGCACATTTCAGGGTGGCCTTTTATTGTGGGCAGTATAAGGTACACCTGTGCACTAATCATGATGTCAGATCAGCATCTTGATGTGGCACACCTGTGAGGTGGGATGGATTATCTCAGCAAAGCAGAAGTGCTCACTATCACACATTTGGACTGATTTGTGAACAATGTTTGAGAGAAATGGTAATATTGTGTATCTGGAATGAATTTTAGATCTTTAAGTCCATCTCATGAAAAATGGGAGCAGTAACAAAGGTGTTGCGTTTATATTTGCGTGTATGAAGTGATATTAAGTGTTTTAAAGTGATGAGTGATAGCAGCGGGTCAAAGTGTGGACACACCGCACAGTGCAACAGAGCAGATACATCCATGAGTCTGTAACTAAGCTACAGAGACTTGTTATTGATCATGAGTCTGATGGCGGAGGGGAAAAAACTGTTCAAGTGGCGGGAGGTATGGGTCTGGATAGACCGTAGCCTCCTGCCCGAGGGGAGAGGGGTGAATAGTCCGTGTCCAGGGTGAGAAGGGTCAGCTGTGATCCGACCCACACGCCTCCGGGTCCTGGAGGTGAACAGGTCCTGGAGGGGTGGGAGCTCACAGCCAATCACCTTCTCTGCAGCACGCACAATGCGCTGCAGTCGGTGCTTGTCCCGTTCTGTAGCGCCGGGGAACCACACGGTGATGGAGGAGGTGAGGATGAACCACACGGTGATGGAGGAGGTGAGGATGGACTCGATGATGGCCGTGTAGAACTGCACCAGCATTCTGGTTGGCAGCTTAAGTTTCCTCAGCTGCCGCAGGAAGAACATCCTCTGCTGGGCCTTCTTGATGAGGGAGCTGATGGTTGGCTCCCATTTGAGGTCCTGGGTGATGGTGGTGCCCAGGAAACGGAAGGAGTCCACGATGGAGATGGGGGTGGGAGAGTCTGTCAGGGTGAGAGGGGACGGTGGGGCTGTGTCTTTCCTAAAGTCCACGATCATCTCCACTGTCTTTGGTGATAACGATCATTACGCGATACACTGCGCAGCTCTACCTCATCATTCCACATTTAGGCCTCTCTCCTCTTTCTCGCCTCGTCAGAACTCGCTCTAAACTTGTCTCGGGTTTTTTCCGCCCTGAGCTCCTCGACTCGGCGTAAAGTTCTCCTCTGTCGCAGAAGCGCAGCTCGCTCCATCTCCGTGTCATCGACCGAGCATGCGACTACGGAGACGTTTAATCTGATTACCGCTCAGTCCGGCTGACGCGCAAGAGCCCCCCCCCCCCCCCCCCCCCCCGCCCCGGGGCGATCTGCGCAGCCTTGTCCCGGGTTAAGGCACTGTGACAGTAATGGAGGCCGCGTTCAGGGGCGTAATGGGCCGCGCTTACCGTACACCAGCCAAAGAGCCGCTCCAATCTCCGCAATATTTAGCTTTGACGTTGAGATCGGAGCCTCACGTCTCGTTAGGTTAACACCAAACGGCACGGGGGGCAGCGAGGGGAGGAGAGGGCGCGGACCACTGGACCGGTGTCGTGAGACGGGGAGTAGAGATAGATTTACAGTATGTGATCAAGATACAAGCGAAATGAGTTTCCTCCATCGGGGGCAGATCTTCGGGCCTTTCTACAGAAGCAGCGTGGCGCGAGACCCCCATCTGGACCCCAAGACAATTCTCCATTTATAAAGGACATTTTATGCCCAGTGATGTCAGTAATGAGGTTGCGTTACTCAAATCTGAGTAACAAGTAATCGAATGTGTTTCCAAACCAGTAAAGTAAAGATTAAAGTTACTTATCCAAGTCAAGGTGTCCAACTACTTTGTCACTTTCATTAGTAAAAAGATTTACAGTGCCTCTCGAAAGTACTAATACACCTGGAACTTTTGCACATTTTGTCATGTTTACACCCCTAAATGTAAAGATTTTATTTTGAATTTTTTACAGAAAGTTTACACACAAGTAACAGACAACTGTGAAGTGAAAGCAAAATGATACATGATTCTGTAATTTTTCAAAAAATAGAAAAGTGAAAAGTTGGGCGTGCACAAGTATTCATACAGCATGACTTAATACTTTGTGGAACCCCGTTTTGCTGCAATAACAGCAGCAAGTCTACTAGACTAGCAACTAGACTATAATATTAAATCTAACCCTTTGGTTTCTTGCGTTTTGGAGACTGACACAACGTATGCATCAAATCCCCTTTTCAGTCTGAGGACGACTCAGGACACAAACATAAACAACAACAGAGGAGGGTGTCCGTTAAAACTGTCTAATGCACGGCTCCTCGTTGTTTAATCCTTACTTGTAAATCTAGCCTAGTTACTTTTTAAATGCATGAATAAATAAACTAACTAATTTACCTTTTAAAGGAGTCCTCAGAAATCAGTAATCAGATTACTTATTTAAAGTAACTGTGGTAACGCTGTGTATGAAACAGCAGAGTGTAATGAGCTGCACTGATCTCCTCTGCTCACAGATCAGAACGGTTAGTTAAGGTTTAAGGTTTAAGGTGTACTTTAGTGTCCTTGTAGTGCGACCTCGCTCTCTCCTTGTGCAGCTGAGTTTTTTGAGAGTCTAAAATGGTCCTGAAGAAAGCAGCTTTTTAAAGGTAAACAAATCAGCTAAACCCATTTGAGACCTACACATTTCTTCTTCTGAGACACTGAAGAGGCACCAAGAGCCCCCACAGCTGCAGCACCGTGTAGGCGTCACAAGAGCAGCTACAGGAAACAAAAAAGGACAAAGAGATGGTGAAAGACTGTTGTGGAGCGGAGGGAGCGGAGGGAGGAAGAGGAAGGAGGAGGTGGAGCTGACCAGTGCAGGACACCACGCTCTGAAACAGGGACCAACCCAGGAGGCGTGGCACCATCAGGATCAAAGGCGACAGAGGGCAAACAGGTTTCTTCCGAGTGCTACAGTTTCCCCGACCTCCAAGGTCATGCGGATCAGGTCGACACAGTGGCGGCGCGGCTCGGCCGCAGCAGCTCAGGACTAACACCTGAACACTATTTCATTGTACGCTTGTACAATGACAATAAAGCACTTACTTACTTACTTACTTACTTACTTACTTACTGTAGGGAAATGTGTCCTCTGCTTTTGACCCATCCTTCGACGCCGCCTGGGCGACCTATAAGGAGCAGTGGGCGATGGCGACAGGAGCAAACGCCTGGTAAAGAGAGTTCTCAATCTGCACAAATGTGACTCAAGCTGAAGAGATGGTCGCCGTCCGGAAAAAAAAAAACATGAGAGAAGTAGAACACAGTCATGAGGAAATCAAATATTTAACAACTTTGATATTTGAATCCACACTGTTATCCTCGCCCATTAAGACGACGCGCTCTACTCCGCACTCCGACTTCAGCTGGTTCGATCTGCTCCTCTTTCAACTGGATCACTATAATTGGCCCACATTACTCCCGTTCTCCGATCCCTTTGCGACCCTCTGCTTGTGCCCCACACTGCGTCTCGCTCGCTGAGGTCAGGCTCGTCTCGTGGTCGCTCTGACCAAGGAAAAACTTGTGGTTGTGCCTTTTCAGAGGCTGCTCCAAAACGTTGGAATCATGTTTCTTCGGCGCGTTCTTCATGCTGCAGGTAAATAGGGAAACTTTTTAAATATAGAGATATGCATTTGAAAGTTTTGCTGTAGATTATTGACATAAATATGAGGAAAAAATTAATTTGGAAGCTTCTGTCATTTTATGTTTTCAAATAAAAAGTCAGGCCTTTTATGCTTAAAAATCACCAACATTTCCCATATTTTTGGCGATGAAATCTGAATAATGGATAGAGCCAGGTTTAAATGTGCATTGTACATTGCACATGCACATTTTTCTGTGTGTAAATGGATGTTTTTTAGTGGTAGGGGAAACCAAAGTACCTGACAGAAACGTACGCAGACACGGAAAGGCCCCCTCCGGAGATCGAACCCAAGACCTTACAGCTGTGAAGCACAAGTACTAACTGCTGCGCCACCTTGCCGCATAATATACCATGTAAGTAAGCAAGCAAGCAGTAAGTCAGTACAGTACAGTCAGTACAGTACAGTCAGTAAATTACAGTACAGTACAGTCAGTACAGTATAGTCAGTACAGCCAGTCAGTACAGTAGAGTCAGTACAGTACAGTCAGTACAGTCAGTACAGTACAGTAAAGTCAGTACAGTCCAGTCAGTACAGTACAGTAAAGTCAGTACAGTCCAGTCAGTACAGTACAGTAAAGTCAGTACAGTACAGTCAGTACAGTAGAGTCAGTACAGTACAGTCAGTACAGTCAGTACAGTACAGTAAAGTCAGTACAGTCCAGTCAGTACAGTAGAGTCAGTACAGTACAGTCAGTACAGTACAGTCAGTACAGTCAGTACAGACTGTCAGTACAGTACAGTCAGTACAGTCAGTCAGTCAGTACAGTCAGTACAGTCAGTACAGTAAAGTCAGTAAAGTCAGTACAGTCAGTACAGTACAGTAAAGTCAGTACAGTACAGTCAGTACAGTCAGTACAGTCAGTCAGTACAGTACAGTCAGTCGGTCCAGTACAGTCAGTGCAGTAGAGTCAGTACAGTAGAGTCAGTACAGTCAGTACAGTACAGTCAGTACAGTACAGTCAGTACAGTCAGTACAGTACAGTCAGTCCAGTACAGTCAGTGCAGTAGAGTCAGTACAGTACAGTACAGTCAGTGCAGTAGAGTCAGTACAGTACAGTCAGTACAGTCAGTCAGTACAGTAGAGTCAGTACAGTACAGTCAGTACAGTCAGTACAGTACAGTAAAGTCAGTACAGTACAGTCAGTACAGTACAGTCAGTACAGTCAGTCAGTACAGTACAGTCAGTCAGTCCAGTACAGTCAGTGCAGTAGAGTCAGTACAGTACAGTACAGTCAGTGCAGTAGAGTCAGTACAGTACAGTCAGTACAGTACAGTCAGTACAGTCAGTCAGTACAGTACAGTCAGTCAGTACAGTCAGTACAGTACAGTCAGTCAGTCCAGTACAGTCAGTGCAGTAGAGTCAGTACAGTCAGTACAGTACAGTCAGTCAGTACAGTCAGTACAGTACAGTCAGTCAGTCCAGTACAGTCAGTGCAGTAGAGTCAGTACAGTCAGTACAGTACAGTCAGTACAGTCAGTCAGAGTCAGTACAGTACAGTCAGTACAGTCAGTCAGTACAGTACAGTCAGTGCAGTAGAGTCAGTACAGTCAGTACAGTCAGTCAGTCAGTCAGTCAGTACAGTCAGTAAAGTACAGTACAGTACAGTCAGTCAGTAATTAACGCAGTAAGTAAGTAAGTAAGTAAGTCAGTACAGTCAGTACAGTACAGTAAAGTCAGTACAGTACAGTCAGTACAGTCAGTCAGTACAGTACAGTCAGTCAGTCCAGTACAGTCAGTGCAGTAGAGTCAGTACAGTACAGTACAGTCAGTGCAGTAGAGTCAGTACAGTACAGTCAGTACAGTACAGTCAGTAAATTACAGTACAGTACAGTCAGTACCGTATAGTCAGTACAGCCAGTCAGTACAGTAGAGTCAGTACAGTACAGTCAGTACAGTCAGTACAGTACAGTAAAGTCAGTACAGTCCAGTCAGTACAGTACAGTAAAGTCAGTACAGTCCAGTCAGTACAGTACAGTAAAGTCAGTACAGTACAGTCAGTACAGTAGAGTCAGTACAGTACAGTCAGTACAGTCAGTACAGTACAGTAAAGTCAGTACAGTACAGTCAGTACAGTCAGTACAGTACAGTCAGTACAGTCAGTACAGACTGTCAGTACAGTACAGTCAGTACAGTCAGTACAGTCAGTCAGTCAGTACAGTCAGTACAGTACAGTCAGTACAGTCAGTACAGTCAGTACAGTACAGTAAAGTCAGTACAGTCAGTACAGTACAGTCAGTAAATTACAGTACAGTACAGTCAGTACAGTAGAGTCAGTACAGTACAGTCAGTACAGTACAGTAAAGTCAGTACAGTACAGTCAGTCCAGTCAGTACAGTACAGTCAGTACAGTCAGTACAGTCAGTACAGTACAGTAAAGTCAGTACAGTACAGTCAGTCAGTCAGTACAGTCAGTACAGTACAGTAAAGTCAGTACAGTACAGTCAGTACAGTCAGTACAGTACAGTCAGTCAGTCCAGTCAGTACAGTACAGTCAGTACAGTCAGTACAGACTGTCAGTACAGTACAGTCAGTACAGTCAGTCAGTACAGTCAGTCAGTCAGTCAGTACAGTCAGTACAGTACAGTACAGTCAGTCAGTACAGTAGAGTCAGTACAGTCAGTCAGTACAGTACAGTCAGTCAGTACAGTAGAGTCAGTACAGTCAGTCAGTCAGTACAGTCAGTACAGTACAGTCAGTACAGTACAGTAGAGTCAGTACAGTCAGTCAGTACAGTACAGTACAGTCAGTACAGTCAGTACAGTACAATCCGTCAGTCAGTACAGTCAGGCAGTACAGTAGAGTCAGTACAGTAAAGTCAGTACAGTCAGTACAGTACAGTAAAGTCAGTACAGTACAGTCAGTACAGTCAGTCAGTCAGTACAGTCAGTACAGTCAGTACAGTACAGTCAGTCAGTCCAGTACAGTCAGTGCAGTAGAGTCAGTACAGTACAGTACAGTCAGTGCAGTAGAGTCAGTACAGTACAGTCAGTACAGTCAGTACAGTACAGTCAGTACAGTACAGTCAGTACAGTCAGTCAGTCAGTACAGTCAGTCAGTACAGTCAGTCAGTCAGTACAGTCAGTACAGACTGTCAGTACAGTCAGTACAGTCAGTCAGTCAGTACAGTCAGTCAGTACAGTACAGTACAGTCAGTACAGTCAGTCAGTCAGTACAGTCAGTCAGTACAGTACAGTACAGTCAGTACAGTCAGTCAGTACAGTAGAGTCAGTACAGTAAAGTCAGTAAAGTCAGTACAGTCAGTACAGTACAGTAAAGTCAGTACAGTACAGTCAGTACAGTCAGTCAGTCAGTACAGTCAGTACAGTCAGTCAGTACAGTACAGTCAGTCGGTCCAGTACAGTCAGTGCAGTAGAGTCAGTACAATAGAGTCAGTACAGTCAGTACAGTACAGTCAGTACAGTACAGTCAGTACAGTCAGTACAGTACAGTCAGTCCAGTACAGTCAGTGCAGTAGAGTCAGTACAGTACAGTACAGTCAGTGCAGTAGAGTCAGTACAGTACAGTCAGTACAGTCAGTCAGTACAGTAGAGTCAGTACAGTACAGTCAGTACAGTCAGTACAGTACAGTAAAGTCAGTACAGTACAGTCAGTACAGTCAGTCAGTACAGTACAGTCAGTCAGTCCAGTACAGTCAGTGCAGTAGAGTCAGTACAGTACAGTACAGTCAGTGCAGTAGAGTCAGTACAGTACAGTCAGTACAGTACAGTCAGTACAGTCAGTCAGTACAGTACAGTCAGTCAGTACAGTCAGTACAGTACAGTCAGTCAGTCCAGTACAGTCAGTGCAGTAGAGTCAGTACAGTCAGTACAGTACAGTCAGTCAGTACAGTCAGTACAGTACAGTCAGTCAGTCCAGTACAGTCAGTGCAGTAGAGTCAGTACAGTCAGTACAGTACAGTCAGTACAGTCAGTCAGAGTCAGTACAGTACAGTCAGTACAGTCAGTCAGTACAGTACAGTCAGTGCAGTAGAGTCAGTACAGTCAGTACAGTACAGTCAGTACAGTCAGTCAGTACAGTACAGTCAGTCAGTCAGTCAGTACAGTCAGTAAAGTACAGTACAGTACAGTCAGTCAGTAATTAACGCAGTAAGTAAGTAAGTAAGTCAGTACAGTCAGTACAGTACAGTAAAGTCAGTACAGTACAGTCAGTACAGTACAGTCAGTACAGTCAGTCAGTACAGTACAGTCAGTCAGTCCAGTACAGTCAGTGCAGTAGAGTCAGTACAGTACAGTACAGTCAGTGCAGTAGAGTCAGTACAGTACAGTCAGTACAGTACAGTCAGTACAGTCAGTCAGTACAGTACAGTCAGTCAGTCAGTACAGTCAGTACAGTCAGTACAGTACAGTCAGTCAGTCCAGTACAGTCAGTGCAGTAGAGTCAGTACAGTCAGTACAGTACAGTCAGTACAGTCAGTCAGAGTCAGTACAGTACAGTCAGTACAGTACAGTCAGTACAGTCAGTCAGTACAGTACAGTCAGTGAAGTAGAGTCAGTACAGTCAGTACAGTACAGTCAGTACAGTACAGTCAGTCAGTCAGTCAGTACAGTCAGTAAAGTACAGTACAGTACAGTACAGTCAGTCAGTAATTAACGCAGTAAGTAAGTAAGTAAGTAAGTAAGTAAAGTCAGTACAGTGTAATGGCAGTTTATGACGAGACATGAGGCCAGACTCTCCCCGTCTGAAAGACATGCTGTCAGGGACACAGGTCAGAAAAGGGGGGGTTAGCATTTCCGGCTTTCTCCGGAAATGCTAACACATGGAGAAACCCTAGAATTGTTCTCTGGCCGCAAGGCAACATGGTTGTTTTGACCCAGCAACGGCTGCAGCTTCCACACCAGTGCTACTTTGGCCAAAAAGCCCAACCGAAATGGGCCTGATAAAATTGCGAGCCAGTTCTTGATTTTTGCCACTTGTTTGGGTTGATTGAAATAGTAAAAAAGAAACACTTCCACTGTTTGGCGTAAATTAAGAGGTACACGCGGGTTAAATCTTGTGTTTTGGCGCCTTTCGACTCTTCACCAGGTTTGCATGGAAAGAAAAAATATAAGAAAGAAAGAAACCCTAATGAAAAAGGTGGGAAGGGTTACAATTTGATTCCAACAGAAATCTGTTTCATAACCTGATGGACAGATGCCAAAATGTATGCCTAAATTCAACATGAATAGAGGGTTGAAACAATAAAAAAATAAAAAAAAATAAAAATTGGCAGGCCAGAGCTGATTTTCTAAACTGAATTAGACAAAGAATGAAAAATATTATTATAATTTTTTTTTTCTATAATGCAAAAAACACTGGTTGCATGCACTAGAAAACAGGTGCCACTTGGACCTGGTGAAATAAAAATTTGACTTATATTTTTTAAAGACAAAACAATGTATTTTATCATTTGGTATCACACTTGCTTTGCGCAAAACTTGCGTGACATCAATAATTCGGGGCCTTATTTTTGTAAAGATGTCAGCAAACTTTTAATGCGTTTGAGTTTACTTTTTACGTAGTTTGGAGTTGTTTTCTTTGATGACATTTTTTATTTGTCTTTTACTTTTTGGAACTGCGGTGCTGTCTCTTATTTTTCTTTTTTCCCTGTGATGGGTTACTGGAATGGAAGGGAGTAAGACTATCACACTTTCAAAATAAGAGCGCTCATGAAATTCTATCCACACAAAATATGAAAAGCAGGCCCAAAGAAATTTGATATTTCCCTGAAGATTTTTTTTTCACAATGACTTTCTGACCTGACCTGACGACTTACTGCGCAAGCGCTTTTTGTGTTGCTGTCATTGTGTGTCTCCGTTTGTCGTTGTGTGTGTGTCTATTTGATGTTGTATGTTTCTGGTCATTGATTACAGGCGTATGACCACAGACACAGGATAATGACATTGTTCTTTTCCAACAGGCTGAGCCGTGCTTTTAATAACAACTAACCACTAACAAACTTGAAACCTAACAAATCGTTGTTCCATTTGCAGCAGGAATAACTTGAAACTAACGAACCGTTGCTGTTTCTTTTGGAACAGAATTTAAGTTTGACACATACGAGTGTCAGCAGGGGAAGAACCGAGTCGGCTATGCTGCTGTGTGTTCTGATTTTGATACTGTCGACTCTGGTAGTTTGCCCCACCACCATTCAGCACCAACCGCTGAACTGGTCGTGCTCGCCAGGGCTTGTGAGCGGGCAGCGGTCAAATCTGTGAACATATTTTGAGATAAGCGTTATGGTTTCTCAGTGGTGCATGACTGGGAGGCACTGTGGAAACACCGCAATTTCATGAAATCTGATGGTAAACCAATTCTTAATTCCATACAGGTTGAACATCTGCTGAAAGCTGTAATGTTGCCCTTAGAAATCGCTGTATGCCAATGCCAGGCCCACACCGATGCCACTGACCCAATCTCTGCAGGGAATCGGCGCGCTGATCTATCTCAAGACGTTGATATTATCTCCTCTTTATCAGCTATGCAGGCACTGGCTACTCCAGCAGAGACGGTGAACAATGGGACCTGACGACGGCATGGTGTTTGGCTGGGCCCAAACCTCAAACCGTGTTTGCCACGGCATTTCTTCAGGCACTTTGCGATTTTAGCACATGACCGAGACCATGCCTCAAAAGGAGGGATGTGTAACTTAATTACACAAAATGGGTACACGAAGGGGTTTACAGCATTTGCACAGAGGTTCTGCCAAACATGCGCCATCTGGCTAGCGCACAACCCGGGTAAGTCCCAAATTATTCCACAGGCTGCCCATCCCCCGCCCCTGCGCCCATTTCAACATATCCAAATGGATTTTGTTGAACTCACACCATGCCAAGGTAAGAAATACTGTCTGTCTGGTTCCGGTGGATCTCTGGTCCAAATGGACTGAAGTATTTGCATGCAAACACGCCACGAGCAACGCGGTGGCGAAAGCTCTGCTCACAGAAATTGTGCCACGATTGGGTGTCGCGGACAAAATTTCTAGTGACAATGGTAGTCACTTTGTAGCAAAAGTCATTGAGGAAGTAGGTCATTGGCCATTGATAAACATTGCAGTTGCATGAGAGTCAGGTCAAAGTCAAACCTAAGCCCATTTGAAATCCTCTTTGCCAAACTGCCCAACTTGGGAGCGGGACCCCTGACCAAAGATCTGTCTGCCACAGGCTGCGCAGGCGGCTCTGCACGAGATCAAGCCGGGCGACTGGGTTCTGGTGAAGGAAACGAGACGGAAACATTGGAAGTTAAAGTGCTGGCTGGGCCTATTCCTGGTCCTCCTGGTGACGGACACTGCCATTAAGATCGCAGAGAGGACGACTTGGATCCACACCAACCACTGTTGGGCGTTGTGGCCACAGACGCAGACACCGAGGGTGGGGACGGCCCTGTACGCTGAAGGGATGGGCTGGGGTGCGACCCCAAACGTGGGAACCGGACCACAACAACAACCAGAGAACCTTACCACCCCAAGGCCAAACCTCTCACCCCCAAACGAGTGCCGAGGCCAAGGCCTCAACATGATTGGAGTCCGTTGCCCTAAAAACCAAACACCGAACATAGCCAAGGCCACTCCACACGCTCAGAGAGAGCGGCACCCCTGGGCCCAAGGCTGAAGTGCTCGTGAACACTTTCCACAGAAGAGACTGTGTAACACGTTTAGTAATGCTGGACACACTGTCCGCACTCTTATTGCTGTCCGGATCCATAGTGTTATTATAATGTGCCCTTTCCTTTTTTTATCATTATTGACAAACATGTTTCTTTCTTGCCCACATTGGATGTATGGGGGCATATCGTACCTTGTTGAAGAGTCCTGACTCTTGTAAATGTCATGCCTAATTCGACTGTGTTTACAGCCATAATTTAAGTGTTTCTAATTAACACAAGCTTGAAGGTGATGTGATTATAATCCATCCATCCATCCATTTTCTCCCACTTGTCCGTTGCCGGGTCGTGGGGGCAGCTATTGGAGCTGCCCAAGTCACATTGCACCAGTCCCCTATGGCTCCTTCTGCAGGTGGTGGGTCCACGGAAGGACGGCCTCATGGTTCCAAACGGGCCTGTTGGTCTCTCATAGGGGGCCCATTCACTCTCTCATTCATACGCCAGTGTACGCAGACACTGGAGGCAAGGAGGGTGAAGTGTCTTGCCCAAGGACACAACGACAATGTGCACCTTCAGGAGGCGGGATTCGAACCCCTGACCTTCCGATCATGAGACGACCCGCTCTACTATCTGCGCCACCGTCGCCCCCAATCACCGTGGGGCGACGGTGATTATAATGTCTCTGATATTTAACCAAATGTGATTTACACAAAACTGAGTTTTGAATTAATCAAAAGGGCGGAGTGTAATGGCAGTTTATGACAAGACACAAGGCCAGGCTCTCTCCGTCTGAAAGACATGCTGAGTTTCTATTGAAGTACCGGCCTCCTGCTCCGCCAGACGAGGGCACTCTGTTGATTGCCCCATCACACCTGAGACAATAGGCCAAAGACGTGTCCTGAAACAAAGTCCTTCTTGTGTCTTACTCTAAATGGCCTGCCCTCTAAGCATCGCAAAAGGTGATGTCTGCGTGATCATCCGAGGCGCCAATTGGGCGCCTGCATTTACATCTTAGCAGTACGACCCCCATGCCCATGCTGTGACTGTCTTTCATGTTTGTACCTATTTAGCAGGGCCAAGACTTTGGCTCCCCAGAGCTGGTGTACACTCGACCTGTGTGTGTCGGCTCTCCGCACGTGTGTTAAATAAACGTACACCTTAGACACGTCCATCCATCCATCCAGCTCAGCCCCTCTTTTCACCCGAGTGTCCGAGACACGCGGCCGGAGATCAGATGATACAACTACAAAGTCGATCATCGACCTCCTGCCTAGGGTGTCCTGGTGCCACGTGCACTTATGGACACCCTTGTGCTCGAACATGGTGTTCGTTATGGACAAACTGTGACTAGCACAGAAGTCCAATAACAGAACACCACTCGGGTTCCGATCGGGGAGGCCGTTCTTCCCCATCACCCCTACCCAGGTCTCACTGTCGTTACCCACATGGGCATTGAAGTCCCCCAGTAGAACAATGGAGTCCCCAGCCGGAGCACCATCTAGTACCCCTCCCAGGGACTCCAAGAAGGCCGGGTACTCTGCACCGATGTTGGGCCCGTAGGCCGAGACAACGGTGAGAGACCTGTCCCCGACCCGAAGGCGTAGGGACAGCCTTCGGCTCTCGTTCACCGGGGTGAACTCCAACACGTGACGGCTGAACACCCCAGCCCGCCACCTCTCCCCGCGGGCAACTCCAGAAAAATGGAGCGTCCAGCCCCTCTCCAGGAGTTGGGATCCGTCCCCAGGCTGTGCGTGGAGGTGAGCCCGACTATATCTAGCCGGTATCTCTCAACCTCGCATTCGAGCCCCAACCCCAGGCCCGGCTCCAGGGTGGGGCCCCGGCTGCGCCATACCGGGAGACATCACGGTCCTTGTTATTGTACTGTCCATAGAAGTCTTTGAACAAAACAATTGATTGATTGAAAATAAAATGTATTTGTATTTTGAATTTGTGTACAGCACTGGGGGTTTTTAGTTTAATTTGCCGCCTATATGTCAGAATTAGAAGTGACCTCTCATTGAATCAATGTTTCCTCTTTCTTAATAAAGCCACACTCAGACGTGAACCAGTTTGATGTCTCTGGGAGCGGATCAGCTCAAGGACGTGGAAACAAACTCATGATTGAACTGGTCTAAATGAGAGGGCCATGTCCGAGCCTTCATCTGGGGATCACGCTCCCCCCCATCCCCCTTCCACTCGGAGTCAAACCCAGGACCATCTTGCCGCACAATTGTGGTCTCATTTGTAATATGTGCAGTTGGTGATCGCTGCGGTATTTAGGTCGCATCAGATCATCTCCTGACCCTCTGACACGCACCACCTCGTCCCTCGTGGAAACACGGGGCTTAATGAGGACCTGGTTTAGCCCCGAGACCCGGACACCCGCAGGACACTGACCACAGCCCCCAACATGCACGTCCTGAGGAGAGAGAGGGGCAAGCTTCTGAGGAACAGATTCACCTCATCATCGTCTCCCAGAAATCACAGTAATTTGACACTGCTGCCGTTTGTTACTTTTACTGTTTATTCAGGCAGCAACAATCTTTAAAGTGGACGTATATGTAACTTACAAATGGATAGATCATTTTATTGGTCAGTTTTATGCAACATAAAAATTCAATTAGCCAACAATTTAGTGCAATGTCTTTTTTTTAAATTATGTTTCTATCTATTTTCACAATTTTTGTTCCACATTTCTTGACCTTGGAGATAAAGTCGATATTGCATATCTTCCAAACAGCAATTTTGATATGATCAATTTATCGACAATATATTATCCACCTCTGCTAAGAAAAATATCTATTTTTATAGTTTATTCCTGAAAGTGTATATGTAAAGGACACTTTATCAAAACAGACTACATTGGTTTGCATCTTCCAGGATCTATGTATTACACAACAAAATTCTAAATCTTCACATGACACAAGTCTCCTAAAGTACTTTGCACGAGATGCATTTCTCATTCTCTACAGACCGGGTAGAGATACATATGGAGCCACAGCTGCCCTAGAGGTAGACAGAAGCATGGCTAGGGCTGGGGTATTTTCAATATCGGTCTTTAACAACACTTGGTTTACAAAACCGATACTTTTTTTCGATACATATACTAAAATATTTGTCCTCTAGAAAATGTATTACAAAAGACTATTTCTGTTAAATGTATCATTTATTTGAGCATAAACAACAAAGTCACTTCCTTTAATGCTGTCCCTGGACCAACAGCATCAAAACTTGGTAAAGGTATAAAGATATAAATTTTTTCCCGATAGATACAGAGCGGAATCGCCCATATACGGTCATGTTGGAAGCAGTTGAGGGGGAAAACAAAGAGGAGAAAAATCTAAACTTTCAATAATTACTCCAAAACTACTTGAACAAATGCTGAATTATGAACATTGTTTTCTACTCAATAAAGACATAAAAACATGGAAAGGGAGCAAAGCGTAGTTCGACAGCCCATAAATACATAAATAACAGAGAATGCTAACATGATGCTTCAAACTTAGCATCAGGCTACATGCTAACGTTAGCTTTGTCTGCCGTTTTTTCAATTCTACTGCACAATCTGCTGTGAAAAAGCATCCAGAGTCCATAGATCTAGACTATTGTGTCCATAGTCTAAATCTATGGACACGATTTGGACGTTATTTGTGTGTGATAAATAAGTGTATTTTGCGCGAGAAAGTATTTTAGTGGCAAATGAGGACATATGACGCCGACTGTATCTATACCAATAGTGCTTTTTTTTTTCAGTACTACACTGGTACTTTTTATCAATACCCAGCCCTACGCACATTTCCCAATGGACCCTCTGAGTGTGTTGTGACCCCAGTGCCTCTTGAGTCTCTTTTGCCCGTGTTTTGTCTGCCATAGCACAGAACATCAACGTGATCACAATGGCGGAATACTGTCGTTTTCCCAGCAGCACGGGAGAGGAACAAAGAGGAGGATATCAGAGCAGATGTGGTTCCGTCTGAAAAGTACGGTCCCAGTTATAATCAAACACATTCCCCTGGACTCGGATCGAAGGAGGCCGTTTGTGAAGACGTGGCAACGCTTAATTCTAAGACAAGAACTCAGCCAGTAAAGGAGATTCCTCACGTTGAGCAGCACAAATCCATTCCCTAAGTGAAGAGAACAATGACCGATGCGTTTACGTGTGCTCGAGTAGTCCGGTTATTCGCCATATCCCAGTTCTGGTAGTTTGAGGGATTTGGTGTTTATATATGTATGTAATTGAGGAATCTCAAATCCCCTGTTTATGATCAAGTAAAAGATCCGGCTTCTCGAATTGAGGTGACATCTGTGCAGGCACACTTAAATGTTTTTGAGCACAATACGGCCAAAATATTAAAAGCATAAATCTGCTTTTCTCGCTGTGGCTTATTTCAGGGCTTGTTCTTTTGAATGACCACTTTGAGCCAAATGTTTTGCTCTTTCACTACATCCTGAACGCAGCTGTCGGACAGAGCGGAGGAAAACCAGCCGCCTTTAACCAGTCTGCAACAGTCTGACATAAATCCACATTATTAAAATATTCACTTATACTCCACTATAGTTCCAAACTAAAGCCTCGGGAACATTTCTGCTCCCCCATTTCCTGATCAATCCATAAGCGATTTCAAAGGTGCCCTCAGCCAACAATTGCTATTTCTCCAATGAACTCGCGGTCACATGAGATACGCTCATTTGAGTGATATCCAGCTGCTGAGCGGCTCATGCAGCATCTTTTATTTATTAGTTATTCCATTTTTTATGGAGGAAAAAAACTCATGATATTAGAAAATCTGTAGTAAGAATGGAGGGCTTGACTTTTTGGTCTTCACTTCCTTAAACAATGTATTTAAGATTAATTGGATAAAGTCTTTCCTTAAAAATGACTCTATTCATTATGGAACTTCATCCCCAAATTTGTATTCAACCAAATAGGTGGTCTCCCATATTTGCTAGTGTGTAATTATCAGATAAATAAGATACCCATAAAACTGTCAGATTTTCATCAACAAGTTTTGCTTGCATGGAAAATGATTTACAAGCACAACTTCTCACCTCAGAGATATTATATTTGGAACAATGGTGGTCTGTTGCATAAAAGAAGGAGCATGTTTCTAACTAATTGAGTGGACAGAAATATACATTTAGTTATTCAGTTGTTTAAAACAGAGGGTCATCCAATGAGCTATAATGAGTTTGTACATACATATAATTTTTTCTGTTTCCCCTTGAGAGTTTTATCAAGTTATGAACGCCATCCCAGCTGGTTTTGTAAATTTGTGTGGGAATGATTTTCAGTTGTCTGGTGTGTCTGTGACTGTCATCAAACCACAAGAAACATTATGTGGCCAAGTCTGTTTCGGGCCGCGCAGAAACAATAATCGAGCAATTCGTCACTTGTTCCAGAGTGAGATCGCAACAAAACCTTATGTAACCCATTACTGGGCTCAAATCAAAAACGATATAGCTTGGAAAAAGGTCTGGCTCTTGCCTCATGAATACATACTTACATCAAAGCACTTCATGACGAAGTTCAAAAAAGACATTGATACGTCCTGCTCCGTCTGCTCTGCACTGCCTGAAACAGTGCCCCGTCTCTTTTGGCACTGCCACCACACAAAAACCTTTTGGAAAGATGTGGTAAAATTCATACACAACAAACTACATCTAAACCTAAATCTATTGTACGAGCATATCATCTTTGGATGCCTCAATAGAATACAAGATAAAGACAAAGAGTTTCTTGTAAATCTTTTACTTTTGCTAGCAAAATGTCATATTCACAAATAAAAAATTTCTGTCAGTAAGCCGATGTTCACCGTGTTTCACAACGAATCTGACGCTATACTGGCGTTCTCTGGCCCCGATAGAAAATGTTATGGCGATCAAAACTAAAAACGTGTGCGGTAAGTTTAACATCAAGTAAATAGTACGGCGGGTAAGCATTTATAATATATTTGTATTTATTTATTTGACCAGGAAAGTCCCGCCGAGATTGGGATTCTCTTTTATATGTATGTATGTTTTGTATGTGATAGGTTTACCCTAAAATGTGTATATATATATATATATATATATAAATAAAAAAGCCCTTTGACACTTGTTGAAATGTTATGACTGAAAAGTGCATTAACATAAAATGTAATAAAGTGCTGAATAACTGTTAAACTGTCTCTGGTTCTGCTATTGTTTCTGTACTGTATTTTGTTTTGGTTTGTGTACACCTGGCTATGTTTTTTGTTTTGTTTTTCCATATACAAAAAAGAGTATGTATATAATACTGCAATATATATATATATTTTAAATAAATATATTTGAAAGGTGTGTCAACCAATTGAGACAAATTTCATTACGATGAAGTAGGGGAGCGCCGCACATTACTTTTTGTTTGCACCCTGGGCCAGTTGTTGTGGCTATTTCTCAACATTTGGCCAAACTTTATTGGGAATTTTGCGGTTTGTTACCTTGACTTGGACGGGATTATCTCGAAGGTGTCGTTTCATATTTGATGCATCAGCGCCTTCTGCGGCAACTTTACGACGAGAGGATTTGCGACAACAACACCGTGGTCATCCTTTGAATACCCAAGCAGGCCCCACACCGCTGTCTTCAATCGCTTTTTTGGGGGGTGGATGCAATGTAAGAGAGCATCCTTCTGCCTTGCTCAACTACCGTGGCTTCTAAAGTTCTTACAGATAACTTACCGCGTCCTTTTATCGTGGTGGTAATTGTAAAACCGTTTAAGCTTCCCTCCTGTTGGAGAATCCAGGTTTCTCTTTACTGGGAAACTGCTATTTCCAGGTTACAATCCGGAAACTGCGTTGATATGATCGAAGACAACAACGGAATATTATAAACTCCCGATAACAACCGGGAAACTCACAGTCAGTGGAAGAGTTGGTAAAAAGCAGGATTTCTTAAAGTTTGACAGTATCTTGTTGCGCTTTACAAATGAATGAACCGCCCTGGCACGTCAGCCCCCTTCATCATCCGTGAGAGGAGGCACCGGTTTAACGATGTCCCCTCCGTCGCCCGGGGCCGAAAACACTTCGCGACAGTAGAGTAGGACCAAACCAGCGAGAACGTTACGCCATCACCCCGTCCCCACACTGCTCGCGTCCTGACGCCAACGAGGAAGGAAACACCCCGCGGGCGCTTCCCCTCGTCCCCCCCCCCCCCCCCTCGCGATGTCTCCCTTCGGCGCGTCAACGTCTCAACGGCAACTTTGGAGAAAGGCGGAAAAAGCCCGGGCACACGCTTCCCTGGGAGAGTTCGAACCCTTGTTTTCAGATGCATTAAAGTTTCACCAGTGTCCCGGGACGACTTCCATGTTAGCGCGGGGCTTAGTGACGCCCTAATGCGTGCGTTCAAACGGGACGCATCTGGACGGGCGTCAGGAGGAGTTTGAAGGACATGCATTATTGAGGAAAGAGGGAAATTGGCTTCTGGTGATTACAACAGGGCTTTTGGATTTGTGTTTTGTAGGAATGGCAGCACTTTACTTCAAGGCGAGACATGGAAGATGAAAGACTTTTTAAGTTTTAAGATTCTAGTTGTAATGTCAAAGTAAAGAATAGGCCAATCTCTCCCTTCACGATGTTTATTTGATGACTTTGTGTCGACTTTGAAATCAATCCAACATGGATTTGCCCCGCCGTGTTTCCGACGCATATCCATTCTCTAATACTGACATGTTTGCTATCTATGTGACACATGGACTCCCCCTGACAAGACTGCAATCCAAATATGGTCATTTCTTTTGTGGAAGGAAAAAAAAAAACACTTGCTCATAGTTTGCAAAACTTTAAAGCAGTAACTTGTTTACTTTAATGAATCCTTTGCGTAGTCCCTCTGGGGGTAATACAAGTGTTAATGGGATGATTGGGGGGTCTTTCGTCTCCCCCTGGTGTCTGTGGCCAGAAAACTACCCTTACAACTTTGCCTGCACCAGCTCAGAGGCCCCAATACACACTAATGGTATCACGAAGATGAAGCTAACAGGCTAACGGGCAAAGGTAGCGCCACTTAAACAGTATCTACAGCCAAGTTTGAGTAAAAAAAAAGTTCTCCATTGTGTAATTGGATGTACAATATCCCTCTCTCTCTTTGTCTTTTCTGTCAGCAGAGTATTTACTCTCACGGACAATTAATGAGTGAAAAAACACAACATGCTACGACACCTGGAGTGGCGCTTATGGCCTCTAGGGGCATGAGTTACTTAGAACTGCTTTATGGTCCATTTTGTCAAAATTAGGTTTTCAAATCCACTCTTGCAACAACATCTTCACAGTAGTAGCTCCTACAGACTTCACACTTTACAGTCTCTGACATAATAATATGTTTGTTTTTCCAAAGGGATTTTTCAATATCTAATTCCTTGCCTTATTTATTGAACATTGTGCCACCAAATAAGAAGGCAAAATGAGACATTTTACAGATTTTTATCTTCCCTAATTACTAGCATAGACAAAGATTCCTCTGAGAAAATCCTCGTTAGAACAAAATAAAACCATACATTTAGAACGGGCTCTACCCATCATATAGATTTTGTCATAAAAAATAAAGGGAATTTTTTAATTGAAGCCTTATTTTTATATGAAAGCATTAAATAAGACAAAACTCGCAATACATTGTCCCCTTCATATTAATGTCCGTAATTAAAGATAAATTGCTTTTTGTCTCTCATTCACCTGCAGCGTCTTTCCTTAGAGATGTTGAGCCCATTGAGACAAAAATGTATTGCTCCAGTTTATGTTAAACATATCACTTCCATCTTAAGTCCCAGCAGAATGAATGGCGGGGTCCACTCTACTCGACTGGATTTAGCGCAATTATAGAATGACGGGGAGTTCACACATCACGAGTGAGAATCGTGAGAGCAGTCACAATTCTCTTTTAGAAGGAGAAAAACTGACCTTTTCCCCAATGGATTTAATATGAAAAGGAGATGGACGTCAGCCCTGTGACGGAGGAGATGAATTGTCCAAACACAGAAAGTGCCATTTAACTCTGTGGTTGAAATGTGGCTGAAAACAATGTCCTTGTGAACTTTGAGTGATATAACTTTGTGCTGTTTGGCGTGGTCTGCATGGGGCTGTGGCTATTACTTTGTTGTTTCTGCTGCTGTTGTGACAGATAAATTAAATGGAGGAGGTATGGTGTTTTTCTGTGTGTATTCTAGGGCTGAAAGATATATTGTTATCGTATCAAGATATGAACATTCAAGATATCAATATTGCAAAAGAAAAATATATCGTTATTGTATTTATATCGAGATATGTATATTCAAAATATTAAATTCGAAAAAACAAGCTTAAACGATATAGATTTTCATAAATAAAACTGCACTCTTTTGTATTATGATTTTAAATGTTTGAAAAATGCTTAGTTTTCACCTAACCCATAGTTATATTGTATTGTATCGATATCGAGATATCTGGCATGGATATCGAGATATGAAATTTTGTCCATATCGTCCACTCTGTTATTGTGCGTCCAAAATCTGGCTAAAAATTCAAACATGTTCGATTTACCTCGGCTGGGGTTTTGTTGCGTCTTACGATTCAAACGCAAGTCCAGTCGTTGACCCTCCACACGACGAGACACCATTCTCTACGACTGCCTTCGACCCGTCACAACCCACCGCGACTGAGAATTACAGCAACATTGGGTAAAAAAATGGTGTTGTGTGATCTTAGCTTTAAACACCTTTGATACAAAACAGAATCTCCGGCCACTTTTTGATGGTTCCCCTATAATGAATTTACTCCCTGTGTCTTTTATGAAACGATTTTAAGGTCTAAAAAACCCACTCGAGGCCGACATGTTTTCTTGGCTGATGTCGGTGTGTGTGTCTGCGATGACTTACACACATCGCTCCCCCCGCTCCTCACTCGCTCTGACGTGAGTGTCGCTCTCGATCACCCGGGTCGTCCTGAAGCCTCCGTGGCCCGATGGGAGACGAGGCGCGCGCGCCGCTCCTCCACTGCGCCTGACACGGGACATTTCCCCCGCGCCGCTTCAAACCTGGTCCACTTTCACGCAGCGAGGAGCGAGCAGGTTCAGGCCAGTCAGCAGCGATTACCCAGAGGTTCGGGACGGGTGAGGAACTGACAGGGTTTTAAAGGAGCGCTTATTCACCCCAGTGTGGAGCAGCAAGAAGGTCCCGAGTCTGATTCCCAGGCATTAAAGTGGACATATCCTGCTTAATTCAGGCTCAGTAAACATTCTTTGTGTAACTCCAGCGTTACGCCGGGCTCATACTGACTTCAGAACTGCTTCAGCGGCGCATATTTAGTCGGGACTCACACTGAGTCACAAGACCATGAGTTTACAGGGTTTTACAAGGCAAGGCAAGTTTATTTGTAGAGCACAATTTAAACACAAGGCAATTCAAAGTGCTTTACAGTTGCATAAAATTACAAGAAAACAGATCAAATCAATAATTAAAACATCAACATAAAAAAATATCAATTACAGTAAAAGGCAAGAGTGCAGATAAAATACTTTCAGTTTTCATATGCTCGGGTAAAAAGAGCTGTTTTCAGCCTGGATTTGAACATTGTCAGAGTTGAGGCCTGTCTCACATCCTCATGAAGACGGTTCCAGATTTTAGCTGCATGAAACTGAAACGCAGCCTCACCGTGTTTAGTCCTGACTCTGGGAACCACCAGGAGACCCCTCCCTGAAGTTCTCAGGGCCCGAGATGGTTCATACGGCTCTAACATGTCAGAGATGGACTTTGGTGCTAAACCATGAAACGACTTGTACACAAGCAGAGCTGTTTTAAATTCTATTCTCTGAGTGACAGGAAGCCAGTGCAGAGACCAGAGCACTGGACTAATATGGTCGTATTTCCTGGTTCTTGTCAGGACTCGAGCAGCAGCGTTCTGGATGTTCTGCAGCTCTAATAGCTCGTTTAGAAAGGCCAGTGAGCAGGCCGTTACAGTAGTCTAACCTGCTGGAGACAAATGCATGGATGAGTCTCTCTAAGTCTGGTTTTGACACTATTCCTCTGATCTTAATGTTTTTCAGATGGTAAAAAGCTGATGATGTTATTGCTTTAATGTGGCTGTTTAAGTTCAGGTCTGAGTCCATGATTACTCCTAGATTTCTAACCTGATTTTTTGGTTTTAGAGAGAGAGACTCAAGGTGACTGATAACACTTTGTCTTTGTGTCTGTGGGCCAAAAACAATGATCTCAGTTTTGTCTGAGTTTAGTTGGAGAAAGTTGTTTTGCATCCACAAACTGATCTGTTCGATGCAGTGACAGAGAGTATCTACAGGCCCATGTTCACCTGCCGTCAGTGACACGTAGATCTGAGTGTCATCTGCGTAGTTGTGGTACGACACATTGTTGCTGTTTATTAGCTGACCCAATGGAAGCATGTACAAGTTGAATAATAGGGGTCCCAAGATTGACCCCTGGGAAACTCCACAGGTCATGGAAATTTTGTCTGAGACACAGTTGCCAATTTCGATGAAGTACGTCCTATCCTCGAGATAGGACTTGAACCAGTTTAGAGCAGTACCAGAGATTCCCACCCAGTTTTCTAACCTGTGAAGTAAGATCCCGTGGTCCACTGTGTCAAAGGCAGCGCTCAGGTCCAGCAGAACTCAAACTGAGACCTTACCTGCGTTGGTGTTCATACGGATATCATTTGTCACCTAGATCAGAGCTGTCTCAGTGCTGTGGCCGGGCCTAAATCCTGACTGGAAAGTATCAAACACATTGTTAGATAGGAGAAAGTAAATGAGCTGTTGATATATTACTTTCTCTAGGACTTTTCCTAAGAATGGCAGGTTTGGGCCGGTAGTTGTTCAGTATCTTGGGATCAAGGCTGCTCTTCTTTAGAAGAGGCTCAATGGCCACGGTTTTCAAGGCCTTTGGAAATGCTCCAGTCTCAAATGAGATGTTAACTAACTGAACAAGTTTTGGTAACAAGCTGGTCAGCACAGACTTCAGAAATCTAGTGGGTAATTCATCAATTACATGAACTCAGACCGGAGATAACCTCTTCGATTGTTTTGTCAGTAACAGGTGTGAAATGTGTCAGCTCAAGGTGTTTATCTGGTGGCAGGGTTGGTATTTGTGTTGTGGAAATTATGGCATTTTTAATGCCTTGGACTTTGTCATAAAACAATATTGCAAACTGATTGCACTTAGATGTAGAGATTAGTTCTAAGGGCAGTGAAACTGGAGGGTTAGTTAATCTGTTCACTGTGGAAAACAGAACACGAGAATTGTTTCTGCAGTTTGCGATGATTTTAGAGAAGTACTTCTCCCTTTCTCCACGCAAAATCTGGTTGAACTCACAAAGCACTTCTTTGTATATCTCAAAATGAACCTGGAGCTTTGACTTGCGCTATTTCCATTCGGCTTTTCGGCACTCCCTTTTCTGTGCCCTGACCGAATCTTCACTTCTCCAAGGTGCCTTTTGTCTATTGATAATCATTTTAACCTTGACAGGAGCAATAGTATCCAACACATTTAAGACGCTTGATGTATAAGAGTCCAACAGATTATCAACATTAGAACATGGAGGATTTTCAAATCTGATAATTTCCATAAACTGTGTCCTTGTTGTATCATTTATGTGTCTTCTTTGAATAACTCCAGGCCCAGCCTCTGGTTTGGGTGTAACAGACAGGTCAAAGAAGACACAAAAATGATCAAATAAACCAACATCAACAACATTCACATTTGATATATTAACACCTTTTGTAATGACTAGATCTAGAGTGTGACCTTTGTTGTGAGTCGCTTCACTCACGTGCTGAGTTAAACCAAACATTTCAAGGACAGCACTAAGTTCTTTTGCATGCCTGTCATTGGTCACATCCACATGCACATTAAAATCACCTGAAATGACTAAACAATCAAAATCAGTCAATATGAATGAAAGTAATTCAATAAAATCTTCGATAAAACAATTCTGTGGTAAAAAAAACAACTCGAGATGCACCGATACGTTTTTTTGATACCAATACTGGAGGTTTGAATCAGATCTCCGATAACGAGATGTTACAGATCAGTTATCAATTACACGTGAAACGGAAAATTGGAAAATCTTTCAAAAGTTAATTTATTTATGTAATTCAACTTAAAATGTGAAACTAATATATGATATGTCAAGCCTTTGTTTGTTATAATTTGGAGGATTTTGGCTTACAGCTTGTAAAACAAAAAAAACATTCAAAATCTCAGAAGATTTGTGGGCGCTCTGAAAACTATAATCATGCATATGTACATAGTACTTGGTTTGGGACTTTTACTTGAATGACTGCCTTAATGTGGTTGCGTGGCATGGATGCTATCAGCCTGTGTTACTGCTGAGGTGTTATGGAAGACCAGGATGCTTCAATAGCAGGCCTTAAGCTCCTCTGTATTGTTCTCTCTCATCTTTCTTTTGGCAATGCCCCATAGATTCTCTATGGGGTTCAGGTCAGGTGAGTTTGCTGACCAATCAAGCACCGTAATCTGATGGTCATTTAACCAGGTTTTGGTACTTTTTACAGTGTGGGCAGGTGCCAAGTCCTGCTGGAAAATGAACTCAGCATCTCCATAAAGCTTGTCTGTTGAAGGAAGCAGGAAGTTCTCTCAAATCTGCTGGTAGACGGTTATGCTGACCCTGTACTTAATAAAGCACAGTTGACCAACACACCAGCAGAAGACATGGCTCCCCAAATCATCACAGACTGTGGAAACCACCTTCGGATTAATTTAATGTTATCCTCATTGGACATTTTGACACCAAACAATTCAAAACCTTTGTTGGAGTTTTATGTTGTTGGTTTGTTGTCGGCCTATCAGTTTTATTTTATTCATTTTTTTTAAAAGGAAGATGAAAATGACTATTAGAGCAGTGTTTGAAAGGAAAGGCTTTTTAAACGACAATTTACAGTCAAATGTTTGAATTTTATTTTGAGCACTCAACATTGTAATTTTATTGATCCCTTCCAAATAACATGCAACTCTGAAGGGTTCAAGGGGTCCGTATGGTTTGGTCTGATGAAGGTAGAGAAGGGCTCTAGAAGTTGAGACCATTTACCAAAAGTATTGCACTTGCACAAAGTTTATTAAAATTTAAACCCAAAAAAATCTCATTCACTCGACAGGTCAGAATGACTCAAATTAAGGTAAAATACGCTTCATTCCATTGACGTATCAAGATATCAAATGTAACGGTGCATTTCAGGGCGCTAACGTGATCTCGGGATCCACAGACTTTTGAGTTTACTTCCGACGTGAAAGAAGACCTAATGAACCCGGACTCCCCCTTTTGCGCTTCACGCTCGGCCGACGCCGCAGTGAAGACGTTGGGGGTTCGAGCTTCAGACTTGGACACATTCAGCGTCTCCTCTGCATCGCCCTCCGACACGCTTCAGATCAAGATTTAAAAGTGCGGGCGAGACAGGTCGGGCTCTGTGGGGTAATTGGTTTTGAGCAGCAGCTGATGAAGATGTTTTCAGGTTTTCAGATGTAAAACATCATACACTCAAGGTCTGTTTAGAGGGAATCGGGAAACGTGCTGTCAAAAAGAGTTGTATGGCTGGTTTTGTTTAGTTTTTACTCTTAAAGGGAGGGGGGATGTCATCCTCCTGCCGACTCATAGCCGACTGTAGCGTTCTGCCCTCAAAGAAAGAAGGTTCTCGGTTGCGATTCAGTTAGTTTCATCATCAGTTCTATTACATGCAAAACAAGACAAGACTTGACCTGACAGAGCAGTGTCAAAAACATATGTACACAAAAGATCCTCAAAGCAGGACTCTCCCACGTCTCAACTAGGACTGTACATGGCCTAAAATGGGACGATACATAGAATAAAATATTTCAAAATTATGGCCATTAATTAAAATGTAATCGAAATCACAACCCCGACTGTGGACAATCTCAATAATCGTCATGGGACTTTTCTTTGGCAGAAACAGCTCCTAGTTCCGGACTTAAAATGGAAGATTCTTGTGAGTTAAACGAAGGGAAGCATTTGTTTGTGCTTGAGCTGAGGAAAAATTAGAAAAACTAGTACAAACAACTCAGGTTTCAAATAATTTTTAATTCTAATTTATTTACTGCAGTGTAACTGTGGAAATATAGGGGGATCCGTGTGGTTCATTCCTGAAAAAAAAAAAAAAAATCATTTGTCATTGTCTTTATTTTGGCTCTTATCGAATACTATAGCAGATCATCACTAATATAAATACTCTCAATGGGCTTATCTTTTTCACCAAAGCTCGAAAGAGCCACACCACAGACTTTAAAGAACCGCATGTGCCTACTCCAGGCCTTAACATTATTTGATCAATTACTATTATGGATATAAAATAAACAAAGTTTCGACAACTGCAATGACCAAATATCAAGAAGCAGAGTTTTTATTTTTTATTTTTTTCTTCTGTCTCTGTATTTGAGTGATAGATGTCACTGATTAGACTTGTGGAGCCTCTGATCTCAGGTTCAGCTGCAACAGAAAAAAAGTGTGTCTAAGTTTCCATAAAGCAGATTCTTAAGTGTTTCGATTAGACAGATGCTCCATTCCGGACTTTTTTTAGTCACGTGGCTGTCCCCCAGGGGTGGAAGCCGAACTCTTCCAGAAGAGGGCACTGTCCCCATAACGCCAAATACTTTTGAAAGTATACTTTCGTGTATTGTTCTAATGTGGGGCAATTTGAGCAAGAATATGCTGTTTGATTAAAAGTCTAAAAGTAACATGACGTACTTCACTAATTATTTTAGCAGTTTATGTATTTATTTAAATGTATAAAATATAAAAAACACAAATTTAACAGCAATAAGGGTCAAAATTCTACAGCCCAAATGTCCTAATGTGTTAAATTCAAATTTAGTTTCTTCTTTTATGGTGTCAGCGCTTTGTTCTCTACTTCCACAATTGTGTCATTGTAAAATCCCAAAACAGTCATTTTTAAAGCCCATAATCCAAAATTATATCGGTTTAAAGTTTAGGGCTGAGCTAAAGCTGTAAATCACGCTGTGAATCAAAACTGAAAGTTATTATTTTATTCCCACAGCTGCAGCAGGAGGAGCCCCAGGCAAAGTCTTCACTAGCTCTAAACCCAAAGATCTTTAATTAAAAACTCCAGACATGACGCTCGTAGACGTTGCAAATGTGGCGGCCATCTTGTGACTGGCTGTCAACGTAGTGATAACATACAGAGAACATGATTTTACACACGCCAGGCTACCCAAACGCTCAAGGGGAGAGGACCACCGTCACCACCGGTCCTAACATTTGAAAAACTGCAAAAGCCTTATTTTCTTGTCAGATATGACATAAGGTCAGTCACAATTATCAAAGAGTCATGAAATAACTAAAAACATCAAAACATTTGATTACTTTGCACTGGGTAAGAAAGGCTAGGCACAAGATTTGTTCCTACGTATTACTATGACCATGTCCTATCTAGAGTTTTTTTTTTTTCTCGACTGGTATTTCATTATTATATTTTAATTCTCACAGAGACATAATTGCTAATTATAAAAAAAAAGCAGAGTGTAGGAACCGATAACGTAATAACGGCCAATAACGTAATAACTGTTGTGCCAATAGCGTAATAACGATTTACCGGCCGATAATGTAATAAATATTACATTATTGTCTGGTTCTTACATTATTGGCCTGACAACATGAACATCGTTCACAAATGTAATAAATTCAGCTGTCCAAAATATTGCGTTATTAACGCATTAACACAAATCAATTTTAACGGCGTACATTTTTTCGTCACGAGAGTAATTTGTCTCAATTTGCTGACTCACATTAAACACACGCTGCATGAGCTGCTCTGCTGCTGGTCGTCACTCAAACGGGAGCGCGTCACACGAGTTTACAGAAGGAGAAATATTGCGATTCATCGCGTGTTAACTCTGAGACTCATGAGATTAATCGCAATTGGTTCCAATCCATTGTCCCACAAGTGCATGATGTCACTGTGTGTTGCAAGGCACTTCACCCCCCTTGCCTGTGTGAATGTGGTGCATGTGAGAGCTGGTGGTGGCCCAAGTGGCTGCTCCTGTACCCGAATCTGTATCCTGTGGGGACTTCTGTCAGTCTCCCCCAGGGGAAGCTGAAGCTACTAACGTATATAGTTTACCACCACCGAGTGGAGTGAATGTAAAATGCTCTCATGTAAAGCGCTTTGTGACCATGTCTGTGAAAGGCGCTATATAAATAAAGATCTTCTTCTTCACTTCCAAGCACTCACTCACACATGTCCCACATTCATACATATGCAATGTGAGGAAAACACCTTGCCCAAGGACCCAGCGATGTCATGCACCTGTTGAAGGAGGGACATGAACTGGCAACCGTTCCGAAGATGACCCCTTTACACTCTGGGCTACAGTGGTAGGAAAAGACATCTCACATGTCTTCTATTACATTTTATTACCAGAAGTGACAAAATAAAACAGTAAAGACAGCAAAATACAAAAGCCACCAAATAACATGTCATCTAACAATTTAGTGAAAACAGCACAAAAACTGTTTAATGTGTGATGTATTATTGTCTAAATTTATTACATTTGTGAACAATTTTCATGTTGTCAGGCCAATAATCTATGAACCAGCCAAAAACGTAATAATTATTACATTATCGGCTGGTAAATCGTTATTATGCTATTGTCACAACACAGTTATTACGTTATTGGCCGTTATTACGTTTTCGGTTCCTACATGGCCTTACCGTGATACGGAGCTGCAGGCTTTGTCCACAGCTGTCTTGGTCCTGTTCTCCAAAGTCGTCCGTCCTTGAAGCGCAGCATATTCACGACGCTCCACCGACGAAGCGTGAGCGCTTTGTTTTGGGGAAACCGAGGAGGCGTCTCACGGCGGAGGGAACTGGACAACCGCAGATTTTTCACAATAAACAAACAACACGGCGGATCTAATGGCAGCGATGCGTCTTGATTAGGCGACAAAGAGTTGTTTTAGCTCCTCCGGGGAAACGCCGCGGCCGCTAATGGACAACGGGGGTAAAATAGAGTGCGGTGCCCAGAAGTAAGCAGCATCTATCAATCACAGATACGAATAAACAGAGCGAGGAGCGGAGGGGGGAAGGTCTGTCGCAAAAGCGAGGAAAGTTTCGAAAGTGTCATTCCACATGTGGCCACTGGGAGTTACAGAGGCGACTTACCGGTCACAAACTCTTGGGGCGTCATTTATTAAGACAGGTGCTAAATGGCGAGTGCAATCTGGAAATGGGCATATTTGTGGCCATGTTGCACCTAATGTACCATTTGTATTTGCCCATGTCATAGTTTTAGGGCCTAAAATCTGATACAGTCCCGATCAAAGGAACAGGCAAAAAAAATCCAAATTATATATGGTTGGATCTTATCAAGGTTCCAAGTATAACTTATTACGCAACAAGAAGAAATGAAAGTGAGACATAAAAAAAAGCTTTTATTGAAAACAACCGTTAAACTGAAATCAAAAGTTCCAAAGTCGAGCACCACATGCCACACATTTTTTTTTTTTGAAGCCCTTCATCGCAGATGTCTGTGATGAATGGCTCCACTAACGGCTTCATTTGGTACGAGGATCCTCCAGCCACTTTCAGTCCCGTGAGGAGTCCTGCCTCAGGGAGAGCGACTCCTCTACGCAGACTTTAAAAACACGATGCACGTGATCCTTAAAGCGTCTGTATTGTGACCTCCGTCATTCTGTCTAACGATACACCTTCTGCGTACTTAGGTTAGCCTCGTACTCCGTTTGACAGAGGCTACGCCATGTTGAGACCGCTCTGGCAGGTGTTAGTGCTGGTCACGGCGCCAACACACTGCTACTCAATGGGGTCCGGAAAATCAGAGGGCCAGGGTTTGCCCAGGTCTGATCTGAGGAGATCGCAGAAACAGCTCATATAAAGAACTGTCCAACACATTGTTAAAAACTGGAAGGATAGTGGGCAACCATCGTCTCCCAGAGAAAAACCTGAATGATCATGATCGACGATTGGAACTCAAGGGATTTGGGACTCAAAAGCAGTGTAGCTGTAAGAAAACCACGGAGGCTAAAAAAACATTGTACTCTGGAGAGAAAGGACGAGCGTGATGTGTTTTTTGGCTGCATCAGGCTAAAGCTAAACTTTGAAAGAGAGGAACTTTTCGAATCGTTTTGTTTCGCCCACACTTACCAAGCCACGCGGCGCCTTCACAAATCCCTCTTCGTTTAACGCTTGTTGTTCCCTTTAACTCTAATAATAATCCTCAACGCTCGGGTCAATCAAGCAGCTAAATTGACTAAAACAGAAACTCGGAAACGGCGCCTAACTTTCCCTCAGCGGGGCCCGTCTCCCGCCGCATCCGTGCAACAATTCATTACCCGTCCATTTGTGTTTAGCGGCGAGTTTAACTGTGCGTCGGCGAAGTAATTAATTTAGCCCACCTCATCAAGTCCCCGCGGAGAAGCGAACGGCGGCTCCATCGCAATTACGGGCAAATCAGAACCTAATCAGCTTTTAATTGGACGTTAATTCATTTGGTGCGGATGGGTGCAGCCTAATATCGCCGTAAAACAAGGCCGTGTACAGGCATCGCGGCGGCGGTTTGAAACGGTAATGAATTGTGTTTCGGGAACGCAATGGGTCGAGAAAACACAGTAATGCATTGATTTGTCACAGAGGAGGCGGAATTAGACGAACAATGGTTGAAATGAAGGGGGAGTGAAAGCGCAGCGAGATGAGAAGGCTGATTCCGACTGTGACTGAAGAGAGTGATTTCAAGGCGCATTTGGGGAAACTTTAGTTGGTGAAAAGTTGTTTTGATCCGCGGCTCCGAACACAAAGACGAGACGAAGGAAGTTTAGAATGTTTTTCAACCCCATCCATCCATCCATCCATCCATTTTCTTCAACTTGTCCGTTGCCGGGTCGTGTGGGCAGCTGTTGGAGCTGCCCAAATCACATTGCACCAGCCCCTATGGCTCCTCCTGCAGGTGGTGGGTCCATAGAAGGACGGCCTCATGGTTCTAACCGGGCCTGTTGGTCTCTCATATTTCTCAACCCACCATCACCCAAGGATGGCAATCCGCAACCAAATAAGAACTTCATTTGTTTTAAGATGTCAAATACATCTCACATACTGTCTCACACATTACTATTAGATACATAGTAATAACACTCGTATAGCGCTTTACAAGCCTGTGTTTACAAGTGCTAAAGTCATTCCCAAAGTCCGGAGAGTGAAGGCCCCCTTATTGATCGGAATATCCCACGGAACCCCCCCCAATAATAGGGGTCGGCCCATTAGTCCGACAACCCATTAATCCGATGTCTACTTATTCCGAAAATGTCACATTAAGTAGGGGTTGAAAACAAAAATTAGGTTCAGGCAAGAGTCCACTGACCTTAAGGTTAGGGCCAGTGGTTGTATATGGCTCTCTAATCCACAACACAACTGGGTTAGAGATGTCGGACTAATGGCACCTCTGCTCAATGGGACATTTTCTGAATAATGAGATGTCGGACTAATGGGTTGTCGGACCAATGGCATGGCACCCCAATAACGAAGCTTAAAATGACATATGAAATAACAAATACCAGTGACTGTAGTGATACATACCGATTTAAAGCGGTAAATATCAACAAATACATGTAGATAAGTGTGTTAACTGGAGTTTGGGAGCAGGATCACACCTCACGTACGCTCTTTTCAGTCTCCGTTCTATAAATACCTCCCGGTCACTCTCCTCATCCCGTTTACAGGCCTTTCCTCGTAACCCTTATTTCCCTACTTTTCATTCCTTCCATCTTTTAGGTCAGGGGGGATGAAAGCCTGAGAGCTCGTCGTTGTATCCCACAAAGCTCCAAAACGACAACATAACATTATTTGTCTTTGTGCTTGTTCAATGAAGTTATTTCACTTTAATTTGAGGTTGTGGTCCTTGTGAATCCTTCATTATCATCTTTGCAATTGAACCCCCGCGGTGCCTCTGAGGACCCCACTTCATTGACTCCCCACAGCTGCCCTGGGGTAGACTGACAGAACACTCCAAACTCCAAAAACTCACTCGTACACTACATTCAGTGAGTAAAGTGTCTTGCCCAAGGACACAACAAGATTCGATGCACAAACCTCTTGTTATTGGACGACCCGCCACTGTCGCCATTGCCAGATTTAGGCTCATTTAATGAGCTTTAAATAGGGCTGTGTTTCGAAGTAAAATGAAGATGAAAGTGCAACAAAAGCTCAAACAAAAAAGTTACAAAACACACAATAAAAAAGTAGCAAAAATGCAACAGTTTTTAAGAAATGGAAGAAAATGCAATAAAAAAGCTACAAAAAAGTGACAAAAACACACACAAAAAAGTGACAAAAGATATATAAAAAGCGACAAAAATGTGACAAAAATGCTATAAAAAGTGGCTAAAATCCGATAACAACATGGCAACTGTGCGAGGAAAGGTTTGTGGATCTTAGCTTTATTTTATTGTATTTATTTATTTTTACCAGGTAAGTCAATTGAGACCCTCGCCAAGGTGCATTAGTTTTGTAGGTTTTAGCTTTAAATGGGGTGTTAGACTGGCCTATAGGCTGTAAGCTTTTAGATTTGGGTAATGCTGACCCCTGAGAAAATGCACTCGGTTAAGGTGGGGCGGGTAAGAGGTTAAACACCATTATGTAATCTCAAATCTTTGCCAGATCCTGAACATTTTTTCCCGGATCCTTTAAGCATTCCCTTAAACGGGGGATCAAATTAAGCACTGCCCCTACCGCTAAAACATGTACAATAGGGCAGAAAGAACCAGAGTGTGTGCCTGTGTGAGTGAGTAGTAGTTTAACCCCAGGGCTGTGTCTACTAATGTTGTTTATCACCACAAATTGTGAAGTGAATATAAAAAAAATGTCCCATGTAAAGCACGTTGTGACCATGTCTGTGAATGGAGCTACAGATGAAGGCCCTTCCTTTTCTCCCGAGCTCCTATGTATCCAGGAAAATCCTCACCGCTCCATCTCTAAGCTTCATTCTTTCATCGAGGAGTCAACATTCAGTAGCTTCACGACAGCCATACTCGTCCTACAAGCCATAGCTACAAAACAAATCTGTCCCCCTCAAACATATAGTTGACTAACCTTGGCAGCTGCTTTCAGTCCGAGGGTTCCCTGGAAGCTGGATGTGATTTTGTTTTAGGATTAATTTGTATTGTGCTGATTAAATATGCC
The DNA here is from genome assembly GCA_021464625.1 of Proterorhinus semilunaris. Classification (NCBI taxonomy): domain Eukaryota; kingdom Metazoa; phylum Chordata; class Actinopteri; order Gobiiformes; family Gobiidae; genus Proterorhinus; species Proterorhinus semilunaris. Next base: position 34,613,737 of record CM038345.1, on the reverse strand, counting down.
ATTATTCAACAGGAGCCACACTGGTTGACAGTCCACATATTTCGCAGCCCAGTCCTGTCCAAACCTGCCGCACTCCCGCCAGGTACAGCCGGCGCCACGTTTCCGCCGCTCTGCAGCCTTCAGTCACGTCCCGCCAGCGCCGCACCTCGCACAAAACAAACAAGGGAGGCGTGAAACAAACCCGCACTTTCCCAAACATCACCTGAGGGGACGTATTTTTTATTTTTATTTTTTTCCGGATACTACAACGCGCAGCCGTCACAGCAAATATTACGACTTCATTTCGACCGTGTATAGGAGCAGCAGGAATGAGGGAAAACAGTGGGATTGCTGCGCGGTCGATGCCAGGAGACAGACAGATTGACGGCTTTAAGCAGACAGAGCACCTGCGGGTTCTGAACGCGTACATTTAATTAAAAGGTTTTGAGAATGTGCTATACTTTTGGATAACGGGCTAATCCAAATTGTGTTGATACTGTCATCTACAGACTGCTCCAAAATAAGTCAAATTGTCGTTTTGCACAATATTAAAGAACACAATAATACACTTAAGTCTAAGACTGAAATGTACATTTTTTGCAAATAAATACAAATAGTACGATGTCTTAAGTATTGGCAAAAGTTCTGTTTCCTAATTTACTTCCATTTCAGCCTTCTTTTGGTCTTGATTTAATAATTCAAAGTCTTGTTTTGACACAGTTTGCTCCCTGTGAAAGATTTGGATGTCAGGAATGGGTCAGGAAAGTTATACATTGATTTGCTCCTCTTTCATCATTTCATCAACAAACAAGCAAAAATGACTGCGTAATATGATTGATATTAATGATTGATAGGTCATAGGTTGCCGGCAGTAAGTCAGACCTGTTCCCGGTGGGTGTTGGTCTCCGCCAGGGCTGCCCTTTGTCACCGGTTCTGTTCATTACCTACATGGACAGAATTTCTAGGCGCAGCCAGGGGCCGGAGGGTGTCCGGTTTGGGAACCTCAGATTCTCATCTCTGCTGTTTGCAGACGATGTTGTTCTGTTGGCTTCATCAAATCAGGACCTCCAGCGCGCACTGGGGCGGTTTGCAGCCGAGTGTGAAGCGGCCGGGATGAGGGTCAGCACCTTCAAATCTGAGGCCATGGTTCTCCACCGGAAAAAGGTGGCGTCCCAGCTTCAGGTTGGTGGGGAGTCCTTGCCTCAAGTGGAGGAGTTTAAGTATCTCTGGGTCGTGTTCACGAGTGAGGGACGGATGGAGTGTGAGATCGGTAGACGGATCGGTGCGGCGTCAGCAGTGATGCGGTCGCTGTATCGGACTGTTGTGGTGAAGAGGGAGCTGAGCCAAGCGGCAAAGCTCTCGATTTACCGATCGATCTACGTTCCCACCCTCACCTATGGTCATGAGATTTGGGTAATGACCGAAAGGACAAGATCGCGAATACAAGCGGCCGAAATGAGTTTCCTTCGCAGGGTGGCTGGGCGCACCCTTCGAGATTGGGTGAGGAGCTCAGTTACCCAGGAGGGGCTCGGACTCGAGTCGCTACTCCTCCACATCGAAAGGAGCCAGCTGAGGTGGCTAGGGCATCTGTCCCGGATGCCTCCTGGTCGCCTCCCTCGGGAGGTGCTCCAGGCATGTCCTATTGGAAAGAGGCCTCGTGGAAGGCCCAGGACACGCTGGTGGGACTATGTCTCCGAGCTGGCCTGGTGTCGCCTCGGGGTCCCCCCAGAACAGCTGGAGGAGGTGTGCGTGGATCGGGAAGTCTGGGCATCTCTGCTGAGACTGCTGCCCCCGCGACCCGGCCCCGGATAAAGTGGAAGAAAATGGATGGATGGAAGGTCATACATGCTACAAAGGCTCCATAAGAGAGTAAACAAGTTTAAGCAAATTGCCCTGTTTTGAAGGTTGCTAATGTTTTTTAGCCTCTTAACCCCCACCTGAACCGAGCACATTTTCTCCAGTTTGGCTTTACCCAAATCTAAAAGCTTCTTGAAAAACGTGACAAGAAAGCGATGGAAAAAGTGGCAAAAATGTGACAAAAAAAACGCAGTAAAAAAGCAACAAAAACGTAACAAAAAGTGATTTAAAAAAAGCGATGAAAGCGCAACAAAAATTTGTCAAATTCTCAACATAAAAGCAACAAACACTCACCAAAAATCCACAAAAAAGCAACACAAAACAAGCATAAAGTGTCAAACGCAACAAAAAAGCTAAAAAAAAGCAACAAAAAAGTGAACAAAAAGTGACCACATGTCAAAAAAAGCTCTCCAGTCATCCAGAAATGTCAAATCTCGCCTTTTGTTTACATACCCTTCCTGCTTTTAGTCAGAATTTGTTCAAAGATACCGGTAATATTGAACACTGCACACGTATCGAGTGACTGAACTGACAATAAACACATTAACCATCAACATTCAAACGTGGTCACTGTATATTTAAGTTATTCACCTACTTAGATGCCACTTTACATATTTTACAATATTTTTTTTTCGCAATTCAGCCCATTCACAAACTCTGCATACAATCAGATGTTTTTAACTCCGAGGCTCGTGAACGCCCCTCGTAACTTTTCCTCCTGAAGCGTACAAAGTTTGCAAAGCGTCGCTGCAGATGTGATGGTGACACATCTGTTGCCTTTAAAGAGGATGTGGATGACTCAAGATGATTAAAACATAAAACGGACGGTTACGTGGATCTGTTCTTTCCGCTATTTCTGCAACAATCACTTGACGTTTCCCAGTTTCGCAGCACTCGCCTCATTATAACGAGGAACGCGCGTGGCTAGAACTTCTCCCAGACACGTGAACAAAAACAAATAGCCTCTTGCTAACTTTGACCTGTCGCTGTTTTTCTGTTGTCGTGGAGTTGTGTCGAGACTTGAAGGGGGGAAAGCATGAGCGCGGTGGGGAGCCGAAGTTCTCCCGCGGAGAGTGGGACCAGCCCCCGGGTCAGACGCTGGATCGTGGCCGCTCTGGGTGCGCTCCTGCTCGGACTCTTGGCCTCGAGTGTCGCCGCTGAGGAGGCGGCTTGTCACGGAGCCTACGACCTGTACTTCGTCCTGGACAAGTGAGTCATGGAACTGGAGGCACGGGACGGGACGGGGGTTTACGCTTGAGTTATGAATCCCCTGTTTGTTCTTTATTTACAGCGATTTGTAACAAGTTAATATGATGTGTGGAGTGTTCCTTTCTGACTCTCTAATCTCTATCAGTCCTGATAAATTATAATTGGTGAAAGACGAACGTTACATTGAAATAATTTTACTCAAGTACAAGTAAAAAGTGACCCAGACAATTACTCAAGCATAAAAAGCACTTTGAGAAAATGTTACTTGAGTATTGTGGGTACTGAGTGTTTGAGCGATTTGAAAAATTCGATTCATGTAGTGACATCAATCTTGAGAAACAAATTATAATAAAAATAATGTGAACATTAGCATAGCATATTTTTTATCTAAATTCTGTATTATATGTTTTATGTGGCACGTCTGCTCCGAGAAAAAAATCCTAGTTTGTGAACCTGTTCTCAAACAATGGCACTAAAAAACGATTCTGATTCTAAATGTAACTGCGTACTACCCACCTCTGCTCCCGGTTTGCTCTTTTTTTTAATAGCCATTTATGAAGAATTAATATGGTTTGTGGAATATATTTAGGGCTGGGGAGAGTAGCCGAAATATTTACTCGAAGTAAGAGTAAAAAGTACTTGGAGAGACTACTTGAGTACTTGAATACTGAGTGCAAAAGTATCGATCCAAATTCAAACCCACAGTTCCGTGTCTTGAGAAGGTTGATTTTGTGAGGTATAAAGCAGTGCAGCTGTGTGTAAAAGCATTAAACATCTGGGCAATGCAGTTATTCGAACACCTGCTGATTCCACCACAGGGTCTGGACTTCTCCTCATCCAGGATTTAGCCCAATATTATACGATATTGTTTTTCACGTTGTTACACCATTGTAGGACTTGGCACTTTATTATCAGTTCCAACTTTTGAGCCTTCCATGGTTCACTGTGTTATTATTATTATTATTGTAGTGTAGTGTGTGTTTGCTCTCTTGGACTAAACTGAGCAGGAAAGTCTTGCATCATGTCCTCAATCACATCTCGGCCTCTTCCTCTTTGTCTTTATGTGTATGTATTGCACAAAAGTGTTGTCATTTCTGCTTCAACATTAACCGGAAAGCTGTCTTGCAGGCAATGATGTGGTTTAAGGCTGCACTTTATATCACCAATTGATCGTTTTACAAGTTCAATATATCGAAAATCACTGAGATTGAGCCTTGAATAAAATGTGTGGGAACTTGATTTTTCTCATTCAAGTCCATGTTCGCTTCATTTCTGGCCTGCTTGTGTCTGTTTTAACTCTTGTTTGATCACATTTTGATGAATTGTGGTTATTCCAATTGTTGTCCTCATATGGTGCAGCTCTTATCCAGTATTGCAATGGAGCATATTTCTCCGCTCTGACTGCTTCTGGAAACGGCTCCAGAAGCCGACTATGAGTCACTATGAGCTAAACTGACCCGGTTACTGCTGCCCAGCCCTCCTCGCTGCTCTACTGCTCTGAGGGAAACCTTTATCTTCTTTACACGGTGACAGTGTATAAAAGTATGGGTCAAAGACAAGGAAATCCGGACTAAAACCTACTAAAAGCCGGGACTAATCTGGGACTAATCTTGGTTTTAACCCAGGACCGAAGGCGACAGTTATGAATCACTGTATACCAGGGATTCATAACTGTCTAGTCCAGAGGTTCCTAAACTTTTTAATCCGGTCCCTCCTTTGATAAAGACTAGTGCTACAACTTAGGGCAGGGCGATATGGCCAAATATTTTAAATCACAATATAATAAAGAAATATCACAATGATGTCAAGATTAAACGGTTTTACGATTTCCACGATTATAAAAGGACATGGTAGGTTTTCTGTAAGAATTTCAGAAGCCACGGTTTACCGTAAAAATCTTTCGCGCTGACGTACGAGCCGCTGCACGCCATGAACAGTGCTCAACTACCGGTGTAAACTCACCGGTAGTTGAGCAAGGCAGAAAGACGCTCTCCTCCCACCCAAAAACGATTGAAGTCAGCAGAGTGGGACCTCTTTAGGATCCAAAACATGACCAAGGCGTTGTTGTTGTCTTCGATGGACGTCCGTTATGCAAACCCTGTCGTCAGAAAGTTGCAGGCGCTGATATCGGCTACGTCGAATATAAACAACATCTTGGAGATAATCCTTCGCTGTGAATGTCCAGGTCAAGGTAAAGAACTGCATACTTCCCAAAAAAGTTGTCCAAATGTTCGGAAATAGCCGCCACCACTGGCTCAGGATGTAAACAAAAAGCTAACGTGCTCCGCTCTGCTTCAGCGTAGCAGAAAGGAAAGTGAAACATCAGCTGTTCAAAAGAGTCTCCTTAGTCACTTTGTAAACACGTTTCATTCTCTGTTCATCAAAACATCTGACAAATAATTAAGCAACAGCATAACTTTTGAGAACATAAAACCTAGCCTAGCTTTTGGCCTAATATATATAGTAAAATAATTATGATAATTAGGTCATTATAAAGTAGTAAAGTTGACATTGTTTTGTATTATTCAATGTAGGCCTATTTATTTGAATGCAAAACCATCTTTAAGCATTTTTAGAAACGGTGAATGTTTACAAGTTCAAGTATTAAAAAGCTTTTTAAAGACAAAAACTAAAAATATCAGTTCTTTCCTTTCATTCGGTCGATAATAATTGTGAATAACCATAAAATCGCCATATTTTCTCTCACAATAATCGTGACTCAAAAAATTGAAATCGTGACACCCCTATTCTACAGTGTGAACCATATGTTAACATACACTTCCTAATAACCCACATTTGCATTTTTTTTCCCACATCGTCTGACATGAAATTGAATTAGAATTAAAAAAATTATTTCTATTTGTCAAATTCCAGAAGAACGAGAGATAGAATTTTCTACACAATTTTGTATTACTTTTTACAAAACCAAAAGTTTAAATACATTTCATTAAGATTTGGTAGCACTTTAATATTACTTTAGATAATGTAGTAGATCGGAGCGGAACTACTTTTTGTCGAATTACTAAATCTAGCCAAGTGGTTAAAGATCTATGTTCTACACTGGCACTTGCCGATATATGGAGACTTTTAAACCCAAGAGAACGGAACTATACCTTTTTTTCTAATGTGCATAATGTTTATTCAAGAATCGACTTAATTTTGATTTCAAAATCATTGATACCATCCATATCTTCATGTAATATTGGTAATATTATTATTTCTGACCATGCAAATGTATCATTAGAAATGCTTTTACAGCATAATTACCCTAGGACAAATAGATGGAGACTTAACAATTCCCTTCTCCAAGATAAAGATTTTGAGCATAAACTAAGGGAGGAAATACAATTTTATATAGAAACCAACATTCCAACAGCGCCCTCTTTACGAATGGCATGGGATGCTATGAAGGCCTATCTTAGAGGAATTATAATCCAGTATGCCTCCCATAAAAAGAAACAAAATAACATTCATATGGCAAACTTGGAGAAGGCAATTCAAAAAGAAGAATGCATATTAAAGAAAAACATGTCACTTGGTAGACTAAAAATATTAACCCAACTTAAAATGGAATATAATGAAATACTAACAAATAAGACTGAGTTTATGTTACACAGGGCAAGACAACATTATTTTGAATCTGGAGAAAAAGCAGGGAAGTTATTAAGTAACTATATTAAACAGAAACAATATAATTCATTTATTCCAGCAATACAATCTAATGAAAATAGCTTGCTAACAGATCCAGCAAAAATTAATCAGAGATTTAAAGAATACTATAAAGATTTATACAGTTCAGAATGTATTACAACAACTGATGAAGAAATTGAGGCCTTTCTAGATCTGGATTTGCCCAAGATGGACGAAATACAAAAACAGGCTCTGGATTCTCCTATTACCCTTGGGGAAATACAAAAGGCGATTCAGGAACTCCCACTTGGGAAAAGTCCAGGGCTGGATGGCTTTACAGCTGAATTCTTTAAATGTTACTCCGCAGAACTATCGCCATTCTTACTTGACTTATTTGTGGAAATGTTTAACGAGGAGAATCTAGCTCCCTCTTTAGATCAAGCTATTGTTACACTGATACTTAAACCAGGGAAAACTCCCACAGAATGCAAAAATTACCGCCCAATTAGCCTTATCCAAACTGATTGTAAGATTCTGTCGAAAATATTGGCAGTTAGACTGGATAAAGTGATTAGTAGTCTTATACATAAGGACCAAGTCGGCTTTATTTGTAAACGCAATTCTTCAGATAATATCAGAAGGTTAATAAATATTATTTGGACTGTACGAGAAACAAATGCTCCGACAGCGGCCATCTCACTCGACGCGGAAAAAGCTTTTGACCGCGTCGAGTGGAAGTATATGTTTCGGGTCCTGAATAGATTTGGATTTGGACACGTCTTTATGAGGTGGATTAAAATTCTATATAAAAATCCTGTAGCAGCAGTACAGACAAATGGAATTATATCATCCTTCTTTAGACTAGGCAGAGGAACTCGACAAGGATCAAGTCTATCTCCAGCCTTGTTCAACCTCGCATTGGAACCTCTGGCACAGGCTATTCGTAAAAACTCACAATTCCCAGGAATAAAAATTGGTAACACATCGCATAAATTGATTTTATATGCTGATGACATTTTATGTTTCGTCACTGATCCAATATCATCAATTCCTGTCCTTCTGAATATTATCAACACCTTCTCAAAGATTTCAGGGTATAAAGTTAATTGGAATAAATCTGAGGCTTTGCCCCTCACCCCATATTGCCCCAAAACATTATTTCAAATGGGACAGTTTCAATGGCCTAGGGAAGGTATTCGATACCTGGGAATCCTGTTTCCACCCAACATGGACGAAATTATGGAGAAAAACTTGGACCCTCTCATAAAAAAACTAATTCTGGATACCGACAGGTGGTCACTACTTAATTTATCCCTATGGGGAAAAGTAAATATTATAAAAATGACCTGTATACCAAAATTTAATTACCTTTTTCAATCTCTCCCTCTACACATTCCAATGAAATACTTTAAAATGTTTGATGGAATGTGTAAAAAACTACTTTGGGGAAATAAACGCCCACGACTACGATTGGAAAAACTACAAGTCCCAGTAGATAAAGGAGGTATGGGCCTTCCAAAACTTTTATATTACTATTATGCATTTAATCTTAAACATTTAGCACATTGGTCTTTACCACCAGAAAGGGCACCTCCGTGGTTAGAAGTAGAAAGTGAAGCAAGTACGCCTCTCAATCCCTTAATGTGTATGACCACTCGTCTGACTCCTAAACTGAAATCTCACCCAGTCTTTACCCACTTACAAGATATATGGAAAAACATAGCAAAAATATTTAAAATTGATATTTTCTTAAATCCAGAAGCAAGTATATGGCAAAATCCAGCTCTCCGTATTAATAAGACGCCATTTACATGGAAAATCTGGTTAAATAGTGGAATTAAAACTCTTGGTGACCTATTTGAAGATGACACATTGAAGTCCTTTGAAAATTTAAAGCAGGAGTTTCACCTGCCCCAAAACTGCTTTTGGCAATACCTACAACTGAGACATTCCTTGAAATCTGTGTTAAGCCACTCATCTGGTATATTAGTCAAAACTACTCTGCTCAATGATATACTTAAAATGGCTCAATCCAACCATCTGGTCTCCAAGTATTACTCCAAAATAATTCAACAAAATTGTAATTTACCAGTCATTCTGAAGAGTATTTGGGAGAAGGACTTAAAGATAACATTTTCTGAATTGGACTGGAATAAAATTTGCCAAAATTTTAAAAAATTGTCTAGAGACGTGAGGGTTAAGTTGATACAATTTAAAATTATGAATCGATTTTATTGGACACCAAGGCGGTTGCATAAGCTTGGCCTTAAGAATACACCAAACTGTTGGAAATGCCAGAGTTTAGATGGCACATTGCTCCATGCATTGTGGCAGTGCCCCAAAATTCAGGACTATTGGAATAAAATTCATTGTTGCCTTGAGGAAATTACAGGAGATGCAATTGAGCTTTCTCCTAGACTTTACGTGCTTGGAGATCCTGCCGTAGTACAGTCCTGCCAAAATGCACAATTTATTCAGACGGCAATAATGATAGGTAGACAGGTTTTGTTAAGGGATTGGAAAAATCCCAGAACTTTACCCTTTAAAGATTGGTTTTCTGAACTAGGTCGTGTGGCTATATACGAACAACTTTTTTACAAGATAAATAATAAATGGAACAAATATGAGGACAAATGGAGAAAATACTATATATACATTGGACATCGGCAGTAAGTGAGTGCTCTTTAATATTTGTACGGGGCACCTGACTAGGGCTTGTCGGATGTTATATACGGGCGGTCAGTAGACTTATCGAAACCATATTTGGATAAACAATGCCTATTTCTATCTGGATTCATATCCCGACGATGGAATCATTAATGGCCGTTACTAAATCTAATCTGAGCCATAACATATGGATTATGCCTGTTGTTTTTCCAGATATTTTGAAGAAGTAGTACTATTATTTTAAACTTTGGATATTTGTTATTATAATAATAATAATAATAATAATAATAATAATAATAATAATAATAATTATTATTACTTTTATTCTGTATTTTTATATATTTTTCTCTGTTTTTTCTGTATACTAATGGACTTATTTACTTAGCATTTGCATGTTTGTGGTTTTGCTGTTTGTTTTTGTTGATCGTTCTGATTGCTCAATATTTTTTGAAAATATTTATTGTTGGTATATGTCTGTGCTTGTGAATGTGTGTGTGTGGGTGTGCATGTGTATGGGTGTGTGTGTGTGTGAGCATTGTATTTGTGTTTCTGTTACCCCCCCCCCTCCCCTTTTTTGTTGTTGTTGTTGCTGGAAACCCATTCTAAAAACACAATTGAAAAGAAAAGTTAAATAAAAAATTGAGTCATAAAAAAAAAAAAGATTTGGTAGCATTGCCTTTAAACTGTATATTTTGGGTCAAACATTTTGGATTTCCTTCCACAAGCTTCTCACAATAATTGGCAGGAATGTTGGTCCATTCCTCCAAACAGAACTGGTGTAACTGAGCCACATTTGTAGGCCACCTTGCGTGCTCATGCCTTTTCAGCTCTGCCCATACATTTTCCTACTGGATTGAGATCAGAACTTTGTGATGACCACTTCAAAACATTGACTTTGTTTTCCTTAAGCCACGTTGTAATCAGTATTGGCCATTTGCTTTGGGAATTGTCCATTTGGAAGACCCATCTGTGCCCATGCTTTAACTTCCTGGCTGATGTCTTGAGATGTTGCTTCAATATTTCCACATAGAGTTCTTTCTTCATGATGTCACCTATTTTGTGACATGCTCCAGTCCCTCCAGCAGCAAAACAGCCCCACAGCATGATGCTGCCACCCCCGTATTTCACAGTTGGGATGGTGCTGTCAGGCTTGCAAGATTCCCCCTTTTTCCTCCAAACGTGATGATGGTCATTATGGCAGACCAGAATATGTCTCAAAAAATCTTTTTTTATTTGCAAACTTCAATCTGTCTTTTTGATGCTTCTTTTGGAGTAAGAGTTTCTTCCTGGCAGAGTTCCCTCTCAGCCCATGTCGGTACAGTACTTGTTTTACTCTAGATGATGACAAACTCTTACCAGGTTCAGCATCTTCACCAGGTCTTTTGCATTTATTCTTGGGTTGATATCCACATTTCAGACACAGCACGTTCATCTCTGGGACACAGAACCCGCCTTTTTTCTGATGTGTATGATGACTGGTCATTACCATTATTGTTTTAATCAATGAACCTGAACCTTCAAGTGTCTTGAAATTTCCCTTAAGGATGAACCAGACTTGTGCTTCCAAGGTCATGACCTCGTCATCTGGGCTTTCCCAAATAGTTTAAAGGTGCAGTAATCTTAGTGTATGTAAACTTCTGACTTTGTAAAAAGTAATACAAAAAATGTGTAGAAAATTCTATGTCTTATTCTTCTAATTGACCTAAGAAAAATAAAAGTTAATTCTGGTTTCATGTCAGACAGTGAGAAAAATAAAATACAAATATGTGTCTTTTTATCAAGTGTATGTAAACATATGGTTGTCACAGTATATATTGGGCAATATAATAGATACCTGGCAAAATACTTCAAAATCACAGCCTTTAGGTGATGGGGCAAATTAATTTAAAGCTATTTTTATTTTTATTCATCTAATTTCACGTAAATCTGTGGGTCTACCTGCAGTAGTGCTGGGCGATATGACGATACATATCGTGGGGACGATAGAAAAGTGTCTATCGTGGCATTTCTCTTCTATCGTTTATATCGTTTCTAACCTAATTTCATCAGTTATTAAAGCAAATATTACATTAAATATGCCACAAAGAATGTATTAGTGTTTTCTTGTCACTATGCATCCTCTAAGTTTATATTAAGTGATTATAAACAAGAATAAAAAAGAACTTTTTCGCAAAGAAACTTTGCCATTTACCATCTTGTTGTTTTACGACACCTGCTTTACGATATTGCTGTCCGCCGCCCGCCACACCTGCTGTAGCAACGGCGACATCTAATGGACGTACACCCCTACTACAACACTCAGCATTCTTATTTCTGAGTTAATGTCACTTCATAACAGAGGTTACATTAACCGAAAATTCTCCGTCATTTGCGTAATTTGTTTAGCTTTGACGCAGCGCTGATCCGTCTCTGAGCGCGCGGGGCTCTCTCTCAGCTACTTCCCTAAACACCGCGTGGTTTCGCTCTGCTTTACGTACGGCACATAAACAGCTTTTTAGTGATGGATCTCACAACGGAGCTGACTGATAGGCAAGGCAACTTTATTTATGCCGCGCATTTCGTACACAAGGCAACTCAATGCGCCTTGATAGTGCACGGATCTGGATTAAACACATGAGAGAGAAGAGAGGAGAGGCGTGGTGCAGGAGGTAAGAGCAGCTAAAGACGTACAATGCAAACTGCTCGCCCACTGTTTCTTAAACATTACGTTAAAATTGAGATATAAGCTCCAATTTACATTTGTATTAGTGTAATATGAGCCTTGATATTGAGGAGCAGATGATGCTCTGAATAAGTCGTTCTCTACGCACGAGTTTACACATTTCTGTTAAATTGGTGTCAGGACTCAGATGTTCAGATCATGTTTAGCCCATTTATCCTGCTGTCTCACATTTTTCCTGACATAAACAATACAGGCTATATAAATTATCCATAGCGAAACCACTGTTTCAAAATAAAGTTAAAAAAAAAGTAAGTAAGATATTTTTGTTAAACTTTTGAAAGAATAACTGAAAACGGACTATATTATGGTATATCGTGATATATATCGTTATCGTGATATAAAATAATCCATATCGTGATATAAGTTTTTTCCATATCGCCCAGCACTAACCTGCAGTGCACAGTATGATATGGCAACTACTGCAACTAATGATGATTTTTGTTATGTATGAATCTGCAGGTTATTTTTCCTATGAATGTATGAATATCTCGGCTGTGAAAGGCTTTTCCCATGTAAAGCTAAAGCGATGCAGCTTGAGGATGTGTCGATGGAATAAAGTGACTGCTTGGAGCTCATTCTGCTTTCTGATTGGATAATTGTCCCGAGAGAGAGACACAGAAAGATCATATTTGGGACATTTACAATAAACACTCTATAGGCACTAACTTTAAAAACAAAGGAAATTATTATCGGCCGATATAAAGTGCCTCTCGAAAGTACTAATACACCTTGCACTTTTTCACATTTTGTCATGTTTACAACCATAAACATAAAGATTTTATTTTGAATTTTTTACTGAAAGTTTACACACAAGTAACAGACAACTGTGAAGTGAAAGCAAAATGATACATGATTCTGTTATTTTTCCAAAAATAGAAAAGTGAAAAGTGGGGCGTGCATAAGTATTCATACAGCATGACTTAATACTTTGTGGAACCCCCTTTTGCTTCAATAACAGCAGCAAGTCTTCTGGGGTTTGACTCTACAAGGTTTGCACATCTAGAGACGGACATTTTAGCCCATTCCTCTTTACAAAACAACTCAAGCTCTGTCAAATTAGAAGGAGAGCGTTTGTGAACAGCAGTTTTCAGGTCTTTCCACAGATTTTCAAGAGGATTTAGGTCAGGACTTTGACTGGGCCATTCTAACACATTAATATGTTTGTTTTTAAACCATTCCATTGTAGATTTAGCTTTGTGTTTAGGGTCATTGTCCTGCTGGAAGGGGAATCTCCGCCACAGCCTCAATTCTCTTGCTGACTCCAGCAGGTTTTCCTCCAAAATGTCCCTGTATTTGGCTCCATCCATCTTCCCAACTATTCTTACAATCTTCCCAGTCCCCGCTGAGGAAAAGCAGCCCCATAGCATGATGCTCCCCCCACCACATTTGACACTGGGGATGGTGCACGCAGGACGATGAGAAGTGTTAGGTTTGCTCCATACATAACGTTTTGCATTTGGGCCAAAAAGTTCAATTTTTGTCTCATCTGATCAAAGCACCTTCTTCACATGGTAGCTGTGTCCTCCATATGACTTCTAGCAAACTTCAAAAGGAATTTCAATAATGGCTTTCTTCTTGCCACTCGTCCATGAAGGCCAGATTTGTGTAGAGTACGACTTATAGTTGTCCCATGTACAGATTCCCCCAGCTCAGCGGCAGTACGTCGCAGCTCCTCCAGAGTTATCTTGGGACACTGCATTTCTGACCAGTGCTCTCCTTGTTAGGTCTGTTAGTTTAGGTGGACGCCCGTGTCTTGGTAAGTTCACAGTGGTGCTATAGTCTTTCCATTTCCGAATGATGGATTGAACAGTGCTCCGTGAGATGTTCAAATCTTGGGAAATCTTTGTATAACTTAACGCTGCTTTAAACTTATCCCTGACCTCTCTGGTGAGCTCCTTGGCCTTCATGATGTTTAGTGACCAATACACTCTGACCATAGCTCTGAGGCCCTCACAGAACAGCTGGAATTATACTGAGAGTAGATTACACACAGGTGGCCTCTATTTAATGGTTAGGCCAAGGTGTGAACTTTCTGCAGTCAATTTAATGCACTTAGAAAATGCTGTATGAATACTTATGCGTGCCCCACTTTTCAGTTTTCTATTTTAAAAAAAATAACAGAATCATGTATCATTTTACTTTCACTTCACAGTTGTCTGTTACTTGTGTGTGAACTTTCAGTAAAACATTCAAAATAAAATCTTTACGTTTAGGGTTGTAAACATGACAAAATGTGCAAAAGTTCAAGGTGTATTAGTACTTTCGAGAGGCGCTGTATGTACCTAAATTTAGCCCATATTAATTTGCCAACGACATTTGTAAATGTCTTGGGAAGGAAAAGAGAGAGACTTGCCGTTTTTGGCGTTGGAAAGAGTAGGGTTAGAGCTCAGCGCCTCCTAAACCCCCCTGAACATTTGTGTCCAAAATATCAGCCTGTATGACAGGCTTTCCAAACCATTGCGGTGACTGTATCGGAAGCCCTTAGTAGTCGGGCTCTTATAAAAAAGCCAGGGGGGAACCCGCACTAAACCAATCCCATCTGAGTGAAACGTAAAGGCGCCTGTTGCCTGTTAAAGGGAGCGGTCCTGGTGCAGATGAGAGGGTCTGATGGGGAACTTCCTGTGGGAGATGGACTCCAGATCTCACGTCAGCACTTTTCCCATGAGATCTGTCAACTTAACAATTTACTGCTGTGACACATGACACCGGAATCCTTTTGTTCTGGTGATTTCAGATGGCAGTGCTAAAATGTCCTTTGTTGACTTCGGACTATAACTTTTAGAGTGCATTGCAAATCTACACTTGGATCATTTCCAATCTCTCAGTATTTGAATTTCTATACACGATCTACTTATTCAATATTATTGGGCTCTTCATTGAGACTATAAAGACAATGGGCCTCATTTACGACACGTTCTGATGCACACATTTGTTTTTGGCATTCACAAAATGTGTTCTTATCTGAAAACGTTCCTCTGTAGAACAGTCGGGAGGACTCTTGCACACAAAAACACCATCATGCTTCTGATGGAACCCGAAATTCTGAGTCATAGATATTTTTTACATATTACATCATAATTCCTTAAATAATTCCTGAAAACGGGTAAATATAAATTCAAGTAAAGTACCAAAATATTACTGCAACAACTTTTTTATGCTGCCACTGATAAAGGCGAGTGTCGGCCTCGATCTTGCAACCTTTTGTTTACAAATCGGCGCTCTCCTTGTTGACCTGCCGACAGCTGAGTTTTTTTTCTTTTGGGGTTCTCTTGGTTATTTGTTTTAGATTTGCGTTTTGCCATCCGTATGTTCCTCAGGCTGACAGTCGGGGACTGTACTTTTTGCTCTTATATGGTGAAAGACAGGCGGTGATAGTATTCTAATTAGTCCTCAATGATTTTCCCACTTAAGAATGTGTTGTGAATCTGGCGCAGTTTCCTCACACTGCCTTCGTAAGTACGGATTTTTAGAAGTGTTTTAAGAAGATGCTCATGAATGAGCCCATGGTTATTCGCATTAGTGATTCACACAGTATTATATTAAACCGCACACATTAAACGCATTCCTGAACCCACACTAAAGCATCTGCCCTGGCCTTGACCAGAAAAAGAAATGAACTTAGTCTATTAGAGTTGTTCCCCAGCCCCCACCGCAGGCCCAAAGTCCAGGGCGCAGGAAACACAAAGGACACTACTGTATTTGAACATTTGTGTGTACGTTTAATTACCACATTTTAGACTTTAGTCTGTAACCTCACGGCCTGCTGCAGTTCCATATGTACCATGGGCGCTTTTAGGGAGAGAGGACGATATATGTCCTTAAAATAAAAATGAGATCGAGATTAATCGACAAAGGTTACTTTGGAGACTATGAAGACTAACTAAATCAATTACCAAATAATACAAGATATAGGATTAATCTAAAATTAACTTGAATATATATGAATATTATGGTAAACTGAAACATCTGTACAGAGTATTAATGAGTACTTGTATGTGTATATGATATGTTTGTGGGTGTGTGTATGATACCGGTATCACTAAATAACTCAATTAACACCCGTATTTTTTTTTTTCCTAAAATTTTATGTTTTTATTTATTTTTTGTTAATGTCAAGAAAAATACATGAAAATAAATTATTTCCAAAAATATTGTAATGGACGAAATAAAAGGAGATCAAGATTAATCGACAAAGACTATCTTGGAGACTAAACTATTTAAAGATATTTTTGTTTCTGTGGCAGTGAACTGACGTGAGTCCTGTTGTTGTGTTTCAGGTCGGGTAGTGTGGCCGGAGACTGGTGGCAGATCTACTCGTTTGTGAAGAACCTGACGGAGCGTTTTGTCAGGTGAGAGTGCAGCCGTACAACAATTTCATTGCCAAAATGCCAATATGTATGTAGGTATTTGCGCCTGTTGATCAGGCCGATATTTGGGTATTTTCAATATCGGCCAATATGGACTAGGTCGAAAGTTATACTTGTACACCTATTTTATGTATTTGTGTGAATAATTTCAGAACCATAAGAGACCCTTTTTTGTTTTGGAATCTACTGATTTTTGTCTTTCAAACAAGCTCCTTGCACTGACACATTAAGACGCATCATACACAGAATTATAGACGAAATCATAAAAAAATAAATTTGGCCAAAAAAAACATTGTTGGTGCATATCGGTCTCAGATAAACCCACATCGGTCGACCTCTATTAGATATATGTGACCAGTCACAGGAACCAAAGAGACAAGTCGGTTTTGGGGCTTTATGAGATAATATCAGATTGTGAAAGTGTCTCCAAGCTTTCCAATGATGTGTAACACATGGAAATCTGATAATATTTGGAGGTGTAGCGGTGATTTGAAGTTATCAATTCCCAAAAGGCCAAAGGGGATTAAACGGCCTCTGAAGTTTTGGGCCAGTCTCACCTCTCTGCTGTTGGGACAATAGGGCTCATTTACATCTCATTTGCTAATGAAAAATAATCAATAAACTAGGGGAAATAAAAAGTATATCAACCAATAAGGCAAATCACTCAAACATTGCTTAGAGAGCGCTTTTCATACCAGAGTGACAAGATAAGTTTACAATATATTTAAAAAACAACAGAAGAGATCTGGTGTTTGGGTATTTGAATGTTATTGCAGTGCTCTGATTCAGTACACTGTTTCTACACCCAATCCCCCCAAAAAATGCATATTTTATACATAATGTGAATACTTTGAGTTAAAACTTTACTTTAAGCCATAGAAAATGCCAATTGAGTCAATATGATTCAATATTTCTGTAATAAAGGATCAATACCTAATATTTACCCCATCACATTTGCTGCATGAGGTTTGTACTGTTGCCTGAATGGAGGTTGATTTTTATTCCTTGAAGTTTTTATTATTCAATGCTTTAACCTTACTGCTTTTTTACAATCAACACCATCTGTTCTTAAACAATATTTCCCTCCAAATCTGCACCACATAGTATGCACAGTGTCATTTGCACTTCATGAAAACATAAAAAAAAATCATTTCAAAATAATGCACAAGTTAATTTTGCTTCAATCTGTTTACACAAGTTACATTGCAGGTGCAAGAGCTACTAAACACCCCTTCCAGGGTTTACTCCACCAACTCCCAAAATTCAAAAAAACTCAAGAGAAAGAGGCGTGGCGGGAGGCTTTGGGGAGACGCGGGGAGGGGGAGTGTGTGGACGGTCTCTGCTCTGTTGACAGTCTCAGACCAAGGGCCCGAGTGACCAGGACTGACTGACTCCTGTTATGCCGCATTTAGACGATGTGGTGCCACTTTCCCCACAGCTTTATCCCTGACCTCTCTGGTGAGCTCCTTGGCCTTCATGATGTTTAGTGACCAATACACTCTGACCATAGCTCTGAGGCCCTCACAGAACAGCTGGAATTATTCTGAGAGTAGATTACACACAGGTGGCCTCTATTTAATGGTTAGGGCAAAGTGTGAACTTTCTGCAGTCATTAGGAATGTTATAAAGGCAATTTAATGCTGTATGAATACTTATGCACGCCCCACTTTTCTATTTTTTGAAAAATAACATAACAAGTTATGCGTGATGACGCATAACTCGTTATGTTACTATGACTACGCATAACTCCTTGCTAACTAACGCATAACTCCTTGCAAACTCCACACAGAAAGGCCCCGTGCAGGTGGGAATTAAAGTTTCTGTGAAGCGAGAGCTGTCATTGCTTACAATATTAAAGTAGGTAATTGTAACCTGTGCAGTGGACACAGGTGAGCCTGTGTTAAATCCGCTCGAGTTACTTGAACAAGAGATTATCCTACTTCAAGAAGCCATTTCACTTCGAGATGAAGCTACAGAATTACAAAATGGACGTATTGACAGACAAAATCGTGATCTGAACCAGTTGAGGACAGAACTAGCCGAACCTTCAGAGTTATTAGAAATACAGAGGTGTATTTTTCTAGGTATAATCTCGTTTGCTATGGCTGTGATGGATTTTTTTAACCTTTGAGCATTAGCGCCGTTTACAAGGAGCTGAAGATGGATTTGATTGAGCAGAGAAATAATATGTTTCAAAGACTGGAGGAGGCTAATAATCAGAATGATCGTGCCCGACGATTGCTTAATGACTTACGACAGCAGTATCGTTCCGATAATGACAGCCTAGCACCAAGATCTTTTTGGGATGCTGGGAATTGTAGACACATTTTTCGTCACATTTTTATATTTGTCGTAGCGCTGTTTGCGATGCTCGGTGTGATAATGTCAGTTCATATGATAATGCACGGCAGAGATGACCATTAATTCACTAAACAAGTTAACTTTCGCCTTTAACTATGGACGAGTAACAATTGTTTTGTCCCCGATGTCTCTCTGTCCTTTCCCGCTCCCCAGCTGGATTCCTTTCACAAGATCCTACCTAGCAGTAACAATAATGGATCACGTTGTTCCTTGTGAAGCTTCGTTTCTAAATCTTCACCTGTATCCCTCCTTTTTCCTGTATCTGCCATCGCTTTCATCGCTAACGTTCACAGCTTTTCCGTCGTTCACTGTCGCTGTGACGTGCATTTCTCTGTCAGTTAAATCTGTCCCTTTAGAGCTCATAGGTTTGCAAATGTTTACGCCTTTGAGTTCATTGCTACGGCTGAGATTATGTGACGGCAGAATCGGAATTCAGCTTTTCCCAGGAATCATTAAACAGCGCCTGACTCTCTCCAACTCTGAAGCAGCTGTAATTGTGGACCAAGCCATTTCAAATGTACCACACATTGAAAAACTTCCAGGAGAAATCTCTCCTCTCGTGACCTATGAAGGAGCAATCGCTTCCAGCCTTCTTGGATGTTGGTTTGTTGTATCACAATACTATTTTTAAAACTCTGTACATGACACGATCGACACACACGATTGGCCGTAGTATCAATCATGTGTGATGATAGGTTGTTGGTGTTTTGACCTGATACGATACCTTATGATGCTTTTAGATTGTCATTTCCCAGTCACGTTAATATTTCTCACACCCAAAACACACCCGATTATCGACAAACTTCAAGGAGAAATCTCTCCAGGATTGCAGGATTAAAAATCTTACAAGCTTGGGTAAATGACAGTTACTTGACGTAACTATAGTTCTGTGAGTATGGGCATAGCCCTCTCCCACAAACAGTTGGTCCGGCCGCCTGAACGTCGCCGTACGGTCCAAACAACAACGCAGGGCCCGAATCGGACACAGCAGGTTTCGCCTCTCATCTTCCACAGAAGCATGTGGGGGAGGAAAGAAGTGTCTAACTCTGATAACCCTAGGCCTGAAAGAAGAAGTGACAATCTTGGGCTGAAAAGTCGGATTAGGCCACATGTCAAGCAGCCCCCCATCCTCACCGAAGGACGTACAGGACGGATGCACAGACAGCGCAGTCAGCGGTGCACTTTGCCCACGAGGGCAAAGTGCACCGCACGGGCGGTCTCCGCCTCCGGGCACCACGCAAAAAACGTTTAACCAGGGGATGGTTCCTCGCCGTGAGGTGTCCAAACCCCACGTGTCCGGTCGTAATGGCTGCCGCGAACACCCCCAGAGTGGCGGCAGCCCGCCCTCTATCTAGGAGGAACTGTAGGAGCTGTAATTGCTAATACTGCATTAATACTGCACTAACTTCTAAATAATGTTTACACATACCAAGATCCTTAGCAGTCGCCACGTAGAGACGCCACACTGAGGCCTTGGACACATGAGTTGGCAGCAACTTCACATGCCAAAGTTTATGCCCAGGCTGTCGGCCAGGCAACATGATTGCATTGTCTTCTGCATAGGTTTTTATGAAGTCCACAACTCTATTGATCTCCACAGGGCTGATGAACCTGGCTGGGGGACGCAGTGAGAGCCTCTTCCTCAAACATGGTTTTGCTCCATTCTCCTCGTAGTGTTTAACTATCTCCGCCAGTGTGTTGTTGCCAATGCTGAAAAAGGAAAAAAGTAGGAATTTAATCGGATACATTTACTTTAGCGTTATTAAATCCTTGGTAAGAAAAGTGAGTAGTTCTACCTCCACCACTGGCTAAAATTATTAGCATCACATTCAATTCAGGAATGCTGACAGGTTTACGTAAATCAATTCAAGCAACCGAAGCATTATTCAAATCAATAGCAGATGCTCACATTTCCATCTAAAAGCTCATTGTAGTAATGGTGGTTTTGTCAAGTGATCGTCCAGAGCTAGCTAACAACAATAGGTACGAGACCTGATACCAATAATGCTCAAACCCCTTATTGCTGTGTTAGATTGATTTGAGTTTGGAGTGGATACTTTTGTTGAGTCTCTGCTTGACATTTTGATATAATAAGTGTGTTTGGGTGGAAGCAAAAGCCAGTGATGATGCCAACTAGAGTCCCGAGTGAAGCTAGCTAGCGCACTCGGGACTAGCTAATGGTGTTAGCAACATTAGGTGAGCTCGCTCACTAGCTAGCTTCACTCGGGACTCGTAACAACATTACATGTTAGAATGAACACAAAACGATAAACTTAAGTGTATGGAAACTCACCCCATAAGAAACAGAAAAGTGTTCTTGCAGATCTCGTTGCCTCCAATGAAATAAGTCATTCGAGCACGCTTTCTCTTTGTCGGGGTCTTCTTTGTGGATGTAACCATCTCCGAAGTGTGAACTGAGCGTCTGTTTGCCTCTAAATGTCCAATAATTCGCATGTCCTGCCACTCTTTCTCCGCAGCTAAAGAATCCAGCCGTATGTTGTACATAATGTCTGGAGAAAGCTTCTGGCTACAGGACAGTCTCCCGTGCAGAGAGTTCTCTTTTCTCCTCGTGTAGCATTTACAGTCAAAGTTGCGTATTTTCTCCATTTCTTTGTCTTTATCCTCGTCAAATGTTACTGTCGATATAGCCTCTGTTATCTTACGATCCAACTCGTCTGACGCGACTCCGAAACATTCTTCCTCGTCCTCATCTTCGCTCAGTTGCAAAGTAGGAATATTATTCAGTCTAATCACGTCGCTTTCATCGTCGCTCTGATCGTCCTCAGAATCAGTGAGCGCTTGTTCAAAACCATCCGGCTTGTCGAAGAAGTACTTCCAAACATGTTCGCTGTAACGTCCACGGTTCAGCTCGTCTGCTACTGTCTTTGCGTTATCCATCTTGGTTGAATGTTGTGATCTGAGAGTACAGCGGGCAGAGCGCATCATAAGTAGCCACGCTGAAAATCACCAATTTTCAAAAACATTTCTTTGCTTACGTTTTTCTCGAGACGCAGGCTGCCGAGTTGTGTCTTTGGATTCCAGGCCGGGTCACATATTTCTATATATTTTTGTGAATTAAGGTTATTTGAGAGATTTAAAAGAAAATATTATCAGCCTATATGTCGGCTCTCGGCCAACCCCCTTCAGATTGGTATCAGTATAGGACCTCAAAAATCCATATCGGTCGGTCTCTAGTAGGTTTGTATATGCATGACGTGTACGTACTGCATATGGCTTTTTTTGACCACCCAAACCTGCTCCGCGATGAAAGGATAATTCCATGACCTAATGCAGCCCAAGGATCGCGGGACACTCGTTTGTTACTAGCGTGAGAATAGTTCACGAGACACACGAGGAGTTTGTTTATAGCGACTCACAGCAGACAAACATGATTCTTCTGCAGTGACTTCTGACAGGCAGCAGCCAAAGGAAGCGAGGCTCGATCATTCTGATTAGCGAACATGTCTTTCACTCAAACGGCGGAGGCACAAAACAAAACAAAACACAGCCCCTTGAGGTTAGGTTACTGCAGAAGCTCAAACCTCAATTTTGATTGGATAAAGGTTACTCAAACCAACACTTAAGTAAGAAATTGAAGGAGCAAGTTTTACTTTTATTGGAATAATATTTGACCACTGCTGTTTATTGGCACATTTAAACAATAACCATTTGACAAAAAGCTGAAGCTGATCTGCGTTGCCACAACATTAGCCTGCGTTAGCTTCACAAACACCACACTCTCCGTGAACGTTCCTACCGCTCCCTCACTGGACTTGCCGCTTAATTTTCTCGGGTAACTCTTCCCAAACTCCCCTAAATGTCCTGTTAACACGTAATTTAATTAGCCGAGGCGTCTGAAGAAACCCTTTTTTTTTTTTTGCTTAACGCTTTCCGGGGCCGCGCGGCGCCCGCCTGCCAGCTCGCCGCGGCACAGACGGTCGCGCCGCAGCCAGGATCGGAGGAGAGTGTGGCGGAGCGGCGCAGGAACATAGCAGTAGCAGCAGGTGGGAGTGGGAGGCTTAGAGGAGCGGCTTCTGGGCTGTGAGGACGGACATTTGCACCGGGGGGGTCTGGAGAGGCGGGCGGGTTTCTTTTTGTATTCCCAGACCGCATTGTCCCCCGTATTGATCCACACACCCAAATCTCTATTGAATTATGGGTAAATATGAACAACAATCGACAGGTCCACAGCCATTCCTGCACAGGGCTCATGTTTGGAGAGAAAATGGCAATGCTTATTAACCGATTTCATAGAGCTTGCTTCCACATTACAATGTTGTTCTCTCATCAAAAACACACATCTTTGTGAAATCTTTGAGTCTTCTCCATGGCTGATCTTAGCAGCGCGGCGACAGCTCCTAAACAGCTCTTCCATGAGCCAGGAAATGCTTCCCTCACCTCTCCATGTTGTGCTTAGCTTAATAGGCTCTATGTGCGCGAGTGAATTCTCCGGACACTGCTGTTCCTCTCCTCTCGCTATTTCTCCAATAGGGATCAGCTGTGTCGCACAAAAATCAATAAATAATTGAATAAAACATTATGGACAGAGACTGTCCATCAGTAACTCACTTTCTGTCTGTAATCTGAGCTATTTATTTTTTTGGACAAGACGCCGCTACAAACTCATAGGGAAATAACGAGAGGAAGAGCAGCGCCTCCTGAGGAGCCGCTCGGAGTCATGTGTCGCTCACAGAGTTTTACTTTCTCTTCATTGAAACAGCTGCAGAGCAAAGGGGCTCAAGAGGAGCGGGGGTGGGACGAGCTTAAGAGTTAGTTTGCTTGAATAACCAGGATGTTTTAGAACAATATTGCATTTTCTAACCAACAAAGTGTAAGATGGTGATAAAGATGTGTATTTCCAAATACCTGCAGAAAATGTGATACCTGCTCTTAAATGGACAGGCTTACAGCGACTCACGCCACTGGTCATAGTAATAAGTAGTGATGCACTGATCTGATACTGGTATCGGATAACGAAGCCAATGCGGGGAAAAATACGGTATCAGTTTCAAATATCCGACACTGAGCCGATACCTGTTTTGGCTCTAAATGCTTTAAAAACACAACTTTCACGGACAAAACCTCAGTGAATATGGACATGCTGCTCCTCATTTTGAAGCACAGAACCTAAGAATGCAATCGTTGAGTTAGTCTTAACCTCCGCAAATACAGTGCCTCTCGAAAGTACTAAAACACCTTGAACTTTTGCACATTTTGTCATGTTTACAACCATAAACATAAAGATTGTATTATGATTCTTTTACTGAAACTGTGAAGTGAAAGCAAAATGATACATGATTCTATTATTTTTTTAAATTCAAAAGTGAAAAGTGGGGCGTGCATAAGTATTCATACAGCATTTTTCTGAGTGCATTAAATTGCCTTTATAACATTCCTAATGACTGCAGAAAGTTCACACCTTGGCCTAACCATTAAATAGAGGCCACCTGTGCGTAATCTACTCTCAGTATAATTCCAGCTGTTCCGTGAGGGCCTCAGATTAGGCCTGGGCGATATGACGATATTAGACCGTCTTACGATCTCCAGAGCTGACGATCTGTTATTTTTGCGGGATCGTTTTATCACGGTTCTAAGCACTTCTGCACAGTTGCCTCTTTTCACCGTCAGTGAAGCAAACCCAAGCCGCTAACGTTCTGCTACGCAATGTCAGACGCTAATGCGAGCGTTTAGCAGCGAGCCGCTCCCCTACAGTGCGAATACACGACCAGACTCCTCAATCTGGAGCTTTTAAACCCAGCGTTCTGTCTCTATTTCAGAGGTATTTATGTCTTTAGTGTCTTTCCCCCGTAACGCCGCTGCTCTGCGTAGATCACAGCGTGTGTTTATTTATTTATCTGGCGGCACATGTGCGAAGAAGCGAGCGTGTCCTTCGTCCTTACAGTTCTGTAGGCGCCGCTTCTCATTTGTTTAATTTTAATCCTGGACCGTGTTCACAAATGCGCTGTTTATCCAGGTCTTTGAAAATATAAAAGTTCCCCAAAAACACCGTCAGTCTGAGTTCATTGTACATTTTACTGCCTAACAGTGACAAACCTCTTCCTGTTTGAGTTTTACACAATAAAAGTCACTACATGTTATCGCTTTAATAAGACTCTTATTGTGAAAGGGTCGACAGCGACAGAGCGTTATATTTACAGCAGCTCGACGTCATGAATCAGAATCAGAATAGGTTTTATTGCCATGGTTTGAGAACAGGTTCAACAAACTAGGAATTTGTCTCGGTGCAAACGTGCGACATAAAACATATAACACAGAATTAAGATAAAAAATAAGCTAAGAACGTTAAACTATAAGGCTATAAGGGCATGCATAAAAAATATTAAATAAGATAAAATGAGAGAGACGTCTCAGAAAAGATGCCAAACAGCAACAGACACTAACAACAAGCATTTGCCAAACTTACTCTTTAACTTACTTTTACTTAATTTTATTATCTGGAGTTTTATTGTGTTTCTCATTTATAAAGTGAGTTTGCTTTAGGTCCAAGTCTATTATTGCTGTGTTGATTATCACAAAGTTGAATAAATTTGTGTAGTATTTTTCTTCTTCAGTGTGTAATTTAAGTAATATTGTCATTATAAAAAGTCGTGATAAAATTGTAAGTTTATTATTCAAAAATCGTGATATTCTATTTTTGCCATATCGCCCACCCCTACCTCAGATCTATGGTCGGAGTGTATTGGTCACTAAACAACATCATGAAGGCCAAGGAGCTCACCAGAGAGGTCAGGGATAAAGCTGTGGAGAAGTTTAAAGCTGCGACGTCCTGCCGCTGAGCTGGGGGAATCTGTACATGGGACAACTATAAGTCGTACTCTACACAAATCTGGCCTTCATGGACGAGTGGCAAGAAGAAAGCCATTATTGAAAGGAGGCCATAAGAAATCCCGTTTGAAGTTTGCTAGAAGTCATATGGAGGACACAGCTACCATGTGGAAGAAGGTGCTTTGGTCAGATGAGACAAAATTTTAACTGTTTAACCGCAAATACAAACCGTTATGTATGGCACAAACCTAACACTGCTCATCGTCCTGAAATGCTCTCCTTCTAATTTGACAGAGCTTGAGTTGTTTTGTAAAGAGGAATGGGCTAAAATGTCAGTCTCTAGATGTGCAAACCTTGTAGTCATACCCCAGAAGACTTGCTGCTGTTACTGCAGCAAAAGGGGGTTCCACAAAGTATTAAGTCATGCTGTATGAATACTTATGCACGCCCCACTTTTGCTTTCACTTCACTGATCACTTGTCTGTTACTTGTGTGTGAACTTTCAGTAAAAAATTCAAAATAAAATCTTTATGTTTATGGTTGTAAACATGACAAAATGTGCAAAGGTTCAAGGTGTATAACTTTCGAGAGGCACTGTATTTTTTTAATCCCTGCGCAAAATACCGTTGTTAGCAGCAGTATGCTAATGCTAATGTCAACCAATCAAGGCTCGGACAGAAACTATAACTGGTTCACAAAGTAACAAAATAATATTGTCCTGAAGCTTTTAGTGTTTGTAATTGAGTTAATTAAATGCTGTTAGAGAATAACTATCAAACATATTTGTAATGCACAAGTTTTAATGATCAGACGTGAGTTGTTTATACCGCCTTTGCTCTGCCTGATCCCGTCAGATCTCTTGAAGCTAAGCAGGAAGGCCTGGTCGGTACTCGGATGGGAGACCGTTTGGTAACACCATGAAGCCTAGGGGAATGCAGTGTGTCAGTGAGTGGTTGGATGGCGCAGACTGTTTGTCTCACAGTCGCTCCCGTCTGTCTACCCCAGGGCAGCTAATGCTACAATAGCAGCTTACCACCACCAAGTATGGAGTGAATGAATAATGTAATCTACAGCGCTTTGTAAAACCAATTATTATTATTATATTAATGTAATCCATTGATATATTATGGGTTACATTAATATAAGGTCCATCTTTTCTTCACTTCATGGAGAATGTCAAGAAAGGTCCATCCTTTTGTAATGATTTGTTAAAGTCTATAGAAAACTCCTGTATCGGAAACGTCTCATTTGCAAGATACGACGAGACTTTACTGATCTCACAAATTGAGAAATTCACTTTTTACAAAAGAGGAACATTTACTTTTAAGAAAGTCTCGTGGTATAGGTTGGTTTTGCGTATTGGTAGATACTCAAATGGTTTGAGTCAGATCCCCGGATTGGTGCATCTCTCGTAATAAGTT
This sequence comes from Proterorhinus semilunaris, assembly GCA_021464625.1. Classification (NCBI taxonomy): domain Eukaryota; kingdom Metazoa; phylum Chordata; class Actinopteri; order Gobiiformes; family Gobiidae; genus Proterorhinus; species Proterorhinus semilunaris. The sequence goes on along the minus strand of CM038345.1, from coordinate 34,586,738 downwards.
GAGATGAATTTCAAACTAGTGACAGAAAACTGGTCTGAAACATTCCCAAACATTAAACCGCAGCAGTTGGATCGGTGGAACTTCTCTGACTGCACTATTGTGTCCCTTCTGCCGGAGCCGGTGTTCGTAAGGGCCACTTGTTCGTCAGGTTCGGGCGCCAGCGAGAGCCACGCGTGACGTCTGGACTGTGTTGTTTGGCGGCGTCTCTCGGCGGGGGCCCCCTCGGCTCCACATGGCCCAACAGAAGTGCTCTCACTCGGGCAGCATTGTTCAGCAGATTGTCCTACGCTGCTTCCAAGGGGGGGCGGCCGACTCCCACTGTACATTGTCTCCACGGAGGAAGAAAATGTGTCCCGCCGCAATCCTTCTGGACATTTCTACGATTTAGGTTTTAATGCAAATGTTTGTAGAGGCTTGAGTTAGCAGCTTTAATACGCCCAGAGCCATTTGCACTTCAATCTTGATCGTGGCTACGTAAAGCTTGTACTCGCAGACGTCTTAAACCAGGAAAGTCCCACCGAATCTCTTTTCCTGAGGCGTCCAGCTGAAAGAGGAAGTTGGACTAAAAATATCATTACAGAGGACTGAAAACAATTTGATGTGGCCATTTTTCAGGGAAATGGGCTAAAAATGAATTGCAAAGTTTGATATGATGATTTTGTTTCGTCACATTGTGATAGATCAGGACAGACGCCGAACATTACTGCACGAGGAGTGGGCGGGGCCTGTGTCTGACACAGAGCTGCATTTATCAGAACAGATATTTATAATATAATACTGTAATACTGAACAGACTTGGTGAATATACGCATTGGGCTAGTCCATTTCCAAAAGCGCTTCTTTTGTATCGACCACCACCTAAAACACTGGTGTCAGACGGCGGAGATGACTTCTTTGAGACTTTTCATCTCTCAGCTTTGGAAAAAATGTCAGATAAAGGCAGATTGACATTATTGGGAATTAATTGTGAACCATTTTCACCTCGTCAGTCCGATCACGTGATAATGATCACGTTATCGATTCCCACACACCCACAGTTTTAGTAATCTCATGACAGCGCTTATTGAATTGAAAGGATTACAAAGTGATATATGAAGTTCAAGTAGTTCTTTCTGAAGTAAACTGTGGCGATGGGCTGGACGGAAATGAAATACGATTTTATTTTTCTCATATTGATCAATCTGGACTTTGATTTCCATTTGATTTATTCATAACATTAGTGTTTTGTGAGTGACACTGTGGATTTACTCTCCTATTACTCCTATTACAGTTCATGAAATGAACTGTGCCAACATTAGGGCCATAAAAAGCATCACATTGGATTCAAACTGGCTGTAAATGTCATTTCCTGGAAAACAAGGAGTTGCCACACACCCAGTTGCTGTTTTTGCTTAAAAGTTGATGTCTTTTTTTTGTCTTTTTGGCAAGTTTTTGTCATGTGTGTTTAATTATAAACATAGTCATTAGGCCTTAAAATGGCATTTTAAAAAGCATAGAAAACAACTCGCTGCTGCCTGTTATAAGCCCTGTTCAGTTATGTCTAAAATAATCCAAATGATGATTATTTTTCCAGCCCTAATCTCCACAAAGACGATCGAAAGCTACACTTGCTCTTCCCAGTTTCCCCCTTTTAACCCCAAACCGTGCGTTTCTGCCTCCGTCTTGTTTGCCAATATTGACTAAACAGCCGTAGCCGGCAGCTGCGGACTCCACCTATACGAAGTCACTCCCCCGCGTCTCCCTGCTCTTGGCGGTGACTGTGTGGGTCCATATGACGACAGTGTGCCTGTAGTGCGTGGGTCTGCGGCTCACATCGCCACCTCTCCTTATGCTCCTCCGAGTTCCCGACGCGCAGTGAAGCCGTGTGTCCGCGGCCGCGCGACGCCGCGCAGCGTAGAAGCCAGCGGGTTGGAAAGGAAAGGCGCTAAGCTAACCACCCATACAGCCGCTGGGCCACTGAAAGGTCAAATACGTATTAATATCAACTTTTTGTTTTACATAAAATGCTGCATAGAGCAACTTCAGTTCAGTTCAGCTTTATTATACCCCAACTTAAAGTGCATATGAAACCTGTAGACACCGTGTGTGCTAAAACAGAGTTAAAACAATTGTATTTAAAATTTAGCAAACATGTTTATCCAGCTTTGACCATTTTTGTGGTAGTTTCACTTCCTTATTGGACACTGACAGGAAGTGACATAGACAGACATTTGCTGCTGCCAAGAAAGAATGTGACTGTTTGTGTACTCTTGATGTGCCGTGTTTACACAGGGGGTATTTATTGAGGGGATCTGCACCATTTATGTGGGCACTTTTACAACATGCCATGTACTGTTGTCAAGGTCAAGTATGCTCCAACGCAATTTTGTTGTTGCTTTTAATATGACAATGACAATTAGTGTTGTCACGATACTAAAATGTAAAACTCGATTTTGATGCTGAACATAAAACTTCCTGCTGCACTCTGGCAGCGAGCAGGAGGAGGAGGGGCCACTCATGTGTGCAACCTGGAGGAAACACAAAAATTAACATCTAGCTTCGATGCCACGTATAGTATCGATTTAGTATTGAGAATTATTATTATTTTTTGTTTTTACAATAAATGGATTGATTGAAATCAGATTGAAACTGGTATTACATTTCTTATACATTTTCCTTTGAGACTGAACCCACAACAATGACAGCGCTCAACTATTTTTACTCTTTACACACAAAAACTATGGTCCTCAAATTCAGCTGCAGTTCTGACTGAAATTTGACAGAATCTTTTGCTCAGAAGTTTCCCATTGTGTCAAATGAAATTATTAAATTTAGAATGCGATGATGTCATAATGTCAGGTGGAGGCAAGGGGCCAATACAACTCTATGGGAAAAATATCGTTTTTGGAAGAAATCTCCAAATCGAAAATTGACAAATGTTTTTCATCATCAGTATTTGATAGTGATTGGATTCACAAATCCGCTCTATTATTTGTTTAAGGCTGAAATTCCTTTCTACTGGCCAACATCATGGTCATGTTTTTGAATAATGTCTCCACTTTCGGACACCTTTCAAAGAAAATAATTATGTTTTTGTTTCATTCTTCCAGTAATGACTGAGATAATTAACCAAAAAAGACAACCAGTTTTCAGTTGCCATCCACCTCAATTTTAAACTACTGGCTCTTTATGTAGTGCTGAAGATCAACATTTCCCCTCATTCTCCTGTCTGAATGTTTACAAATCATATACAATTAAATATGCACGATTTTAATTTTTTTTTGCAATTGTGGCATTACACATATTGTATTTAGGCATTACAATGGCCTTATTAAGCATTAACTTTGACTCGCTGTCACCGGTAGAATCCCTGAACCTCCACAAACATACTTTTGATCGCCGCGTAGCTAGCAGCCGTATGCTAATCCTAAGTACAGTAACTAGTTGGTTCACATGAAGTAATAAAATGATGCTCTTTTCCTGCCTGGATCGGGCCTCTCTCCTCAGCCCCAGGTTTGCTTTAAGTATCTGCCGTCTCGTGACTCAGCGGCCGCCTGTTTCTCCCGGAGATCGATCGCCGCCCGTCACTTCCTCAGAGCCGCTCCGTCCACGCGCTGTATTTATGTATCTGACATTAAACTTGTCCGTCTGTCAGCGCGGAGGAGAAACACATCACCAGCTGGTTTTTCCGAGTCGGAACGCGGGGACGTGTCACAAGTCGGCGAGTGCGCGAGGAAGTAAGAGAAAACGGCGAGGCAGGAAGACGAGAAATCGTTACAGTCACGGCCCAAAGTTCAAGCTGGAACGCACGATTAAAGAAGGAAAAATATGCCCGTCAAAGGCTTTAGCAGCTGCTGGAGGATATCTATGCTTTTCTAGCTTCTTTTCAAGTTTCTGGGTTTTTTGCGTCTCAAAGCCCCGCATTCACTGGTTTGTTAAAAAAGTCACATAGCAGGTGAATTAGGAAGAGCAAATACATCAATGTGGAAACGTGCGATATTTCGAAAAACGATATTTCCTGCAACACAATCTAAATAATGGACAGAGCCAGGTTTCAATTATGGTTTAATTTTTTTTATACATGACGTGGGAAGCTATGCCCAGCGGGATTTTTTGGATCTTGTTTGGTTTTTGAGCTATCTAGTGGACAGAAATCTGTACAAATTCAAATGTGTCCTTGTTTATTGTGGTTCAAAGCGCAATAAATCAGGCAGGAGTTAAATACTGAAAAACCTCAATTTGAGAAAGGATATTACCATACTGTGGATTAAATAGCGATGGTAGAATGGTCACAGACCTTTAGTGATTCCCGCCAAAGGTCAAAGGGGGAAAAGTCAAGAAGCTGCAGGTGGAAACATCAATCATCATTTTCATGCAGTGGTCAATGTTGAGTTCTGACTATAGTTTTCTCCTTAAAGGAATATTTCAGGAATTTTGACATAGGGACTCATTTCCTCGTAATCCAGGGTGTTGTTGATTTCTGGAGCTTTATTTTTTATTTTATTTATGCAGTCCTTATATTTGAATGCGTGGTGCTAGGCTAGTGCTAGGCTAGTGCATGGCTATGGTAACTAGTAGCCTGCATTACAAACCTCTTCAAAATCATCGGGTAGTCCTCCAAACGTTGCCATATCTTATTTGTAGAAAGCTCCTTTAATTACACGTGTGGTAATACCGGCTGCAGGTAAACAAACTACTGTAGATCCGGTAACCTAGCAGATCACTCCGCCGCTGTGTAGCTTACAACCAGGAAGCTATTATTATTTTAAATGCAAAATGGTTACATTAAAAAAATTATTCAGTCAACACAAACATTTATATCGGCACTAGCCTAGCACTAGCCTAGCACCACTAAACTCTAAACAAATATACATAAAGACTGCATGAATTAAAAAAAAAAAATCTCCAGAAATCAACAACACTCTGGATACCTAGAAAATGTAAAAAATCCTGAAATATCCCTTTAACATCTTAGTTTTAACACTGTCAAAGTAAAAGAAACAGATCAAACTCTCTTCTTTTACGATGTTTATTCTCTGACACTTTGTTGCTTTTGGCCGGAGATTTATCCAGGAAGTAACTCCAACATGGCTGTGGCGTTCCTTGATCTTCCCCACGCTCATTCATTCACAAATACTGACACGTTTTTGTATCCACGTGTAGCACGAAATATGGTAATTTCCTGTGTGAGAGTCAATTTGGAAAAGATTGGAAAATGTTGGAACAGTTTGGAAAAGTTTGAAAAATTTCAGAAAATGATGGGAAAAAATATATACTTTTTTTTTTATCAACAGTTGGGGAAATTACGTGACAGTTGGGAAAATTGTTCAAGTGCAACATGGCGGCGCTCCCTAAATAGCATATTCTAAAACTAAAGTAGATCCAAAATCCTTCTGAATTGTTTTTTTTTGTAACTAATATCATTTAACTGATTGAAACCTGGCTGGATCCATTATTTAGATTTCCACACAATTTTGGCCATTTTTATGCATCAAATGCCATGACTTTTTTTCCTCTCATAAAAATGTCTATTGTTTACTCTCTGACATTAATGTTAAGGGAGAAGACTTGCCAAAAAAGTAAAAATTGAAACGTAAAAAAGAAACGTTACAGCCGTTGTCATTTGAAAAAAATCACTATAAGCTCATGGCAAAGATTGTTGGTCATTTCACATCCTTTGAAAACGACGATGAATCTGTCCCCACAACGAACGATTATGTATAAAAGCTGCTCATGCCACTTATGTCATGTCAGGTCTTGTAAAGTGATTTAAAATGGCGTTTGTGTTGTTGCAGTCCCAGAATGAGAGTCTCCATCATCCTCTTCTCGAGTCAGGCTCAGGTCCTGCTGCCTCTCACTGGAGACCGGTATTGAAACACAGATTCACACACGTTAACGGCACGATGTTTGAACTCGCACTAATGATGATAAAACGCTTTGCAGTTACCAGATCGAGGAGGGTCTGAGGCGTCTGGAGAAGGTGACACCGGCCGGAGAGACTTTCATGCACGAGGGGTTCAAAGAGGTGGAGTTATACTTAAATTTTGTTCTGTTCTTAAGTAGGGTTTTCGAGAATCGGTACTTTACTTGAGTAGTGTTTTGGTTGTGTTACTTTTACTCCACTACACTTATAAAAACTTAATTTGTTCATGTGTTTGGTTCATTCGAAAAGCCTAAAAAGATAAGGTAGGACTTTATGGATTTCACAATGGAGACATTCGCTTGTTCCATCAGCTCTCTAACACTCAGGGGGTGCAAATAGACAGGAAAATGTGCAATTAGTAATAGTAACTAGAAGTATCTTATCTATAGAAAGCTTTGAGGGTTCTGCGCAGTATCTTTGCTGTTCAGAGAACTGCACTTTTCTGGACTGAGATGTCTGATGTATTTCCTGGGATCTGCTGTAGCCACTCCTCCAGTTTGGGGGTCACTGTCCCGAGTGCTGCAACGACCACGGATACCACTGATGCCTTCACCCTCCGTACCTTCTCCAGCTCTTCTCTGAGCCCCTGGTATTTCTCTAGATTCTCGTGTTCCTTTTTCCTGATGTTGAAGTCGCTTGGTATTGCTATGTCAACCACCACGGCTTTCCTCTGCTCTTTGTCCACCACCACAATGTCTGGTTGGTTCTCCATTACCATTCTGTATCTGGAAGTCCCACAGGATCTTGGCCCGGTCATTCTCTACCACCTTTGGAGGTGTTTCCCACTTTGAGCTTGGTGTTTCCAGCCCATACTCTGCACAGATGTTCCTGTACAGTATGTCAGCCACTTGGTTATGGAGCTCCATGTAAGTTTCCCTGCCGGTATCTTCCACCCTGCAGTTATGTGCTGGATTGTCTCATTGGCCTCTTGCACAGTCTACACCTGGGGTCTCATCTGGTGTGATAGATCAGGGCCTCTATTGCTCTGGTGCCCAAGGCCTGCTCCTGTGCAGCCATGATGAGCCTCTGTGCTGTCCTTCAGTCCAGCTCTGTCTAGCCATTGGTAGGATTCTCTTCAGTTATGTCTCGGTGGTACGTCCCGTCTAGGGGCTTGTCCTCCCATGACGGGACCTCCAGCGCCTCATCTTCTGTTCCCCATTGTCTGAGACATTCACTGAGCACGTCATCTGTTGGAGCCTTGTCCTTGATGTACTTCTGGATCTTGGATGTTTTATCCTGGATAGTGGCTCTCACGCTCGCTAGTCCTTTATTTTCATGAGCAGTTTTTTGCAGCTTTTTGTTGTTTTCTTGACATTAGAGATTAACCCCATGTTGTACATTTGCACATCTTCCAAATACCAATGTTTTCTATCTCGTCCACAATATATTTCCCACCTACTTCTACCTGGGTACAATCATTTTAAAGTAACATTACTGAATATTTTGAGTAATTGTGTGTGTGTTGTTCCCAAAGGCGCGGGCGCAGATCGAGAAGCAGGACGTGAAATCCTCCTCCAGCATCATCTTAGCGCTGACCGACGGCAAACTGGAGGTTTATATCCACGAACTCACGGTCAAAGAGGTGAATTCAGCAGCTTTTATGTATTCAGGTTAGCGCTTGTGCTTCACAGCTACAAGGTCTCAGGTTTGATTCTGTGTGAGTTTTCTCCCCGTCTCTGCGTAGGTTTCCTCTACCACTAAAAACATGTACAATAGGCCAGAATAAATGTAGTGAGGGAGTGTGTGAGTGAGTGGTTGGTGGATGTCGGAGGGGCTGATGGCACAGACTGGTTGCCTCGCCTCTGTCAGTCTACCCCAAGGCAGCTGTGGCTACAATAGTAGTGTATACCACCACTGACTATGGAGTGAATGAATAACGACGACAGTGCAGCGCCTTGAGAAACTTGGTAACACAGGCTTGTAAAGCGCAATACAAGTGTAAGATTCTAAGGGGCGGCACGGTAGCACAGCGGTTAGAGCTCGTGCTTCACAGCTAGAAGGTCCGAGTTCGATTCCCACCTGGACGGGGCCTTTCTGTGTGGAGTTGGCATGTTCTCTCCGTGTCTGCGTAGGTTTCCTCCGGGTACTCCGGTTTCCCCTACCACTAAAAACATGTACAATAGGCCCAGGGACTGCAGGTGGAAATTAGTACTAGTGCTATAACCTGGTACAATGCATCTCTCCTTTCTGAGGCTAATGTATATTGTACACTGTCCCTGTTCAAATAAATAAAATAAATAATAAATAAGGCTGCTGTTTATAGCTGTCTGTAAAGAAACGACCTTCTGTTCTGTGTATTCCCTGTTTATTCCCATTATTGTCATAATTTCCTGTTGAATTTTGCAACCCTACACGGGACGCACAGAATCCCCCCGGCAAGACTCTGTAATACACATATGGTAATTTCCTTGGAAGACGCCAGTTGCCAATTTTCTGCCGGGACACAAACAAAGTTTAAATTCCACTCTCGCAACAACATTTCCACTTTAGTAGCTGCTACTGAACAAGATTGTCCCTTTTTTTTTCTTCTCTCTTATGGATTCTTCAATATATTGAGCTTTGAACCCAAAAGACAAGGAGAAATTTGAATTGATCCTTTTATTTATTCACTTAAAATAGCTTATTAAAAAAAAGAAGCAAAAATCCCTTCTGAACGAATCTTTATAAAAATAATATCTAAAAAAGGAAACCATAAATATTTTTTTATGCACAAAGCAGCTGATTTTTTACTGAAAACATAAAATGACAGAAAACTTTACTGTATAAAATATTGACTGTATATCAGTGATCCATCTCTACATTGAAACGTTTCCTGATTCACCTGCAGCTCTGGCCTGAACAGATGTGTGTGAGAACTGAACAGTGTTACTTTATTTTTAATTTTACCTCTGACTTGGGACTTATGTGCTGAACTGGTCTGTGTTTGCTCCCCGAGGCGGACGAGGCGCGCAGGTTCGGAGCGCGGGTTTACTGCGTGGGAGTGAAGGGCTTCGACGAGCAGCAGGTGAGCGAGCGCCGCCGGAAACGCCGCACACACAGACGCGCACACATTTTTAGTTTTTCCGCCCCTGGAAACTCGCAATGTTCTCTTTCCAAACTATGCGCTTCACGCTGAAACGGCCAGATGTCGTGATTTGAAAAAAGCTTTTGACCTGATACAAGATATAGTCGATTTAAATTACAGTGTGACGGGAAATCACCAGGAAACTTCCGTGCTCATCACAGTAAGTGTTTTTGTCTTGAAGCTAACGGCTAACGGCTACCACGAATTAAAAATGAAAATAGCTACACGATTTTAAACGAGCCTGCTCAAAATATAATCTTAGTATAGATACTTTTTAGACGTTTAATTTTTGTGGTGGTGTTTTTTGATGCTAGCCGTTAGCGCTGAGATAAAAAGTCCTACCTCAAAAAACACAGAGGTTTCCTGCAGTCGAGAATTTACATCCAACGTAATATTTTTAACACGTAGCGAGTCACTTCGGATCAGTATCTCACTGTCCGTGATGTTTCCTTGAACTATACATTGTTTTAGACAAGACCTCATAGGGAAATAACGGAGACAGGATACGGAAGCACCGACTTAGGATCCACTTGGAAGGCACGTGTCCTTTGCATAGAGCCTATTGCTGGGTTGAAAATGTATGAATTAAACAAATGATCATTAGTATCAATCACTGGGTCCAAGATATCTCTGCACAAGACAAAACATTTCCTCAAAAACATAATAATTTTTCCTCCATATAATAGTATTGGCCTTTAGAACGCTGTGATGTCGCCTGCAACCCAGCAATACCTGTTTTGGCTCTCACTGTTTGAAAAGCACAAGTTTCACCAACTGAACCTCAGTGAATATGGGGCATGTTATTCCTCATTTTAAAAGGGCGGAACCTGGAGAATTCAATCGCTGAGTATTTTTGATCCCTGCAGAACATCCGCAGGCTAGCAGCAGTATGCTAAAGCCAATATCAACTAATAGCTACTGGATCACCTAATACTGGCGACTGCTAGGGTGAACTAGTGTTTTGTATTTCAGTTTATGAAATGCTGTTAAATAATGACTGATCCAACACATTTGTATTGCACAGATCACTTTATGTGAGTTGTTTACATTATTGTCACCTAAAGCCTGTCGGGATCATGTTAAGTTTCTTGGCATTTGTATTTGTGAAACTCTCTCTCTTGGTCTCTTCACATCAGCTGCAATTAATAAAGCTCAGCAGAGACTTTATTTTTTAAGGTGTCTCAAAAAATCTGGTTTTCCAAAAGAAACGCGCTTCAATTTTTACCCGTGTATGATTGAAAATGTTCTGACAGGAAGTTTGCTGGCGTGGTTTGGTAAAGTTACATCACATGACCACACCGTTCTGATGAGGACAGTTAAAACTGAATCTAGCCTAAATTAGAGCTGAGGTTTTTGCGGTTTTTTTTTGTATTATATACATGTTTTTATATGTAGATCAGCTTTCTTGTTCAGTAGAGAGAGCGTCAGGGCAAAACTCTTTTTACTGCTTTTGGTACCTTGTACTTGATTCTTATGACAAATAAACTAGAAACTTGAAACTTGATCTAGTGTAGAAAAGATATACTGTAATTGATTATTAGTCAGTAACATCTCATTTACAGGTCAGACTTTATTGATCCAAAACTGGAGAAAAGAGGAACATACACTTTTTTAATCACAGCAGACGCTTTTAAGAAAGTGTCTTAGTATCGGTTAAAATTGGCATCTCTAACGCAAATTCAAATACTTCAAAAAACATTGAAAGTCATTAAATGAATCGTGCCATAATTAAAACCTTAAATGTCGTCCCAAAGCTTTGAGCTGGATCCGCACTGGCTTCAAATCTACATTTCTTCAAACGTAATGTTCCTGGTCGACTTTATTTACTTCAAAGGTTCAGTGAAAACGCAACATTTCAACTGCAGAAATGTGTCACACATTTTTATTCATACATTTTTCACAATAAAGTATCATCAGAATGTGTTATAAATCTTTTAGGGATCTTTTGCTTTTGCGTCATGTAATGGTAAAGTATATGTGCATTAAAAAGCATGTTCCTCATTATCGTGGGACACTTTTCGTCTGTTCTTTAATAAATAACAATAGTATAATCAGTGCGAGTTATAGCCGTGGTATTTGTAAAAAAATAAATAATAAAAAAGTAGCAGCAGTGGCAGTTATTTTACCGTGGGCCTGATTTCCACAGCGACATGTTGCGGAGCCGAAAGTGCGAGTGTCCAGTCTGTGTCTTTTTGGAAACCGTCCGCGTGATAAACGTCCATTTAGTCCCAAACAAAGACTCTTCTCTCAGTTTGGTTTTTTTTTTTTTTTGTGGTGTGTGTTTTTTTTGAAAAGTGTGTGCCACAGTCGTCCCATCTGCCGCTATCTTCTCTCCTCCACCACCGCCGCCGCCGCCGTCGCCGTCGCCGCCCGAAAAAAAAAAAACAATCTCCACTTGGCCGGACGGAGAGGCTGAACTCCTGCGGGAACGAGACGTTTTTTTTTGTTTTGTTTTAGCTTTTTTTCGCTCCTCATGTTGATATATATGTCTTTGAATTGTGGTCCGCAGCTCTTCGACATCGCCGACACCAGGGACCAGGTGTTTCCGGTCAAAGATGGCTTCCATGCGCTCAAAGGCATCGTCAACTCGGTGAGTGGGCGTCCGCTTCTTCTCCGACACACCGATCGCACTCAGAATGGGAAATTGAAATGAGACCGTTGTAGATGTGTAGGTTTATTTATTTATTTATTTATTTGTATTTTTATTGACTTTCTCACATAGGAGGCAAATTGACTTTTTTTTTTTTCGAGAATATTTGAGTTATTTCCAGATGACCTTTTTTTTTTTTTTTTTTTTTTTGGCGTGAACTAACACAAGGATCACGCGGATCTCGAGCTGCAACCCGATAACTTTTAACTTGGATATGAGCGAGAAGGCGTCGTGACAAACGAAATGATCGGAGACCCATCGCTTTATGTCGTACAAAAAAAACCTGAAAAAATAATAATACATTGGAAATCGCGGTAGTCTCCGGTTTTAAAAGTGCGTATTAATAACACAGGAGCTGCAAATAAACAAGAAACACAATGAAACACGACTTACTTTGGTAAAAATAAAGGGAACAATTACACTAAATGTACTTTTTGAAAAATATCTTTTTGTGATATTTGTAATGCTTACTGTAAATGCACTGTAAGAAAAAACAAAAGGGGAAGCCACTAAATTAAAATGCTAATCGTATCCAAAGTCATTCTTTCCTAACACATTTGTGATATCGCAAAGCTTCATAGGGAACGAGCTTATTTAACTTCAGGGTCAGGAAATGCAAATGTTTTTCCTACAAATGTCTTGAGTTTCCTACTAGAATCAAATCAAAATCTTTAATTTGTTTAATTTAATTGTAAAAAACTTGCCACACTGACAGATGTCTTGAAATGAGTTACTTAAAGGCATTATACCTGATTTTTTTTTTCTTTCTAGTTTTTTATTGTTTTAGTGTGAAGTCCGACATTTGTGCAAAAAAACACGGTGCATGTAATTATTAAGCATTTGTTTTCATTTCATGAACTCGAGCTTTCTTGCGTTTCCATCATAGTGACCCCTAAAAGTCAGATATGAGTTAGGACCACGGCAAGCTTTTTCAATTTAGTGGCTTTTTTTTTGCAGTCAGCGCCTTAACCGAGTGCATTTTCTCCAGTTTTCCCCAAATCTAAAAGCTTTCTGACTGGAGAGTTCACAGCCTACAGTACAGGCCTGTGTAACGCCTCATTTGAAAGCTAAGACCTACAAAACTGTATGGATGTTTTTCCTTGCGTTGCTGCCGTGTTGTCGTCACATTTTTGCCTCTTTTTCATCGCTTTTGAAATATATTTTTCATAGATTTTTGTGTGTGTGTGTGTGTGTGTCTCTTTATATAACGATATATTTGACGATTTAATTGACAACGGACAAATTATTGCAAAATTCCAGCCTTACGCCTATTTGGAAGATTAACGCAAATACATTTCATTCTTTTTCTTTTTTTTATGGCATACTAATTTCCTCGCGAATATGATCTACTCAAGCAGTTTAGATCCTTCATTTTACTTTTCAAGCTCCTGTCCCCGTGTTCTGCAGTCAGTGTTTATGCTGCGCTGATGGAGCTGAGCGTAACAGAAATGATATCGTATCCACAACAATATATAAAGATATAAAAAAAATTATATCGCGATATCATTATGCGATACGATATGGCCCACTCATGGCCCTCCCCTTTTTTTTGCAGAATTAGGCCCGTCACGATTGGAACATTTTAAGTTTAATACATTGGGGCAAACATTTAGTGCAATAAGCAAAAACAAAGTAAATGGAATCGACAGTAATCTCTTGTGCGGCTGCCACGATAATGACTATATTCACATAAACAATATCCTTTTGGCTCCAGTATTTATCATCTGTACATTTATTTGCAGATTTCCCCCCATTTTTTGAATGTAACACTTAGGATTAAGTACTTTTCACACAAAGCTTTACTGTAATATTTTGGCAGTCGTCTTTCCACTACACTACATTGGTGAAGTCATTTACGCCTGGTTTAGTCCTGGCTTAACAACAGCACACTTATTAACTTAAGTAGACATTTCTGATACTTTAACTTTAGTGCATTTTTGTCTCCTTTTACTCAACCGCTTTGGCAGCTCGACATAAAACTCTCCTCACTCTCTCGTCCAACACTCTCTCGTGTTTTGGCCTGCTGTAAACTGTTTATGTGCTTCGCTGCCAGATCATTATCGGGACTTTCCTCTCGGACGAAGGGCGTGGGGGCGACGATTTTTTTCTCCCTCATTTTTTTTGGGAGGGGGGGGGGTAATTTTCTGCCCCGAAGTCACTGGACTCATGAGGAGAGGCCCGTCGTGTTTAGAAGCTGAGGAATGGAAAGAGCCGCAGCCAAAGGGAGGGCCTTAGTACTAGAAACAACTGCTATAACCAAGCTCTTCACATTTAAACCTTCACCTGGAAACAATTAATATCCCTCACTTTCACAATAGGGAGTTTATAATGGTCCAACGTTTCTCCTTCGATTTGTTTGGGCCGTTGTATTATAATGCACTTTTCCCACATTGCAACTAGGGCTGGGCGATATCGACAAAAATTAATATCTCAATATCAGTACAGTTTTTGTATAATGACAAAGAAAGCACCTTAACCTCAAAATGTGCTGCACACATCTGAATTTACATCGTTTTGTCGCTCAAAAAGATAACTGTCCTGAACCTGACTACAAAAGGAAAAACACTTCGCACACATTTCCCCCCATTTGTTTTTCCACTTTTTCCCCAATTTTTTTTTTCTCCCACCCATGCTTTTTTATTTCTTTTATCTTATGGCGACGTTCCCTTGTCTTTGCCGCGTTTATGCACAAATACTGACCTGTGTCAGATACAGATGGCATGTTTGGAATCGCCCATATATGGTCATGTTTGAGGCAGCCAGAGGGAAAACAAAGGAGAGAAACAAAAAATTACTTTTTCCCATTACTTTAACAAATGCTGAATTATACACATATGTTTCTACTAAATAAAGACACATGAAGAGGATCAAAGCAGTCAAACAGTCAAAAATATGTAAAAACAGACAATGCTAACCAAGAAGCTAGCAAAGCTAACGTTAGCTACATGCTACGTTAGCTAACGAGTGCCGTTTTTGCTTCTACTGAACATTTTGCAGTGAAAACATTTCCATATGGACGCGATTTTGGCTTGACTTTATTTGTGTGTGATTATGTTTATAGTCCGCCAGAAAACGGCGTAAAATGGTGACTCTCACAAGAGGATGTCTACCCCCTCGGCTAGGCCACGCCCCCTTGTATGACGCGTTGCCGTTTGTATCAATCCACGTGCAGCACAAAAGGCTGTGACCGAGGCTGTAATCCAAATATGGTCATTTCCTTTATGGGAGTCAGTTTGGAACAATTAGGAACATTTTGAACGTTTGGAAAAAGTTGTAAAATTATGGACAGGTTTGGAAACTTTTGAAAACTTTTCGAATTGTTAAAAACAATTCGAACAGTTTGGAAAATTCCCTTCAACATGGCTGTGGCGCTCCCTGGTCTTTCCCACGCTCATTTATTCACAAATACTGACAGGTTTGGTATACACGTGTAGCACGAAAGGCTGTGATCGAGACGACGCTGTAATCCAAATATGGTCATTTCCTGTGTGGGAGACAGCAGCGGCTAAAGTCGGCAAAAATATACACAGGGCGCATGTGCAGACAAAGGGACTAAACTTTAGGACTGTTTTCTCCAAATTTGGTTTTCATTCCACTCTTTAACAACTTTAGAATATTTGTGTTGGAATCTCTTCAGGAATTTGTCAATATCTAGTTCTTGCCTTAGTTTATTCAAAAGCTAAACAAGATCCAAACTCCCCTCTGAGCGAGTCTTTGAGTCTAACAAAATCAAACCATAAATTTAAATCTGACTCTTTCCATTATTTAGATTTCGTCAGTAAAAATAGGTAATTTTGGCCATTTTGTGCATATATTTGATATATATATATATATATATATATATATATATATATATATATATGCACATGCAAAACCATAATATTTATATAAGTAGTCTACAGCAAAAGTTTCAGATTGATATTATTTTCTTTCCCGTGTGGCCTTAAACGATGATCCACGTTTGGCGCAAAACGACAGCCCCCGCTCTCCCGGCCGCGGGGCCGTTTCTCTCAGCTCTGGGGGCTGACATTTGCATAGTTTGTCCCGGGTGATTTACGGAGTCCTGGCGTCTCGTTTGGCCGCTGTCCGAGGGCTCTCTATATGATAATGCCCCTGTTCTGCGCTCCCGTTAACGCGCTCGCGGGATGTGATAGTTTTGCATAATTCGCTCATTAACACGCGGCGGAGGAGGAGGCGTCACCCCCCACCCGGCCCCCACCCCCCGGCCCGAACAGAGATGTTTGAACACGGTGAAACGGAAGTGGATTTTGAGTGGTTTTGACGAGTTTGCATTTAAAGGGTGATCGTGCATGGACTTGTTTTCATTTCTGACCGGTTTCAATTTAAGCTTCATTTATAGACAAAATATCAGCAAGAAATCTTACCCAGTCACCGGGTCCGGGTTTCCACAAGGCATTCAAAGTCTTCAAGTAAATGAAGTGTAATTTTCAAGGCCAGTGTAGAGTGAATGAATGATGACTAGTGTAGCGCAGGGCTCCCAACTGTTGGACCGCGGGCCAGATTCGGACCGTCAGAGCATTTATTCAGACCCCAAAGTATAAGATCTGAGGCCGAAGTTTATTCATGCTGTACGTTCAAAGTGTTAGGGTTGGGACAAAACACTGTTTGGCAATATATTGCAATACGTCTTTGTTATCGGAAACCATGTATCGCAATTATGGATGCTCATTCTGCTCAATGTCATTAAACGATTAATTGGTTTACTTTATCAAATGACTATCGCTTAACTGCTAACCATGGCTCAGTGTTGCAGTACAGGATATTTGATATAAACAGGATTGTAAACATGATTTTTTTTTTTTCAGTAATAATCATGACACATCTTTAAAATTATGAATTATTATCCAAAATAGAAATAATAAGTTTGTAAACTTCAACAGATGCCACATCGTATGCTTATTTGCACTTTGATTATTTCGTATTTTTCCCTAACATACAGCAGAACGATTCATTGTTAACATACGAATCAATTAATCCCATAATGAGGATTAATTGATTACCTGATTAATCATGAACATCCCTAATTGTATTGTAATATGTATCGTATGGCGCCCTCTGTATCCTGATATGTGTGGTATCGCGAACAAAGTGTATCGTCCCAGCCCTAATAAGTACACTGAAGAGAATTTTCGCGGACCTCAAACTAGGGATGTTCCCATCCGATTATTTTGACACTTCATGCGGTTGATACAGATCTGCTACCGATCTGCTATTTTCATAAAATATATGCATCATTATAAATAATATATATTAACCTCTTAACTGAGCACATTTTCTCCAGTTTGGCATTACCCAAATGAAAGCTTCTTGATAAAAGCAACGAAAATGAGGATGAAAACGCAACAATGAAGCAACAAAAGAGCGACGAAAACATGACAAAAAAGTGTTAATTTTTTTTTTTTTTACTCAAACGAAGATGAAAACGCAGCAAAAAAGCCACAAAAGAGTGACAAAAAGGCAATGAAACATAAGGCTGTAAGCTTTTAGATTCGGGTAAAGCTGAACTGTAATGCGGTGGTTAATTTGCGTCTATTACAGGCCTTTCTATAAACATGCAAACAGTTTGGGATTTAGCTTTGAGTTTAGAAGGTAACATTAATATAAATGCTAAAATTGACATTTTGCATTAAAACAAACGTAGCATTTTCAGCCCCTGCATAAACAGCAGATATGATCGTTTCAGCTCAATCTGCCGCTAAAGGCCATTCAGGTCTAATGCATTAGGTTTAGGGCCTATAAAAGACGTCAGCACGAGGAGCACATGGATCATTATTCTGCAAACAAAAGCACATACCTACTGAAAGCGCTCTCATCTCTCTTTGGATCATTGTATTCTGCCTAAGTTTCTTGCTCCTCTGTAAAAGCTAAATGGCAGCACTGCGAAGGAAACATGGACATTTTCTCTAACATTATTATGTTCTTAGTAGCTGCTGAGCGTCCTCCGTGCGTGTTGAAGCTGTATTTTAGCGGTAGTAGCCTAGCTTAGCCATAGCATTGTGGCTGTGGTCCTGAATCTGCAGCGGCTCCGGCCTTTACTTTGTGGAGCCGCTGCAGATTTAGGACCGTAGATACAGCGCCGTCTTTTGGGGGAGCTGACCCGATCCAGTCATTAAATCCAATCCAGTCCGATACTCTCAAAATGCCTGGATCGGCTAATGTAAACCATTGTCACTAATATTATTCTATTTCTATTTTTCTAGATCTTGAAGCGCTCGTGCACTGAGATCCTGAGCGTGGAGCCGTCCAGCGTTTGTGTGAATCGTAAGTGGAAACCGAGTATAAAGTAATACATAGTAATAACAGTTGAATTGTCGCACGCCTCGAACAACAGAATCTCACCAACTGCGGAGCGTTTCAAAATGTTTAACACGTGACGTTTTCTTTTTGCCTGTGGTTTCGTCAGAGCTTTAAAGTGACATTATTCCACGTCTCGCTTTCCCTCAGAGTCGTTCGACATCGTGCTGCGAGGGAACGGCTTCGCTGTGGGTCGGAGCAGCGAGGGAGTCGTCTGCAGCTTCATCGTAGATGAGCAGATTTACAGTGAGTCTCACACGACGCCGAAAGCCCACAGCAAACCTGAAATGATGCTGAACTGGGACTTGTTTACTCTGAGCTTTTGAAACTTTAACATGTGAGAGAAGACTGAAATGGCAGCTTTGATACATAATAAGACGCCGTAGAAGCTCTGCAGAGGGCGTTATATTAGCAAAATAATGGCTGACTTTGTGATGTGATTTGCAATTAATCCATCCGTTCACGATCATTTGATTTCAAGGAAGTGACTCTGGTCTTTCCCTGGTCTTTCCCACGCTTATTCATTCACAAATACTGACAAGTGTGGTATCCACGTGTAGCACGAGAGGCTGTGACCAAGATGACGCTGTAATCCAAATATGGTCATTTCCTTTGTGGGAGACAGCAGCGGCTAAAGACGGGACAAGGGCGTTACTAAACTTTAGGCCGTTTTCTCCAAATGAGGTTTTCATTCCACTCCTTAACAACACCTCCACTTTAGTCGCTGCTACAGACTCCACACTTTACAGGCTCCCACTCCACGACGTTTGAAAGCTTTTTTCCGATGGATTTTTTAGTATCTTGCCTGATTTATCGAGCTTTGAACCCCACAAAGAAAAGGAATAACTTTGAAGTTTTATAGATTTTTTCCTCTAATAGCTAGTAGGGCTGGGACAACAGATCGTTTTGCCATATTGCTGGGTTGCAGGTTCTAGAATGTGATGATGTCACAGGACGCAGTGGGGGGCAGGAGCCAGTTTTTCCTATAAACTGCATTACACTTCCACAAATCGTAGCTAAAAAGAAAATGTATGAATTACAAAAATGACCATTAATATCAGTCACTGGGTCCATGATCTCTCTGTACAAGACCAACAATTTCAAAAACAAAATAATTGTACCTCTATATAATATTATAGACCTGTAGAACACTGTGATGTCACCTGAAATCCAGCAATATCGCATTACGCCTTTGTCTCAATACCAAGTATCGATACTAGGGATGCACCGATCCGATACTGGTATCGGATATCGGAGCCGATACTGGAAAAAATACGATATTGAGTATTAGCTACACATATGCGATACTGAACCGATATCAGTTTTGTCTCTCACCGCTTTAAAAACACAACTTTTACCACCTAAATCTGAGTGAATATGGGCATGCTGTATGTAGGGATGTCGAGACCAGTTTTACGATTACCACGATTATAAAAGGTCGCGGTAGGTTATCCGTAAGAATTTCAGAAGCCACGGTTTACTGCGGAAATGTTTCATGCCGCTGCACGAGCCGCTGCACGAGCCGCTGCACGAGCCGCTGCACGAGCCGCTGCACGAGCCTCTGCACGAGCCGCTGCACGAGCCGCTGCACGAGCCGCTGCACGAGCCGCTGCACGAGCCGCTGCACGCCATAAACAGCGCGTAAACTCACCGGTAGGTGAGCAAGGCAGAAGGACGCTCTCCTCCAGTGTTGTATCCACCCAAAAACGATTGAAGTCAGCAGAGTGGGACCTCTTTAGGATCCAAAAGATGACCAAGGCGTTGTTGTCGATGGACGTCCGTTATGCAAACCCTGTCGTCAGAAAGTTGCAGCAAAAGGTGCTGATATCGGCTAAATTGAATATAAACAACATCTTGGAGATAATCCTTCGCTGTGAATGTCCAGGTCAAGGTAACGAACTGCATAATTCCCAAAAAAGTTGTCCAAATGTTCGGAAATAGCCGCCACAACTGGCTCAGGATGTAAACAAAAAGCTAACGCGCGAAACTGTACTTCAACGACGCGTAGCAGTAAGGAAAGTGAAACTGCGCACATGTGGAGTCTCCTTAGTCATTTTGTAAACACGCTTTATTGTCTGTTTTTTTTTTTTATTAAAAAAATCTGATTCTGAAGCTCAGAACCTGTGTTCTGAGTTTTAACCTCTACAAATGTATTTTTGATCGCTGCGCAAAATGCCGCAATTAGCATTAGTATGCTAAAGCTAGTGGGAGCATGCTAATGCTAACGAAAACTAATCAAGGCTGGGACAGAAACTATGATATAAATACCTAAAGTAGCCATCCATCCATCTTCTTCCACTTGTCCGTTGCCGGGTCGTGGGGGCAGCTGTTGGAGCTGCCCAAATCACACTGCACCAGCCCCTATGGCTCCTCCTGCAGGTGGTGGGTCCACAGAAGGACGGCCTCACGGTTCTAACCGGGCCTGTTGGTCTCTCATAAGGGGCTTCTGAACCGTTCTTTGTCTGACCCGTCACCTAGGACCTGTTTGCCATGGGAGACCCTACCAGGGGCACGAAGCCCCAGACAACAGAGCTCCCAGGATCATTTGGGCGCTCAAACCCCTCCACCACGTTAAGGTGGTGGTTCCAGGAGGGGACCTAAAGTAACCTAATAAAATAAAATAAAATAAAAACACAGCTAAA
This sequence comes from Proterorhinus semilunaris, assembly GCA_021464625.1. Classification (NCBI taxonomy): domain Eukaryota; kingdom Metazoa; phylum Chordata; class Actinopteri; order Gobiiformes; family Gobiidae; genus Proterorhinus; species Proterorhinus semilunaris. The sequence goes on along the minus strand of CM038345.1, from coordinate 34,566,165 downwards.
ACCAAGTGTTTGTATTTTAGTTTAAGAAATAACTGAACGAACATATTGTAATGATCAGATCACTGCATGTGAGTTTTTTATATTAATGTTTTATATTAATCTAAAGCCTGTCATATAGCCTGGTGTAGAAAAGTCCAGTGGTCCTTGTTAAATGTTTATCCAAGAGTTTATCAAAAGATATAATTGATAATTCAGCTGTAATATCATGACAAATAAAATATTACTTTATTGATCGTAAAATGGAGTCCATCAAATTTTTCACTCAGAGAAACGTTTACGAAAGTCTCTTGGTATCGGTAAATATCGGAACTCGGCAGTATCGGTAGCAAAGCAAGCTGGATCGGTGCATCTCTAATCGATACTTTCAATAAATTAATGCACTTTCATCCATCCATCCATCCATTTTCTTCCGCTTTATCTGGTTTAACAATACTCCTCGTAATGTGAGACGTATTGTATCACAACTAAAGCCCTTATAACTAGTTTAAAAACTAAACAAGATGCAAAATAAAAACATAGATTTAAACCTGGCTCTACTCATTGTAGATTTTGTTGCTGAAAATATCGGCAATTTGGGCCATTTTTATTCGTTGGCAACCTGAAACACGCTTATATTTATGTCAGTAATGTTCAGCAAAAGTTAATTGATATCTCTCTGCAAACAGCAGAGATGAGATCCTGAGGTTCCCAAACTGGACACCCTCCGGCCCCTGGCTGCGCCTAGAAATTCTGCCCATATAGGTAATGAACAGAACCGGTGACAAAGGACTGCCCTGGTGGAGACCAACACGCACCGGGGTTCACAACAACAGCAAAAAAAGAGAGAGAGCAAAATTGTTATCAAATGGGAAATAAATGGTGACAAAATTGTGGAAAAATTGAAACTGGGAAATAGATGGACATTTTTTTAAAGCAAATTGTAAAAAAAATGGGGAGTGTTTTTTATGCCCTTTTGTCGTCTGAGCGACAAAGCGAAGTAAATTCAGACGTTTGCAGCACATTCTTGCATATTTCTGAGATTCTGAAAAAACATTGCCTCATCACCGTTATCGAGAAAGTCCCCATTTTAATTTTTAATTTTCATATCGCGCAGCCCCAATTTCCCCAAATAATTCAAGGCCTCGTCTCGGTCGCAAAACTTGGCAACACGTTACGATCCGTTTTTTTTTCTCTCTCTTCCCGTCGTCTCCTGCCAACGCCGCCGCCTCAAGTTTTATTTTTGACATTTCGTCTGGACTAAAAACACCCGCCCGAGCATATTTCCTTCCATATTTGTTAATTATTTCCCGTGGTTAAAGTCGCTCTGATTTCGACGGGGCGGACGGTCTTTAGCAGATGTCTCTAAACTGGTCCTTCGCAGTTCTCCCACTCGGGGGGCTATATTTACTCCCCGGTCGCCGCTGTGGGCTCTTGCTCCCTCTCTCTCTCTTTTTTCCTTTTCCGCATGTGTTCTGCGGGGAAAGGACCTTTTTTTTTTTTTTTGCAGCGGGGGCACGTCGTAATTACGGACACGGCGCGTCCCGTCAGCACGCCGCCCGTATGTGGAGCAGATGCCGGTCGTCTGCGGCAGTTGGACGCCGCGTCGCGCCGAAAAACGCTTCTATCAATAATCCCAAACGAACTCTGAACCCGCGGCGCAGACGAACCGAGCGGCCCGGGACATGCGGGTGCAAGCTGTCTCTGAAAATGTGCAGAGTTAAAATGCTCCGGCGGCCGGACACGACCAAAAATGAGATTACGACTGAACTAAATTAGGAAAAATGACTAAAACTTTGACTTTTTTTAGGTTCTCTCTTTAGATCCAAGTTTTGATGCTGTCGGTCCAGGGACATTAAAAGAAGTGACTTTCAGGTCAAATAAATTGTTTTCCCTCATTCTCGCTTCACAGCAAGAAGGTACGGGGTTCGATTCCCACCTGGACGGGACCTTTCCGTGTGGAGTTTGCATGTTCTCCCCGTGTCTGCGTAGGTTTCCTCCGGGTACCCCGGTTTCCCCTACCACTAAAAACATGTACAATAGGCCAGGATGAATGATGGTGGTCAGAGGGACTGCGCCTCTGTCAGTCTCCCCCAGGGGAAACTGAAGCCACAAAGGCATTTTATAAATAAAGATCTTCTTCTTTTGCAATTTTATTTTTTATTTTTCCAAATGTTTGGCTCAATATTTGACAATTTATTTTTATTATTATTTATTTTTCCTCTATTTTTGCCCATTTTTTATCCCTATGTATTACCAATACTTTCTCCAAATTATTTTTTTTCTTATTTTTGCCCCAATTCGTTCTTGTTTTCCAATTTACCCCCTGATTTTAGCACATTTTTTATTACCAATATTTTCCCTATCACTCCCTTATTTTTGCAAAAAAATCTCCCAAGTTTTTTGACATTGGAAATATTGTAAATTTGCAGCTCTTCCAAACATTATTGTTCCGTTTTCTGGTTCTAGACGACAAATATTTTAGTATAGGGAAAAGAGTTGTTCAGGTATCGGTACCCAGCCCTATTTAAAGGGACTAGATGCACGTTGGTCATTTTTATACTCACTACTGCCACTTCAGGTCTTACGCGCAACTGCAATTTCTATATTAAGCTCGGGCATGACGGCACTTTGGATACGAAGTAACACCTTTTTGAGTGACAGTGCAGGATTTTAGAGGCAGTTGTGGTGAATAGATCTGGGCTCTTTCTACACATTAGGACATGGCTGGAACATGTAGGGGAGGAAAATACTTAATTTTAACATAGTTAAACTCTGTATAGTCCCTTTAAGGCAAGACACTGAGTATGAATACTAAAAATAGAGATTTTGATGCTGAAAATCACATTGGTTTTGCTCAATCAGGTAAATTTTTTACCCCTCGAAGTTTATTGTCTTTATAAAGTCTTCGTCCTGGAGCCTCTGTCTACAGTTTGGGGGAGACTGGGGTTAGTTGGAACCTCATTGACATTTGTGCAGATAGTGTGGTAAAGCAGCTGTGCTTATAAACGAGCGTGTGTTGGTGACAGTTCATGAAAGCGATGTACAGGCACTTATTATCTGATACGCGAGTTCACTTCTTAGGAATGCCACAATGTATGACAGAAAAAATGTCATGTAAAGCGCTCCTCGGCTGGGGTTGGTGTCACATCCTTAGGGTTGGTTTGATCAGAATGACAGAAAGTCATAATAATGTGCCTCGTGGAAAACAGAGATTGGAAATTCCACTGAGCACAAAAACCTGTTACAGAAAAATGCCTCAAATCTAAAAGCTTCCTGAAAAAAAAAAAAAAAGAGTCTAAATAGTGACAAAAACGAGATGTAAATGAGGATGAAAACGCAACAAAAACGCTGGAAAAAAAGCATCAAAACTGTGACAAAACAGGTGACAAAAATTGATAAAAAAGCAACAAAACCATTAAAAAAAGCTATAAAAATGCAACAAAAGACGAAAAAGTGACGACAGCGCGAGTAGCGAATCTGTTTTGTAGGTCTTAGCTTTCAAATGAGGTGTTAAACTGACCTATAGACTGTAAGCTCCAGTCCAGAAGCTTGTAGATTTGGGTAAACCTGACCTGGAGAAAATGTACTGGTATACTGATATTCTCCGATATCTTCACCTCCTCAGAATGGTAACTGTTCTTTTCCCTTTAAATCTGTATTTTCCAGACGAGAAGCCGAGTGTGGTGCGTAACGACTACCTGCTGTGTCCCGCGCCGAGGCTCTACCAAGTCGGACAGTGAGTCATTATCTGGACTTTTAAAACATTTATCCCCTTTGAAACATGAGATTTCCTTGCCATGCGGAGACGAGTTGTTTGAGTTTAGCAGTAGCTGGTTAAATCCTGGCTCTGGGACAATCAGAGAAATCCGTGTGAAATTTTAATGACTAGAACTCGAGCTAGAAAAGCGTAAACCGGCCATTTATTTATAGGAAAGTTAAAATAGAAATTATTCAGAAGCTTAAAACCTAACAAAAAAATTTACAGCTTATGTCCGGAAAAAGTGTTTTTTTTTCCAAGGCCACGTAGGCAGGGTGTTATGGCAATATCATTTGATTAAAACTTTGATTACATTTTATTCTGAAATATGGAAAACAATAAACACTGAGGTTAAAGGAACTGAGGCCAAATTAAATGTTAGGTTCAAACGGCATTTATTATAAAATAGCATTGCAGATCTTTATTTCCACTGCAACAGTTCATCAAAAAATACATAAATGATGGTCGACAATACATTTAAAGAGAGGAGCAACACAAGAGGGTAATGAAACAGCTGCGCAGCAAAGGGGAGTAAGAGGACACAGGAGGGTCTGAATGCAGCTGATGGAGAGTCACGTAGGCAGTGGAGCTCCACAGGGAATGACGTCACCCCCACTTTTATTTCTTCAACATTTATTTAAATTAATCTCAATAAGACACCTTTATTTAACCTCACTATCCTTCAGGTTAGGGTTAGTTTGGAGTAGTGAAGATATCACGTGAGCCACCAGCAAACAATTGTGTATGACCCACGAGAAGCAATACAAAAATACAGTCAGAAGCACCTCATCCAATCAAATACAGAGGGAAAGAACATGAGGTAAAAAACATGTGATAAAGATGAGTTTTAGATTACTAACAAATAGCTGCAAAAAACCTAACACCCGCTCACTCTTTTAAGTAATCGCCTTGGCCTGCAATAACGTAAGTAATAATAAAGGGTTATGTTTTTCTAATGCATGACAATGCTTGGACCCAAAATAACAGAACATGTTCACAAAAAACATAGTTTCCATTTTCAATCAGTGCATTGTTATCCGCGCAGCCTAATCGGCTTTTTGAATCCTGCCACTAAACAACTAACTTGGAAAACATCTCTATAAACGCTTGTAAACATGTCTTCACCGTCATAAAAGATTGATGGTAAAATTCCAGTTGGTTCATCTCCAGTTCCTTTAATCCCTGAGCTCGACAGATGACAGTCCTGCTCCGCTCTGATCCCATCAAACATGTATGAGTTCTGAGGCACCTCCATAAAGGGATTAAGAGCAACGTCCAGTTTGCTTCCGGGATGAGCTGCTCTAAGTCTGTAACTGTTTATGGACAAATCAACAAACGGGTTGGACTGAAGACGTGTTTTTATTACAGATAAAGATATGTTTACAGGACGGATCCAGCCTGAGAGCACGGTCAGAGGGGTGCCGGATGCTTGGGCCAGTCCCAGTGTTGTTGGTCATTCGCTATTTTACAAATAGTGCAATATTTTAAAACACAGTAGATTGAAACTCTGCAACAATATTTAAAATACATTTATTGTACAGCTACATTTCGCACCTATTAGAAACATACGCTCAAACCCACTCTAACCAAGGAGATGATACAACTGCACCTCTTTAAGGTTGTTCAACACAAAGCTACGCAAATACACGGAAACCTAGGCTACGTTCAGACCTTCTGCATCTGAAGTGTCAAAATTGCACCAATAGCCACTAGTTTTCTGATACTTGCCACCGAGCAGCAAAGATGCTCTAGTAGCTCGGCACTCGTAGCATTAGCTTTGGGAATGCTCTGTGCGTCATCAAGGCCCAAACACATTCCCGGCGCAGATCCAGCCACTAAAATAAGTGTTCTTCTTTTAATCCTGTGTGTTTAGATAAAATAAACACTGATGTGTGTCTTTTGTAAAAGTCCCAGAGCTGCTGTAGCTCCGGTTCAACAATCCCAACTAGGACCCGACCCACATCGGCCCATAGAAAGGCTGATAGATTTCTCTGTAACCGAAAGTGATAGAGACTTCCTTAGAAAGAGCTCAGTCTGAGCTTTAAAGTGAGCCCTCCCACAACTTCTTCAGCCTCAGGGGAGCGGAGAAACATCACAGTAAAAATCAGTCACGAGTTTGTTCACCTATTATATATATTTTATGTTGTAGACTTTTGCGTAGAGACTGGCCCTGTTTTGTTTTGGAACCTGCTGATTTTTGTCTTTCAAACAAGCTCCCTCTGAGGTATCTACTAAACATGAATGTCCTGAATATTTCAGCCCCATGCCCCTAATAGAGCCGCCCCTGCCGTCCCAGTTCAACACTGACACATTTCAAAGCATCATACGCAGGATTATAGACAAGACATTTTTCAAAATTTAGCCAAAAATATCAACGGTGAGTATCTCCGTTAGATATTGTTCTAAATGTATTTATATGATTTGAAACAATTACGATACAAAAAAATGTTTAACTATAGGCTATTTGAGAGATTAAAAAACAAAAATGACATCAAATTGAATTACTTAAAATATCGGCTATTAGCCAATCCCCTTCATATATATAAAATCCATGCCCATAATCCCAACTCCACTGTATTCAACATTCAAGTCGTACCACCCTGCCCATGTTATAGTATATACTTGTTGGCCAAATGTATTTTCTTGCCAATGTGCTGTATGATATTGTGTTCATCAGCTTTTGTAAAAGTTTGTTAGACTTGTCTTCTCTGTGACTGGTCGCTGGTTCGCCTCAGTCAGTTTTCCCGCTCTCCTTCCCCTGCGTTCCCTCCCCCCGCCTCTGCCCCATTAAACAGTGATGCGCCCTGTCCCTTTAAGAGGGTGTGCGACAGCCGCGGCCTTTCTGCGCGGCGCACCTTTAAATTATTCACCGCGCCGCGGCGATCTCCACGCCCCCGCCACCTGCCGCCGACAAGTGCGGAAAACCTCCCGGAAAAGCCCGCTCCATCTGGCCCCGCGCTGCTCCGAGCGTGTTCCTGTTACTCCAGAGGCCCTGCCGCTCTCGTCCCGATACTGACGAACTTGGTCACGTCTCTCCGGACCTTAACTTAAACAAAGTGGTTTCTCCTCCTTCACATGGCACCGGAAACACAAAGGGCTTAGCCAAGACAGGACACATCTGTGGACGGAAGGATATTAGTCTGTCCAGCCAGAATCCACGCTTTTCCTCTTCTTCACAAAGACCGTATCCGGGATCGGGACTGATATTACGCCAGCAGCCTGCCCGTATTTTAGTAAGTTTGTGTTTTTTACAAAGCATCGGCCGAAAAGCGGAGACTAATGTGAACGATCTAAAAACGTAAGGAGCAAAGTGTCATTGGCACTTACATTTGAAATCTGTTCAGATTTCAAATGTAAGAGAACAAATGATCATACGTTTTGAATTACCCACCAAACACTACAAAATGGGTTTCAAGTTGTCGACCCGACCCGAGCCGGCACACATTAAAAAGACACTGCTGTCAGTCAAACGGGGGTATGGTACGTGGCCACGGGTTTACAGGAGACATGGCGTGCTTTGCTTTGTTTTGTAACTGAGCCGCTGTGGCCACCTTTGAAATCACCATTTTGGTTTCATCTGACCAAAGCACCTTCTTCCACATGTTTGCTGTATCCCCCATGTGGCTTCTGGCAAACAGCAAACAAGACTTCTTTTGGTTTTATTTTAAAAATGTCTTCTTCTAGCTTCTCTTCCATAAAGGCCAGATTTGTGCAGTGTACGACTAATGGTTGTTCTGTGGACAGTTTCCCCCACCTGAGCTGTAGCTCTGCAGTTCATCCAGGGTCATCATTGGCTTCTTGGTAACAGCTCTGGTCAGTGCTGTCGTTGTTCGGTCAGTAAGTTAACTGTACTTTGAGAGATGTTCAAAGCTTTGGAAATCTTTTATAACCTAACCCAGCTTTATACTTCTCAATAACTTTATCCCAGACCTGTTTGGTGTGTTCTTGGACTTCATGATGCTGTCTGCTCCCCAATAGTCTCTTAACAGACCTCTGAGACCATCACGGAGCAGCTGTATTTGAACTAACATTAAATCACACACAGGTAGACTCTGTTTAGTCATTGGGTCAACATGTGATCATTCTCAATATTTATCATCTGTTCATTTATTAGCATTTTTTTTCAAATGTTTTCAAAATGTGAGTTGTGTTTCATGTTTCTTGTAGGATATAAGAGAAAGTGCTTTTCGAACAAAGCGAACAAACGTTTTTTTCTGAGGCATACAAAGGAATTCAATTTATCGCAATATTTTCATGCCTCGATTATATCGTTCATCAGATACTGTTATCGTGACAGGCTTAATCCCAGAGAAACGAACCATAAACCACATCCAAACATCAGCATTTTGACGGTTATTAGTCATTTCAGGATTGGTATGAACCCTTCCTCACTGTTTGGTCTTTTCTTTCTGGCATGATTCTCCGTGACCCGACTGTAACTGGCCTGATTCCTCCGCTCCGTGTTTATAGGAATGGCAGAGTGTCCGCACTTGAACTCGGAGCGCTGTCGAAGCCTCATCTGCGCCAACAGCTGCTGCGCCAGGGCCTTAAACAGGAGGCATCTGCTGCTCCCCTCCCTCTTCCCACAGCTCTTCCATTAGCGCCCCCGCCTCCTCCTCCACACACACACGGGCGCGGTATAGCCCCCCCCCCCCCCGCTGAGAGGTTAAGTGACTGCGCGCTTGTCTCACCTGGTGTTTTCACAATAACGTTGCAATGCATAAGAAAACCAAAGGGAGGGGGAGCCACCTGCTAAAGACACTTGAACACACACAGATATCAGCGTTTCTATCAGAGCGTTCAGGTTAGAATTAAGTCAGATGGAGGCTGGAAAATGGCACACATAGAGCTATTTGTGGGCATGTATCATTATAGTGAAAAAAAGTAAATGTTGAGCCTGATCATTTATTTTAGAGACAAGTTCCTAATCTTATTACCTAAATGCATTTTTCACAAATTGGTGCGACTATATCTCCACTTTAAGGTCAGCAGACACTACATGAGTTTTCTAGTCTCAAACGATTTTATAAAGAATGGGGGGGTCCACACTACACGCCAGGGTTTAGTGCGATTAAGAATCGTAAGAGCGAACACACTACACGTTTGACACGTCTGTCAATTGTAACACAGCGCTGTCTGCCCTCTCTACGGCTTCATTTCTCCTCCGGCTTCAAAAACTGACCCCAGATCAGAGAATACAGGCCTCTGTTTGTGAGCGTGGAGAACATGTGGCCATGAAATGAGTTGTTGGTGCTGCTGAATGAAAAGGGAGGCGCTGCGGTGTTCTTCTATCTTTATTTCACTCTGTCATTGGCCACTGCCTTCTGTGTGCTCGCTTTGGGGACGCTATGATCACTCGCGTTTCTCTTTTGCGTCCAAAATCGGGATTAAAAATCAAACCTTTTTGATTTCCTGCAACTGTAGTCTACGTAGTTGCGTGACGCCCTCCACACAGACTCTGTGCAACAGTCTGCGACTAGCCACGACTCGAGAAGACTTGGCACGACTGAACATTAGAGCAAAATCAGGCCTAAAAGTTGTGTAGTGTGTGCTGACCTCTGGTCGCTCCTACAGACTCCAGACTTGGACATTTGAGGGAATTTTTTAATTATCTAATTCTTGCCTGATTTATTGACTTTTGAATTTCAACAAAACACAAGTCTATATATATATATATATATATATATATATATATATATATATATATATATATATATATATATATATTATATTTTTTTTTTTTTACAGATTTTCCACCAATACACAGCTTGTTTAGTTTTAAAACTAAACAAGGTCCAAAATCCCTCAGAAAATTATAATTGTCTTGAACACACTACAAAAGGGAAGAGACAAACTATTTCCTTTTTTTCCCCTCCAAATTTCCCCATTTGTACCTCATTATTACCCATTTTTTCTACATTTTCTGCTAATCCCCTCACCCCCCTCACACACACTAAATGTTCTTATTATTTTCCCCAATTTTTTTCAAAAACGTTTCTAAATTTCCCTCAACGCATTTTGTTTCCCATTTCTTGACATTGGAGGTAAAGTCGATATTGTACACTTGCAGATCATCCAAACAGCTATTTCGATATAACCTTGTAGACGATATATTGCCCACCTCTAATTGAGCAGCTTCGGTTATTTCCAGGTCCTCACAGCCAAATTATTATTGCAGAGAGACAGCAGAAAGTAAAAAAATGATCTCCGTATAGATTGTATTATATCTCTTCCATCATGACACTGGCGTCCCTATGTTTTCACTTCCTCCTATACCTCGAGCTAATGCTAATGACGCTAGCGCCCGTCAATATTTAAAGACGCGGTCTCGGGGCGGCCGCTCGCGCCCATCTGCTCCGCGGGGCTGGAAGATGTTTTATGGATTACGGCGCAGAAGGCGAGCGACGTTTTTCCCGCGCACCTGCTACTGTTGACTTAAGCGGAGGAGCCGAGCGGCCCGGAGATGTCCGCGAGCCCTTCAGCACATGTTTGCTGATCGGAGTCGAGCGCGCTTGAGGGAAAAGATCCGGAGAGGCCCATGGGAGATGCTTCCGTTACTGTTCTGTGCAGGTGAACGACGAGATAAAGAGTACAATTGGGCAGGCATTTTAAAGTTTGGTACATATTTACACATTGGACAAAATCTTTGCTAAAACATAGTTAACACGATTGTCCTCAGCTTTCTTTAGTTTGAGCATTTTTGTGATGTTTATAGTTTCACTTCCTTATTGGACAGGAATTGATATTTGAAGGCAAGCAATTTTAGGCTGTTGTAGGTACCATATTTACTCAAATGACTCTGTTAAATAATTATAAAAAGATCAAAATAGCTGTTAAATTAGCTCGGACATACACTTGCACGTTAGCGAGAAAAACAGCCAGATCAGGCTGCCAGCTAACGTCATCAAACCTTCGGCGGCAGCAGACCCGAGCGCATTTTGCAGCCGAGTAAATGTGGCACCTACACCGTGCCAACCACGTCACTTCCTGTCAGCAGCTTAACCATTCAAATGAAGATAGCTTTCCTGACCAACATTTCAGTTTAATTCATTAAAATGGAATTAAACTGAAATAAAATGGTAACTTTGCAACTGGTGAACTTGATGTTCTCCTTCTAGTATTTTCAAAAGCATTCAAACCTGTCATATGCACTTTAAGGCGAGACGCTGCAGGTGAATGGGATTTACATTTATTTAGAGAAATCAATTTGAAACGTTGAGGAAAAAATGTATTGCTACTTTTCTGTCATTTGATGTTTTCATATAATATGTTTTATGCATACACATTTTCAAAATTGTCTTTGTTTACAGCAAAAACAATCAAAAAATCTAAACAATGGACAGAGAGAGGTTTAATTGTGTGGTTTTATTTTGTGACATATTAGTTACTAAGATTTTTGATCTTTTTTAATAATCTAATGATATTTGAAAAAATCAGCATCCAATTTCTCCATGCTTTTTGGGTTCAAAGCGCAATAAATCAGGCAGGAATTAGATATGTAAAAATCCCTAAAAAAAAGTTAAAGTGTGGAATCTTACTAAAGTGCAGATGTCGTTAAAGAGTGGAATGAAAACGGCCCTGTGTATATTCCTCTCGTCTTTAGCCGCCGCTGTCTCCCACAAAGGAAATGACCATATTTGGATTACAGCGTCATCTCGGTCACAGCCTTTCGTGCTACACGTGGATACCAAACGGGTCAGTATTTGTGAATGAATAAGCGTGGGAAAGACCAGCTCCACAGCCATGTTGGAGTTACTTCCTGGAAAAATCTCCGGGTCAGAGCGACAAAACGTCAGAGAATAAACATCGAAAAGAGAGAATTTGGTCTGATTTTTTTTATGCTGACGTTAAAACTTGTTAAGGAGGAAACTAGCAACAAAATCTCAACATTGACAACTATATCGAGATGCACAGCGCACAAAGGTCTATTAGATTGAATTCAAATACCACTAAAACTTGAAGATGATGCTGGATTGACATCTGCTTTAAAAGAAAGTTTGCTTTTGAGGATAATCCAAGGAGACGGCAAACCTCTCTCGATTCCCACAAAAATCCTGGATCGTACTTAGTCTCCTCGTGGTTAAGTGGGTGCTTTTGCGTTGCACGTCTAAATGACTTATTCAGCTCCATTGTCTGGTGTCTGTCTTTCTAAATGTGTTCCCGGTGTGACTGTGGAGTGATCTGCGCCTGATGCCGAGCGACAGACGACGCATATGCTCCGAGTCAATAATTCAACTTTACGCCTCGTCAATATGCCGTCTGTAAAGAGGAATCACGGTTCAAGTTTCTCTTTTACTTAAAAGTTCACAGCGTAACATCAGGACTTGCTTGTTTAGTTTTCTTCTACAACTTTTTAGTTTTAATGTCAAAGTAAAAACATAGATCACACATTAACCTCTAAACCCCCGCCTTAAGTGCATTTTTCTTCCTCAGTCCTCTTGGAAAAAGTGTCAAAATAGCGACATAAATGAGACAGAAACGAGGATTTAAATGCAACAAAAGAGCAACAAAAAAGTGACAACAAAGCGATGAAAGAGTGACGAAAAACGAGACGAAAAAGTGACAAACGCCTGAAATCACTGAAAGTTCACCACTGTGCTGTCTCCATTCATTAAAACTTGCCTGTTATTGTTTTAAAGCTTTCAACCTTCTTCACAGCGCTGTCAAATTTAGAAACAAATATTTTTATTTATCATTACTTGCTTTTGCCAGGGAAAAAAGAGGTTGGCTGAGGCGTGGTGTGCTACAAGCTCTTTGCTGCTTCCTCTTCGCTCTTCTCTTCTTTACATCAACAACACGCACAGGACAAACTGCAAATAATGTCATACAGTTCAAGCAGACATTATAACAATAAATATGTACAATTATTTACAAAGCAACGCCTGTGCAGAGGATCCTGACACTCGGCTCAGTCCTGCAGGAGCTCTGTACAGGGTCTAATGAGCACATCGTTGATTGGATTTCAACCAGTTTTTTAATTGAGTCCTAAATGTGTTAAATGTGGGGCATTCTCTTATAGTGAGAGGGCTGCTGTTCCAGATGTTCCAGCCCCTGACTGAAAGAACAGTCTGGCCAAAGGTGGTCTGTCTGAAGGGCGCTTCACAGTCTCCTCTAACCATAGACCGAGTGGTTCTGCCAGAAGAGGATTTCAATTTTAAGAATTCCCTTAATGGCAGTGGTGCAAGTCCATTGAGTATTTTGTAGACCATACAGGCAAATTTAAAGTATTTAACATTTTCGAAGTTTAGAAGGTTGTACCAAGAATGTGGCAGTGGTGGTACAAAACAGGTTTTCCGGCAAAAACTTTTAAAGCTTTTTTATATAAGGATTCTATTTGTCTAAAAGTGGTTTCATTTGTAAGAGACCAGTTCGTAAAACAATATTCAATGTGCGAGAACACCATAGCATGCAGAAACATCCTAGCTGCCTGAAGTGTCATTGATGAGCGAATATATATCTGACGTTATGAAGACTGAATGAACTATTTCTCCCACTGTGAGTTAAACACTGTCCAGCTCCATAATATTTCCATGTCCCGCTCTAGCGCCAGTATTAAAGAGCGCGGGGCAAACTCCACCCCGCAGAAACGTGATGAAAACACCATGAGAGTCTGTCCAACCCCTGTCCAGGCAGGTTTGCTCAGCACAATTGTGGCCATACCACCTTTGGTCTGCCCAATCCCTTCAGACCTTGGAAGGGAAGGGCCTGGTCGGTACTTGGATGAGAGACCGTTTGGAAAACACCAGGAAGCCTATCTACAATGAAGGTACTTGATTCATCTTCTGTACTCAGTAGTTGAAGTCTTCGAACGTTTCGCCTCTCAAGAAGACTTCAACTACTGAGTACAGAAGAGGAATCAAGTACCTTCATTGAAGATGGACAACTCCTGTACGACTGAGAACTTACACAGACCAGGAAGCTTAGCGAATGTAGTGAGGCAGTGAGTGAGTGGTTGGTGGTGGTCGGAGGGGCCGATGGCGCAGACTGGTTGCCACGCTTCCTTTCAGTCTACCCCAGGTTAGCTGTGGCTACAATAGTAGCTTACCACCACCAGGTATGGAGTGAATGATAAGTGCAATGTAAAGCGTCGTTGAGTGTCCAGAAAAGCGCTATATAAAACTGATGCATTATTAAAAGTCTGTGAAAAGTCAAGTAGGATCCTTCCCCAAACGATACCTGCCTGGTGTCCAGACTGGAATATTTCCGCTCTTGTGGCCGGTGGGTTGGTGGCTGCACGTGCCGGTGTTTTGATCACGTTTCTGCGTCGGGGAGTCCTGGCGCTAGAGCGGGACATCGATATTCAGGAGCTGGACAGTGTTTAACTCACAGTGGGAGAAATTGTTTGTAGTTTGTCCTGCGAGAGATAATAACAATAAGATGAACAAGGCTGCACGCGATGTTAATATAAAATATAAAGAAGAGGAAGCAGAAGCACCTGCTGAAAGCACTGGCTTGTTTGTACATAAGATTCCAATTTCATCTTGAGCAAAGCTGTTGTTGCGCCAGGCGGAAGATCAGGCCCTGTACGTTTTAACTGGACATAAAGATTGTTCACCTTTTTAAAAATGGCATCCTCTAAGTTCTCAACTGAGTTCTCAACTGTTTATGGGGATTGGATTAGGCCTAAAACGCAATCAATTCTCAACCTGTAATGACCAAAATGATGAACACTAATCATTGTAACAAAAACAGGCAAAAGCCCGACTATCAAAACTTATCAAAATCTTTTCTCTCGAGTTATTTTTTCTTGAAAACGTCCCTGACACCCCTCTTTCGACCTCCTCGTTTCCCGCGTGGACGACTGACGGGCCTCGCATATGCTCGCCGGTGAATTATTGAACCCCTTTCTGCCTCTCCGTCTTCGCGGGGACACTTCCGGAGCTATTACCGCCATCTCCGTCAGGCCCGGCAGCTGCGGCACATCACCCAAACTCAGCGTCAGCGCCGTGAGAGCGCCTCTCCACGGGACGGGCAGAGTGGAAAGTTAGTGCGGGCGCGGCGCTCAACACGTGTCCCCGTCCACCGCAGCTCTCAGGCCGCATCTGCTTCACCCGCACACGCTCGCCCCTGCACCGTCCAACAGAAGCATTTAGGGTTACATTATTCATCATCCGAGCTTTGGAAACGTCCGCCGTGTTCCAAAGGATCGCGAGTTCGTCTTTGTTCTTGTTCGGGCTATTGTTGAAGCTTTTAGGAAGTTTGGAAAAGAACAAACTGAATCTAGGGATGAAATATTGATCGCAATTAAGTCAAAGTCGCTAAGAGCAGGAGGCAAAGATTCTTGGAGCTGTGGCAGGATTGTACAACAGAGTTTACGAAATCCATCACAGGGTTCTGGTTGAAAACATATTTTAATTTTAGTTTTTGTCTTTTGTCGAAAATGTTATTAGTTAGTCGAGGTTTGGAGAAGTGTTGGACATTATTACAAAATACCATACCATGAAACCTGCTCTTTAAACAAGCAAAGATGACAATCGAAAGCAAACGCTGACATGATGGTCGTATTTGGGGATAGAGACCTGCACGGGAATGGATTTCAATCCCGTTCCCGCCCGCTCCCGACGCCCCCCCCCCCCCTGCCCGCTCCCGAGTCTCCTGTGGGCGTGTCCTTCTCTGTCCGCCCGGGGGAATCTCACGGGTCCCGGCAAGTCCCGAGTTTTTTAAAGGGCAGCGCCGAGTGCGCACCAGAACGCCAACACACTGGAGCGCGCTGCGTAACGGCAGGTCAAAGGCTTTTCTCAAATCGTGCAGCGTTTTAAACACATTATCAAACACATTATCAAACATTAAATGCAAAGCGTAGGTCAGTGCTGTAACGGAGGCAAACGTGGCTCTTTTTTGCAGGTTAACGGCGACGGAACACTTACCTTCCCAGAGTGGAGTTCTGATGATGGTTTGTCTTTTTCCGCTGCTGCTCTCGTAACTCCCAACAAACTTTAGAGCAGTTTCCCTGTTTGTCACAGCCCAGAGTCGTCTGTGTTGCTGCAGGAGGTAAAAACCTGTTTTTTCCTCGACGGAGCGCATCACCTTTCTATAGAATGTGATGAAACTGCGTTGCAAAGCGTCTCTGTGTGCGTCGGCTTTAATGGCTTATCCAAAGGGCAGTGCACGGACAGAGGGAGGTTTGGACAAGTATTGAATTGACCTGCGCCAGGAGATAACGGCGGGTTTGAGTGCAGTTCAGCTGTAAGTCCAGTTGGTCAGTGTGGAGCAAAAGCAGCCAGTGAAAGTGCTGTAGCGTGGGGATCAAGTCTGCATCATCCCGGCGTCCACTGGAGGTGATGCGTAAAAAGGCTGCGCTTGAGTCCACGTGTGTCTAACACCCTGTTGTTTTTTCTATCCGGGACATGTTGGGACAATCGGGACCCGACGTGTTTTGGTCTAACCGTCCTCTCCCGCCTGGGGCACTTTGAATCCTGCCTGCTCCCGCGAGATTTGTGTCGGGTTCTGCAAGTCCCGCGGGATTTCCCGTGCCATGCAGGTCTCTATTTGGGACTTCAGAAGAGGCTATCATCACCTAAAATAAAACCTGCTGATAGCGACACATCATTTTCATTATTGTCAACCAGATTAAATGGTTGAACTGCACAAACGCAGAAGTCCACCGGTCACACAGAGACTGTAAATGGCGTTTGTGAGATTTGATCCAGCCGTGGGATCAAGCTCTACTTCCTCGTGGTGATCATTTGCTCTGCTCCTCTGGCCCTGCGATATGTTGTGCAGCCCTACGGAGCTCTAAGCACCTACTTTATGTTTGAAATGAAAGGGCAGGAGACAGGAAGTGAGCAGGAATCCAACCCGCAGCCTCCCCAGTGGTTTGCACATGACAAGTGTGGGCTGGTGTAATGGGGGTAGGGCCTCATAATTAATCTGACACGAGGGCGTCGTTAATGGCAGTAGGCAGGTTCTTAATAGGCCACGGCGCCGGAGTGAGGCCTCGCTGGACACGTAACGCTCCACAGGCCAAGCGCAGCCTCCTCCAGCCGTCAGACCCGTTATGGAGCGCCGGGATTAGGACGCGGGAACTTGGGAACTTCCCATTTTTTACTTTAGACTCGGAAGAGAATACAGTGAATTCCTCTTCTCTCGTTTCACGCTTTACGGGACACAAACATACAGGCCAGAATACACACTGGCCCACTTTTCTTTACAAAGACGTGTATCTGGGATCAGGGCTGATTTCTTCGAATTCCCAATGACAAGCCTATTAACCTATTAACTGTTATTAATCAGGGAAAAGCCGATATGCCACAGGCGGTGTATTTTGTTAAACGAGGAAGTGAGTGGTTTTACGAAGCATCGGCCGAAGAGCGGAGACAAATGTGAACGATCTGTGTCGGCTTTGCCACAAATAGTGAAGTAACAAGGAGTCATTAGCCACTGTTCAGATTTTAAATGTCGGAGAATTCAACACCAATGCGTAACGGCTGTATAAATCAATATACATTTGGAACGGCACAAAAAAAACAATGGAAACCAGAAGAAACTCCTCTTCGAGATGATGAAGCAGGTACATTCTTGTTAGGTTTAAGTAAGACCTTTTTTTTAACTTGTGGTTAATTCAGTTCCTCTCGCTCTGTGATTGGATATATATAACTCGTGGAGATTGGATTGACTGTTAGCAAAGTTCCAGAAGGTCTTGCTTTTGAACAGAAACAAACATCAGGAGTGGATGGATGGACAGGCACTAGTGTGTCCACACTAGTCGGAAAAATCACAACCAATTCTTTTATTTGACTGAAGGAACGATGGGACGGGAGAGTGTGACCACTGAGCAAAGCCTTCTCCAGCACATCCCTAAGATTCTCAATGGGGTTAAGATCTGGACTCTGTGGTTGGCACTCTTTCACATTGTGAGAACGATGAATCCTGCTATCGTCATCTTGGAATATGCCTGTTTCCTTTTGGGTCGGGCAGTGTAATTCCATTTGAGTCTTTTGGTCCTCTTTGTGCATTTTTCCTAACAATTTGATGATGTGTTGACAAATGCGGATTCACCGACTCACGGCTTCATTCAAGGGTACCGGTCAAAGCGCAGAGTGCCTTGTTTGGTGGATAAAGTTTCCACCAGCCGCAGAAGGTGAGAGGTGTGTGTTTATTCTGGTCTGGAGTCTGTGCTCCTCTGAGATCCACGGCCCCCAGCGCCGCCTCGGGCCCAATCCGTGCAAAGACCGCTCTCCCTCGCTCCACTCACAGCTGCTGCGGAAAACCCGGGATATAGAGGGCTTTTGTCTTAAAGTTCCTGAAGGAAACATTAACAACTGAGTCTGTTTCAAAAGCAAAACAAAGCTCTCTTATGGAAGTCAGTACTGCTGCTTTTCATAGGCTACCAGTTACAAATTTTACTAACCACCACGCAAGACATTGAAATTTTTATTTTATTTTATGGCAGAGTATAAAAAAGACTAAACTCTCTATTAATAATGTTTATTTTGTGACGTTGTATTGCTTTGAGCAGGAGATTTATCCTCCCTGGTCTTTCCCACGCATTCACGAACACTTTATCCACTTTTTTTACACGGATTTTTACAATATCTAATTTCTGACAGATTTATTGAGCTTTGAACCCAACAGAACAAGATCCCAAATACCTAAAACCATGTAAACCTGGATCTATCCATTATTTCGATTTTGTCGCTGGATATATCAGCAATTTTGGCAATATTTATGCATAAATCGTCTTATTTTTTACATGGAAACATAAAATGGCAGAAAACTTGCAATACATTTTTCCTCACATTTAATGTTCAGCAAAAGTTTCATGTTGCCGTCTCTACATTTAAATGTTTTCCCAATTCACCTGCAGCGTTTCGCCTTAAAAGTGGATATGGTGATCATTTCTTCTTAATGGACTTATTTAATGCTTAAATCAACAGGAAAATATAATATTGAAGAATCCGATTTATTCGTGGATGAATGTTTGGAATGTGAGGCCGGTTCCTTTTCCGCCCGGCGCTTAATTCCTCTGTAATTGGACGAGAAGAGCGGGACATATGGAGATTACTCTGCCCTTCATCATTAGCGTTTAATTGCACCTGGTTTTGGCCTCTGTCAGACCAGACTCCCCTCTCTCTGTCTCCGTCTGCAGATCGGCAACAATCCACTCTGAGATCAGACAAGTTTCATTATGAAAGCTGCGTTTTCGCTGCTGCTACAGCTCATTTTATGCCAGATCTGCAGATGAATTTGAAGACCTTCTTAATCGCAACAGTGGGAATTTCCTTTGCCATGTTTATGTCAGAGCTGCACAGTAATACGGCAACTTAAATCAAGATTATTTTCATTAAAAAGAGATGCTATTCGGTTTTAAGAGGCCCTTCGCCAGCCCTGATGGCAAAAGAGCGACACAAATGCGGCGACAACGTGACAAAAAGGTTAGGATCTGTTTTGTAGGTCTTAGCTTTTAATGGAGACATTACACTGTTGCTCTGCAGTCCAGAAGCTTTAAGATTTGGGTAAAGCCGAACTGGAGAAAATGCACTCGGTTAAGGCAGGGGTGCAAGAGGTTAATGACACCAGGTAAAGGAATGTTCTCCACTGCTTTTACTGTCACTAATGGACAAGAAGCTCTATTCTATGTTCTATAATCCTTAAACCTTTCCGCTGTCTTTGTCTTCCAGGACGATGGACGTGCTGATCAGTCTGAACAACGGGAAGTCCTTCATCTCCAGCGCTTACACCGTCACGGCCTCCACCTGCGTGAGTGTCCGACACGGCCATAATGACACGTTTATGTGCAAAGAAAGCAGCAATTTCAGAGAAGAAGATTTAGATGGAAAATGGATGACATGCTACATCTAAGGTCACATGTATTAGTTCTCGTGTTAACTCTCCTGTTCTGGCTCCTGCTGCAGTCGGACGGTCTGGTGGTGTGGATCGTCCTCCTCGTCCTCTTCCTCATCGCGGCGCTGGCTCTGATGTGGTGGTTCTGGCCGCTCTGCTGCAAAGTGGTGAGTTCATCCTCAAAGCCTCCTCTACGGCTCGTGTTTCTTTTGCCCTCGCAGGCCTGTATACAAGGAAGTAAATGCAATATATCGTCAATATATTATTGAAATTGCTGTTTTGAAGATTTGCAAATTTACAATATTGAGTTTATCTCCAATGTGAATAAATGTGGAGAAGAAAAGAGGAAAAAATAGCGGAAAAATTGGGGGGAAATGTGAATACATTTGGGGGAGAATAGTGAAATATTAGGCGGAAATAGGGAAAAAAAATAATAGGGAAAAAATAGTGACAAAATGTGGAAAGTGTTTTTTTCGGCCCTTTTGTACACTGTAAACTTGAACAAGCTGATTTGACTTAAAAGGTATGGCGTAATCTCTTTCAACATAACTTTTAAGTTTAACGTTTAATTGAACTGTTCTGTTTTATAAGCTAAGTTGAACTAAAAAGTTGGTAGTTCCACTTGGCTTGGCGAGTTATTGGTTCATTGACTTAAAAGTTATGTTGAAACAGATTACGCCACAACTTTTAAGTCCAATCAGCTTGTTCAGGTTTACAGTGTAGTCTGTTCAGGACAGTTATCTTTTAGTCAGTTCAGGTGTTTACAGCACATTTTTTACATATTTCTGATGTTTTGCAAAAATATGGCTTCCTCGTCGTTATCGAGAAAGTCCCCGAAAATACAGAGATACAGATTTTTGTCCAGCCCTATTGTATTGCAAGGATTTTTAAGTGAAAGTAGCAAAGATCTACAGGAACACGTACAAAACACAAACCTTTGGGCTGTCGTACATAACGACTAGAGTTCACTGGAAGGTGACCTCGTTCTCACCCCACAAATGAACAACAATCCTCCGAACAGGAAGTAGATGCATGTGCTCACTTCCTGTGTTTCACTTGCGGACATGAAGACAAGCGAGCTGCATGAAGAGCCACAGTGACAGATTGGTCTGAAGTTTGCTAAATCCGGCGGTGAGTCTGGACTAAGGCGAGCCGTACCTGGGGACGGGAGATTAAACGCTGATCAGAGACTGTTTACTGTCACACTCTCGGCTCAAGTCTGTGCCGGAGCTTCACAGATTAACCACACGGCGACGAGTTCTTACGGAAACAGACCAGCGCCAGACAAAAACAGATCGAGCTACAGCTGCACTGATAACCTCTCTAAACTGCAGTGAGGGATGAAGTCTTTTAAAGAGCCCAGATTATGAGACTTTCACCATGTTTTAACGTCACATCCTCGTCATAAAACCGACCTGTTCGGATCAATTCACAAATCCTGTGTTTTTAATCGGGCTGGGACAATGTATCATTTTGGAAGCCCAGGTTAATACTCTGAAGTCTGGCTGCTGTACAGAGAATGTAAAGAGAGTATAGGGCAATTTTTATGCATTTCTACATTCTCCCCCATTCCCGTGCAGTGTCTCGCCTTAACCTCTTAACCCCGACCTGAACCAAGCACATTTCCTCCAGTTCGGCTTTACTCGAATGTAAAAGGTTCTTGAAAAGAGCGCCAAAACAAAAATGTGGCAGGAAAGCAACAATAACAAAATAAAAAAAGCAATGGGGGGGGTACAGTCTGTTAGGGCTGCACGATTAGCCTTTATCGCATCAAAGTTGAGGTTTGAGCTACTACGCTAACGTAACCGTTTTGCTGCCTTGCGACTCCACCGTTTTATAGTCATGTCCTCCAATCAGAATGATCAAGCCTTGTTGCCTTTGCTTGTTGGTCAATCAGAGGAACTATGAACCGTTAACCATTAACAAACTATGTGGACTTAATGGAATAATCATTTCCTCGCCGGCGCGGGTTGGAGTGGTCAAAAACAGCTCATCGCTAAAAACGAGCGGTTGTACTATATTAAGCCGTGGCAAATTGTAACATCTTTACAGCAGGTTTTGACCTAAATATGGGGCGGATTTTCATAAAACAAGCAGAGTTTGGCATCTTGTGATTCGGAGAATGCTTTAATGTAGATTAATAGGGAGAAAGAGTGAGAGAGCGCCACGTTATTAGAGAAGGATTCACACTAATAATAATAATAATAATAATTAAAATTATATTGAGGATGGTAATGACAGCTGGGAAGTAGTAAGATCTCGGAGTATAATAAGTATTAATGTTTTTTAATGCATTACACTATGTAGGGCTTTCATAATACATTATACATGAAAAAAAGGAAGGTAAGTAGCAAGATCACAAAGTATAATATATACTGCTGCATAGTAACGTGCCTTTATAACATTCAAATAGTGACTTCCGGTAATGTTACACATTACAGTGATTTTAGTAATATACCAATGTTTGGCATTGGTAACAATTTGTAAGAAATATATTAATGATCATTTGTTACTTGCGCTGTACTAGACATTGTACAAGAAATGAAACAGCTGTTGTTGTGTTTTGTATGCTTTGATTGTTACATGAAAATGTTATTGTTTTTATTTTGGGGGTGGGTGCTTATAATCCTTTTGCTTTGGCCCACTCCTTTTGAGCAGACTAACTGCTCAAATAAACAAATAAACTAAACTAAGGATGTTTGTGAAGGCTCCCATTCATCCAGGGAGTATCCATTGTATTAAAGCTAAATCATGATTTAGCTTTAATACGATCAAACTAAGGAGGTTTTTCTGACTCCATAAAATGTCTCTTTGCCTCTTGCAGATTTGTATCTTGTTGCTGATGAAGCTGAAATGTGATAACCATGATGTTTTAGAATCTAGATCTGCAGCTCGATGCTCATTTGCATGAAAAATAAAACATAAGCTATACATAAAATATTAAAAACGCGAATCGAATTGCAATCGCAAAATCGCAATTAGATTTTTTTTGTCAATCGTGCAGCCCTACAGTCTGTTAAATCATAGGATATTAAAATAGTGTTTCTGCTTTTGCTGCTTGGACCCGTAAAACGCTTGGTTATGGTGTGTGATGTCACAGTTAACAGCTCAATAGAGTGCACTCTTGCATCAGGAGTAGGGCTGTAGAAAAAAATGTGTTCCTCCTCCTCCTCACAGCCGTCCGCCCTGTGCAGATGGCTCGCTCCTCTATCGCCTCTGCTCAGTTTTTATTCAAATCCTCCCCTCTCTCCCTCGCTCTCTGCCGTTTCACCTGGCCCCGAAACGCTCGTTGAGGGCCGCCGCCGGAGCATATTTTGGAAAACCAACACAGGCCGCGGTGGTAAGCCGCCCGAAGCGTGTCTGGCCCCGATGGCGGCTCTGCACTCCTCACGGGGGGACGGGGCTCAGCGCGAGACCATGTGTGCCCATGTTAATATTTAAACCCGCAGTCTGCCAACCCCATCCCACAATCCCTCGCTCTCTCTGCCCAAACATGGAGAGGTGCCAGCGCCCAGGTCAGACAAGCTGTGGAGCTCTTTGTTTACGAGCCGCGATTATGATTCGGGGAAATGCACCAAATTGAAAGAAAATTGGCTGGTGCCAAGACTAAAGGTGGAAGTGTTTAGTTGGAAACGCATTTTTACCGAAGTCGCAAAGTGGATTTAGTTCCGGTGAACATTATATTTGATTCGACCAGTGTCGTCACAATACTAACATTTAAATATTTACTGTAGGAGACTTTTGTCTCTTCACCCATCTGCACTGTATTGTCTACAGAAATCATTGTAGGGCTTATTTGTTCTCTCGAATTATGAAATGTTTTGCATTTTCAGCTGTGATATTCATAGTCAAATGCTGATACTTTACTGGGCTCTAACCTCCTATAGAAACCCTTTACACACTGATTTGTCCCATGACCGTCTGGTTAAACACCGTCTGTGTTCACTGGAAACAGGAAACATGTGACTGTGCAGTTGGCTTTGATATCATTTCATTTTGTTGAATTTTTTAAGAGAAAAAAACTTTATATCCAAAGTTAACTGATACACGAAAAACGAATGGACGCTGCTAGGCTAAATACGCCATAGGAATAAATGGGCCGCTAAGCTAATGTTAGCCACACTCTCTAATTCTACAGTTTTTATCAAACACTGCTCCTTTAACATGGTCCGACAGCATGATCAGAGCCTACATTTACACAACAGATCATTTAGTTTTAGAACTTTATCCAGGGTTCAAGTGAGCACTTTTGGCTCTACTTTAAAGGACCTGTATCATGCTATTTTAAGCCATTCCAAAGTAAAGTATAGGCCTTTATATGATATATTGTACCTCTACCACTACGGAGCACTCATTTTTGTGATAAATATTAGTATTTTCTGGAGGTATTTTTCCAACCCGGAAGACAAAACGCTTGGATTCAGTTAACTCCGCCCCCTCTCGCCGCTCATACAACTTTAGCAGTAGTAGAAATATATATATCACAGCAAAAAGTGAAGTTATTTCATGATGCTGTTATAAGGAGTTAACATGTGCAACACAGCTTCATGGCTAAATGGCTAACACACACGCTAACACACACACGCTAACATGCATTTTGAGCGACTCACCACTCTGATGTTTCCAGTATGGGACTTGCGCTGGTTATAAAAGTTAATCCACTTTGATTCTGGCCAAGGTTCACCAAGCATCCATCAGTACAGGCACAGACAAACACTATTGTGGCTGATAGTCGCTGAATCCCGGAGGGAAAGTCCAACTTCTATGGCCTCTTCTTTAGGAAGGTTGAATAAAGTCCAGTCCTCGCAGCCAAACGCGGTTTTCTCCGTGACATTATCGTGAGGTAAGAAAAAAAGAACAGGTGTCCAGACTCCAGAGTAGGTTAGAAAAAGCTCCCTCTTCACAACTTTCGGTGCAACATGACATGACATCTGTTCAGACCGTTCGGACGCTCAGGGGGAGCGTTTGTTTTCGCTACAGGGGCAGCGCAGCGTCAGGCACTTCCTCTTTTTTTTTTTTTTTTTTTTTTTTTTTTTTTTTTTTTCTTACGACAGAAATAATGAAAAAAACTGTTTTACAAATAAAAATCATGCCGTAAGGCATTAGATTACAGACGTCGAGCACTTCCGTTCCGCTGTGACAACACAACTGAACATGCCAGTCGTTTACCAGGAGAGGGCGGATCAGCTGCTCAGAGCGCAGGATTCAGGAGGATTACTGAGAACTGCGTGAATGAATCCAGAAACCACTCTGGGGGTGTTTTTGATAAGGAAATAGCATAACAACATGGTTAAAAGCTCCAAAAAGTCGATTTTGCATGATATAGGACCTTTAAGTTTGGGCCGCAGGTTCCAGGCTGACTGCACTTTGGGAGGAGCTGCTCTGGGCTTGACATGCACCAGAGGAAATGACAGAAAGTATCGATACCTGCTCACAGGAATATCTCGCTTCGATATACTTCGATTTAGTATCAAGGAATACATTTTTCTGACAACCCTATTCAATAGGCCTTAAATAAATAGAAATCGTGACACTATTCCGAAAGATATGGTCCAAAACACATGCAGTTGCAGGTTTTACTGAACATTTCGATACCATTTCTATCATATTTACTCACATTTTTTGCTAAAAAGTTCTACTCTAGGTTCTGTTAAGGATTGATCTTAAACTTTATGTATTTAATTTCACATTTACATTATTTCATTAAACGGTTAAATGTAATGTAATTGTCCTTTTATAATTTACATATTATTGCATAAAAGTTTTAGAAATGTATATTGATTGAAATTCACCTATATGAAATGAAACCATTATTGGTAACGGTATTGATATCTACAAAAATGACCCCAAAAGTATCGGTATTGTATCGATTCCAAAATGTGCGTCATCGCCCATCACTATTAAAATGTCTCAGTGACATTTCCTTGAGTGGCAGTCAAAGAGTGAACCATAATTTGCTGATCTTTTGTGCTGCCCCACTTGTATTGTAGACCATTGAACCAGCGCTTCTATCAAATGTGAAGAGCATAACCACTCTGGCGCGGGGCCAGTGCACGGGGCCTGATGAGGAACAGCTTGACTCCACACGGTTTCGCTCTGGACCGGATTATTTCTGACCGATTGTTTGCCGTGGCATCATGGTTCCGATTTTTAATTACTGTCCGTCACAGCTGCCCATCAGGTAGCGGCGCCGCGGCCCCGTCCAGCCGCGTAATCCCCTTTTTATCCACAATATGTCCAAAAATCTGGCTTCGTAAAAGAGCTAATCCAGCGGAATATCTGCTCACACTTTCTCCGACAATGGTTGTGATTGCACTTACAGGGCGAAACAAACCGAGCCCATACAACTGCAGTGTTTGCTGATGTTTTAGGCCCTGTCCATACGAAGTCAAGCTGAGGACCAAACGCAAAGATATTTTATCAATCTAGTGTATCGTCCATACGAGTCCGGCGTTTTGGGGGTCTGTAAACGAACATTTTCCAAACTAGGTCCCAGAGTGGAAAGATCTCAAAACGCCGTTTACGTGGCGCCGTTGTTACGACGTCTCCGCAACTTTTACTAAGACGATGAC
Organism: Proterorhinus semilunaris; assembly: GCA_021464625.1. Taxonomy (NCBI): domain Eukaryota; kingdom Metazoa; phylum Chordata; class Actinopteri; order Gobiiformes; family Gobiidae; genus Proterorhinus; species Proterorhinus semilunaris. The sequence goes on along the minus strand of CM038345.1, from coordinate 34,540,074 downwards.
ATCACAGCACAGGGGTGGAGTCTGTTATCCATAATCTACTGACCTTATAATGAGTTTTACTCATGGATCTATGATGGTTTTACTCCGCTCCTCTTTGCTCCACTGTAATCCGCAAGCCACAGGTGACAAGTAGAAAAACAGTCTGTGCTTTTGGACTGACAGTCAAAGTCCGGTCACTGACAGGTTTTTCTGCTTTAGTCCCGTTACGTCTGAAGAATAAACTCATCTCCTCGTCTCTTCTGTAAATCGTAAATCCTTGAATCCGTTTCATTTTCACTGTTTACATTCCACACAGGTTTACTGCGCATGCGCCCTCTACATCTTGTTCTATTATCTGTCTGAGCGTCACAGCGCCACACACAGGCCTGGCAGGTGAATCACGCCGTTTTCACAGACATGAGTCGACCCATGTGGACGCACACATTTATTAAGCTGACTTCATGCTTACAAATAAAGTTTCTGAAAATATAAGCGTTTTGTCTTCGTGTGGATATAGCCTTAGTCCATTTTACAAAAAGTGCCGAAAGATTAACCGGCCCTTTTGTGTTAAATCGTGGAATGTTAAAAATGGCATTAAAATACCTTAAATTTGACACGTACAAACCCTGAATTACACTTCACACTTTAATTTGACAGAAGAACTAGGAACTGCAGGCTTTAGATGGACCTAATGCAAACATTTGGGCTCCCTGGCTGGTATATCACGAGGGCCGTCCCGTTTCTTCTTTTCTCTCAAAGCCAGGTCAGTCCCTCACATTAGTATGAGTGCGGGGGCTCAGCAGAGGCGCAGGTTGTTTGGCTCAATAAGATCAGTCAACACTACACAATTACAATTGGACACATTGAGATTGGCGTTTGTTGCCTTTTCCCTTCCAGCACATACGCTGCCTGAAAAAAAAAAAAAAAAAAACGTTGACACTCAAAAGAGGTCACACGCTCCAATATTTGGTTGGCTTTAGCTTTGATTTCAGCACATTCCCTTTGGCGTTGTTTCAAGAAGCTCCTGTAAAAATCCAACTTTGGAGATTTTTATCTGAAGAACCTCCGAAACATGTCCTGAATAAATTTGCCCTAAGCCCTGATAAAGCGCCCCCTGCTGTCACAGTTCAACACTGACATATTTTAGCGTTTAGAAGCTTCAAACACAGGATTATAGACCAGACATTTTTGAAAAAAAATCAGTGGCGCATATCAGCATCGGCCTCAGAGAAACCCGTATCGGTCCACCTCTAGTACACTGGGGGAAACATAACTCGTACCAAGGCAGTAACCCCTTAACCCCCACCTGAACCGTGCACTGTTTCTCCAGTTTAACCCAAAGCTGAAAGCTTCTCGACTGGACATCTCACAGCCTACAGGCCGGAGTAACGCCTCATTTGAAAGTGAAGACCTGCAAAACTCATCTAAGCTTCTTCCTTGTTTTTGTTATCACATTTTCGTAGCTTTTTTTGTTTTGTCGCATTTTCGTTATGTTTTTGTCACGTTTTCATAGTTTTTTGTTTCAGTTATGTCACGTTTTCATTGGTTTTTTTTTGTTTCATTTTTGTCACATTTTAATATTTTTTTATTTTATTTTTCTCATGTTTTCATAATTTTTTTGCCACATTTTTGTCATGTTTTTATTGTTTGTTTTTTATTTTTGTCACGTTTTCATTGTTTTTTTGTCACGTTTTCACAGCTTTTTTTGTCACAATTTTGTCAACTTTTCATTGCTTATTTTGTAGCGTTTTGGCTACATTTAGTTTTTGTGTGTGTAATGTAACAGGGATCAAGCCGCGAAAATGTGACCAAAACATGTCAAAAAAGCAAGAAAAAAACCGTGATGAAAACAACCAACCAAAAAGGAAAAAAACTTAACAATGGCCTATAGTCTGTAAGCTCCAGTCGAGAAGCTTTTAGATTTGGGTAAAGCCGAACTGGAGAAAATGTGCTCAGTTAAGAGGTTGACAAAATGCACTCTCTCTCCCCTCCATCGTCAGCCTCCTTAGTCTCTCCATCTTTTCCTGGGAGTACAACTTAAAAAGTCTCATATTGTCATTGTCTGCACCTCACCCGTCCCCCCCTGTGTGCGGTCGAGTCTCTCCTGGTTGGAAATCTGCTCCTGGCCGCTCGCAGAGTGTCACGGGGAGATTTTGAATTAACCCTAATTGATTATTTTTCATTATTTTAATGACAACAGTATGTGCGCGCGAATCGGCTGAAGCAAACAGCTGCTGCCATCTATGATACGCCATAATCACATTACGCTTTCCCACCACAACCAATTTAGCAAATGCACGGCGGGCCGCGACTCGGCCCGCGGTGACTAATGTGCGCGGGGCGAGGGGCGGCCTTAAGTCCAGATCTGCTCCTACTCCAATTACACGTATTTATAGGCGGCCGTTTGGAGGTTTGATGGGGGCGGAAAGGGGACAAGGAGCAGAACGCGAAAAGAGGACATTTCATTACGGTTTCTGCTTAGGCCGTGCTTTTCGCTCGATAAAACACTTTAAATAGTGACAGAGCCCGCGCCTAAATAAGAATGTAACTGTCCAGCGCGACACTTAATCGCACTAATAACTCGGGGAGCTCGTGTCATCATTTTCACTAAAAGGCGGCTGATGAAATCTTCCCTGCGACGCTGCGGTGCATATGGTCAGCACACGGACGGGCAGGAGCACGGACTTTTTTTATTGTTTTTTAAAGGGAGAGTGTAATGGGAAAAGAACTTGTAATATTGTTCCTTTATCAAAAGACATGAAGTTGTACGATTGTGTCTTAATCGAACTTAAAAGGGTCTGCTAATCTTTCATTTAAAGAACAAAACTGCTCTGACCATTTATATTTAGATTCATTACACAGTCATTTAAAATAGTTATTTCTGTTTTAAATACAGTGGGAGGAACTTCTCACATTATGATCTTTGTCCAAATCACAAAGTCTGCTTAAACAAATACCACCCAAACAATTACATTTGATCCTATTTTTATTGGCCATAACATGTAAACATTCACAGGACAGCGTGGAATAAGTGAGTACACCGTTAGATTCAATAGCTGGTTGACCCTCCTTTGGCAGCGATAACGTCCTCCAGACATTTCCTGAAGTTGCAGATTACGTGCACAACAGTCAGGATGAATATTGGACACTCTCCTAAACTCCTTTGTGAAGCAGCAGAGATCGTCAGAAAGTCGGCGGGTTCTCTGCTGTTGTTATTTCCGAAAACAGGTGCTACAGAGCATCTGAAAAGCTGCTAAATTGGCCGCACGTGAGGTGGGCACTGAGTGACAGACGCAATTTTACAATTTAGCCTTTTTCTGCGTGGTCTGTTTTCAAAAGCATGAATTAATCGAAGTTTAATGCACACTGTCATTGTGTGTCCTTGGGCAAGACACTTCACCCACCTTGCCTCCCGTGTCTGCGCACACTGGTGTCTGAATGAGAGAGTGACTGGGTGACTGGTTCCGTGATGTACATAAAGCGCTTTGGGCCGAATGAAGGTAGAAAAGCGCTGTATAGGTTAAGACCATTTACCATTTTCATTGCTTGCTCTAAATGACTATGGCGCCAACCGTCTGAAGGCGAGATGGTCCTGGGTCGGGGGAGATGGGGTTCTTCAGGGCTGAGTAGATGAGACCTATCCCAGTCAACCCACGTCCCCTTTAATACATAATAATGGCTTACTCACCCTTAATGCGCTTTACGCTTGAGGAGCCTCTCAAAGCACTGCGCTCTCCTCATTATCGACTCACTTCACGTCCTGGTTGCCTCCCTCGGGAGGAGTTAAGGGCGTGTCCCATTGGGAGGAGGCCTCGGGAAAGACCCAGGACTCACTGGACGGACAAGGAGGCAAGGAAAAATCCCACGCGTTTTCCCAAAGACTTTTTAAGAATTCAAAGTAGTGGTCTCCAAACTTTTTTACCCAAACAAGCTGCTTTATATGCAACAAAAACATCCGGAGATATCAGCCTTTTTAATACGATCATTTAAAACCCTTACCATAACACTAACCCAATATAAATACTGTGGATGATCTTTAATAGGATTTTCTTGGTAAACTACTGTCTGTCCAAGTAATTGTGCAAACGAACCAAACGTCCTGTTTAAATGCACGGCGGGCCGTCTCTGCTGCGTACGAGCTGGTTTCTCTGATCCCGTAAACACGCGGCAGGGCCTCTGGGGCTCATCTCGTCTTTGAGCCGCGTCACATTGTGGACACCTGCTCCTGCGGCGCCGGCGCTGTCACCGGAATGGCCCGCGGTCCGGTCACAACCCGCCCCAGACAGACGCCACTTCTCCTGCCGCCGCCGCTGCCAAAAAACTAAGCTGCTTTTCCTCTCTCTCCGCCTCACCTCTCGCCTCTGGATTCGAGCGTGCGCAAAATCCCTGTTAATTAGCCACCAGTTTGTTCAACTATCACCGACTTTGCTCCAAAACTGAACTTACATTGACCATGAAATAACATCTTAGCACCTTAACGTCTTAGTCTTAATGTTAGAGTATAAAAAAGATCAAACTCACCCTTTGCGATGTTTATTTTATGATGTTTTGTCGCTGAGATGTATCAAAGAAAAACCTTTGAACCCCAAAAAACAAGGCCGATTTAATATTTTTTACAGAAAGTTGAGTTGTGGGGAACGTCCTTTTTTGAAAAGCGTGTGGCGATGTTAAGGAGGGTCCCAGTCAGCCCAGTGGAAGGGGCTGGATGTCTGCGTCCACACCTGTTTCAGTCGCAAACATGCAAAACATTTTTTTTTTATGTACATTAAAGCAGTACTAAGTAACTCATGCCCCTAGAGGCCATAAGCGTCACTGCAGTTGTCGTAGCATGTTGCAGTTTTTCACTCATTAATTGTCCCTGAGAGTAAATACTACGCTGACAGAAAAGACAAAGGGAGAGGGGGATATTGTACATCGAATTACACAATGGAGACCAGTTTGTTCACTCAAACTTGGCTGTAAATACTGTTTAAGTGGCGCTAACCCGCAGTTAGCTTTGGCCGTTAGCCTGTTAGCATCCTCTTCGTGATTCCATTAGTGTGTATTGGTGCTGGCAGCGCAGTTGCAATTGTGGTTTTCTGGCCAGAGACACCAGGGGGAGATGATCATCCCATTAACACTTGTAATACCCCCAGAGGGACTATGGAAAGGGTTTACTAAGGTAAACAAGTTGCGTAGTACTGCTTTAACAAAATAAAACCATATTTAAATATTTAAACTGGATTTATCCATTATTTAGATTTTGTCGCTGAACTATTAAAATCGTCCTCATATTTATGTCAGCTTAAGTTTAGGATTTTGTTCCCTGCTCATCTGCAGCGTCTCGCCTTAAACCAAACCTCCATTGTGTTACTAGTCGTTCATACTGGGCCCGTTTTTACTGATGGTTAAAAACATCTGGGAGCGCACACGTTCGGGGCCGTGTTGTTTTCGTGTCGGCGTTGTGACTGAAATCGCCTGCGGACGAGTCGTGTAACCCGCCGCCGTCAGATAAAGCGGCCCTCGTCCTACCTCCCCCCCCCGCCCCCCCCGCCTCTCTCTCCGGTGGACTTGGCCCGCTGCCCACTCGCCGCGCCGCTGTATCTCATTGCTGTTAATTGACTCCTTAGGACTTTATGATTGGGGGGATTTGCTTGGAAGCGCCGGGCTCTATCCAATTAATTAAGAGCTGAGCTGCCGGTGGAAGCTGTCGGTCTGTGCGGCGCTGGGGGCTCGGCTGTTTGGTTTCACTGATGTCTCTAGTTACCTGTCAGGAGCGAACGTCGCAGAGCTGGACTAGCATTCGAAATAAAGGGACCACATCTAATGAAGTCCAGGGGAAAAGGTTCGTTAGTTTGAGTTGCACATTTTATCCTTTTTGTCCAGGCGTTTCACGTTGTTCCCCTGGGCTTTGTTTTGAGAATCAGTGGCTATCGGTCTTTCTGCTGCGAGAGACTTCCTCTAAACACGCAAGCAACGGAAACAGCCTTTACCTTTACCTTTACCCATCTGGAGTTGACACGGGTAGGAGAGGATGATGCAGGGCAACCATTCAAAGCTAACAGCAGGTGTTTTATAGAATGGAACTTTATTTGAGTAGTATTTTTGTTGAGAACTTTTTTACTTTCTGCTTTTACTCCACTACATTTATAAAAGGTAACAATTGGCTCGGTGTTTGGTCCCATTTAAAGATTACGGTCTAAACGCAGACTTTTAGATTTGGGCAATGCCAAACTGGAGAAAATGTGCTCGGGTTCATGTAGGGGGTTAAGAGGTTAATGCAGTTTTTAGTTTGACCCGCGAGAGCCTGTAATGCTTCAGGAAGGAACGCAATGAAAAAGAGGAGACGTATGTGAGGCTGCCATCAGAGACCGCTCTCAGTGCTGCTTGTGATGAACCATGCCCGGGTCGACCTCTTCTCTTTTTATGAGCGACGCCCTCCCGCCAGTGGCGCAGGCACATAGCGCAACAGCTGTGCCACTCAGAAGATAACCATCGTGCTAGAGTTTGCGCTGTCCTTGCGCCAGACACAAGATCTGGCCCAGAGTCTTTAAGTAATCTTTGGATCTTCACCGGTGGCTGCAGCTCCCACAAAGTTACTATTCTCAACACGTATTCTCAGCACTTTTACATGTTTTGGAGTAACGTTTGACCTGTAGTATCTGTCCTTTTGCTGAAGAAAGGAGAGCCTGGAGTCTGGTTAACAGCGGCGGTGTAGACGTGCTCCGCTCAGTCGCCTGTCACTGTCCCTCCGTCGCTCTCGTCTGTCTGCGCTGATCTAAACCAACCCAACAGTGACTGAGGAGACTTAGTGCTGACATATTTAAATGACTGCTGCTGACGGAGACGTGTTTTTGTTTTATCAGGTCATCAAGGACCCACCTCCGCCGCCTCCGCCCTCCAGACCTCCACCACCGGTGAGTAACGCACTCATGTCTCAACGTATAAACAGTTTAGCGGTATAGACCTTTATATTCATTGCCTTGAAGAGTAAACCCTCGTTTTATTAACCCTATTATCAGTTTTTGCCAGCCATGTGACAAAGTTGCGCTAAATGTAATCGGCCATGAAAATGTTGCCGTGTTTTTGGAGCTGCTTCCATATAAAGAAATGGGCAAACATTCATTTTGAAAGGGCAAAGGGACAAATGTAGGACGATGTAAGAATGACAAGCCTGTGTTCAATAATTATGTAAAGAGGGGCAATAAAGTTTCAATGGAAAGTCCATAGAAGCTAAGAACTTACGGTCCCAAATTCATATTAGCCTTCCGCCAGCTCATAGTGATGCCACGTCCATGCGGCTTCTGGAATGTAATGTGTGAGTAGTTGGTGGTGGAAGGTGCAGATGGGCAGCCTCGCTTCCATGAGTCGGAGGCAGCCGATATTTCAGCTGTTGGACTTATCAATGGCTTTGCAGCATCTTGATTTACACTTGCATTTTCCTCCAGACAAAAGAACACGTTATTACTTTTCTTGTTAGACGATGCCTGCCCTGAGCCTGTCTGTCTGTCTGCACTGGGCCTATAATAAAGTGCAAAGGGTCGTCTTTGAGCTTGACGACCTGCTCCTCACTCTCACGTCACTCACTGCTGTCAGAAACAAACTGCTGTCCTCGTCAAAACCTGCTGCTGCTGCACGTGTCGGGCCGCCACGCTTTGAATAAAAACACTTTACATGTCTTAGTGTGGTTCACTTTAATTTAGTTTATTTGACAGGGACAATGTACAAAATACATTATTCTTATGAAAAAGTGCTTTGCACCCGATTTAGCGAATGCTGATTTCCATCTGCAGGTGCACACAGCAGTAAAACACACATTAAAAATAACTGTCAGTAGCACAAACAAATACACACAATATTAACATTAGCTTAACATAACCATTTAAAATTCATCAGATGGTTTGTTTTCAGGAAACCATCACAGCCTAAAATGTATACAAAATAGTAAACGTAGGCTACGATATTACATTTGTAAAAATTTAACTGGGCTAATGCTGACACGGCTGGTTATCGAGGATGTATTTCTTTTAAGTTTCAAGAAAAATGATTCATACAGTGAAGGGCTTTTCTGATAATAGACCGATCTGAGTGGTTTGAGTGTGGCCTCCTTGGCCTGGGATCAACAGGTCAAACAGTAAGTGATGTGTGGAGAGATCATGGCATTAAAATTCATGAAAGAGGCTTCAGACTATTCCTGATGTGTCTAAAGATGGAGATATTCTATTTAATTATATTTAGTCGCACATTCTTTTAATGTTGTTTAATGTTTTTTATTTTATTTTTTTTAGCTTTAAACGTATTTTATCTGTGTCAGGATATTATTTTTTTGTCCATTAACATAGATGTTAGCATATCTAGTTTTATTTGACTTGAAATACAGTCCAACTGTTTTTTTTTTTTTATATTTAGTGTTAAGCAGGAGAATTTAAGCCAGTTCAAAGTTCTTATTAGGAATATTTTTTGCTAATTTTGCCTGACAACATAGACTTTAACATAGGCATAGACTACAGAAATTCTTCTTCTTCTTCTTCTCCTTCTCCTTCTCTTTCTTTATCCTTTTCTTTTTCTTCTGCTTCTTCTCCCTCTTCTCCTTCTTCTCCTTCTCCTCAGGATGCAAACGGCAAACATTCAGTCTATAATTATATCCACAATTTGTTAAAGGAAAAGGAAATATCTACGTTTGACTTCCTGTAAACATGTCTGAGGAGTTTCTTCCTGTCAGAGGTAGAGACTGTAATAAACAGAGTTTGTTAAATCACTTTTAAAACAAGAGAATAGGGATGTACCACATCGTAACTCCATTTTACACCTGTCTTAGAGTCTATTACGCTACAATATTGAATTTGATCAACTGATAAAAAACAAACAAACATGTTTCTACGAATAATTAAGTAACAATTGTTTTACATGGAGCCAAAGTTGTAATAAACGAACTGCAGTCTGTCCAGAACGCCGCGGCTCAGGTCCTGACTAGAACCAGGACCTGGACCATATTAGTCCAGTGCTTAGGCCGCTGCGGACCAGAGCAGACTGTGAGACTGAGAACTAGAGCTGAACACAGTTATTTTTAGCTGAAAGTTTTATATCTGCACGCTTCACTTTTGATGTGGTTGATGCTGTTAATGTTTTATGGATTGATCTGATTGATTTGCCCAGGAGCCGGAGCCTTTGCCCAAGCAGAAATGGCCGACGGTGGACGCCTCGTACTACGGCGGGAGAGGAGCGGGAGGAATCAAACGCATGGAGGTCAGTACAGATGAAACTATCATAAATATATCTTTCCCAAAAAGTATATAATCCTACGCCCAATGTCTCAAATGTATAATAGAGTTGCACATTTTTCTCGTGACCTCATGCTTATGTAGATTTGAGTATTTAAAGCCATATAAAGAAAGAGACAGCTGCTGAGCTGAACGCCTCAAATATGTTTTTACCCCGGCGCCTCCTCTGAGCCCGATTCCGCCTCCTTTAAAAGTGCTGAGGTCCGGTGTTTGGCGCTGAACTTTTAATCTGGTCGCTCGCCGCTGCCTCCTGTCTGTGACGTGTGGAACATGACAGCTCCTGCCAGGACCGCTCTCCCTCGTCTTCGTCACATCCATCAAACCGACGTCCGCCTTCTCCATCCTGCCCCCTTCCCCGCAAAGTCTAGGCTGAAGAAAGTCTTACTGAATACCTAGTAACCAGGCAAACATGATGACATTGTTGCCCAGTTATTACAGTGAAGCGCAGTTGGACATATCTACTTTATTCCTTTCTGGAAACATGTGTAAGTGTAGTTTAAGATTGTAAACAGAAGTTGATGAATGGATTTTAGAACAATAGAAAAGAGATACAGCAACTTACTAATGTTGAAATTTGAAAAGGTTTGAAAAAGCCACACAACATGACGAGGCTGTATTTCAGTGTTATGTAGCTAAAATCTGAAACTGTCTTTAGATGTGTTCAAATCCAGGTTGCATATGGAATTAAAAGCAATTTAAGTATTAATGATTATACATTGATTACGTGATTTTAATGCCGCCTTGTAATTTTGCGGTGAAGGTATATGCACCTTTTAAAACACAGTGGAATTTCTAGGAGAAGGCGGGCACCACCTGACGACATCAGCGGGTGGAACAAAGCGTAAATGAAACACATGGTCTGTTTTTCCTGGGGAACAGCATTATAACATGCTTAAAAGTTCGAAAACACTACTTTTGGTAGATCGTACCCGTCACATTTAGTACAATGTAATGTAAATGGTAATGATAAATGGTCACCTTTTATATAGCGCCTTTCTACCTGCCTTAGGCACTCACAGCGCTTTACATCAAGGAAACACTCACCCATCCACACTCTCATTCATACACCAGTGACTCCAGACACTGGAGGCAAGGTGGGTAAAGTGTCTTGTCCAAGGACACAACGACAGTGTGCACCTGCACCAAGCGCAGGATCCGTGAGGCTATTGAGATCAGAAAGCAAGGAATAAGATGGGCAGGATGGGAACAACAGCTACTGATGGGAACTTCAACTACTGAGTACAGAAGATGGATCAAGTACCTTCATTTAAGATGGACAACTCCTGTACGACTGAGAACTTACACAGACAGCTAATAAGAGACGCATCATGCATGTCTGGAGTCGCCTCTGAGGAAGACGGAAGTAAAATTCCCACTCTCCGTCGAAACGCGTAGGGTAACAAGATTTTGTTATACTGTACGTCGTGTCTTTCTAAAAGAAATATTTAAAGCGATAATTACGGAGGGAAGTGGTTCTCTCTTCATATTGATTTTCCCTGTGAGGAACACCAATTGTAACCCTTCTTTCCTTATACTAAAGTGTCCCAGACTCCGCCGGCAGCTTCTCTGTAACACTGTATCATTGGTTATACGACTTGTCCAGTGGATTCTCATCAAGCACCGTAGAAACCACATTTCTTTAGCTTGTAGTCGGTTTTCCATTTGATTGATATAACACTCAAGGATCCTGAGTTCAAATACACATCATTCCATCGTGTACTGCATAGGTACAAGTTAGTACAGATTGTTACAAAGCAGATTACATTGCACTGAATTTACTTTAGTACAATGTATCAAGGAAGTGTAGTAATCAGTGGAGAGCTAAAACATCCAGGTGCCGTATATTGTTAATGAATCCAATAAAAGTTGAAAATGATTGGACTTTTGGATTTTAAGTAAAAAATAAATAAGGGGGGGCCACTTTTTAAACCATAAAACAGGTTTCGTGACCGTGAAGGGCCCGAGTGAGATATTGCTTCAGACACTTGTCAGGACCAACCTTTTCATCGAAGACGTCACCCTCCTCCTTCATCTCAACAAGGCCACGTTACAAATGCCCTTTCATTCATCAGAACAAGCCCAGGTTCATAACCCCGCCTCGTCTGAAGGGGAAACGGGCCTCCCCTGTGGCAACGCTACACGGACATCCCACGATCCTCTGGGAGCCTCTTCTCTTTACCTCTGCCCCGTGTGAGCAGCGGCACTTCCTCCTCCACCGCTTCATCTGAGCATGGGAGGACGATCGGTGTCGACAGCGCCTGTATCCGGGTTGAAAGGCACCTGACTTTAAACAAGGTGGCTGCTGCGTTAATATTTAAGGTGCGTTGTGATCTTTGAAGAGCGTTTCCCGCGATCGACACGAAGCAGGTGGAGCGGGGGGGGCACGGCGCTTGGACAGATATGGTAACTGTGTGCTAATGCGAATCGTCTTCAGTGCACTCCTTCAATACACTTCCTCGCTCATTGAATTGGTAAACAAAAGCTCCCCAAAGGCTTTCGACATTTATACAGTGGGTCGTGAACGTTTAGGCACCCCCGATCACAATGTCTAATAATGTGAATAATGACGCAAAGGGAAGCTGAAATGGTCTCCAAAAGGCATGAGGTCGACATTCCCATAACATTAAAAAAAAAGTTTTCCTTTTCTAGGAGCCGAGAGTCTTTCGGTTCTAGTTGAAGGGATGTTAGCCCTTTCTTCCAAACAAAAGTATTTCTGAACTGAGAGATTTCTGTGGCTGTTTGTCACTAGGGATGGGCACCGTTCGCTTTTTTTCGATACCACTACTTTAACGATACCTGCTCTTCGGTGTCGGTGCCTTAACGGTACTTTTTTCGGTGCCTATGTCATTTTAATTCAATTAAAATAACGTGTATAAAAAAAGTGTCGTTCGAGAAAAAGTCCTAAAACAGCACAAACAAAGCTCCACAGGCCACAGCAGCGTCACCTGTAACTTCGTGTTTTGAGCACAATTTCCACTTAAGCAGCGATAAAAAGAAATAAAGGACGTTATTACCTCCTGAGCTGCAGAAACAGGACAGATCCACATCATGACACGGGTTTCTTTCGGATAAACTTTTCTAAACGCACTGCGTTTGATGAAGCGAAAACACTTTCCCTTCAAAGATCCTTACATGGTGTGAGCGCTCACTCTGCCACTAATAATGTACAACAACTGTACCAAAAATGTCTAATACAGAGTGAGCGCTCACTGTTCCACAAACAATCTTTGATTTTCCCCTCACTGCAGCTGCTTGTACAGTTGTAAACAACAGCACGTTAAGGTAAAGGCATATTTCTTGTTGTCACTGCTCTGTTTTGCTTTTCAATTTGCCTAAAAACTCAAGTTTCTTACTCAGTCCTGGTTTATAACTGGTTTAGTTTAGCTCTGGGTTTTACAACGGTGCAAGTCCTGGTTTAGTCCTGCCACAGACCGCGGCTGAGCCATCTCTATTACAAATGTTTAGTACGTTATAGCTTTGCTTCGCTTTAAGTTATAGTTTTGTTTCGCTCCATTTGCGCTGAAGCGGCTCATTATCTGCGCACACGTTCATGTTGCTTTTTTTAGACTCGCTGCTTCTGGAGAGAACAAGAACCGAAAGTTGGCACCGAAAGAATTTTTGTTTTTCGATACCACCCCCGACCGGAGCTTTTCGGTCGGTACCAAGTAGTTTAACGGTGCCCATCCCTATTTGTCACACACTGCCCTTTGGAGGTTTATCCACAGATCCTCAGTGATGTTCAGGTGAAGAGACTATGACAAAACCTTCTTGATGTCGTCCATCGTGGATTTCGAGCTTTGTCAATGATTATTACGCTTGTGTGGAAGCCATTTGCATGTAACTCCAGCTGTTTCACAGATGATGTTACGTTTTCCGTCAGGATTCTCTGGGAAATTATTTTTAATCCATTCTTCGTTCTACCCAAGACATTTTTCCTGTGCCACTGGCAGCAACACAAACCCAAAGGACAATGGATCCGCCCCCAGGTTGGACAGATGTTCATGAAATTCTGAGCCCCTCCTTCTCCAAACGGACATTTGCTTATTCAGACCAAAACATTAATTCTGCAGGTGCCTAAAGTTTTGCTCATTAACATTAATATTATTTTGAAAATGTAAACGAGGAAATTAAAACCTGACTTTTTTTTTTGGAAATGTTATGGGAATGTTTCGTTACGACCTCATGCCTTTTGGAGACCATTTCAACTTTTTTGTTCTAGTTTTCAAAGACTGTATGTGTTGGTAAAGTATGTTGTATGTTTCGTTTCTATTTAGTCAAAACTACTTTCGGTTCGGAGTCAAACAAAATGGATTCTTGTGTGTTTGTGTGTGAATGCACAAATACCACATGAATTCAGCTTTCAGGCGAGGGACGTTTTCTGAATCCTGAGGATAGATTTCACAATCACGTTTTGAGGTTTTGGAGGCTGCGATCGGACAAAGAGTCGCACTGACACCACACACAACACCGTCGAAAATCGCTTGCGAGTAACTCTTATGGGGTATGCATTTTCAAGCCCAGGGAGAGCCAAACTCCTCTACTGTGTCCTTAGCTGGCACAAAACAGGTCACACTGTTTGGGCCACTGTTAGAGCCCCAGTTCTTATCAGCCTTTAACCTGGATCTGGTCAAAGAAATAAATATACAGCCATTAGACCACAAACAACAGTAGCATTTCCTATCACTGCAACTTCTAGCGCTTCATTCATCATCACAGGCTGACAGGAGGAACTACTGGTCCAGCCGTTGTTATAGTTTACAGCTTGACAATCATCATCATCAAGTGTTTTTACTCTCACAATAGTAGTAACCTAATGCTCAAATGAGACTTACCAAGAAGCAGTGTCGGGCCGTGCCCACTTATACACTGCCCTGAGTCGACCTGTGGAGACCTGCAGAAGGCAGCGCAAATGGCGAGCTTTAAAGCTTGGAGTTTCTCTATTACGCTGCCCACACAGACTAGCCTCACAGTAACAGCCCAACAACACCTGGCTATACAACAGCGATATAGACGCAGTCACTCACCTGTATCTTCAACAAAACACATTTCCTAGATCACACCAAAGTTCAGCCATTCAAGGATAATGTTTTTTTTCTAGCTGCATCTCTTCAAACACAGGTCGCTGGTTCTCACTGGTGTGATTGATCGACAGTGGCTTTGTCCAATGAGATGTGTTGGGCCGGCCCTGGGGACATGTGACCCGAAACCCAAGCTTCTGATTGGCTGTAGTGTTACTGTGTTTGCTTTTTTATATATAGGAGCCAAATCAGAAAGACCTCCGCTTTCAGCTACAAAGGAAAGAAAATCGAATTGAATAACAATATAAAGTTATAAAAAATAGAGTTAATAATTTCAGCTATTTTAGATAATATTAGGATGTATAATAAATGAATCTGGGCCTTTGTAAAATTGTTTCGGCTGCAGAGAAAGCTTTGCAGGCCCTGACGGCACGCCACTGCCAAGAAGCCAATGTTGTCAACTTCAAACCGATGCCTTCCTGGGAGCATCTGTTCGCCTGTCTGATGTCCTGGATGTAGCGAGCGCTGCAGGGATTTCCCATGATCCTTCGGGGGTTTGGTCTCTTTAAGCCCCTCCCTGGAGCGCGCTCAGATCGAGCTCCTGGCCGTGTGATCTCGCCGCACCAGGTTCACTCTCTGCGACAGGACTCCACCTTCTGAAGGCACTTGTTAGGACCGACCTTTGCCACGAAGACGCCACGCAGAGAAGCTCCTCTTCTCACATCTCAGACGAGCGCGGCGCCAGCGATGTTTTATTCATCAGGACGAGGCCGTGTTGGAAGAGCTGTCGCAGTCTGTAGCGGTTTAACCTACAGCTTTAAATGGTGTTGGTAATTAGCTCGTAGCTTGTACTGTGACGTGTGAAGCAGATCATTCACAGAATCGCAGAAACAATGGGACAATACGGTCCATGTGGCCTTGATGATCAATGACGAATGGTTTGTTTGTATATTTTGTATAAGTATAAGCTAGGGTCATGTTAAAGTGATGTTTTAAAGCGGGGCATTGTGCTTTTTGCAGTTATTTTGATTTAAAAATTCGGCTTATTAAAATTCTCCTTTTGCTTTTCTTTCTGGCTAAACAAGCGCACTGGCTAGCGAGCCCGACATTGAGGAAGTAACCCCAATATGGCTCCGGCGCTCCCTGGTCTTTCTCACGCAAATACTGACATGTTTGGTATCCACGTGTAGCACGAAAGGCTGTGAGCGAGATGACGCTGTAATCCAAATATGGTAATTTACTTTGTGGGAGACAGCAGCGGCGAAAGACGGGAGAAATAATACACGGGCAGACAAAGTGACTAAACTTTAGAGCCGTTTTCTCCAAATTACGTTTTCATTCCACTTGCAACAATATCTCCACTTAAGTAGCTCCGACAGACTCCACACTCCACAGGCTCTGACTCAAATACATTAACGTTTTTTTTCATAGGGATTTTTCCATTTAAAACAAGGAGAAATGAGAATTTTTACATATTTTTTCACTTAATAGCTTATTAATATACTAAACTAGACTTAAAACCCCTGAAACAATATGTGTAACTAATGTATCTACAATATACCATTTAGATTTTTTTGCTGGAAATTTTCAGCCATTTTTATGCATAAAATGTCTTATTTGTATATAAAAACATAAAACTTGCAGTACATTTTCCCTCATATTTATGTCAGTAATCTACATAAAAAGTTTCAAATTGATGTCTGCATTATTTTATTTTCTCCTATTACCCTGCAGTGTCCCACTTATGTTACACAACAACAATACCAAGGCCAAAAGTAGTTGTAAAAGCCTGAAAAAGGTTACTGTAAAACATCGTCTCTTTTACAAAAGGAGCCACTGCAGTAAATCTATAAATTCCCAACTCTGCATGGGACTGTCTATCTATCTATCTATCTATCTATTTATCTAATTATTATCGAATGCCTCTCTCGTGTCTCCCTCAGGTGCGCTGGGGAGAGAAGGGATCGACGGAGGAAGGGGCGCGACTGGAGAAGGCTAAAGACGCCAAAGTCTCGATGCCCGAAGACGCCGATGAACCCATTATCCCGAGACCGAGGCCCAAACCGGCACCCACGCACAGCCAGCAGAACAAGTGGTACACGCCCATCAAGGTCCGCTATAACGACTTTTGTAAAAGTCATTTCTTCATTGGGCATTCACAAGGTAGCATTCTATCTGTATTTATTCGTAAATAACTTTTTTTACTTCCTTATTATTGATTTCCTCAGGGGCGTTTGGATGCAGTATGGGCTCTCCTGCGGCGGCAGTATAACAGAGTGTCACTAATGCGTCCCACGGGAGAAGACAAGGTAAGAGCCGCAGTGGCTTGTGGAGATGCACGGGCTTTAAATTGAAAAAATAGACAGACTCCTGACCTTATCAGTGTGGTGTAAAAGTGCAGTGCTGACTGTGTAGGTGATCCACAGTCCCATATATACTACTTTTGAGGTTAGTCAAGACTCTCACTGGATTCTTATTTGTCATCATTTCCACTGCCTGGGGACTAGGGTTGTCAACAAAAAAAATACATCTTTGATACTAAATCAATACTAAAAGTAGTATTGATGCTAAACATTCATGTGAGCAGGTGTTGATACTTTCGGTCATTTCCTCTACTGCGTGTTTAGCGCAGAGCAGCTCCTCCTTCAGCTTTGCACCTCCAGCGGGTGCACAGTATCCCAAAATGTTTACTCTAAATCTGAAAGCTAAATGTTTCTCTGAATTTTACTAAAACCCTGGATAAAGTTCTAAAACTAAATGCATCCGTTGTTGAAATGTAGGATACAACTAATGCTGCAGAAAGGAGCAGGCGTTTTGATTAAAACTATACAATTACGAGTGTAGCTAAATTTGAGCACAAATTAACCATAACAATACAAATTAATTACATAAAGGACAGTTGCCATCACAGAAAGTCCACGACTGAAGCAGAACTTTTGCTAAACCGCTCCATCGCCTTCACCGCATCCGATTACAGGAAGTAGCACATTTCTCTGTTTCTATCTTCGGTTATTTAATCAATTCATGCAGCTGCAGAAAACGTGCCCAAATAGAGTCACCGAAACAGGAAGTGTGTAAACCCGCCCTCACTCTCGTCTCTGAAGGCAGTTTCGGCGTGCGGCCGTCAAACCACAGCCAACCAGATGTTCTCAGAAAGTTCAGGCCAGAAACCTCTGCATCTGGCCACGAGACGAGAGGAAATAATAAAGATGGATTTACATGTGGGAGCGCGGCAGACTCTTTCAGAGGCTCAGACCGAGTGAAGCAGTGGTTTTGTGGCCATGTTTGTGATACTGTAGAGTGACCATAAAACCAAATGTTTCTCTCCACGGTTAATGACAGGGATTTACGGTTTAAACCAGTGTTTCCCTGCCAGGGGTACTGGAGGACTTCGCAGGTGCTACTTGGAACTCTTTTAGATTGAAAAAGAAGGGGAAAATGACCATTATTTTGAAAAGGAAAAGCTATTATTGGAAATAAAGTGTACAGTTTTGCGGGTATTATAGGTTTATTTTGAACACAGCATTGTCCCCATTCCAGTTAGTGCTAGTGCAGCTTCCAGCCTGTACAGGTTCCGAGCCTTTAAATAAGGAGTGGCATTATGTATTGTGAAACTGGTGCTTGTGTCTCAACTGCAGCTTTATGCGACACAAGTTCAGCTGGAGTTCAGTGAGGTGTACCTTAGGGCTCTGTTTTGGGCCCGATTTTGTTGGGACAGGTGAGATAGGCCCTTTGGAAATCTTGGAGTTATCTTTGACAAATTAATGTCTTGAGCGCATTACTAAAAACTGCTGACAAGGAATTGTTGTTATTCCTTGCCAGAGATGATCTCGAAATGATTATCCATGCCTTTGTGTCTTCTTGTTTAGACGACTGTAACCATTTATTTTCTCGTCTGAGCAAAAGTATGTGCAAAACTCTACAGCGAGGTTACCGCACAAACATTAGGTCTCATATTACTCCCATTTTAAAAACCCTTCATTGGCTCCCTGTCACTTTTAGTTTTAATTTTAAAATCCCGGTGCTGACCTTCAGAGCCTTGCATGGTCAGGCTCCCTCCTACATTAGAGACTTGTTGTGTCCTTTCCCGCTCTTGGAGGCGGAGGTCTTTGGATCAGAACCTTCTCATTGTCCCTCGTACTCGTATTTCAGGACCAGAGGAGATTGTTCCTTACAGGTGGATGCGCCGACGCTCTGGAATAATCTTCTGCCTTCCTTACGTTTGCTTGATTCTGTTGATGTTTTTAAGAGCAAACTAAAAACCCACTTGTTTTGGAAAGCATTTTAATTCCTGTGGATTAAGGGTTGTTTTATGTACTTTGTATTTCTATTGTCATTTTGTGAAGCACTTTGTAACTTGTCTGTGATGCGTGCTATATAGATAAACTTTACTTACTTACTTTAAACCACTAGAAGCACCATACAAACGTTACTTTTAAGTTCACTCCAACAAGAGTTCTTCAGATGGCATCGCTTTACCTTCATGCAGTAAAATGTAAAAAACGGAATTTCCATTTGCCTTTGACTGCCAAACGATTAATTGATTAAACAAATTATAATAACCATTAGTTGCAGCCCCAATCAAAACCCATCCATCAATTTTCTTCCGCTTTATCCGGGGCCAGGTCACGGAGGCAGCAGTCTCAGCAGAGATACCCAAACGTCCCGATCCACGCACACCTCCTCCAGCTGTTCTGGGGGGACCCCGAGGCGACACCAGGCCAGCTCAGAGACATAGTCCCAACAGCGTGTCCTGGGCCTTCCACGAGGCCTCCTCCCAATAGGACATGAAACAGATGCCCTAGTCACCTCAGCTGGCTCCTTTCGACGTGGAGGAGTGTACTTTGAGCTCCTCCCGGGTAACTGAACCCGTCACCCGATCTCAAAGGGTGCGCTTGAACTCCTCCACTTCAGACAATGACTCTCCATCGACCTGGAGACTTCCGTTCCCTGTCTGTTCACTGTATGACCACAGCAGGAGCTTGGTTCGCATTGCCGGCAGTAAGTCAGACCTGTTCCCGGTGCGTGTTGGTCTCCGCCAGGGCTGCCCTTTGTCACCGGTTCTGTTCATTACCTATATGGACAGAATTTCTAGGCGCAGCCAGGGGCCGGAGGGTGTCCGGTTTGGGAACCTCAGGATCTCATCTCTGCTGTTTGCAGATGATGTTGTTCTGTTGGCTTCATCAAACCAGGACCTCCAGCACGCTCTGGGGCGGTTTGCAGCCGAGTGTGAAGCGGCCGGGATGAGGATCAGCACCTCCAAATCTGAGGCCATGGTTCTCTACCGCAAAAATGTGGCTTCTCCTCTCCTAATCAAAACCACCTTCGAAAATATATCTCTTTCCCAGTGTCAAGTCCAAGACCTTACCCAGACTGAACCTGGGACTAACCTGGAGTAAATTAGGATTTACATGTCTCCCCCTCCCTCCCTTACTACCTCTCTCTCGTATGTCTCCCCCGTCTCTCTCCCTTTCTCTCGTATGTGCCGAGCGCTGCCTGGTTGCGGAGTTGAAAGCGGGAGGGAGCGTTGTTTGATGGCCGACAGCAAACCTCTTGGGTCATGAATATTCAGGCAGCAGGCGGGAGGTTACAAGGACTGTACAGGTGTAAGGAGCACGCTGTCATCACATCTGTTCTGCTCTGGGAATCGCACACCCAACCCTCCCCCCCGGTGTCAGACCAATCAGCCGGCCGCCCCGCGCATACTCAATCAGCGCCATTGATCTCATTTCACTATACACAGAGTCAAGTGGGAGGTCCGTCACATTTTACAATAACGACCAGAGTTTGAGTTTAAATCTTTAGGAGCTCTGCAGTAATCAGAGCTATCTTTATTCAGTGGGATGTGTCATGTAAAATGTACTTTATGTTTTAGCGTTGGTCCTGCATCTAAAACAGTCAAGTATTTCGCTTCATTCATATAGTTTGGAGTGATCCTGTTCACTTTGGTCATTTCTTCTTCTACTGCTGAGGCTCTGATCTGTTCCCCCTGGATAACGTTGCGTCTTAGATGGAATATACAGTATATATCCCATCACACATGACTTGAACCCTGAGGCTATGGACACTTTCTACGCCCAAATGAAACTAGGAAAATTGATTTAACTGATCAGAAACTCACTTAAGTTGCGCAGAAGGTGCGAAGTTCAGGAATATTTGCGAAGCAAATTGCGGATTATTGGAATAGTTGGGGGGAAAGTTGCAATGCCGCACTGAGTTCACGGAGTTTGCTCGATTTTGCGTTAATAGTTGCAATCATAACATCACGAAATCCTGGAGGGACTGGTAGATGTTTGTTAAGGGCCTGTCACAATTGGTGCATTGACCACAGCGATTTTGTCCCCCATTTATTCTGCACCAAAATTGAAATTGCCATCAGCCGCAAAGATCGCAAAGTAGACTTTTAAGAAATCACAGTCACAACAGAGTACGGGCTGCGACTGGATGCGGTTGATTTGGATAGTGTCCAAGGAAGAGAGCGAATGGTGAGTGGCTGGGCAGAGGCTGGTGAGCGAGTGTTTAATGGGCCACAGACATTGATTGCGGACAGTGGTGCGGACTAGTGTGCTGCAACCCAACGGAGGTCCGACGGGACCCGTCAGACCCCGACGGGCTCAGTCGGGCTCGGACAAATATTTAGAACTTATTTTTGGGCGTGGGTCGGACATCAGTGCGTTAAAACAAATGACACTGGTGAAAAAGTAAAATGGGCCTGTTTAGTTGACGCGACTTGGCGTTCGTTTTTGTGGGGGGAATAATAAATAATAAACTGGGCCGGCGGTGCACGATGTTGCTGCCCCACACATGGCTGGGGGCATTAGCGCACCACTGCTTTTACGCACCAAGCCTCAGCAAGACCTCGAGCTCAGACCCTGCTCCGTGGAAGTGACCAGCTTCTGTCTGACTAAAAGGAGGGAACGTGACAGTCCAGTACTGTCTGTGCAGCACTTTAAACACATGATTTATCCATTTATCAAAAATTAAATATAACACGCAAGTCCGTGTTGAAAGAGAGAGGGCAAGCCTGGCTCTTTTAAGCAGGTTAATGGGTTCTGTGAAGCACACGCATCACAGAAATGTGGGGAAACTGTGTTTCAAAGCGTCTCGGTGTGCGTTCGCTTTAAGCACACGGACTGACAGAAGTTTTGACAAGTATTGAATTCACCTGCGCTACGAGGTAACAGCGGGTTTACGAGCCCCCCCATGCCCCTCCAAGGGCTGGGCTCGGACAGAACCAAACGGGGGAAGAGGAAACAGCGTCTAGCCTCTATATACCTACAGCAGGGATCACCAGTCTCTCACCATCTGCGTGACTGAGACAATTTATCTTTCACCATTCTCGCGACCGTAGCGGCCTGCTGCAGCTATATTCAGTCGCAATCGACCTCCACTGAATTTTGTGCATGCATGACATTCAGCTGATGATCCAACTGCACCTTTTCATGCGGTCAAGAGCGGTCACTCGTGCAGATGCCTGTGCGCTAAAAGAGAGTGATCGCACGACCTTCATATTTTGAGGCCGCAAACGATAGTGCCCGTGCGCCAATTGTGACAGGCCCTTTAATGAAAAAGAAAGAGGCATCTGAATCTTAGTTAACTCTAAGGGAAAATTATTTTTAGTTGAAAGTATCATCAGCCGAATTGTCCTATGCGAAGAGGGAAAGTCCGTCTGAAAGCTACAGCTCCAAGTCTCTATACTGAAGGAACTTCTGTAGGGGCCTTCACAGAGGAATTAGTGAAATGGAGGTTTTTGGAAAGGGCTTAACTGTTCTGATCTGCGGCTGCTGCAGTCGGTTCAGCAACGCTATTTGACGACCTGAACATCCTGAATGACCAGGTTGTTCCATCAGTGGGTTTCGGGCATATTCCAAGATCACAATGCTAGGATTCATGTGGCTCACGTTGAAGATCTTTGTGCTGGAGAAGGCTTTGCCACACAAGTTCTCAGTGAGAAATGAATGCGACGCTGGACTTTGTAGATGTTTATTGAAAGGTGGAACGACCATTCGAGCGTGTGACCTTTTCTGTGTGGCGACAGGGTATGTGCAGTAATGATGGATATTCTTTTACCCCGATCACTTGGTGTTCTGTGCGCGCCAACCAGCAAATTATGCTTCCGATAATATGATTGTTCTCGTTGGTTTCATTAAAGATTTGCATAACATGAGACCGTCTTTTGAATGGCTCTTTGACTTAAACGCATCCCAAAGACTCGGCTCCCGTTCACGGCCAGACACGGCAGTGATAGTATTGATTTTTCAGGCAGTGGTCGATGTGGGGAGCTAGTTTTTTCCCTTAACAACTTTCCATGTATAAAAATGACAAAATGCCTTATTTTTATATCCGAAAACATAAAATGACAGAAAACTTGCAATACATTTTTTCTCTTTCCTCTTAAGAGCCACACATCCCATCACCAATGAAATCCCTCACAGCGAGCCTGAGTCCACTCTCCAGACGGTTGTGGAAGAGTTTGCAGCGAATGGAAAAGCTCCTGTAGCGACCGTGGCTTTGACACGTTAATGAATGTTGCTCGTGTCGGACGCTCGTGTTTTTGCACAATGACACGGCCATGTGACCCGAGAGCGGCAGAGCGTCTCTGTCATTTCACATTCACCGTCACACACTCACAATGACATTATACATGAACGGACAGGAAGCAAACGCAGCTCACAAGTTTGAGTTTGACAAAAAATAATAGTTTTTGTTCCACATCTTGTACAAAACAGTATAACAATGTTGATTCAAAGCAACTTATTTTGTTAAAAGTAAAATTTCGTTTCACACTTTTGCATGTTGGGTTTGACGGGAAAAGCATTGGGCAGAATTGAGAAGTTAAAATGACTGGAATTAAGTTGAGTTTTTTAGCTTAATTGGAGTAATTTAGGTTGAAATACGTTTTTAGTGGTAGGGGAAACCAGAGTACCTGGAGGAAACCTACACAGACACGGGGAGAACATGCAAACTCCACACAGAAAGGTGGGAATCGAACCCGGGACCTTCGAGCTGTGAAGCATGATCGCTAACCGCTGTGCTGCCCCTTTTTTCGGTGCTGTTCTTTCATTTCATTGGCATTTGTTCCTTACCTACTCCAATTTACATTCAGAAAATGTCACTTGTTTTCAGATTCATTTTTGGACTGAGGTTTAGCAGGTTTTGTACATAATCCCAATTCTTGATTTAAAATGGCCCGGGGACGTCTGTGAGTTTTATGGGCATTCGGATCAGCAATGTCAGTGATTCACTCATTTTCAGACTTTTTTTCTGGAAATGATGGACAGTTAAAGACACTGAATGATGACACCGAGCCTGTTACGAGCGCTGACTCTCAGGTCAGTTCATGAGCTTTGCTTTAGAGACAAAAGCCGTTCCATAAACTTATCTTCTGGAGGGGGTTCCAAATTGCAGTTTAATTTTTTAACCCCATGCGGTCCATGCTCGCACCATCTACAACAATGCCGATTTTCGGAACAGAAATTTAAATCTTGCCTAGGGCTCCAAATTGGCAACGGTCGACCCTGCTCTTCTCATTAAACAGCAGTCTCCTCCTACTCTGTCTGAACTTAAACCAAACGCCTCCAAACTTTACCTCGGAGCCGCCACATTGGTCTGTTTAACGTTACCGTGACAACAGCGCCGTGCTTCCGGTTCACGTCTGTTGTAGTTTTTTCTGTTTTTACACTTTTAAACTGGATATAAAACAGCATTTGGGCTGGAGTAATGCTTTGATGCATGATATTCTTAATATTGCTTAACCTCTACAAGGAGGTATACAGGCAAGACTCACAGCAAAGCCACACATGCCTTCTGTCCCTATTAGTGTTCTGGCTAATGGACGTTCACCGGAGAATAAAACAGATTAACTGCTAAGCTCTGCCCAGAGGATGGTGAAAGACGGTTGTGGAGCGGAGGGAGCTGCGCAGGGGGAAGAGGAAGGAGGAGGTGGAGGAGCTGACCAGTGCAGGACACCACGCTCTGAAACAGGGACAAACCCAGGAGGCGCTGCACTGTTTCAGAGGATCAGAAGAAGATTGAAGGCAGCCAGGTTTCCTACGGGTGCTATGGTTTTCCCGGCCTCCAGGTCAGGTTGACCCACAGTGGCAGCGCGGCTCAGTCGCAGCGGCTCAGAACTAACACCTGAACACTATTTCGTTGTACACTTGTGCAATGACAAATAAAGCACTTACTTACTTACTCTTAGTATTACCCAGGTTTAAAAGCATCTTGACTGGAGAGTTTATAGGCTATAGGCCAGTGTTGCGCCTCATTTGAAAGCTAAGACCAGCGCCGTGGGAAGACATTTTAGTTAGGGAGTGCTGAGGGATAACGTTTACACCAAAACCCCTTTTTCTGTGCATATTTCCTATTTAATAATATTGCCTGCAGTTTTCAAACTATCCACCAGGGGGTGCTGCAGCGCCCTCAGCACCCTGGGTTCCCACAGCCTTGGCTAAGACCTACACCTACAGGTGGTGGATGGATGTTTACTGGTTAAACACGGACATAAACAAGACGTTTTAAGTCGATATTGTCCATATTTAGACTTCAAGTTAAAAACTTTCCAAACTCTGACATGTTCGGTCACACGGGTCTAGACTCACCGGACGACCTCGGAGTTGACAGAATTACCCTAAAGGTGAAAATCGGGGGAATTTTTACCGTCTAAATCACCAACAGAATCTCCGAGGACGTCAGTCACTTCAACGTTTTACTCGAGGTCATTCTAATGATGTTTTTTTGTAAAGGATATCGCATAATAACTGCTCTCTCTGCGATTGGCTGATGAGTAGCTCTGTGGAAGTAACTCATCTCTTTATTCCCCTCATCAAACTACCACGCTCACAACAGGCTAATGAGAAAAGGAAGCGAGTGCCTGAAACGACCCTCCAGAAACGAGTTGTTTTGAGTTTCGTTGCAAAAGCCGCCGTCTGTGGCCTTGGCGCGCCCGCGTTGGTCGGTTTCTGGTGGGAGCAGGTAGCGCTTGCGCTCCGAGCCAAGCGCGGGATTGTCAGCAGATGCAAGCCAGTGGCGCCGCCGTTTCAAATACATTTCTCTCTCCCCCTCGCTCCCGCTCGCTCCCCCTTCCGGTTTCTGTTGGTCACACATTTTGCGCCCGAGGGCCTTGAACACCAAAGGTAGAGCGGGGGATGAACACAGCTGCAGTGGAGAAGTGGCCCCGGGCGAAACGGGAGGGAGGGGGACGGAGAGAGGGGGAGAGAGAGGGATGTGATGAGCGGTGACTGAGCTGCGAGTGAGGGACGCACTTCAGAGACGCCCCACAACCCAACATCTGCCGCCAAGTTTTACGCCAAACCAACGGGGACGAGGCGAGACAGAAGAGAGAGAGAGGAGAGAGGGGAGAGGAGGAGGAGACACAGAGGAGAGAAAGAAAAGAGTCTCCTCTTTTCTTTGGAGGAGTGGAAGAGGGGACAAGGAGGAGACCCAGGACAGAAAGAGGAGAGACAGAGGAGAGAAAGAAGAGAGGAAGAGAAGAGACAGAGGAGAGAGAGAGGAGAGAGAGAAGGGGGGAAGAGGAGGGAAGGAGGAGAGAAAGGAGTGGAAGAGGGTACAAGGAGGAGACACAGGAGAGAAAGAAGAGAGGAAGAGGAGAGACACAGGAGAGAGAGAAGGGAGGAAGAGGAGAGAAGGAGGAGACACGAGAGAAAGAGGAGAGAGAGGAGTAGAGAAGGAGGAAAGAAAGAGGAGAGAAAAAAGAGAGCGGGGAGAGACAAAGGAGAGAAGGAGGAAAGAAAGAGGGGAGAGGAAGAGGAGAAAGAAAGAAGAGAGAAAGACGAAACACAGAGGAGACAAGGAAAAGAGACAGGAGGGAAAGAGTAGAGAGAGGAGTAGAGAAGGAGGGAAAAAAGAAGTGAAAAAGGAGAGCCGGGGGAGAGACAGAAGAGAAGGAGGACAGAAAGAATAGAGAGAGAGGGGAGAGGAAGAGGAAAGAAGGAGAGTCTGGAGAGCAAGAGGAGAGAAAAAGAGGAAACAGAGGAGAAAAGGAGGAGAGACGGAGAAAGTGGAGAGGAGGAGAGGCAGAAGAGATAGAGGAGAGACGAACGTACTGGTTGTTATGATTTACGTGATGAATTAAACTTTAGGATTCAGAAACATAGCACAACTTTGAAAAGTTTTAGCCCAACAGTTATTGGTGTACAGTTGTGGAATAAACTGGAGATGGATTTGAAACGATGTCCAAACATCAACCTGTTCAAATATAAATATAAACAAAAGACTTTTGAAATATACAGACAAGAAGAAATGCGTTGCCACTAGGGGGAGCAGTGGGATCAATTATGTGTATTGTTTCCTCTATAATCTGGAAGAGTGTTGCTGCTTGGAACGGTTGTCATTCTATTGCTCAAATTCACAAATGGAGAATTAGGGTTGGCAGGTTATGGATCTGTTGAGAGGGACCCTCCCAACGGGCTCTAAACCTTGTCTTTTAATGCACCACTCAGCATAGGAACATATTCTACAAAATCAGCTGTTAGGGCAGCCG
Organism: Proterorhinus semilunaris; assembly: GCA_021464625.1. Taxonomy (NCBI): domain Eukaryota; kingdom Metazoa; phylum Chordata; class Actinopteri; order Gobiiformes; family Gobiidae; genus Proterorhinus; species Proterorhinus semilunaris. Next base: position 34,513,315 of record CM038345.1, on the reverse strand, counting down.
TGTGGGGGTTTGTTGATTGGGAGTTACTGCTCTCTTCAAATGGCCCGCTCTACACTCTGGCTTTTTAATGCACCACACTATGCAGGGCCACAGCATACTTCACATATAACTCAATTAAATAAATATATAATAATAATGATTATGAAAATTACACCCAAATTAAAATTATACTGAGAATGGTAATGACAACTGGGAAGTATCAAGATCTCGGAGTATAATACCTATTAATGTACCTTCATAACATAAAAGTAACTCTCGGTTATCAAGGGTAAAAATCTGAAAGAAATATATTAAGGATCACATTTTTATTTTATTTTGACTGCTTTGTACTAGACAGCGTACATGAAAAAAGATTGTTGTTGTAGCTGTGCGTTGTTTCAATTAATTGTATAAACAGTTCATATATTTTTTTTTGTAAGTTTGTAAGTTGGTCTGTACGAATGTAGCTGCTTGAAATGTTTTGTAATGTTCTTTTTTTATTTATTTTATTGCACTTGGGGGTGGGCACTCATAAGCTTTTGCTTCAGCCCACTCCTTTTGAGCACTATGTGTACTGCTCAAATAAACAAATAAACTAAACTAAGACGGAGGAGAGAGTGGGGACTGGGTCACCTTCTGTGGCCCATAGTCACAGAAACTGGCTGCTGTGCATTTGAAGAGCGGCCCGGCTTTACTATTATAGAGACGCTGCAGGTGAAAACTTGGATTTTTCAGGCAATGTTTAATCTTTAACATCCTAGTTTTCACATCAGTAACATTCCAAACTCCCTCTTTACAGTGTCGCTTTGAGCCGTAGATTTATCCAGGAAGTAACTCCAACATGGCGCCGCTCCCTGGTCTTTCCCACGAGATGACGCTGTAATCCAAATATGGTCATTTCCTTTGTGGGAGACAGCAGCGGCTAAAGACGGGAGGAATATACACAGGACGCATGTGCGGACAAGGGGACTAAACTTATTTAATTCCTGCCTGATTTATTGAGCTTTGAACCCCAACAAACAAGGAGAAATGCGAATGTCTAAAAGTAAATCCTTTTCTCACCTCACAGCCATGTTGTATTAATACATGGAACGTCTTTAAATGTGCGGTCTGAACGCTGCACATATGAGGGCCGTCTTCGCGTCGAGTCGTGCGTCTCTTGGTCGTTCGCCTGCAGCAGATTTCTCTCGTCTCTCACACCACACTTGTTCTGTGAAGTCCATCCGAGGCGCCTCCTTCCGCACCTCGCCACAAACCCAAGCTCTGCCCACCAAAGCCTTCACTCTACACGGCCGTCCACTCGCTCGTGAGAAGGTATTCAAAACTGAGAACTGCGTTTGTATTGTGCATAACGGTATCGACACATGGAAGCTGTGTTTCGCTTTTTTTTTTTTTTAAGCTCGACTTTACACTTTTGACAAATCCAGGTTTTTCCGATGAAGACGATTAAGTGCAATAGTCACTGCACTCACCAACGGCTTTGTGTGAAATAAGAGAAATTCCTGCAGCAGGAAATAGATTTTAATCAAAGAATCAAAGAACTCCAGATCATGAAACAAAGGAATAATCTTAGTTAATCGTTTTCATTCATTTGGGGAATTGTAACTTCCAGGGTCATTTTCTCAAAAAAATCCTTTTATCCTGGAGCATCAACAAATCATAATTCATTCATCAGGTTAATTTTTTCTATAATTATTACTTTTACAACATACGTTTAAGGGGCAAAAATGAAAAAAGTTTAGTATAGGGCCTTTAAAGTAGATCCTATAGACCCCACATTATCCAGTCTTTTTTTTCATGCCTATTTTCCAGGCTGATTTCTTGAGCTTTAAACCAATAGCAAAGACAAAACATAATTTAAGTAGAAAGTATACAGTACTAGTCAAGAGTTTGGAAACGCTAAAGGCCATTAAAGAATTAATTTAAAATATTTAACTTATTTGGAGTTATTTCCTGCATAATCCCATGTGTTCATTCATAGTTTAATGTCTTCTGTGAGAATTACACGAAAATAGTTTTGAATGTAAAGAAAAGCTGATACATAACAAGTTTTGACCTGCAGCATAGTTTATTTAAAAGATATACACAATTGTTTTCTCTAATTTGTCAACATGGCTTTGTTTATTAGTCAAATTTTGTCACCAAAAATATATGTAGGTTTTAATAATATTAAATAATATGCTTTATTTCCATGAAAACCTTGCAATGTTTTGTAGGGAAAAGTTCCAAAGGTGTAAATTTAACTGCATTATTTCCTGTTGAATTCCTTACTACTTTGCCAACTTTTCCACCGTTTGTCTTTGTTGCTAGCACTGTCAACTGTCCAACCGAGACAGAGAGGAAACCATAATGTCCCTGAACGCGTCCAGTTCTTTGTTTATATTAGACCCCCACAGGGCTGTGAAGCTGCGACGCGTTCAGGGCCCTTTTATACGGCTCTGTTTACAGCAAGGATCAATGGGAAATCTGCTGCTCGCTGTTTAGCCTGGGACCAAATGTATGTCATACCATTTACACACACGTCGACTCGCTGCGCACACGAGCGGCCGACTGTCACCGGCTTCAGCTGAACCGAACGCTCTGTGCGTTTGAAGACAAAGCGGAGCAGATGCACCATTATGGTATGGCCACAAACCTAATCGTAGGTTTCCCCTACCACTAAAAACATGTACAGTAGGTTCCTCTCTGAAGCCAGGACTCCCCTGAAAAAGAGATTCTTAATCTCAGTGGGACTTTCCTGGTTAAAGAAAGGTCACTTATTCATCTCAAATACTAGTCCTCAGAGGCACATTACATTTTACTTCAATAACTAAAATATTACATACTAACATACTAACATTGCTTTGTATAGTACCATATGCCTTGTATGATAATATGACGGGATATTAACTTATAACCACAGCAACAGGTGATATCATTGGTACAAATCGTTTTAGTTAGTCTAGTTAATAATTCTCTCTGATAGCTATTATTATTATTCGTTTATTTGATATGGACATAACAACTGCATTGGACAAACCAGATACATTGTTTTTCGTGTTATAGCAAAACTGCTAATTTGCAACACTTGTCCATAGGAGGCTACACATTTCACAAAACACAATATAATACAATACACATTACAATATTTAAAAGGTAAACAATACACAACATCAGTACATTTCATACAGTGTTACCATGTGAGCAACTTTGACTTGACTTTAGCCATTGTTTCAGACCTCTGTAAAAACTGTTCATGTCGGTCTGCAGTTTTAAATTAGTGGACAGAGAGTTCCATAGTCTGGATCCATTAAAAGAGAAACTGGACTGTCCAAAAGATTTTGTGAATTTTGGGAGAACACAGTCCCCACTCACCGAGGCTCTGGTGGAGGGTCTGCGTGAGTCCTGACGCCGAACAATTAGAGCGGAAAACAGCGGCGACACATGACTGTTCAAACATTTAAAAACCAATTTCAGAATACTAAAATGTAAAAAATTTTCGAAGGTAAAAAGATTATGTCTATGGATGATGTCACCGTGATGCCATCTCATAGGTTTTCTGTCAAATACCTTGACTGCCTGTTTGTACAATGAAACAACCGGCTTGAGAGTGGACGGGGAGGTTTGTGACCATGATGTGACGCAGTAGGACAGATGTGAAAAAATCATTGCATGCATGTATAACAGGGCGGCCTGATGGGACAGATCCCTCCTGATAAAACGAAAACAATTCAAGTTGGATTTGACCTTTTTACAAACATTTTTGACTTGACTTTGAAATTTAAGGCTCATTTTGTTTCGTCTCTCGAATGAAAACACCACATGACTACACAGAGCCAAACTACAATGTCTAAAAAAGAAGAATTCTCTTGCTGGATGCTGTACTCCAGTAGCTTTAACTTGGAGAAGGAGCTAGCCTCATCTTCTGATGTGGACACAATGGAGGCCAAGCTTCTGAACAGCAAAGAGAAGCTTGCGTCTCAAAAGGTCTTGGCGGCTAACCTCGAACAGAAGGAAAAAGGTTTGCAGGAGGAGCTTGCTCCTCTAAAAGAGCAGGTTTCCAATGAGAGCAAGCTTCGACTTCGACTTGGTCATGCACACATAACAAATGAAGTCTTCATTTTCAGAAGAAGTGATCGCTGAACTTCAGATGACAAAAGAGGAGCTTAAGTCAGCTCAGCCGCTGACCTCAGTGGTTGAAGCCTATGCAGGACAAGACAGGTCATCTCGAGGAACAGGTTGCCACAGAGACCACACTTAGACGAAAGAAAGAAAATGAGAAGGTCACGATGTGGTTTAAACTAAAGCTTGAAACAGTTTCCCAAACCAGAGCAGCAAAAGGCAGAGAGCAGACTCTGACTTCAAAGAACTGGAGGAGCTCAGGCAGCTTAGACAGACAGACAGGGACAGATTATGCCATGGAAAACAAAGAAGGAGGGTTTTGACCACAAAGAGTTCGAGATCATCCAGCAGTATGAGACTGAAAAGCAAAGTTTCCTGTACAAAATTACTAGTTTGGGGGAAGTGCACAACAAGGAAGTATAAAAAGTGACGATCTTAAAATCAAGATAACGGCTAAAGTTGCAGAGATAGAGCCCCTCAAGGAACAGGACTCTAAAACGTCTAGAACTTTGAAGAAGTTGCTTGAAGCTGCCAGCCAGGCGGTCAAGGATTGGGAGCTTGAGAAGCAATCACTCCTGAAGGAAACGGAGAAGGTGAAAAATGAGTTTCAGGACGAACTTTAGGCCAACATTGCCAAAAAACAATCCCTGACTGGAGCAAATGATCACAAAGGAAAAGGCCTCAGACGAGCAAGCCATGGCTGAACTGTTGAAGGAGAAGGCCCATGAGCTGAACATGGTGCTGGAAAGGAAAGGGGACAAGATCACGCTGCTGCAGGAGAAGGTTAACGTTTTGTAGCAGGAGCTGGAGAAAAGACGCAGGAAGTGGTACAGAAAGCTGCTCTCCTCTTACTTTTCTTAGAGTGTAAATCAAAAGAATGAAACTACCATAGGGATTCTTTAACAACCTCTGTAGGTGCTTGATAGGTCTTTCTTTCAAAGGTGTTTCCTTGTTGTCTCCAGGAATATTTTGGTAATTCTGTCAAGTTGAAATGTCAGAAGATGTAATGTCCAATTGAAATCCGTGTTACAGTAATGGCTTTTTATTTTTCATAATGGACAGTGCTATGGTTTTTATTGTCTGGGTTTTTAACGGCATTTCTCCACATTCCTACGCGTATAAACGTCTGTTGTTTTCCCATGCACGCTATTTTATGTTCTTCTGCAAGGAAAAGAAAAGCCTAGCATAATGAAGCGAGCGTTGTCAGAGCCTGTTTCTCCTCGTCGCTTTGTTTAGCCTCCGTTAGCGCCGCCGTCTACCCCTTCCCCAGGCATTAGCATACCGCCGTGTCACATCCTAGAATTATTATCTCTCTCCGGCAAATGGCGAAACGCGGGGGGGGGGGCTCGCTTTAGCGCCGAAAACATTACTGTACGTGTCACGTTAGCGCAGTTATTGTAGCCGGAAAACGCCACAATGCGCTTCGAGAGAGCGGATAGTTCTCGGGAACAGATCTGCCCATTAGCAACAGGCATCTGCTCACTGTGGCTTAAACACGACCAGGATACTGGAGGGAGGGCATCTGACACGCAGGAGTGTAAGAGATCGAGATTGTGTGCGCTATGATCCGTGTAATAATTGCATATTCTCAATGAATGTTGTGCTAACATTTTGTAGCTAGGCAGGTTATGGATCTGTTGAGAGGAATCCTCCCAACGGGCTCTAAACCTTGTCCTTTAATGCACCACACAGCATAGGAACATCATCTACAAAATCAGCTGTTAGGGCAGCTGTGTGGGGGTTTGTTGAAGGGGAGCTACTGCCCTCTTCAACTGGCCCGCTCTACACTATGCAGGGATACATCATACTTCACATATAACTCAATTAAATAAATATATAATAATGATAATAATAATAATAATGATTATGATAATTATACCCAAATTAAAATTATACTGAGAATGGTAATGACAACTGGGAAGTATCAAGATCTCGGGGGGTATAATATCTATTAATGTACCTTTATAACATAAATAATATATAACGTAACTCTCGGTTATCAAGGGTAAAAATCTGAAAGAAATATATTAAGGATCAAATTTTTTTTTGACTGCTTTGTTCTAGACATCGTACATGAAACACGATTGTTGTTGTATTTGTGCGTTGTTTCAATTAATTATATAAACAGTTCATATATATATATATATATATATTGTAAGTTTGTAAGTTGGTCTGTACGAATGTAGCTGCTGAAATGTTTTGAAATGTTCTTTTTTATTTTATGTGTTGATGTGATTTCAAAGTAAAAGGGGAGGGGGGAAGCAGGCTAATTGGGAGTAAAGCGCGACGGCACAAATAACAACAGACAAAACGTTTCAAATTGATATCTCTGAATTCACGTTTATCCCCCTGCCGCGTTTCCCCTTAAACCGTGTCACTCTATTTCAGCGGATCTCGTGTCGGACGTCCGGTGTAGCGTTGTCCGCTCCTATTTAATTTCTTTCACTTAATCTCCGTGTTGCGGCTAACTCGTCTACAGCGTATCGCATCCAGTGCCTTCATCCTCATCATCGTTGCGAGTGCGTTATAAACCGTGCCACTCTCCCTCAGCCGATCTCCGCCTGAGCCGCCTGCCGCGCCCTGACAGTGCAGCTCATTAGCCGTATATCGCCGCGCCCCTCGTTAGCCGCCGCCGTCGTCTGCGTGTGACAGGTCATTCTCCTCCGTCCGCCCCAAAGAGAGGTGACGTACCGGCGCCCCCCACCCCCCGACCCGCGGCCCGATCCGGGGGGAAAAGCATCGGGCCGCCGCGAAACTAGGCCAGACGTCCGCGCGAGGCCTGGTGTAAATTTGTTAATGGCCTCCTCCCAGTTAATCCCCCACCCGCTCCACCCCGCAGAGAGAGGGGCTAACGGGATTACGGCGCGGAGACTAGGGGGGCCGCGGCGGTGGGGAAGTGTTTGGGGGGGGGGGGGGGGGGGATAATTGCGTTGGTGGGACGCGGCTGGTTTCCAGGGGCAGAGAGGACCTGGTGTAACGCGGATCTAATGGGGGAATCCGTACGAACCGATGTGGGAGAAGGACTCGATTTGTCCACGAGAAAGGGCTCCGTTTCTTTGTTTTCAAAGTGTTTCGTCTCACGTCACGACACTGATGGAGGCAGAGGCCAGACAGAGCAAGAGAAGAGCGGAAATGAATCATTTAGAGGTATCAATTTGGAACTTCTGCTGTTGACTACTGACATAAATATGAGGGGCAAATCTTTTGCAAGTTTTCCATCATGTCATGGTTTTATATTAGAAGAGAAACTTCTCACATCAATTACTTGAGGCAGGTGCGTAGGAGATGAGGGAAAATCCCAGTGTACAATAATAAAAATTACTTCCCGCACACTACCAACCTTGCAAAAGTAGTTTATTAGGATATGGTCAACGTTTCGGTCCTGAGACCTTCATCAGGCAAATTGCTGAAGAGCTCCAGGTGACCAGTCTTAAGTAGGGTGTGACTGGCACCCATGGTTTTATATTGAAAAAAGGCATTACATTTGTTTTCATGAGCTTTATACCCCTTTTTCTTAGGTTAATAAATGATCCCTGACTTACCCACTGAATCGGGTCATTAATCTGTCAGTCACTTCATTTACATTTAAATAAACAAGAAACCATCCTGTTCCAAAAGTAATAAATCAACCCCAAATCTATCTTTAATTTAATCTAGTTGAATAATCTCTAATTTATCATTATGGAAACGAACATTAAAAGTAATCTATTTGTGTGAGTGTTTGGTCCAAGTGCTGCCCTCTACTGTTCATTATTGGCCTCTATTGCCTGTGAAAACAGTCGGAGCACTACTACTTCATTAATATCCGTGACGTTGGTCGTTAATATGCATGACGTCATCAAAAGCATCGATATCGGAATGAAAAGTGTCGCATCGCCACGCAAAATATCGCGATACATCATAAAAAGCGATATATTGTCACACCCCTGCTTGCTTCTCCGTTTTAGTTTAGGACACAGTATAGATTTAATGTGACTGGTGTTCCTATTCAGTGGTAAATAAGTTCACCCAAAGTAATCAGTATTCGAGTATTCTGAGTGGACAAAGTATTGGCCAGTATTCAGTATTCTGACTCTTGCTGCGATTGACTGCCCAACGCTAACTCAAAATCTTTAAAAAATCTATTTACGCTAGACACTGTCAGTCCCCAAAGGAAAATGGCAGAAGACGCCGGAGTCTTAAAGCGCAGTTGGAAGTCTCATGTCGCTTCTCCGCCTGTGGTTTATCGCTTTACACTTTTGTCTTTCTTTGTTATTTAAAAAAAACAAAAAAACAAATGCGTAGAAACTCAACCACCATCATTCGAGAGAAGATCCCGGGCTTTGAGGATCTGACACTCGACGCACATCGAGGCAAAACACAAACACGCCCCGAACAAAATATTTTGAAAAAGGAGTTTGCGGAGAAACCCTAAAGGTTTTTTTATTTTTTTTTATTTATGGGAGCAAACAGGAACCGGCGCCACGCTTGGAGCAGCTGCTACAGAGAAAACACGAAACGGCACGCGGCGCTCGTGATGAAGAATGACACCGAGTGGATTTGAGCGAAATGAGATTTGAAAAGGAGTCCGTTCAGTCGGAGAACAGAAGATTATAATCCAGCAGCAGATTCAGATAACGACGTTAAATCGCAAAGACAAACACGGGCTCGGGGATTGTTTTTTTTGGATGATTCTTTTAGAGCTCACATGTATTATCCGTGTGAGGCGCTATTTTAAAGGTCACAACAACAGGCAGATACAGCACAAAGCCTGTGGTCGCCTGCTTTCATTTCTTTCTTTTGTGCTGTGCTTAAATGTCTACTTATACATTATTCTTAGAAACAAAACAAAAGACAAAATTCATTTCACTAGCAGGAAGCTAGCGTTTAATCTTCTGGAACGTTAGGAACCCCCGTCATAAAGAACCAGACGGACATTGACCCACCAGGTCAAAAGCACGGGACTGTTCATGCTGCGCAACTGTTTTGTATTTTTTCATTCGGTCTGAAGTACTTTTTCATGCCATGGACCGCCTAATGTGCCTCACAGCGACACCAAAACACACACAAAACAGACGGGAATTGTATTACAGCGCCATCCTGGTCACAGTCTCTCGTGCTACACGTTGATACCCAGTATTTGGGAAAGACCAGGAAACGGCGCCATGTTGGAGTTATTTCCGGGAAAGACCTCTGACTCAAAGCGACAAAACGTCCGAGAATAAACATCGCAAAGGGAGAGTTTGGTTGATTGATCTTAAAAATCAGCATTGATTTCTTCCGTTTGTCATTTACAATTTGAAATGATGTCTCTGTACTAATTAAATAGTAACAATGAAAGCTCTCCTGCTGGCAGTTGTTGGAATAACTTAATTAATAACAAACTTTCTGTTTCGATTCATGGCGTGGTTTACACCTTCAGCGTGGACTGAAACACACTTTTTGAACGATAGGGCTGCGAGATTAACCTTTAAAAGTGAACAAAAACATTGTCACATAATCGCGGCGAAAGACGAGTTCATTTCATTTTCATTTTTTTTATTTATTTCATTCAAAAGTGACATCATACATTCACCACAAGACCGCCAATCCAACATAGCATGAATGAAACAGAGCAGAGGAGAAGAACAAGTCTTATAATATCTGCCCCTTTTGTTGCTTCACACTTTACATGCTGTCTTTTAAAATATGTGCACATATAGATATATATATATATACATACATATGGTTACAATCATATACATATTTACAGTATTTTCTGATGTTTTTGTATTCTATATTTACTTATTTACAATGTATACAATAAAATACCGAACTGTCATATTCCTAAAATGTTTACAAATGGTCAAAAAAGAAACAAACCATATTCATGTTTGTTTGTTCAAATCAAATATCTCACACTATTCGTGTCCAAGTCTAATTTTCATACTTCTTTAACATTGCAGCTTTTATGTGTTTTTTGAACTCCAAGAGAGTTCCTGACACTTTCACTTTCCAATCAGATTTGTAGGTCTTAGCTTTCAAATGAGGCGTTACACCGGCCGAAACATGACCAAAAAAAAGTGTCAAAAAAGCAACAAAGATGAGACAAAAATGAAACAAAAGCATGACAAAAGAGATGAAAAAGCAACAAAAAAGAAAAGTTTTGTTGGTCTTAGCTTTCAAATGAGGCGGTACGCTGGCCTATAGGCTGTAACACTCTTGCACTCAGTTAAGAGAAAATAGCCTTGAAACAGTGTCAGAACTCAAGGCTTTTGTGTGAACAATAACTCCAGTATTTTCCATGAGCTTATTATTATGTCGACGCTGTACCCGCCCCCCCCCCCTCTCCCCCCGCGTGTTTCCTCTCCATTAGCCGCCGCCCGCTGTAGTATCTGGGTGGCCCGCGCTGGTACTTGCCCCCGCCCTTCGTGCTGTTTTTTGTTTTGCTGATCCCGATCCCTTGTGATGCCTCGCCGGCCCCTCCGCTCCGAACCTGCATATCCGCCGCGGTGTTTTGCCTCATGACGTATTAAGATCAAACGGCCAAACCGGTGCCGCGGACCAGAGCTTTAATTACGCTTCATCATTGTTAACGTCAGCGCTGCGCTCGGGTCGCCCCTGTCGCCGCTCTCCCCACCCCGGTTTGAGATGGACACTGGGAGGGAAGAGAGGGGGGGCGGGGGCGTGTCCTGTGGCGCGACGTCTGGGGAAGGACAGTAAGGTGGACGTCTTTCTTTAGGCACAAGAGGTGCGTATGTTGGGACCCTCAGCAGTGATACTTGATGTTTTGAGGACTTTTATGCATACAAAGGGCCAAAATAGCATATATTTGCAACAAAAGGTATATATTGGACAGATTTAACCAGCGCTTTATCTCAGGATCAGCTTTACCCAAATCTAAAAGCTTCTCGACTGGAGTTTATATCCTATAGGCCAGTGTAGCACCTCATTTGAAAGCTAAGACCTACCAAACGGATCTAAAAACACGTTGTCACTTTTTTTGACGTATTTTGGGTACTTCTTTGTCGCTTTTTCCATCACGTTTTTGTCGCCTGTTATTTTGACGCTTTTTTCAAGAAGCTTTTGAATTGAACCAATTCGTCCTGGAAGAAGTTAAAGTTTTTGAATGAGCCATTTTCAAAATAATTCTAAGATTTTTAAATTTCGCTTTGTTTTTTTGAGTTGAATTAATCGACCCTAAAGTTTAGTCCCTTTGTCTGCACATGCGCCCTGTGTATATTCCTCCCGTCTTTAGCCGCTGCTGTCTCCCACAAAGGAAATGACCATATTTGGATTACAGCGTCACGTGGATACCAAACCTGTATTTGTGAATGAATAAGTGTGGGAAAGACCAGTGTGCTTATAATCTCATTGTTTAAGAAGAGACCGTAAGGAGTGTGTAAACAAGCTTTCACTTTCAGTTAACAGCTCGCTAGGAAATCCATGGCACCGCGATGAACACACCTTAAGGCCAGAGCGGCCCAGAACGAGTCCGGTGATGAACTACAGGCTTTGTTCCATCTATGACGCAATGCAATCCAGGAAATATACTATAGTGAACGGCATTACTAAAAAAACTGCATGAATGATGCACAACACTAAGTCCAGACCTGTTTTTGACCAGTGAACAATGTCAAAACATGGTGACAAGTCGATTTTGCTTTGAGATTAGGTTTGTGATTCATATTTTCATATCAAGATGCAGTTAATACAACTTATTGGCTAATTCTCCAGCCACTGTAGGTTCTCATGACCAAAGAAATTTAATAATTGTCTAGACTACGAAGTTGGGACCTGCTGTTGCTCCTTGCATTAGATTCAATTAAAATGTACATTGTTTTTTACATAATTTATAGCCCGTAATGAGGAGATGGATGTGTTACCACGGGTCAAAGGCCTGGTGCCCGTGTGCGGTCTCCTTTAGGCCATTCTGGTTTATTCATTAGGTCCCAGGACTTGTTCAGAGTATCTACATAGAGGTGTGTAGTATTTATCTGTCAAACATGCTTTTACCAGTGGAGACACATGTTTGTGAATTCATTTACCTGATTTTATGGCGTTGAGATGTTGAACTCAGTCTGGGGTCCAACAAGCCACAGAAGCTACTATAGCGACAGTGAGCTGCAAGAAGGAGATGTAGATGAAAAGTTCATATGTTCACATTTGGTCTCTGGGCCATAGCTTGGCCGACAAGATAATCCACTGCCTGACCACAAAAAAGGTCTCACACACTCACCTTTAGCTTTGATCCCAGCTCATTCTCTCTGGCGTTGTTTCAGAAAGCTTCTGCAGCGGCCAAAGATCCAGAGTTAGATCTTGCATTGATGATGGGAGAGTGCGACCACCGCAAAGCCTTCTCCCGCACATCCCAAAGATTCTCAATGGGGTTCAGATCTGGACTCTGAGGTTCTCCCTGATCCACTTGTTCACCATGTGAGCCCCATGAATCCTGACATTATTATCTCGGAATATGCCCAAAATCCATTGACCTGGGCGTCAGCTGAACCTAGACCTGACCAATTGCAGCAGCTTCAGGGCAGAACAGTTGGATTCATCCAGGTAAACTACGCTTTTTTTGTGCTCAGGCAGTGTATTTTCATCTGTAAAAGCTGCTCCACATTGACCACTGCGTGAAAAATCAATACTTTCACCTGCCTTTCATCTCGCCTTTGGTTCCAACTTCTTCCTAACTTGCTTAAAGTATTTCATCACAGTTTGCAGGGATGAGTTTATGAAAAAGAGATTCTTAATCTCAGTGGGACTTTCCTGGTTAGATAAAGGTCAGACAAACAAATGAACACGTTTCACAACTTTCAGGGAGGGAATTGTATTCCACTGGGTAACGGAAAACAGTTATTTAGAGCAGTCATTTTGAGTAACTGTATTATTCAGTTATTCATTGTAGTGAAGCTTAAATCGTCAACTGGACGGCTTTTTCTAAAATTAAAGGAATACTTTGCAGAACTCAATAATAAACTTTTAGCTTCAACCAACAATGTGTTTGTCCACCATGTTTTTGTGTTTCTAATTAGTGGTAAATAAGTTCATAACGGACATTCCGACGAGTGTAGGCTACAGGATCTTAATCTGAACCCACATTTGTATGTAAATATATAATGCAAAATACTCTGATTGGACAAATTAACTGAATATGTTACAAAATACATTTTACAGCAAGTATTCACTATTTAAACGTATTCTCCCCAATACTGGCGACTCTACCACTGTAATGAAGCAACTGGCTACTTTTGATAAAACCGTTTGGAATTAAATGGCAGCACACTGAGATCTTTATTCATAAATGTTTTTTGTTTTTACCAAATAATGAAGGGCAAAACTATTATTATTTAAAGTGCAACATCTTTCCATGCACATTCATCACACATTTCAGTTTGTTCAGTAGCCAAAAAAAACAAAACAAAATATTCAAAATATTGAGTTTGTTTTGTCCACATGGCCCAGCTCTGTAAATGTTTAAAGATTTCCGCGAACGCACCGTGAAGCGCGGCGCCGCTCCCTCCTGATCTCGCGGCGTCTTTCTGTCTTTAAGTCAATTAGCCGGTGTCCTCGTCAGCCTCGTTAGCTCCTTCAGCGCCGTCACCAAACATGCTAATGCTAATCACTATGCTAATGAGTATGCTAACGAGAGAGCGTCTGCGTACGAGTGTGTCGGGGGACGCGTCGGGGGCTGTTCGACATGGCTAATCGCGGCGCGCTGGTGCGGAGTGACCTCTCGGCGACGGGCAAGGGGAACGCTTTGACGGGGAGCGAGCGGAAACATCAGCAGCAAACAAAAAAAAAGTATTGGTTACATTAAAATAAATTAGCATAAACGGCGGTGGAGTCAATTGATCGCATTGTAGGATTATGTCTCAATTTTTTGATATTTGAATAAAACCACAATTAATCGATTTTGTACCAGTGACTTAAAGTCACTGGTACAGTCACTTAAAGACCGTCACTTAAAGACCGTCTAAGCAGTGATGTCAAGAGGAACCGGTTTTACAATTACCGTGGTTACAAAAGCTCACAATGGTTGAAGAATTCAAGACGTCTCTCGAGCCGTAGCGTATTTGCAACGAACGCTGCCATTCTTCGGTAAAACGGCGTTCAAAGCGTTTTCAAAAGAAGAGTCCCAAAAGAAGCATGTGCTGCTGCGTTTTTTACGTCACGGCAAAAACGAAAGTGAAACTGTGTGAGTGCAGGGGAATCAGCCGAGAGTTGAATCAGAACTCTTTTGTAATTTAAGTACAAAAGAGCTCCAGTGTGACTGTGAATTTATCAGATACAGATCAGAGGAAGATCTTATCATAATGATATGCTTTTGCCCATTTATTTAGAAAATCTTTTTTTATTGTAATTTTTTTTTACACGCACATTTTCTCCAGTTCTGCTTTACCCAAATCTTAAAGCTTCTTACAGCCTATAGGCCAGTACCTCATTTGAAAGCTAAGACCTGCAAAACTGATCTTAATGGATCTATTCTCCTCGCTTTGTTGCCATGTTGTTGACACTTTTTTGTTGCATTTTCATCCTCATTTTTGTCGATTTTTCATCGCTTTTGTTGTCATAGGGTTATTGTGGGTTCATTTTCATCTTGTGTGTGTGTTGCTTTTTTGTTGCTCCTTCGTCACTTTTTGTTGCGTTTTCATCTCGTTTTTGTCGCTGTAAATTGGGTTTGAGAAATTGTCTTTATAATTGTGATAATCGTTAAAATTGTTAAAAACACAATATTTTTCCTCACAATAATCTTGACTCAAAAACGATTACCCTTTTTCCAAGTTCCAAATCGTGATATATTTGTTTTTAGCAATCCAATTCGGTTCATCAGGTCTTCTGATAGGTTTTATAAGAACATAGTGTCATTGCTGTGTGCTTATTTCTTAACTATGAAATATAGACACAGGGCTGACCATAAGAACATTTTGTCCTGGTCATTATAAAATCCTAGACCTTCAAAGAACCAGTAGGCCTCAATGTGCTGTACCTGGGACCTCCTGCCCCTTTCTCTCCACTAGTGGTGAGAAATGAAGCCTGTTAAGTTCGTTGACCATCTGAAAACAGGTTGGCAGTGTTGTTCAGGCTTTTTCCAGCTTCGTCTTCTGGCCAAAGTAACAATTTCCTTGGCCAGAATGGCGGCTATGCACGCTTTCATTACCTCGCGCATCGAATACTGTAATGCACTTTATGTGGGTGTGAACCACTTTCAATCGGCAGTGGGTGATGGTTCTTCAGCGGCTGGTCCTGGAGCTACGAGCCATCACTGTTTAACCTCTTAACCCCCACTTTGACTGAGTGCTTTTTTTTTTTTAACAGTTCGGCTTCATCCAAATCCAAAACTACAACTAAGCTTCTTCCTCGTGATGGTTGTCACATTCTCATCCCTTTCCCCCCTGGTTTTTCATCACTTTTTTGTTGCTTATTTATTTCTTTTTTCACATGTTTTTTTGATTTACATTTTTGTAGCTCGATCACAAAAAAGCAAATGCGGCCAAAATGCTACAAGAAAGCAATGAAAACGTGATTAAAAACTTGATCAAAATGTGGCCAAAAAAAGTGGGTCTAATATTGGACTAACTGAGTTCTTAACTTGGCGTACACTACGTCTTAACCAGAAAACACCTCATTTGAATGAGGCCTTACTTAGCGTAAATTGTTTGAAACTAAATTAAATACATTTCTATATATTTATTGCCCAGCCCTGAGCGGTTGCCGTAAGTGTTGTTGTCGTGTAGAAATCGTCCTCCCTCGCTGTGCCGTGCGGTGCATATGTGGATGCATTCAGACAATACCCTTCTGTCCGTGCGCGGGCCGGATCTGTATTATTTATTTTTTTTCGAGCAGAGCCTGGCGTTGCGCGTTGTTTCTCTCCGTCTGTTCGTCCTCTGAAGCACAGATGCACCATCGCCGCTCCGTCTTATGGCGTTAACCCGTCAGCTGCGTCCGAAACGCCGAGGCCTGCTGCGGATCTCTCTCTCCAAACCAAACCCCTCCCCTTAAGTTAGAGAGAAGCTTCATGCATCTCTCCATGAAGTGTGGGCTGGCGTTTTGAGTGCAGAGGCGGGTGGTGGATTGAATACGAAGGGTTAAGGACAGAGTGTGTTTTCCATGAGGCTATAACATTATGACATCAGGATAAAGGGGCGTATTATGCAACATTTGACCTTTTAGCTCTTGCTACAATGCTGTTCTATAATCAAAGGAGGCCTGGAGCCGTGTAACGACCCACTCGCACACCTTTGAGTCATTTTTGAATCTTTTCCAGCTCCTACGCTAAGCTCAATCCACTCGCCAAAGCTTCACTACAGCCACACGGGCCGGCTGTGTATTTCACTTTTTTTTTTCTCCTATGTGTTCAAACAGGTGTATAGCGAAAGGGAGCAAAAGGAGGGGGTGGGAGGGGCTTATGGTAAGATCGCTTGAAGATCAGGAAGGGAAACTACTGGATATTTAGTTTGCATTGCACAAGAATAAGAAATAACAATGTACTACACACAGTAGCCCAATTGAGATGGGTACAAAACCGGACTGTGCTTTTATTTTATTTTTTTTACAAATTCCAGTCTGATTAATTGATCTTTGAATTTAAAAAAAACGGCAATTTTTTTTGTTTTCATTTATTAATAACTGAACAAGATTGAAACAAATCTTGAAAAATCTGTCTAACTAATATGTCAGCAAAACAAAACGATACATTTATATCAAGAACATTATTTAGATGAAAACACAAAATTCAATGTATTTTTTATATCATTAATCTACAGAAAAAGTTTCCAATTGATGTATCTATTCACCATTAAAAAATATTAGAAGGCTATAAAAGTCTTAAAAAGTCATGAATAGGTTAGTCAAAAAAATAATAATAATAATTGATCCAAAACACATTGAAGTGAAGTTTTGTGCCTGGTGCAGTCACTGGTCTGTAATTATTAGTTATCACAATGGACCAAACGCGTCGCTCCTCAGAAGTTTACTGATATTTCCATCTCGGATTTGACAGAGAGGAGAGCGAGGAGCCAAGACATAAAAGAGGACAGCTGGCCATTTTGGTGGAAAAGAATCTCCACACTTTGAAAAAGCTCATTAATATTCATCCGTTTAACACTGCAGTTGGACGGGCCTCGCACAACTCCACAACCTCGCAGAATATCACAGAATATCACAGAATATCACAGAATGAAAGCCTTTCCGCACAACAAATACGAGAGTATTTCTGAATGTGGAGCGACTTAAAAGGCCGGTACCGCGCTAACCAGTGTGTTCCACTCGCTGATGTCACGAGGTGGTGCTCTCAGGCTAGTTTCGGGGTGTCTGGAGAGTTTCTTTATATGGGAACATGGGGATTAGCCTTTTAAATAGTGTGTAATAAACATGTGAATAATGTAAATCAGCCTGGAGTCTCTGCGCTGAAGGCGACAGTGTCTGTGTCCAACATATGTAAATAAATTAGCATGAACTGCACTGAGGCGAACGCTCACGGCACAAACAGAATCAGATCCACTGCAGAGTTTCAGAGGCGGAGTGGTTGGGGCCTAACACTGCCTCCATCTGCTCTTTTTACATTTCGTTGTCCACTTGTATCAAGACAATAGGAAGAAAATGTACGCAAAAATAAAGGCAACACGCTCTATTCTTTGGTTGGACGTAGTGTTTTTCTCGTCAACAAAGACTATAACGAGATCATGTCAGTGTAACGGTTTCCGCTGACGAAAATGTTAGAAAGTGAAGTAATCTGGAGGAATCTGTCAAAAGCTGTCAACCTAAATTAACTTGTTTGAATACTAATACTTAATTTGTTTTATAAAATGAAACCTGACTAAAACCTTTTACTTCCTTGAAAAAGGTTAGACAAAACTATTACAGATGGTTCTCTTAGTAAGACAGAAGGTTTGTTTACCTGCTTTACTAGTTTCAATCACTTCCTGTCGGATCGGGGTAGAGCTTCTCTGATCCAACGCTGAACAAAAACGCAGCATGGGATGAGAGAAGCCATGGAGATCTGGAAACGTGCATCAACATCTATGAACCGGGACGATGGAGCGTACACCTTATCCCACACCTGGGATGGCGTCCTGGAGAAGGCGTCCAAGACAAATCCATTTAAGCTGCCTACAACACGTCAATTTCCCCACCAGGTGACGCTTCTGAGGATGATCACAAGTGATCGAAACTAGCAAAGGAGGTAAACAAACCTCCTGTCTTTTTAAATGAACCATATGTAATCGTAAAAACAAACAAAAACACATTTAGGAATGACCAAAATGTGAGAGGGCAGTTGTTCTGCCTTTATCTTTGACCTTTGATTGGTTTTGTGTAACAAGCCAAATCTAGTCCAAATAAATGAATATAATAGTCAGAATGCACACTGATGTGTTGAATCCCGGTCCTGCTAAACTCTCCCTGTGTTTTCGCGGCGCAGGGTCTGGCGGGGTCTCTGGGCTTGGCCTAGGCTCGCAAGGGCCCTCCGCACGGCGCCAACATTCACGACTGCGAACCGCTAACGCCGCGCCGGCCGCATATGCCACGGCAACACGGCACCGCGGGCAAGAGATCACCGCGCCTCGTCTGCTACACGCGACCGGCACCAAAACATCGTCACCAAAACCTCCCGGATAACCACTCTGCCACTGCGGCGTGCCAAAACGAAAACATCTCAGCAGAGCTTTCAGCAAAGGCACAGTTTTGTCGACTAAACAAGACTACGGCTGTATATAAACTATCTCCTATCTGTCGCGCTCTTTAACTGCCTTTCTTCTCTCATGGAGTGTGGTCACATGACCTCGACTTATCATCAGATGTTTTTAATGTTCCGGTTTTGTCTGATCATATAAACAAAACAAAACCAAGAGGTTCTCAATGAATCAGCTGCACTCTCTCCCTCCAGTCCCGTCTTTAACCTCCCCCCAGAGCTCCCTGGTCCACGTCCGTGCAAAGACAGACCCAGGACGAGTAAATGACGGAATTACCCACGATGCTCCGCCGAGTGAATGAGCAAAACATTTGGCCCAAAGTGGACATTCAACAGAACAAGGCCCGAAATAAACCACAGAGGTCGCATACCTTTCATATTTCAGCCGCATTGTACTCAAAAACATTTCAAAGCACCTGCGCAGACATCGCCTCAACACGAGAAGTCAGATCCTTTATTGATATCCTCCATAAACAGGGGGTTAGAGTTTCCCGGTTTCTCAGTTACACATGAACACAGAAAATGCAAGTAAACATGTTTCCATGTTTCCATACAGAGGGCATTTTAATAATATATGAATATAAAAAGCTATAGAAAGCAGAACTAGAGAAACGTGCGATGCTTGAGCCGCAGTGTTTTTGGCGCTCTCTTAGTTTTAGTCTTTAGTCTTTTGGACAAAAATGCTGTGGATGAAGGTTGACGGTCGTATGAAGCTTTTGACAGTCACATTCCAAAAGGCAGAAATATCCTCTGACAAAACATTTCCGTCTCGCCATGTTTTGGTCGCTAAAGAGCAGTTTTTATCACCGTTACGTTATAGACCTGAAAAAAGGGGCGTCAACGAAATGATTTTGTATCGTCTTCGTTGACATAAACAACATTGCCGCGCGCACGTGTCTTCATTCACAAAAGAAGTAAAAGAGTTTTGGAGGACTCTATTTTTTCAGAAGACTGATCGCACCTGAACAGAGACACATTTAACCTGTGAATAACAAAACACAGAAACACTTAAGAGATTACAGCCCGCGAGTTCCCTGTCTAGGTGTCGGGAACAAGACAGTAAGTACACATGTTAGTACAGGTAATTACACAAGTGCGAGGTTTAATTAAGCTGTCCCAAGTGTAACTGTACAAGGTCTAACAAAGTTGTATTTAAAGTCATTTTTAATGCCCAAATAGTACGTTTTAACACCACAAATGCAGAAAAATTTGAGAATTGGAAAAAATGAGAAACTTTGGAGCAAAAAGACAATTCCATAGTTTTCATATTTTCAATGAACTTGTACGGTAAAAGAATTGTTGAGTAATATCATAATTTTCAGAGAAATTTAGATGTAATGCCAGTTTGAATCCAATGAAATATTTATAATACTTTGCTAAAATCTCAACACTATGTTGGAAAAATGACCACAGAACTCTCTTTTTTTAATGCTGTAAATATGTCCGTCCTCTGATTTACACAAAGGCTTCCTCTTCCCAAATATACGGCCTTGGCGGGTGAATTTTAAAAGTGATTTTACAGCAGAAATGGCGGCGTAAATTGGGCGCTGAGTGAAGGGGAGAGTTAGGAGGCGGTAAACCAACAGAATATGCTTATCAAGCTCATGCTAATATCAGCTGTAAATCCAACGTCAAGATGCAGACACAGGTTAAGGGGAAGCAGGGGAGAGTTATACCACGGACTGTTCAGGGAACGAGTGAAAAAAAAACACAATTAACAGTAGCAACCTTTTAGGGTTTCAATAAAAAATAAAATACAAATAATCACTTTGTTGGTTTGAAAATGCAACATTCCAGGAATTTTCAACATCAGAAATTTTCCATGGGAATTTATGTGAATAAACAGGGAATAAATATATCTGTAGGTAACGTCTTTACAGACATGAACAGCAGCACTGAAGTATCGCGCACAGAGAGAAGAATAGTGTCTAAGAAAATCATCATCGTCTCCATGTTTGACTCACACAGTGTTTTAGGCGTTTGAACGATGCAAAGGAGGGCTTTTGGAAATGGAACAGACTCATTCGTATACTCAGTGTATCATTATATTGTTTAAAGAGTCTGTGCCGCGTGTCAGTCTGTAGAGACTCTTGTATATTTATTCAATATACTCCTCGTACAGTATTGTTCAGCAAGTTAGAGACAGGTGACTTTAACATTCACAGTGCGATAAAACAAAATCATGACATAAAACGTTTACTAGGAAGAGGATTAAGCAGAATGTAGGTTTAGGAAAGTTGTGTTTATGGGTCATGTAAACGTCAGACGAATGTTTATTGTTCAGAAACCTAAGTAATGCGTAACTAATACTGTAGTTCACTAAAACAGAAATTGTTTAAATATCCTGTTTATTACAGTTTTTATTTTGTGAAAGTTTCACTAAATTTCTGAACATAATTTACCATTGAAAGTTTCCGGACATTTTGTCAGGAACTTTCCACCCCTTTGTAGCCCTTGTTGTCCCCCCCTCTCACTCTACCTGGCCTATTGTACATGCTTTCAGTGGTAGAGGAAACGGGAGGAAACCTACGCAGACAAGGGGGAGAACATCCAAACCTGACAGAAAGGCCCCGTCCGGGGATCAAACCCGGGACCTTCTAGCTGTGGCGCACAAGCGCTAACCGCTGCGCCACCTATGGCTTTGGCAAGTGTTTTTACTCCGCGATGAAAGGATGAAGTTCATCCAGAAAAGGAGAGGTGAGGTAAGCCTTTCTTGGAGACGTGGGAGCTCAGGAGGAGCTCTCTCTGAGCAGTTGAGCAGCCACTGCAGAAGATTCAGAATCAGAATCGTTTTTATTGCCATCGTTTGAGAACAGGTTCACAAACTAGGGATTTTTCCTCAGTGCAGATGTGCAACATAAAACATACAAAACAGAATTTAGATAAAAAGCTATAAAGCTTTAAACTATAAGGCTAATAGGGGCATGCATAAAGAATATTAAAATAAATAAGACGACAAATAAAAAGTAAAAAATGGTAAGAACATAGAACAACAGAGGGATTATATTTACAGATGTGTCGGTGGATAAAGTGATAAGAATCAAAGATCACTCAAAGTTGCGCAAGTTGCAGGAAAAGCAACTCCAGATGTGTGTTTTTGAAGAGGACAACATTGTAACAGGCTTGACCGCTCTCAAAAGTCACTGTTGCTTAATACACCGCTTTAAAAATGTCTGAAAATGTGTCTCACTGTTGTTAAAGGACTTTGACAAACTTGAGTCCCTCTGACGACGCGGCGACAGATGTCCTCGCCGCACATGGACCAGCCGCAAACGTCAAAACAATCCACAATTACCCGTCCATTCAGACTTCGCAATCACCGCCGGGCGCCTCCATCAGGGCCTTTGTCTCACCTGATTTGTCTCCGCGGTTAATCACGGCGCCGCGCTAGCATCGTTAGCGCCGGATCTGCATCTTTAATGAGAGGATTAATTATAACGGAAACATCAACAAGCGCTGTAATGGCGGTTTGTGCGTTTGGCGCCGGCTCAAACAGCCCTGCGTCGATTTAAATATTCATTAACACATAAAGATAATTAGGATTGTTTCATATCAGGTGAGTTCAAATACGGCGGCATTAGTTCCACAGCAGCTTTATTAACAAACGGAGCAAAGTCTCTCTTTACGATGTCTATTCGGAGATTTCCAGGAAGTAACTCCAACACGGCTGTGGTGCTTCCTGGTCTTTCCCACGCTTATTCATTCACAAACACTGACAAGCGGTGATGAATAAAATAAATACTGTATCAGTCTGAGTAGAACAGCAGTAAATGTTAGTTTATTGAATATGAATTGCTTTCAATCTCGGTGAGAAGAAAAACAATTAAGCCTACTATAATTCATTTAATCTTGTATTATAATCGCTCTTCTTCACCTTCTTCTTCTTTTTCACCTTTCCTCTTTCTTCTTATTCTACTTCCTTCCTTCTTCTTCATCTTCTTCCCTCTTCACCTTCGCCCTTCTTCCTTCTTATTCTATTTCCCTCTTCGTCTACTTCCTGCTTCCTCTTCCTTCTTCTTATTCTACTCCCTTCTTCCCTCTTTGTCGTCGTCTTCTTCTACTTCCTTTTTCTTCTCTCTTTATCTTCTTCCTTCCTCTTCTCCTTCCCTCTTCCTCTGCCCTTCTCTTTTCTCTTCTTCTACTTCCTTATTCTTCCCTCTACCTCGTCCATGTTCCTTCCTCTTCTTCTACTTCCGTATTCCTACCTCTTCCTCTTCCCTGTGCTTTCCTCTTCCACTAATCCCTTATTCTTTCCTATTATTTCCTCTTCTTCTACGTCCTTATTCTTCCCACTTCCATATTCTTTCCTCTTCTTCTAACTTGTTACTCTTCCTTTTTCCACTTTCCTGTTCCACTTACCTATTCTTTCCTCTTCTTCTACTTCCTTATTCTTCCCGCTTCCTCTTCCATATTCTTCCCTCTCCTTCTTCGGTCGGTGCATTTGTGGCTCTTCATAGGCTCAAGGTTGAAAATGTCAGCTCTTGGTCTCTGTATAGGTGGCCACAGTAATGCATTATCAGTGTGACAAAAGGAACATAAGTATGGCGCTGCTGTACGACTTCCATTTCCGCTTTGAACGCTCGTGGCGGTTTTCGAGACGATTTTTCAAACCAAACGCTTTGATCTTTCTCCATATCAAACCTCAGGGCGGTGCGAACACTTCCCGAACCCGCCGCAAAAGTACAACTCGAAAATACTTTGCTCGAACTCCTCCGGCGTTTTCCAGAACTCTCCGCGACTCGACGCCAATCAAAGAGCGGCCGCGTCCAAGAGAGTTTCCGCGGCGCTGGCAGCCGGCGGCGCGCTCAGCCATCCGCGATCGTGTTTTTAAATATTGACAGATTAATTTTTGGGCACAAAGTTTCGCCCGCGCGGATCAGCAGCATATGCACGGGCTGGAAGAGCGGCGCAGTCTTTTTTTTCTTTGCTCTCTCCTTGACGGTTATCAGCTGTTTCCCCTGACTTTCCCAAAGCGGCGGGGAGCGGGTCGACTAAACCCTCCGGGGATTAAGAGTTCTCGCGTTGTTAAATTGCAATATGCTGCGGCTAATTTTAACTTGGCGTTCGTTAGAGGGATTGTCGCGTTTTTGGGGAGAGAGGAGCTCCATTGTCTGTTTTAGACGATAGACTGTATGTAATGACCAAATCCACCAGATATGTTAAACCACACCATCTAAATAATGGACAGAGCCGGGTTTAAATGTCTGGTTTCATTTTGTTGATATAAAAGATTTGTTCAGAGGGATTTTGGATCTCGTTTAGTTTTTGAATTAGCTATTTATAAGTGAAGAAAAAATCTGTCAAACTTTTGGGTACAAAGCTCGATAAATCTGTCAGTACTTAGATCTGTAAAAATCCCTTGGCTGAAACCTTCCAAATGTATTTGAGTCCCGGCCTGTAAAGCGTGGAGTAAAGTGGAGATGTTGCAAGAATGGAATAAAAACCTCGTCTGGAGAAGAAGGTTTTGTATCGTCGTTCTTTGGTGGATGTTTTCCCTCCTGTCATGGAGCATAAGCTTTGCGAGAGATCGAAAGGTAAGGAAAACATTTCCTGTTTACGTCGGATAAAAGGAGGAGCATCACATGATGCTAAGAACATCCACTGGGGAAGATTATGTTTCTGATGAGAGAACAACATTGTAACATCTTTTCACTCAGAAACAACCAAAAAATGCATCATTTTCACAATACGGTGTGTAATTACTGCACGTGTGCAGTATTTTTATTTTATTAATTTTTTTGCCTCTTTCTGCGAGCTGCATTTAGGGTTTCTGTGTTCTACATGGTTTTACTGGATACTTTTGTACATCTTTGCAATACTTTTGTGGGATCGTTGGATATAGTTTTTACTGGAAAGAGTCCACAATGGTCCTGAAGAAACGGCTTTTTAAACGTAAACAGCTAGCTTATGAGCTAAACCCATTTGACACCTACACCTTTCTTCTGAAGAGGCACCAAGAGCCCCCCACACCTGCAGCACAGTGGAGGAGCTACAGGAAACAAAAAAGGAACAAACGAGGAGGTATACGGGCGAGACTCACAGCTAAGCCACACATGCCTTCTATTGTTCTGGCTAATAGACGTTCATTGTAGAATAAAACAGATTATCTGCTAAGCTCTTCCCAGAAGATGGTGAAAGACTATTGTGGGGCGGAAGGAGCTGCGCAGGAGAAAGAGGAAGGAAGGAGGAGCTGACCAGTGCAGGACACCACGCTCTGAAACAGGGACAAATAAAGCACCCACTTTTTACTTTAAGTTACTTTACCATTTTATCCTTTTCTTTTATGCCTTATTTAGGCGAAATTTAAATGGACTATTAAGCAAAAAGGACCCTTATTTTCTACAAACTGCAGTAATATGGTTCTGTCATTATTTTACAAAAAACTCGAATTTGACGCTTTGTAATGACATTTAAGGCCATCTCTTCTTCATATTGTGAGCCCCGTCATGAAGAACATAAAGCAATGTCATGTTTTAAATGTGTTGCCGTGTGAAGAGTTAGCCTGCTGTTGTGATATGATGTGTTTGGAGCTTCTTTCCGTCGCAGTTGTTTAGCATTTAGCGTCACGCAGTTTGTGTCTAAACCATACGCTCTGTCCCGCCGGACGCCTGGAGCCCGCGCCGTTTCATTAAAGAACATGTTTTAACGTCGGCTCGGTGAAGCCGCAGAGACGGCGGATTCGCTCTGACGCTCCTCTCAAGGCCGCTCTGAATAAGCTGCGACACAAACGCGGGGTCATTCCACCGGGTCGTGCTGATGCTAATGGCGTCCCAAGCTACGAGCGCTTTTATTTCACACATATATTACATGTCAGCACGGGTTTACTTTGGAGAAGCACAGGAGAAATGGCAACTTTCTGTCTGTTCCATAAGATTTTTCTGCTTCTGCTATAACTACTACTATTATTACTTGCAGATAAATTCGAGCCAAACGGAAACCATGATTATTGCTCTTGATAAAAAGACCCCTCTGATCAAGAACGTCCTTGTTGCTCTGGGCTCGTCTGTTAAAGCCAGCCTCAGAAACCTTGGGGTTGTGTTTGATCAGTCCATGTCTCACTCTCGACAGCTGACCAAAAACAGTTTTTTATAACCCGAGAAACATCCCTTAAGTGAGGAAAATGTTAGGGATACACTGATACCACTTTTCCTAAAACCGATACAAGTACGAGTACTTTGATTTAAAGGGATATTTCAGGATTTTTGACATAGGGCCTGATTTCCTAGTTATCCAGAGTGTTGTTGATGTCTGGAGATATTTTTTTCTTAAATTCATGCAGTTCTTATATTTGAAGAGCTTAGTGGCGCTAGGCTAGGGCAAGGCTAAAGCATTTCTATGGTATCAGTTAGCCTGCATTAAAAACAGTCCACAGTGCACCTGAGGCAAATCATTTATAACGCCAGACTAAGGATATAAATGTCTGTCGATAGAATAATATTTGAAATATAACTGACCACATGAATTACCGCATTTTGAGGAACTATTTTCTCGCAGATCACTCCACCGCTGTGTTAGCTTACAGCCGCGAAGCTGATGCTGCCCAAATATAAGTTATTTTAAATGCAAAATTGTTAAAACGGGGGAGTACATGTGCTGAGTTCAGGTCACATTTCTAAAGCGGTGAAGCCAGCGCTTTTATACCAGCGTTACATCAAGACCGTCGCGTTGTGCTCTTTATCTCAGAACAATCTTAACTCACAGCGGGCTTAAAAAAGTCGTTTGGTATACCATTAAGTGCGTAAAAGTACGGAAAATGCAGCGCGATCTTTGTGGAAAAACAAGCGAGGAGGAGATACAACATGCATAGACACCTGCGGCCTATATATATATATTTACTTTTTCTATTTTTCTTTTTTAATTAAGTTGGTGCGACTTATATTCAGGTGCGCTCAATAATGCGGAATTTACGGTACTTACTGTACAATTACCAGTTTCAACATAACATAACATTTTGAACGTTTTTCAGAGGGATTTTTCACGTATATATTGCTTATTCATAAACTAAGGATACAAAATTCCTCTGAGCTAATCTTCATAATAAATAAAATAAAACCATAAATTCAAACCTTGCTCTAATATTTAGCTTTTTACTCATAAATTGAATTATACAAAAACATAAAATAACTTTCAATGCATTTCTCCCCCCTCATATTTATATCAGTAATCTATGGCAAATCAATTTCTCTAAATGCAATGTTTTTCAAACGAATATAGAGTAGTGTCTCCTTGTATCCAGCTGTAACAGTATCTAAATATGCATGCGCCTGGTGAAGAGCGCCGCGGCGTCAGACTCCATCGTCCTCCGGGCGTCCGTGAGCGCGGCCGACGTTAAAACATGTTCTTTAATGAAACGGCCCGAGCTCAGCCCCGCGGACGTGTTACTAACTTTCAGACTGCGCTCGCGTTTCGGAGCAGATGAGCCCCGGGGGCCGCGCCCAGACTCTGATGGAGCGTGGCACGAGTGGTAACGCGGTGCGGGCGCTTCTGCACTCCAGCTGCTGTGCGTCCGGCACGCACTGGGAGAGCCGGACAAACAATACCGCCAAAATAATCACGCTACTTTAATGTGTGGAGGACGCGCTCTTAGTCTTTTGAACAAAAATGCTTATAGTCTTGGTCAAATTTTAGTCATTTCTAAAAAAGTGTAATGTGCCGACAAAAATTCAAAGAGTTTTAGTCTAGTGTCAGTCAAAAAAGTACTGGTATTTCAACAAATGAATTTAGGTTGTCAAGTTTTGTAAATGGATGAAGGCTGAAGGCCTGTAGGAACCGATAACGTAATAACGATTTATTATTGGCTGGTCATATGACCTTATTGTTCTGACGAGATAAAACATTTTCACAAATGTAAGAAATTCAGCCAATAATGTAATAATATTAATCCATCTGACTTTATTTACTAATACATTAGTAGATTTTGTGCAGTTTTCTCAAAAAATAGAATTTTTAAATCCCTAATGGTATTTTTTTGTCTCACTTAACCCTTTTAACCTCAGGGTTAAGCCCAGCCTATAGGGCCAGTGTAAAGCCTCATTTGAAAGCTAAGGCCTACAAAACTCATCTAAACTGTGCTTTTTCCTCGCGTTGATGCCGCATTGTCATCACTTTTTTTTCTACATTTTTTTGTCCCCACTGCTTTCCGGTTGGGTTTTCATCACATTTTGCTAAATTTTCCTTGATATTTTTTTTCTCGCTTTTTTCATCACGTTTTTTGTCTCTTTTCTGTGGCTGTTTTGTTGCGTCATCACTTTATTGTCACATTTTTGTCACTTTTATATCGCTTTTTTTGTTGCGTTTTCATCCTCATTTGTGTTGCTATTTTGACACTTTTTTCAAGAAACCTTTAGATTCGGGTAAAGCTAAACTGGGGAAAATGTGCTCGGTTCAGGTGGCAGTTAAGAGGTTAAGGTCATATCCATTCTCCTAGGACGGTCGTTCAGAGGGTAAATATTATGACTGAAAGGTTGCTGGTGCGAGTCCCTGCTCCCACAGGTGCACCACGCCATCACTGTCCTTGGGCAAGGCACTTCACCCACCTCTCCTATACAGGAGTGAAAAGTGACATCAAGGGGGGAAAGTTCCATTAAAAAAAACTGCACTAAAACAATGTTCAATGTGTCACAGTATTGGCTCATCTTTTTTCCATCTTGTCAGGCCAGTGGTGTAAAAAACAGCCAATAGCCTAATAATCGTAGTTCTGTTATTGGCCTGTTCTTACATTAGCGTTCAAGGTCGTGTGAAGCCATTGACCGACAGATTGCTCCACAAAAAGGCAGAAATGTCCTGATTGTGAACTTGGCGTCTCCTACAGCGGCCGCTCTCCTCGTTCCTCTGATCATCGCTTCCAGGTCATTTATTTAACAGCGCCGTCTGCACATTTGCTCATCATCATGCTTCCTGTGTTCACACACTACAGCAGCGGTTCCCAAACTTTTTGGAGCCGTGTACCCCCTGAAGCTTTGGGTGACTTTGACGCGATTGAAAACACTGTGGCTATCACATATAATAAAATATCTATTTTATCCATTATTACAGTGAACTCGAGCAGGTTTTCCACATTGGAACCATTTTTGCTCTTCTGGGTGATGGGCCATGAACAATATTTAATTTAATCCGAATTAAACACACAAATATTAAATGAAAATGCCGGTTTTTAAATTATTTTTGAATAGTTAGTGTTTTGCTTTGTCCCAGTAGACCGGGACTCCAGTGTCGAGTGTCAAACCACCGGTAGCTTCAGATCTGAATGCGCTGGTTTAAGCTCTCGTTAAAGCGAAGATCATTTATACACAGGAATCTCTGCACTGAACGACACGGCCCCAGACACTTTTACTTCTCTTTCCCCTCGCTCCTCGGATCAGAATGAGAGGAAACGGAAAACTCCTGTTGCAAATCCCTGTCTCCAATCAGCCAGACGCATTCTCTCTTTATGACTGATAGTAAAGAAACTCGATCAAACTGTTCGTGTTAAAGGCGCTGGTGTTGTCTCGGTCTCCACAGAGTTCCACACACTGGGGTCTAAAGCTCGCCTCTTGGGGTTCGGTTCTGGAGCAGACACGTTTAGGTCCTGAACGTTTCCCGTATGGTGGGTGTCAATATCGATTAGATTGTGATAAACATCTGTGTTCCTCCAAAATGTCTGTGCATACCCCAGTGTAAGCGTACCACAGTTTGGGAACCCCTGCACTACTTTTTCACTGGAAAAAACTTCATTCACAATACTGATACCTAAACGATACCTATTTGTCAACAGTAATATTTATTCCATGAAAGAACATTTCTTTTTCAGTCTATATCATTTATTTGAGCTTTGTCTCTGGACCAACGGCATTAGAACTTGGATCTAAAGCTATCATATTTGTGTCAATGCTTTTATTTTTGGATGATTATGGCTTACAGTCCAAAAATATTCTAATTTTATGGGATTTTTAATTTGGGGTTTTTACAAGCTGAGGCATAATCATCAAAATGATAACAAATAATGTTGTATTTTCATAGTATAGATTTGGACAATATTGTGGGCACTAACTGACTTTTAATTCAGTGTTGCTTCTCCACATTTTGCCGTTGCGACAATGAAAACTTCTCACTGTGGGTCAAAAACGACTTTTCTTATATTTCTGCAAGTAAACAGATGAAATCTTTTTAAATGGTTCTATGTTCGGTGCAACTCTGTATCTCTTCCATTCCCACGTCCACGTTGGTAAAAATAGCAGGTCGTGTCGTCATCGCGGCTCGTCGAGGAAGTTTTACACTTTAGTTTCTCACCTCTCGCTCCGCTTGAACCGTTCTTCCGCATTTATAGAAACTCGCAGATGATAAACCGGAGCGACGCGAGGCTTTCTTGACCTTTACGCGAACGTTAAAATCACGACTTTATAAATAAGTCTTCGGCGAGCATCTGCTCTTACGCTCTGCAAAAGGGAGACGGATGAAGATGAGCGAAATGAAAGGCGTCAGTCTGAGGTTTTGTCGTTTTGAGCTGTGGCAGTTGTAGTAATAAAAAAATATATACTTCATAAAATCCAGTACAAGACCGGAAAATGGTGCTATACTCCAATTCGAGACGCTGCTGCTGAACATTAGTGATATAAATATGACCTATTGTCATTTTATGTTTTTATATAAAGTCATTTGTGCATAAAAAAAGCCAAAATTGCTGTTATTTTCAGCTACGACAAATTAAATCATGGATAGACCCAGATTTAAGTGTATGTTTTATATTTTGACATATTAGAAAAGTTTTTTTCAAAGGATTTTGGCTCTTGTTTAGTTTTTGAATACGCTAATCATAAGTGAAAAAATCTGATTTTGTACGGGGTAAGTTTTGTCTTTTTTATACTAAATGAAAACTAAGATGAGAAGGGAGGAAACGAGCAAAAAGTCTTCACATCGACCACTGTGTGAAAAATCAATACTTTCACCTGCCGTGTCTCGTCTTAATAAAACAGTAACTCATGCCCCTAGAGGCCATAAGCGCCACTGCAGGTGTCGTAGCATGGTGCGTGTTTTTACTCATTAATCGTCCGTGAGAGTAAATACTACGCTGACAGAAAAGACAAAGAGAGAGAGGGATGTTGTACATCCAATTACACAATGGGGATCTTTTTTTTTCACTTAAACTTGGCTGTAAATAAGTTTAAGTGGTGCTAGCTTTGCCCGTTGGCCTGTTGGCTTCTTCTTCGTGATTCCATTAGTGTGTATTGGTGGCACTAGTCCGGTGGCAGTCAAGTTGCAATTGTGGTTTTCTGGCCAGAGACACCAGGGGGAGATGAAATACCCTCCAATCATCCCATTAACACGTGTATTACCCACAGAGGGACTACGGAAAGGATTTATTAAGGTAAACAAGTTACTTAGTACTGCTTTAAGGGGTAGACACGGCAGAAAAACTCAATTTCAAACTTACATTTTCAGGTTTTGGGCCAAATTGGTCTCTAACATTTATTTCACCGAGTAAAAAATAACAATAATCTAATCTTCACAATAACATGTTTAATTATTCACTGATTCAATGTTTCTCCATAGATTTATTAGTGAAATTGACATTTCAGGGGACATTTTCTGACTTGATAACATCTCCTTCAGACTTCAAAACCTCCAGCCTTTGACTGAACAATATTTTGAAGTTTTTTTTTTTTTTACAGGGATTTTCTAAAATGTAATCATTGCCCTGCGTTGACAAAATTCGTCCAATGGTGCAACAGTGACCATCTTTGAACCAAGAACATTGATTTTAGATGCAGTACATCATGCTCTCTGGGCAGCACCGTCATTCACGGCCAAGTGGTTGAAGTGGTTTAGAAGTACAACTATCTTGGTTCAATAATTTGTCTGTGAAAGATCAAAACAAAATGAACAGAACGCTGTCAAAACCTGGAGCTAAACAAAGATACTTACATTCCCTGTGGGAAGAAAGAAGGAGCCTCTTCATGCTCTGTCCTTAGAGTTGTCGCTCATTGGTCATTTTTATAGACCTTCACCGAAAACTAATCGGATGTCCAACTCTTTTGTCCCCTCCGTCATTGAACTGGTGAATTCTGAAGGGAGTGTGTTTATTATAGCAGTACTAAGTAACTTGTTTACCTTAACCCTTAGGGGTCTGAGGGCTATATTTTGGGATTCTCGCCTGTATTTTTTCCCACTTAATTGCAGATTTTGTCCATTATTTCAATATTATACATCACTTGTTATACCTTGTTTTTTTCAGGACACCCTGGGCTTTTTAGATCTGTAGGACTTGTTAGGTTCAGATGCATCTAATTGAAATTATTTTAACCATTATATAAGGGAATAATTCAGGCGAAAATTATTTTAGACATTTTGTTCATCAAATAAACCCCAAAAAGTGACTGAATATGGGTATACACATTATAAAAATGGTGTATGTGGTCCAATTGGTCAAAACAAAAGAGCCCAAAGTTGTAACTATTTTATAAGTGTCTTTTTGTTCACAAAATCTTCAAAAAGTCCTATTTCTATGATTTAGAAGAAAAACAATTGTTCCAAAACAGAATAAACAGAGAGCTACAATATCACATTTAGGGCAAATGTTTCACCCAGCTGTAGACAGAGGACCTAACACGTGAGCACCATTGACGGTATACTGCTGTCAATGGTGAGTGCGCCTGTATCTGGAGCCTATCCTTCGTGCGTCTGGCTCAAAATAGCATTTTGCGCCGGTGTTAGCGCAGATTTCCTACTTACTTTCTGATGTGTGATCCTTTCCGGGCCTACGACGTATTATTATAGTCAAATAAACGTTGAAAACATATTTGAATGCGCGTAATCCATGTAGTAAAGTTTTTCATCCAGATTCCACGCGTAAAATTTACAAAGATTGCATTTGTTTTGGCGATAGGGATAATACCTTTCCACTTCTCTCTGTGTCTGGTCATTTCCGGGTCAGAGAGCGCTGCACACAGGACATAACTATCTTGAGCCAGCTCACACTCTTTGGTAGAAGTTCCCTTGCGTTACAATTGGAGAACCGCGGCCATGTGCCAAAAGGAGATGCTACTATTGGACAGTTTGCCCGCGACGTCATTCTGTAGTTTAGTGCATGTCAAGATGGCGGACCGTCGACTCGCGTTCTTCAGAATGTTACGGTTTTGGTGCAAAAAAAAGTAAGTTTCTATCATTTACGGATCAAAATTGACACACAATAATGTAAAACATTGTCTCAGATGGCACCCACGACATGGCCGCGGGGTAAGAGTTAATAAACCCTTTTCGTAGTCCCTCTGGGGTAATAACAGTGTTAATGGGATGATTGAGGGGTATTTCCTCTCCCCCTGGTGTCTCTGGCCAGAAAACCACAATTGCAACTTTCCTTGCTTCGACCCGGCAGCCCTAATACACACTAATGAAATCACGAGGAAGAAGCTAACAGGCCAGCGGGCAAAGCTAACAGCGGGCTAGCGCCACTTCAAACAGTATTTACAGCCAAGTTTGAGTCGAAAAAAAGTATCTCCATTGTGTAATTGGATGTACAATATCCCTCTCTCACGTTTTCTTTTCTGTCAGCGTAGTATTTACGCTCACGGACAATTAATGAGTGAACAAACTCAACATGCTACGACACTTATGGCCTCTAGGGGCCTGAGTTAGTTAGTACTGCTTTGAGCAACATAAACGTGTTCCATTTTATTATTGCCACAGAACTATTGTTTATCTTGAGCCTTTACTCTCGTCTGAATTCTCTGGACACACAGGGACGATGATGTGTTTGTGAAATGTTCTGAGGTCTGTTACACCTTTGGGATCAATAAAGTTTTCTGACTGTGAAAATTGCCAAAATGTGATATATTTTCTGCCACAGAATCTAAAAAACGGACAGAGCCAAGTTTAAACACATGGTTTTATTTTGTTGATATATGAGTTATAAAGATTTGCTCAGAGGGACTTTGGGATGTTTGGTTTGGTTTTTAAATTAGGTTGATTTTAGTTTCCCTTGTTTTTTGGAGGTTCAAAGCTCAATAAATCAGGCGAGGAATTAGATATTGCAAAATCGCTTCAAGTCCAAGAGTCTGTTTGGAGCAGTGTTGAATCCGTGCAGTATTTAAGTACTTGTTTCATTTCCTGGGGAAAGTTTGAACCCGTGGAAGTAGTTGGCTGAAAAGTAAATAAATGTAAACTCCTCCAAACTGTCCAAAAGACGATTAACAAATTCCGAGCGCCAGCCAAGCCTCAGCTCCGGTAGACGGCGATTTCGGTGTAGCATCTGTTCTGCGATTGGCTCCAGCGTTTCGCCCGTTCCTCGCGCCGCGGAGAGAGCCGCCAGGCGCCGACGAAGGTGTCTCGAAAACGCAGGTCTGACAACTGCGGGGTCGGCGCGGGCTATCACCTGGAAGCCGCTCGGAAACACAGGGAGGCATTGTGGGCAGAGACGGCGCTCCCGCTTTGACTGACGGGCCGCGGTTTAGCGCTACAGACGCCGCGCGCCGAGGTGGCAACGGCTCGAACAGAGCGCCGCTTGTTGTTTTTTTGGGAAGTGCCAGTTATTTTATACGTTTAGATTTTGTTTAACAGATTGGGATGTTTTTTGGACAGAGGAGGGACGGTGAATGTGTAGATTAGACAGAGCTGGGGTTAGAGGAAACCAAAGAGCAGGTTTAAGCGTGAAGTGAAGCGAGCGGCACAGAGGAGGCAGAGGAGAGGGTGGTGTTGCAAAAAAAAAATGTGTGTATAAAACAAACTCCTCCTCACCCTCCACTGTCTCTTTCTTTATCCCTCCAATTCTCCTTCTCTGCTCTGGGACGCTGGTTACGCTCTCGAATGTGATGATGTCATAACCTCAGATGGAGCAGGTGCCAATACAGCTGTATGGTAGGGACAGTTTTTGTTAGAAATCTCCAAAAAGGAAAATGAAAAATGTTACACCTCATCAGTATTTGGTCGGGATTGGATTCACAAACCCACCAAATTGTTTTTTTTATGGCAGAAAGGCCTTTCTACTGGCCAAGATCACGCTCACGTTTTTAAATATTGTCTCCACTTTTGGACGCCTGTCAGAGGAAATAATTGGAACTTAGTTCATACGCGCCGATAGAGAAGATGAACTTTGAGACTGTTTTTGTTTCATGTGGATTCTCCCAGAATTGACGGCGATATTGGCCAAAAACTAAACCCAAGCAATTAAACAGTTACCATAGTTACCAACATGGGCTTTTCAGTTGCACTGCCTTCATTTTAAACTGTAGGATCCTGAGAATATTGTGATGTCACATATCTCGTTTTCCTTTTTCCCGATGTTGCAATCACTTGCTCTGCTCTTTGTCCACAATGTCCAGGTCATTACTCTTCCATCGGCAATACCATTATATATATAAGTGATGGATGTGACTAACCGGTCTGATCTGCGGCCGCTGCAGTTGGTCAGGTGGAGGTTAATCAACACTATGAGCCCAACGAATGAGATCAGCTGACGACCTGAACATCCTGAATGACCTGGTTATTCCATCGGTGGATTTATTTTTTTTCTTCCCTGATGCAGAGGCAGATTCCAAGGTGACGATGCCAGGATTCATGGGGCTCACGTTGTGAAAGAGTAGATCAAGGAGCATGAGATGGATCAGCCGCTACGGAGCCCAGATCTTAACCCCATTGAGAATCGTTGGGATGTGCTGGAGGAGGCTTTGCACAGGGGTCGCACTCTCCCATCATCAATACAAGATATAATTCAGTACAGCAATTCGTCACGAGACGGCAAAACAAAAATATTAGTTTTATATTTGTTTGTAGACAAAAAATATTATCGTGGCCATGCCACCAGAAGGCCGCCATTGCGTTTCCGCTGACTCAGCATTGTAATGAATGAGCTTTTTCCTCATCTAGAGATTCGGGGCATCAAAAGTTATCCACGTTATTTTAATACGTTTTACGGTTTGTTTGCGGCGAAGCCTGAACAAAAAAGTCGTATTTTTACGGTGTTGCCATGGTTACGGCCGAAGCATCCGATGTTATTCTAATGGGACAGACACAAATCTCCCATTATATGAAAATTACAGCGCGTTTGCGACCTCTGTAAGGTGCGTGTAGTCAGTGCTCATGGAGGTTCGGGCCATTCAGTGCTTTTGAAATAAATTAAGATATTGGCGGCGATCGCGCCATCTGCAGGTCAAAACACATATTGACGTGGAGACTTTCGATGTTTACTGAGCAGGGTTGAATGCACACCAGGGCAGTAAGAAGCTACAGGGGTAAGATATAGGGGCTACAGGGGTGACTGAGAGACGTTCGATGCCGCTTGCGGCTTTAATTATATATCGCTACCCGTTTCTGACATGGGACCATCTAAAAGTTCAAAGGTACAGGACCTTTAACCTCAATAATAACTTCCACGTGATATTTAGCATTTCCGCGGACCTTCTCCAGAGCTAAATCCCTGTATCTTTATTATCTTAAGCACATTGGTCGGTCCTGTCCACTCTCTGTCTCTGTGATGACTCCATGTTTCCTCTCGCTCTTCGCTTGGCGCCGCGCACCGCTTCACACCGCAGCTATTTGGCGGGGGGCCCCTCTCGCGGCTCAGCGCGGGCCCCGCGTTTGGACCAGGCCCCTCCATTAGAGCCATCTGTGCCCGGCTGCTCCGTCTGCGCTGCGCCGAAGCCCGGCCAAAAAAGCGGTGGCATTTCTCTGGAACGCAGAGGCGCCCGTGCTGCCAATGACGCGCAACTTCCAGCGGACAAAAAGCTCGGCAGGAGCGGGAGGCGTCCGGGAGGGTTGGAGGCACGAGGAGCGGGAGGGGGGGGACATGCTGAAGGTGCACGTCATTGTCTCTGGAGGAGAATTTGATGCACATTTTCAAGTGGGACATTTTTCATGGGAACACGAGTGAAGGCTGTTTTTTTTTTTACAGAGAGGATCATAGGAAAACAGAAGGAGCTGATTTAATAGTAATTCGCTCAAATATCTGTCACATCATGTTGCCTGGTTCAGCAAAAGTTCATATCATCAGAGAGGTTGATGAGTTTGTGGTGTGAGCAGAGCTTCATAGATCAGAGTGTAAACTCCTGCAGGTGATAAAGCTAATAAAGCTAATAATAATAATAATAATAATAATAATGCATTAGTTTTATATAGCGCTTTTCTGGACACTCAAAGACGCTTTACATTGCATTATTCATTGACTCCATACTCGGTGGCGGTAAGCTACTATTATAGCCACAGCTGCCCTGGGGTAGACTGACGGAAGCGAGGCTGCCAATCTGCGCCATCGGTCCCTCCGACCACCACCAACCACTCACTCCCTCACTACATTCACTAGGCTTCCTGGTGTTGCCAAACGGTCTCCCATCCCACCCTGCTTAGCTTCCAAGGTCTGACGGGATTGGGCAGAACAAATAATAACAGCATTTTCCGTGGCATCTGCAGAGCAATACCACATGGTTAACATGTTATCTGATTGGTTATCTGATTAGTTAAGGTATGACACTAGAGTTAGGCCGAGATGGGAGAAAGACAGTGTTTGTAAGAAATCTCCAAAAAGGAAATTGACAGTATTCGGTTGTGATTGGATTCACAAACCCGCCGTATTTATTTTTTATTTTTTATAGCAGAAATCATATCACACTTATGTTTTTGATTATTGTCTCCACTTTTGGACAGCTTTCAGAGAGAATAATTGGACCTTAGTTTATACACACTGACAGAGAATAATAATAATGTTGAAACGGTTTTTTGTTTCATGTGGATTCTTCCAGTAACGACAGAGATATTTGCCAAAAAGTAAGATTTTTTTTTTCCAGCTGTCCACCTTTTCAATCATGTAAACAGACAATGTAAGGCTATACCTGAAACAACGTGAAAAAGTAAATGAAATGCAGAACAATCTAAACCTAGCAGTTGAGTTTAGTTGAAGCTTTACTTGTATTTGAATCTGTCTCCGTTTGTTAATGCAAAATGACATGGAGCAACCCTTTAGATCATAAACGGTGGAAAAGTCAATCCTGTGAAAAATGGGCCCCAAATATACGGAAATGCAATCCTCAGACTTTCTAAAATATAGTATTGAATTATTGAACATAACCAGGGAGCTTTACTGTTACTAAAATACTGTACGTAGAGAAATAAAAAAGAACAGTAAATTGCTGCAAATAACATAACCTTTAGGGGAAACACTGAATCATCTATTTTCAACTCGTCCAGGCATTAAAAAAACATTAAATTGGATTCAAACTGTCATTCATTCTAAATTTCTTGAAAACTTATGACATTGCTCAACAATGTTCACGGTATAGATTTATTGAAAATACCAAAATGAATAGAACATATTCAGTTTTGGCGTAAAGTGACGCCCTTTTGTTGCCCTGTTTCGTCCAATTCTCTTTCCTCTGTTTCGCGAAATGTTTGTTAATCTTAAGAATTTTTTTGACCATATTATTATAGTTTCCTTCTCAAACTCAAAGCTGTGTAAAACTGAAACTCTGTTGGATTGAAGCGGTGAGCAGTTGTACTTCTGGACACTTCAGGTCGGTTACAGCTGCTGAAAATGGCGGCACTGGTAGATAATGGATTCCCGGTGGCTCCACACTTGTTTTTGCTTCAGCTTTGACCGTTACTTTGTGTCTTTCCTCGTCACCTCACGACCCTGTGTTGCTAATGGCAACCAAACGTTTGATGGTTCGGTGTCCCATCCCAATAGTTTATATATCAGTTTTTCTTTTGCATAGTAATTGTGCACAAATCTGTGTTGTATGGCACTTACAATCTTATTAATGTTTTATACTGGACCTTGTATTGACAGTTATTACATCGTTATTTTTATGATGGTGGATTTTTTAACATCTCTTTTTATCTCTAAGAAACTCATTTTCCCTTGTACAAGTTTCGGAGTAAAAAAGTAAATGTATTACTGCAGTACTTTAAATGATGAGCTCCACACAAACGTATTGTTGGCTGAGAGAGTTCCACCTTTCGTACGTGAACAGCTTGATTTTCTGTCCACCTGTCCTGAAGTTTGAGGGTGTTTTTTTTTTCTCGTGTGATGTTTTTTAGCCCGGCGCTGGTTAAAGTTAAAGTGAGGAGGCGTTTGAGAGACGGAAACCGTTTTGTCCTGAAGGCTTCTGTCAAATCCGCGTTCAGCCCACTGTTCTCTGCCTACTCCGTCTTTGAGGGGCGCATCAACTTTTGACCGTGTTGTAACGTCCTCTCGTCAAACACATGCCTGGAGTTGTCGTATTTCACTCCATTCATGCAGGTTTGAGTTAAATCCTTTCTACTTTCTCCTGCCAAAGCTGCTCCATTCTCCAGGATTTCGCTGCGTAATGAGAGTCTCTCGCATTTTTTCAAAGTCCATCGACAAACTATTTGGGGAGTTTTTGCTGCACTCAAACTAATTTTGACAAAGCGCCATCGATTTATTAACGTGCCTTTAGCTGAAAAGAATCCCCATACAAATGAATAGGGAAGACGGGCGCAATCCTGACGTGTGGGGAGGTTTGTTTTGTCTTTTTCATGGCATTTATATAATTCCTGTGGTTTCTTCATCATTGTCATCTTATAAGAAGATGATGTTTAGTGGCCACTGGAAAGAGCAAAAAACACTTTTAAACGCAAACTAATATCTAAAGTAACATCTCTAAAGGTCTGTACATTTGTTAATGATTTCTACCAAGGCTTTGACGGAAACCTAAATGTTGACAACAGCTGAAAACATCTGGCTCGTCTGTGGCTAATGGCTACGGCTATAGGGAAATGCATTGAGCAGGCTAAGGCTAACAGACTCTGAAAAGTCTTCTGGACTAGCCGACTTGCTACGGGTCCACATGTGTAAGGATTGAACGCCGCCTCTACTTGTTAACGCTGTGGTCCTCAGTGGGTTTTCAAGCTGCCGTTAGCGGTTGTAGCTTTGGGATGGCGCTCATAACTCACAGGGAAATAACGGAGACAGGATGAGCAAGCACTCCCTGAAGATCCACTCGGGAGTCACGTGACGCTTGCCTATTGGACTGCACCAACTTGAACTAAAGCGGAGGGGTGTTCCGCTTAAACACCGTTGATGTGAAGGTTAGGGAGAAGCAGCCCAGTTAAAGCCTTTAGGCCTGGAATAGCACGACTGTGAGTCTGTTATTCATTCATTATTTTTATACCGACGGCTGAAAAGCACCGCGGCCCACCGGGAAACGTCCCGACTCTCCCGACTTGGACAGCCCTCACAGAACGAATGTCTTGCAAAACCTCTGGTCCTGATACCGCCCTATTTTGTCCAGTGGAACACAGACTTCCTGTCCCGTTTCTCCCCATATCGCTGCACGTGAACGCCATCTTTTGTCTGCGCCTCTCTCTCCGCCCGCCGCGTTTTGATCTAAGAAAAAAAAAAAAAAAAGGACCTCGGTAACGGCGTGTCTGTGTGTCGTCTCTAGCGTTTTCCGGCGAGCGTTTTCGGCGGCGCAGACAGGAGCATCATGTGCTTGGCTCCCTCTCAGGTGGCAGTGATTCCCCCACAGCCCAGATGGCGCCGCTGAGTGCGCAGTGGGCACGGGACGCCGATGCCCGTTCCCTGGCTCCGGCCGGTCCCCCGTGCAGCTGCGCTCCGCCGATCGCCGTGTCAGCTCCTAATGCCGTCAACACGGGCGCAGGAGGGGGGGGGGGGAATGTTACGGTGGTTAATCTATCGACCGCAGACCGTACGGGATTTTGAAGCGTGTGGTCTCGCCCGTTTCTGCAGGTGCAGAGAAGGAGATTCTGATTTCTCAGTGGGACTTTGGTTAAAAATAAGCCAAATATCATTGAATTTTTTTTATTTAACATTTAACATGCACTGTCCCAAATAAACAAATAAAAATAAAAAAATCATTGAATGAGGTCAATGTGATCCATACGATGTTAGCGTGGCAGCTGTCAACCAGCGGTGCTCAAAGTACTTGATTTCATTACTTCAGCAGCCGTTGGAGCTACACAAATCACATTGCACCGGCCCCTATGGCGCCCCCTGCAGGTGGTGGGTCCACAGGAGGACGGCCTCATGGTTCTACCCGGGCCTGTTGGTCTCTCATAAGGGGCTTCACAAGGTATTACTCCAATGAAGGTAAAAGCTCTGTCAAATTATTACTACTTCTGAAGTATTTGCTGTGGAAACTACTTTTCAAAGTAGAAAGTTTAAAAGCACAAAAATAGCTCCCCAAATCAGTTCCTGTACGGCAACACGACGGGGACAAGCCGTTTCTCCTTGTCGTGAGTCAGTGGTATTGACAGTACATCTGCACAGCGCCACCTGCTGTTTGTAGAGTGTGCATTATTAGGCTTTTGCATTGGAGCCTTTACAGAAATCTAGTGGAGCTAAAAGTGTTGTATTTATCTTTCAAATGTAGTGGAGGAAAAGTAGGAAGTTCTCAATAGTACTCGAGTACAGTACAGAGCTAAAAAAATAAAAAGAGTGAGAGAGAGACATTCAGCAAATTTTCAGAGCCAAGACTCATGGAAACCCTCAAATTAGCGGTAGCGGTTAGCGCTTGTGCTTCACAACTAGAACGTCCCAGGTTCGATCCCCGGCAAGGGCCTTTCTGTGTGGAGTTTGCATGTTGTCCTCGTATTTGTGTAGGTTTCCTCCGGGTACTCCGATTACCCCTACCACTAAAAACATGTACAATAGGGACGAAAGGTAGTGGCAACAGCGCTTATGTCAGTCTGCCCCAAGGGAATCTGAACACTATCATGTGTGGAGTGAATGAAGAACAAATCTCTGACACGATGAAGCGCTTTGGGCGACTTGTGTCATGTAGAAAGTGGAACACTTCCTTTCCACATAGAAAGGCCTGGGAATCGAACCCAGGACCTTCACCACAGAGTTTGGAGTTAATTAATAATGGCTACTTATTCAGCCCCGGGGCCAAATCTGGCCCTAAAACTACATCTCCTGGCCCCCAAGGTAATTTTTTAAAATTGTAATTACACCAAATAGTGATTTAAACAAATACCGTCAATTCCTTCAAGAATCCAATGGAGAACCTTGTTTTAACTGAAATGGTTGAATAACAAAACACAGTAATACATAATAACTCGTGCATGTCCGAATTGTCGTCCCTTTAAGGAGTAAATGAAGTTGATCAGTGACATTATTATCATAAGAAATGTCGGTTCAACACCAGCAGAAAAGTGTTTGTGATTGCGGCTTGGCCCTACAACGCTACAGCCGCGCTTTGTGAAACTTGTCGACACGCACTTGTAAAGCACAATACCCGTTCAAACAGCTGTTGCTGCTGTGGCTCTTCCTCGTGGCTCTCTCCGTGAACGCGCCTCATGAGCCGAGACGTGCGCGGAGTGGGAACAGTCTAAATCCTGGAGCTTATCACCGCGGCGCAGCCATCTTTCGGCGGCTCCTCGTGTCCAGATGGGCCCGCCTCCACCCCCCCTCTGTTTAAGAAATGTGGCAAACTTTTATAAATCTATTAATGCCCTCAGCCAAAGCAAACACGGGAATCCGCCTTTGTTTATTTTTGATACTTTCCTTCAAATCCACGCGGAGGAATTTGTAACGACGCGCAGAAACATGACGGCAAACAACGCAGACACTTTGCTTACATTTAGACGATTTTTTTTGGGGGGGGGGGGGGTTGGGATTTCGCAAAAGTGTCCAAGTTTCTAAACCAGGATTACGAGTAAAAATATCTCGGTTTAGAGGAACTTCTTTGTGACATTTCCTAAAGGATTTTGAAAGGATTTTGAAAGGCTTTTTTAAGGCGAGACGCCGCCGGTGAACACATGGATTTTTGATCTTAAGTTTTTGAATAAGGTTTTTCGAAGTGAAACTAAACTAGCTAAACATCTGAAAACCGACCACTGCGTGATTTTTTTTTTTGTGTGTGTGTCGAACGTGTCAGTGTGTCCATCAAGGGGTTCATCGAGTCCTTGGGGGAGGATCAGGGCCAGAGCTGCACAAACCAAACGTCCCGGAGACAAACATGTCAGAGACGAGCGGCCAACGTGGACCTCTGCCTCTTCGGTCAACACCCGGCGGCTAGCAGAGCGCTAAAGCCACGAGCTGCGGTTAATACGCACGCGGCAAACACGCTCAACACGAGCCCGGGATCAAAGATGGCGGCCTTTGTTTTCCGCCGAAAATCTGCTTTAATCAACCCTCAGCAGCCCTCAGTAGCTATTTTGTCTTTCTCTCTTCTAGCGTGCTACAGCGGGTAAATGGAAACAATCAAACAGTTCTTTGTAATGAACAGAGTTTTGCTTCTATGTTTGAGTTTCTTTATATTTCAATGGTCTCCTGGAAAACGCAGCAGCGACGTCCTCCTTCTCTCTACTTTTACTCTCTAAGGTGACAGTAAAACCCATTTGGAACAATGAGACTGCAGTGCACGGCTTTGTCCAGCAAACGGCGCTGTGAGGAGGACAGTTCCCTGTTTCAACTTCCTGAAAACGTTTGGATGTGGTGGATTTATGAGACATTTTCTGGCAGATTCTAGAGTAAAAGTCAGTACCAATTATTTACAGGCCGTGATTATATATACATGCAAGAATATATATACACTACCACTCAAAAGTTTGGGGTCACTGAAAATGGTTTTGAAAGATTAGAAAAGAAAAGATTAGAAAAGAACAGATTTGTTTAAATGAGAATGGCGTTACTTTAATTAGAAATACAGTCAGACATTGTTAATGCTGGAAACAATTTTTGACGGAATACCTACATACATATACATATCTCTGTCATCACTGGGAGAATGCACATGAAACAAAAACTGTTTCAAAGTTCATTGCCTTCTCTGTCTGCACATATGAACTAATGTCCAATTATTGTCTCCAAAATGTGTCCAATATTTACAAAAATTATCATATTGTTGGCCAGAAGAAAGGCCTTTCAGCCCTATTAATGAGTGGGAATGAGAGCCTTCACAAACCTATTAATCAGTGGTTCCCAAAGTGAGGGTCGGGACCCCTGTGGAGGTCGCCAGGCCTTGGATGGGGGTCCCCAGATGATTTCAAAAAATAAAAAAAATGCTACTATTTCTAATATATTTTTTAGTGTAAAAATGCAAATAATTTGTGAAATCCATTAAAATATTCAAATATTTATGTTTAAATATATATTAACTCAAAATTAAAAATTCTGCCCTAAAGTAGCATAACTTTATACAATGGGGCTCCCGAGTTGTTTGTGTGTCAATTTTTGGGGTCCCAGCTACTAAAGTTTGGGAACACCTGCTATAAATAAAGTGGCCGATGTGTGAGTCTAATCACTGCCAAATAATGATGAGCTACAATATTTGTCAATTTTCTTTTTAGAGATTTCTTACAAATGCTATATCGTTCTCGTAGAGTCTGCCCTCCCTCTGAAATGATGACATCATCACATTCTAGTGACCCTCGTGCACTTATGCTAGCACTGCTGAAAACTGTTGTGCTGATTAGAAAAGCTTAGAGACCCCAAACCTTTGAGCGGTCGTGTAAAGGTTACAAAACTTTAGGGCCCTTTTCTCCAAATTAGGTTTTGATGCTTTTATTTGACAGCGACCGTGCGCAACGTCACATTGTCAGGAAAGGTGCTTGGTGCCAGGTTAAAGCACAATATGCTAATTTAGTCCCTGGGCCGGTTGGTGTATAGAAAAAAAAAACGTGTACATTTATGGAATTTAAATGTGAATTAATTGACCACTTAATATTGATGAAACCAGGTCACATGTATGTGTCAATCACAAGATTCACTCTCAAATCATTTTCTTGCCCTCTGCACACCTTTCTCACTCGTTCTCTCACTTTGAACCTCCTTCATCTCTCATGGATACAGAACAATTATTTATTATTATTTGTTTATTTGATATGGACATAACAACTGCATTGGACAAACCAGATACATTGTTTTTCGTGCTATAGCAAAACTGCTAATTTTCAACACTTGTCCATAGGAGGCTACACACTTCACAAAACACAATATAATACAATACACATTACAATATTTAAAAGGTAAACAATACACAACATCAGTACATTTCCTACAGTGTTACCATGTGAGCAACTTTGACTTGACTTTAGCCATCGTTTCAGACCTCTGTAAAAACTGTTCATGTCGGTCTGCAGTTTTAAATCAGTGGACAGAGAGTTCCACAGTCTGGATCCATTAAAAGAGAAACTGGACTGTCCAAAAGATTTCGTAAATTAAAACAAACACTTTTACATCGACAACTTTCACCCATGTCATTCAGTGCCACTTTCTTCCTTGACGTGTACGTTCCTGTTTCAGTCTTTGTTTCATTCCACTC
Source organism: Proterorhinus semilunaris (assembly GCA_021464625.1). Taxonomy (NCBI): domain Eukaryota; kingdom Metazoa; phylum Chordata; class Actinopteri; order Gobiiformes; family Gobiidae; genus Proterorhinus; species Proterorhinus semilunaris. The sequence goes on along the minus strand of CM038345.1, from coordinate 34,468,375 downwards.
TTTAACAACATCTCCACTTTGGTCGCTCCTACAGACTCCAAACTGTACTTGGACTCGACAACATTTGGAAGCTTTTTCACTGGGATTTTTTTCATACTTCATTCCCAGCCTGATTTACTAATAAGTATTATTATTCAAAAACTAAACAAGATCCAAAATCTCCTCTGAGCAAAGCTTTGTAACTAATATACCAACAAAACAAAAGCATGCATTTAATCCTGGTTTCCACTGTTGCTGGAAATATCGGCAATTTTGGTATTTTTGTTGTTGTTGCACAAACGGCCTCATTTTTACACGAAAACATAAAAAGACAGAGAACCTGCACCTGCTCCGCGCCGCTCACCGTTAAAACCACCAAATCCGCCGCGCTCCCGGGCCGCGGCCAAGTGGGCATCTGCCGGGCCCGCGCTGTTGACTGAGGGGGATTAGCCGCCGAGCTAACACGGCGCCGGGCTTACGGTGCAGAGAGCAGCGCGACGCAAACGGCCAAGTGCTGAGCGGGGAACGAATAAATAACAGAGCGAGTTCTGAGGCAGAGAAATGAGGCAGCAGTGCATCCAAACTGAAGGCCTTCGATGTCATCGAGGCGAGGCGCTGCACAAGCTAAATAATGGATAGAGCAAGGTTTAGATTTAAGATTGTATTTTGTTGAAATATCAGTGACAAAGACTTTTCAGAGCGGTTCACGCCGATTTTTAGTATAAAAAAGACCAAACTCGCCCTTCACGATGTAGATTCTCAGATGTTTCGTCGCTTTTGAGCTGGAGATATCCCACGGTTAACCATTCTGACATGTTTGGTATCCATGTGTAGCACGAAAGGCTGTGACCAAGAGCTGCATAAGCAGGGCTCGCAGGTGGGACGCAGTAAGACATTCATTTTGAATATCTTAAAAGATCCTGAGGGTCATGGGACAAAAAATCATGACAACACATTTCACAAGCTCTGAGCCAGAGGATCCGATTGGCTGTCCGACAGTGAGCGACCCTCGACCCACATTAAGGCCGTTACTGGAGCCGACTGCAGCCCCATAACCAGTGGTTCCTACAGACGAGGGCCTCAGTTAAAAGATCATTATGGCGCCCCCTCTCTGTGGGGCGGAGAAAACATCTCAGGTGGATCTGCTTGTGATGCCAGTAACGTTGGACACCACCATGACCATCAAGGTTACATTTTTCTCATCAGAGAATCAAACTTTCTTCCACCTTACAATGTCTTGGTCTCTCTCCAAAGTCCAAACGGACAGTTCTGTGGCTCAAGGAGACCAGGCCTTTGAAGTTTTTTGTTTTTGAATTACTCCAGTCTCAGATGCCTCTGGGCTGCAGTCGGCTCCAGTAACGGCTTCATTTGGATCCTGGACCTTCAAAATGTCTGTCTTACTGTGTCCCACCTCAACAGTGACGGTGCGTTGCGAGAGGCCCAGCTGCAGCTCAACAACCCAAACACGTTCAAAACGAGAAGTTTTTTTTGCCTTTGTCTCCAGGACGACATGACAGTGTGAAAACCTGACAGAACCTGACACTGAACCCACAGATTTGCACAGATTTGAGCTTTTAAAGCCATGTGGTTCTAAACGTTTGATCAGCAGCAAAAACAGACTATTTCAGTTCAATAAAAGCTTTACTTATTTGGTTTTCTTTCTCACACCCATTTCTTCTTGTTGCATATTGAAGTTCTACTTGGAATCTTCTAACTCGGAGCCTTGTTTAGATCCAACCATGGAAAATGTGAATTTTTGCCATTTTTCAACTGGTCTTAAACTTTTGATCAGGACTGTATCTAATTCCTGACAGATGTATTGAGCTTTGAACCCTAAAAAACAACAACAACAAAACTGATGGAATTGGATTTATTATTTATTTATTTTATTTAAAGTTATACAGGTAAATAGTACATTAGAGCAGTGGTTCCAAAACGTTTTAGGCCGCGACCCCCAAAATCCCTCGACCAACAACTCAAGACCACCCACTGTAAAATGTAATTAGTATATTCATAATCATTTAAAATCTGCTTTATTAATGTTGGTTTTGACATAATATATTTCAATCCAAAATACATTCAATTCATTGTCATAAAAAATAAATAAAACGTGTCTTGAAAACATCTCTCAGTGTCTCCCGGGCAGCCCTGTGTTTGTGTCTTGTGCCCTTGTGCATGACACTTAAATCAAATCCATCATATACAGTAAAGAAGCGTATTCATAAAGTAGATCCAGAATCCCCCTGAGAAGCCACCCGATCCATTATTTATTTCTTTGCCGAAAATAAAGCCGATTGTGGCCGTTTTCCTCCATAACATGTCTTGTTTTTTACATGTGAACATTAAATGATGACCAGTTTCAAATGACAGCAGCAGTCTGTTGGGTTTATTTTGCTATAAACGGACTCGTCTTTGCTTACATTTCGTAAAGTTTGTGCCAAAACAAGAAAAATATCAAACCAGGACCGAATGGTGTCTATATTTATCCCATGTATCCGTGTGGTTATTTGAGAGGAGCTGCTTCTGCGTCTCCGTCTTTGTGCGGTCGGAGAGCTCCCTCTTGGTGCCATTGTCTTCACTGTTTTACACCAGCGTGAAATCTACCCGGGACTAGCCCGTTACAGGAGCTCCACTCCAGCCAAAACCAGGGCCTTGTCTGTCCAGTTGATTTCCCCTTTTAGGTTTTGTGCAGAGTTATGTTTATTATTATACGTGTGACGTTTTCTCTCTGTGTGTTTCCAGGGAAGATGCATCAACTTCAGCCGAGTCCCGCATCAGTGAAGCCTCCGCCGCCGCCGCAGGAAACTCCACCGTCGTGATCTGGTTTTCAGCCCAAACACTTTTAGTATTTTTTTTTTACCGCTTGCACTCCACAAACTAATTTGGACGAGATAATTCATTTACTCCTTTCACAACGTTTCACAAGTTTTTACCCGTTTATCTCGTTTCAAGTGCGATTTGCTGAGATTTGTTCTTTTATTTTATTTTTATTCGTAACTTATAAATAAATGTACTTTTATACATTGCACTTAAGCGTCAAGGGGACCTGTACTTTACTGGAGTCGTATTTTTGTTAAGGACGTATTACTTTTATGCCACCACATTTCAAACATAAATAGTGATTTCTACTTGGAATACAAAATAGTTCAGTGATTTTGCATTTTGTAATAATTTGCAACTTTTACTTTTATTAGAGTAATATATAGAATATATATTCACTTTTACTCGAGTCATGAAGTCATGTACTTTGACCCACTCTGCAAAAGAGAGTTTAAAATTCCAGCACTTCTTCTTCCATTGTTTGGAAATGATACAAAGCAAATGTATGGCATTTCTGCCTCTCCACTCGCTCCCCTCTCTCCCTTCTCTCTCCTCTCTCTTTCGCCTGTCCTCTCCCCCTCTTCTCCCTCTCTCCTCTCTTTTCTCTCTCCTCCCTCTTCTCTCTCTCCTTTCTCCTCTCCTCTTTCCCCCCTCCCCTTTCTCCCCTCCCTCTCCCCTCTCTCTCTCTCCTCTCTCCCCTCCATCTCCGCTCCCTCTCCCCTCTCTTCTCTCCTGTCACTCTCCTTTCTCACTCCTCCCTCTCTCCTTTCTCCTCCCTCTCTCTCTCCCCTGTCCTCCCTCTCTCCTCTCTCTCTCCTTTCTCCTCCCTCACTCTCCTCTCTCCTCCCTCTCTCTCTCCCCTCTCCTCCCTCTCTTCTCTCTCTCCCCTCTCTCTCTTCTCAGATGGATAATGACAGCTCGGTGACAGCTCACAGACAGGCCACACCCCCCCGCGGCGTCCTGAAGCAGCAGCGCCCCATTCCCCGCCAAACCGCCCCGAAACACAAGCTTCGATCAGCACCATAAAATTATCAGAGCGTTATCGGACCGCGGGACATTCGCAGAGGACGAGGGGGCGGAGTCAGAGGACTTTGAGCTTTTTATGTTTCAATATCACGCACACAAAAACCCGACACTGTAGTGAGCTTATTCCAAAACTAGACACAATCCAAAATCTTTGCAACTCCTATATCGACAAAAAAATATCTGTCCATTTATTCATTCAGATTTGATCGCTGAAAATATTGGAAATTTTGGCCGTTTTTGTTATGCCTGAAAACATAAAATGACAGAAAACTTGCTATACGTTTTTTTTCATTACGTTGGTAATGTTCAGCAAAAGTTTTAAATTGATATCTATAATTCTCTCTTTTTTTTTTTATTCACCTGCAGCGTCCGGCCTTAAAAAGCATTAGCTTAAGTCGAGACACTGTAGGTGAATAGGGAAATGTTTTTAATTTAAATATATCAATTTGAAACTTTTCCTGTAGATTCCTGACATAAATATGCTGGGAAAATAACTGCGAGTTTTCTGGCGTTTTATGCCTAAAAATGCCCCAAATTTCCCATATTTTTGGCAACAAATTTTGCATAATGGATTGAGCGGTTTTATTTTGTGACATATTAGTAAATAAAGACTTTTTCAAAGGGATTTTGGATCTTAAAATAAGCTGTTTATTAGTGAAAAAATCTGTAAAACTAAAATTTCACCTTGTTTTTTTTGGGTTCAAACTCAATAAATCAGGATTGGATTAGATATTAAAAAATCCCTCTGACAAAACCTTCAAAATATTGTTCAGTCCAAGTCTGCAGGGGCTAAATCTCTGGGGAATAATTACACAAAGTTAACCTGAAAGTTGAATCAAATGAGTGCTGCCTGTAGTGTCTCCCCTTAAATAAAAGGTTTTCAGTTGTCGGGGCCCGATGGACGGGGCCCTCCAGCGTCCCGGGGCCCTCGCGTGGCCTCCGCGGCCCAGAGCGGAGCCTCCTCTTCCCCTGTCGCTCCGCCCTAACGTCCCCCTTGTCTCCGAAACGTCAAACTTTAATTAAACTGATTAAATCCAGCAGTAAGCATCAGCCTGTGAAGCCGCTGTCGCCTTCCCCGCCCCGTCTGACGCTGACTGACCCGAAAGCGCTCTCTCCGAAAAAACCAGGCCAACTCCGCCCGCCACCGCGCCGCGACCCGCCCGACGCAAACCCGAAGTAGCAGATCGACGGACGGATAAGCATTGCTCATTTTCGCCCAAATTATCTTTAGGTTTTAAACGGCGCTCAGATATTCCGGCGGAGTTTGACGGGCGTGACGGACAAGTCGGATGAAAAAAATAAATAAAACGCAAACGGGACGAGTCGCGTCGAGCGCCCGTGGAAACCTGACAAAAGAAATGTCAACGTTCGTTATCGGAGACGGGAGAATCCGGTTCGGTTTATCGCAGCGGTTTTGACAAGACGCCGCCGGGCACGGAACGGCGGCACGGATAATGTTCAAAACAAAACGGGGATTCACAAAGAGAAGTATCTGAAACCACGAATATACCAGTATTTAGTACTACGGTGATACATATAAGATATTATGTTCTCAGTACTTCATAAAAAGGATGCTGTTAGAAAATAAAATAATGCTGTTAGAAAAGAAAATAAAGCGGAATATTTAACCAGATCCAAACGGAGAGTTGGAATTTCTATCTGGAAAGTTGTTGAAACTTAAAAAAAAAAAGAAAAAGTTTAATTCAACAAATCATGTTGTTGCTTTGTTTTAAAATGTGCACATTTTGCATGGAATAAAAGTGGCTTGAATTAAAGTCAGAAACAAATCACGTATAAAAATAATAAAGATTCTCATTATAATGATCATTTATTTGAGCGCAAACAAACCAATATAAGCAAATATTTCCATTTTGTTTGTCCCACTTCATGAACACAAATACAATGGATTCATATTCAAGCCTAATCTTATGTTCGAATGGGAGTGGGAACAAGTAGCACTTAAATGCTCCTGTCTATATTTCCCCCAAGTCACTATTTGTAAAAAAATAATATTATTTAAGTTGCTTGAACTCAGCAATTTATTCAAATTTAAAATAAAAAATTAAGAAAAAATGCTGACGATTATGTTGTTGCTTTGCTAAAAAAAAATGTTTTATATATATATATTTTTTATTTAAATAAAATTATCTGTTTGCAAAATAGTGGTTAAAATCTAAGTCAGAAACTATATGATCTCATACTTTAAATGACACCCAAATATTATCTTTACTCATGGAGCTGATTTCAGCACCATTCATAAAAAAGTGGGACAAATTGAACCAAATCCGAAAGAGGAGCTGGAATTTCTATTTCAAAAGTTGCATAAAAACGGGTTCAACATTACCTGATACATAAAGGATTGTTTGTAATACGAAACAATTTACAAATCATACAAGTGAAAAGATTGGATTAGAATGTTGATATTTTGCAAAAGAAAAGAAAAAAGAAGTACATTTGGCTTGAATGAAGATGAACTAGAATAAAGTGATAAAGTCACATATGAGTGAAGTCATGTAGTCGCCTGGTTCTCAAATAGGGATTTATTGTCATTGCAACAAGAACAATGAAGTTTAAAAAACTGAGAGACAAATATCAGAAACATAAATGCTCATTATGCCTTTGCTTCATTTGAGAGCTGCTTTTGGATCAAATTGTCACGATTTAGTCCAAGTTTAGTCCAGATTGTTGACACTTTCTAAACCAAAGGAGCTGGTGAAAAGTTGAATTGAAATGGTATTCCGGTTTTTCCAAGTCACGTTCCCCCCGTTCGCCCCGTGCGCTCCAAAATGGCGGCTGCTGTGACAATAGGAGGCGTGGCCCGGCTGTCTTCTCGTGTCTGCCTCGCGCTCGCGGTAGAGAGAGGCGTCCTGACAGCGACGGGACGTTTGACGCAGAGCCGTATGGACAGTGACCAGCGGAGGGGTCAGTGGCGTGTCTGGGCGCGGGACGGCACGCTCGTCACACGGCGCCCGAAATAAGTCCCGAGAGCTTCAGGTCTGAAACAGGACACGCCCCATTTTTGTTTTTTGTTTTTCCGTGGCAACCCTTTGTTTCGGCGCCGCACACGAGGGACGCGGCGGTCTATTGTGCACATGTACTGTATATCAGTAAAGAACCAAGAAGAAACAGGGATTCATCATATGGTGATATCATAAAAAAAACTAGCAAAGAATAAAGTGGTCTCATCTATCGGATCCAGGATTTTTTATAAAGTTTTCAGAAGCAAAAATAAAATTAATAAAAAAAAAAAAACATTTACATATAGCATACTTTACAAAATGGGAGGCATCAAATATACTAAAATGTATTTAATTTGCAAAGGAAAATATTCTGTTTCAAAGTTTAAGGATAAAATATCATGACGCTTTAAGTGATTTTGATAGAAAGATATAGTATTTTTTATCTTTACTGTATAATCTTGCCGTCGAACCATGAATGGTGAGCTTAAAAATATCAAGCAGGCATACACATTTGAATACTTCAGAGTCTGCACAACCCAGATTTATACATTTTATCGGAAATAATTGTTGTTTCTATTAAAAAACTACTTCGCGGCCGAAGATGTCACTAACCCATATATCCAGTCATCATGGGCGAAAGTGTTGGCACCCCTGAAATTTTTTCCAGAAAGTTGTCGCAATTACACGTTTCGGTATAAATCTGTTTATTTCCTTTGTGTGTATTGGAACATCACAAAAAAGCGATAAAAAAGGCAAATTTGACATAATTTCACACAAATGATGGGCCTCAAACTGGTTTAAACAATATAAAACTATGTGTCGCACAAAAAGGTTTGGCGCCCTTTCAAAATTGTGAGTAGTTAACTTTTTTTTTTCAAGCATCTGAAACAAAGTCAGAGAGCTCCGATAATACATTTTGGAAGCCTTTTAGCTGATTTAGCGCGTTAGCTGCTCAATTGGAATATTGTCTCTTTTCCCACTTATTGCCACCTAGTAAAGTGTATTATTAGGCTTTTTACTTCGGAGCCTTGATCAAAAAGCAGTGGAGCAGAAAGTGTTATACTATTTATCTTTCAAATGTAATGGGGTAAAAGTAATAAGTTCACTGCTAAAATACTATTCGAGTAAAGTACACGTCCTCAAAAACGACTTCATACAGCACTCTATGGTTTTTGAAAGTGTTTTGTTATGTGCAGCCGTTCAGTTTGTGATTTCAGTTTGGCACTTTGGAAATATATCGACTTCATTTGTGTTTCTTTTCTTTTTTAACTTCAGCCTCGCACTTTAACAGATCAGCGCTCTTACAAAATGAAAAAAAAAAAAGCTCTTTTCTGTGGTTATTTTTTGTTTCTGCAGACTCTCGATACGTTCCTATAAGTTTTGCTGAAGTCGTTTTGTGTCACTTTAAAGCAGTACCAAGTAACTTGTTTACCTTAATAAATCCTTTCCGTAGTCCCTCTGGGGGTAATACAAGTGTTAATGGGATGATTGGGGGGTCTTTCATCTCCCCCTGGTGTCTCTGGCCAGAAAACCACACTTGCAAGTTTCCCAGCCTCCGACCCAGAGACCCAATACACATTAATGGTATCACGAAGAAGAGGCTAACAGGCTAACGGGCAAAGCTAACTGCGGGCTAGCGCTACTTAAACAGTATTTACAGCCAAGTTTGAGTGAAATAAATTATCTCCATTGTGTAATTGGATGAACAATATCCCTCTTTTCTGTCCGCGTAGTATTTACTCTCACGGACAATCGATGAGTGAAAAACTGCAACATGCTACGACACCTGCAGTGGCGCTTATGGCCTCTAGGGGCATGAGTTACTTAGTTCTGCTTTAAGTCGCCACAAACACAGTGCCTTTGTCTGGACGAGCTTCTGTAGCAAATCTGTGCCTTAAAGTTAAAATGTGGCCTATGAACCTGCTTTTGTTCCTAACCCCCATTTATATTGTTACCTGTCGAGCGAAAGAACGGGTCCAGACACGGGTTATGGGCGAGGACAATAATCGAATACATTTGGCCAGTTTCAAAATGTAATAAGCGGACAACAATCTGCTGCAATAATGTTACAATTCACATGGTAGCTTGGTCGGTGGTAAGAGCGGCACAGTTTGTCAGCTTCACTTCTGTCGGTCTGCCCCAGGGCAGCTGTGGCTACAACAGTATGGTATGGAATGAATGAGTGGTTCAATGTTGGGAATCAGTGGGAGCAGGGACCGCCAACCAGAAGGCGGGGAAGCTGCCAAACTGTCCCACCAGCAACCACTCACTCACTCTTCACACACAGGAGAGGAGGGAGAAGTGCCCTGCCTAAAGACACAGCGAACTGCCAACCTTTCAGTCGGAAGACCATCTGCCACTAAAGGAAAGTGCATGAGAGCCACTACAAGTGCAAAAAACCCAAACATTTCAGATTACAAAATGTATGAATCAATACAAAGGTTAATGAAAAACACACAAAATAACAGGTCGTCTCAAATTTGAGGGAAAACTGAGCACAAACAATGTGTCTCAAAAGTCAGATTGATGTGTTATTACATTAATGGCTGAATTTATGACATTAGTGAGTAATTTTCATCTTGTCAGAAGTGGGTCATTGCTAAACCCTATTCTGGAAAAAAAAATTGGATAATTTATGATCAATGCTGAAATCGACTGAACTCTGCAAAGAAATACCGCATTTTGCTTTTAAATACACACAAAAAATGGCCTAACCGTAAAATATTTTAAGTGAAGAAATGAAAGCTTTAATTTTGGTTGTGTACATTCAAAATAGTACTTTCCATATCAGATCTAAATTATTACAACAGCAAAAAGGGGGTTGGGCACCCTGTTTACAGTGGGATGAAAATGTATGTCAACGCTTTGGAATTTCTCTTATTTCTGCCTAAATTGGTAATAAAATGTGGTCTGATCCTGAATGATTAAACAGTATCTGCTTAAACTAATACCACCCAAACATTTTCATTTTATCATATTTTTATTGGTCGTAACATGTAAACATTCACAGGACAGGCAAGAAAAAGTAAGTGAACCCAGAAATCTCACTGAACTGCAGCAGTTTTGTAAAGAGGAATGGTCCTAGATGAATTTCTGATCGTTTGAGCGTCTAATCTGCAACTACAGAAAAGCAGTTATTGCTACAAAAGAAGGGTCAGCCAGCTATTTAATACAGAATAAGTAAGTGAACCCTTGTATTAAATAGCTGGCTGACCCTCCTTTTGTAGCAATAACTGCTTTTCTGTAGTAAAACTGCTGCAGTTCAGCGAGATTTCTGGGTTCACTTACTTTTTCTCCCTGTCCTGTGAATGTTTACATGTTACGGCCAATAAAATATGATAAAATGAAAATGTTTGGGCGGTATTAGTTTAAGCAGACACTGTTTATTCAATATGATTCTGGTGAAGATCAGACCACATTGTATGACCAATTTAGGCAGAAATGTGAGAAATTCCAAAGCGTTCACATACATTTTCATCCCACTATTATTATTATTATTCATCTGATGCATCACATAATTAATATGAATTAATCATCCCATCTGAATGATGTCTTACATTTTGACAGAGAACTCATTTAGCTGCCCTACGCATGTTCTCTGGAAGTTCAGGTATTTTACTCACATTTTCCTCTTGTTATTGTTGTAAATAGAGATTTTTGTATAATATTTATGTCTTTTCCTTTTTCACTTTTGTAAGAAACCGTTTTTATTCGCACGTCTGTCTCTGAATAGTGTGACACTGAATGGAGTTTTACTGTTTTTGTCAAATAAATGTTTTGGTGCGAACTCCTTTGTTTGTCATTATTCCGTAGAAAAAGTAAAAGAGTTTTGTGATTGGATTTGGCGTTTCGAAAAGCCAGGTTTCTCTCCTGTTTTCGTGTGTCCAGCTCCGAGGCGTCGTTACTGAGGCGCCGTGTGGACGTCCTTCTGCATCAGCACCGAAGGGCAGAACCGGAGAGAGAGAGAAACCAGGTCAGGTCACGGGCCGCTCCTCGGGGACTCGGGCTGCAGATTGTCCCCCGCCTCAGGCCCATAGGCTCAAGGTGGATTTACACTAGAGCAGCAGACGCCCGTGATATCCTTCTATTTTCATCAGTCAGGACAGGGGATACACATTCTGCTCATAGTTATTCATTTGGAACTTTATCAAATAATTATCAAAATACTGTTAACCACGGAGTGTCGATGTTTAAGACGTTTGTATCAACAAAGCCTCCTATGGACAAGTGTTGAAAATTAGCAGTTTTGCTATAACACGAAAAACAATGTATCTGGTTTGTCCAATGCAGTTGTTATGTCCATATCAAATAAACGAATAATAATAATAACAACATTGTAAACAGTATTTTTTTTCCCTCAGTAATAATCATGAAAAAAGTTCAACTAAAATACTAATAATAATAGGTTTGTAAAGTTCAACAGATGCCACATCTTATGCTTATTTTTGTATATGTAAGTAAGAAGTAAGTTATCTGCATTATTTGTCATTGTACAACAAAATTGTGTTCCGGTGTTGGTAGTCCTGAGCCGCAGTGGGCCAACCTGACCAGCATGTTTTGGAGGTTGGGGAAACCGCAGCACCCCACTCTTTCTGTCAAACCCATAGACCGTAGGTTTGCTGCTCAAATGGCCGAAGGAGTCCCTCAGCAGACGGGCCAAGATCACAGACCGTCCAGTCCTTGTTGTCAATCCAGTAGGCAGGGTTCCTCGGTTCAGCCGGATTCCTACTTTCAATCTAGGCAGGAGTGGGACAGGAGACACCATGTGAATGGTAATGAACAGACTACAGATAAAATAAATATTGTATCATAATAAGACAAAGTTTGCAGTAAGAAGAAGAAGAGGATAGCGCTCAGTGTACCGTACTTCCCACAGCGGTGTTTCTTCTAAGGCAGCTTTACTTCAGGCTGAGGGTTAGAGCTTTACCTAACTGACCTGATCATAAGCTCATTGGAAGAGGTACGTTTTGAGCCTAGTCTTAAATGTAGGGACTGTTTCTGCTTCTTTAACGTGAGCTGGGAGTTTATTCCATAAAACCGGAGCTTGGAGCTAAAGGCTCTTCCTCCTACAGTGATTTTGGAGACCCGAGGAATCACTAGTAGCCCTGAGTTTTGAGAGCGGAGAGCTCTGGTTGGCCGATATGGAACGATAGTGTCTTGGAGATAAAGCGGAGCCAAAACCTTTATGGGTTTAAATGTGAGGAGCAGGATTTTAAATTTGATTCTAAACTCAACAGGAAGCCAATGGAGAGACTTTAGCACAGGTGTAATGTGTTCTCTTCTCTTTGTACGCGGTAACAATCTTGCTGCTGCATTTTGAACGAAACTTTTTCGAGAACTTTTAGGACACGCTGCTAGCAGGCAGTTACAGTAAGGTGAACAGAACCGTGAGATAGCTGAACCGCTGCAGGATGTGTCTCTCCGTATGGTTTGGAAAGAGGATATACATAACCTGTTGCACCTGAAGACAGTGGAGATGATATGAGTGTGTCCATTTTGCCCCTCAAAAGTGTTTCAGTCGCTACTTTACACATTCCAATGAGAACCTACTCAGGATTCACCTTATAATTACAGAAAACTGCTTCCACTTTCTGTAAAAACTCGGCGAGAGCCCGGAGAGAGCGAGCGAGAGAAACAGTCTGAAGCTCAATATGACTTTGGGCAAAAACAAAACTTTCACAAAACATTGACAGAAGCGGCGCGGCTCCGTCTGTTCCTCTAAAGCAAAGACTCCCTTCTCGCGGTGGAAAGATTAGAGATCGCGAGCGGGAAAAGCAGCTTCTCGCCTCCATACGTCTGAGGCGCAGCAGACGTGCGGATGTGCGGGCAAAGATGTCGCTGTTTAAACGGCGCGTCGCAAAACAAAATTCATAAATATGTTTTAAGCGACGGCAGAACCAGCGTGTTAAGGACGGTCTGCCGGAGAGAAGTTTGTGTGGAAGTGAAGTGATCTGCTTTACAGGAGGAGAGGCCTCTGGAGTAATAGGACTTCTCTACTTCAATAAAATACAGTTCAGCTGCTGCCAGACCCCCTGCTGGACATCTGTGTTACTGCAACTGAAACGGATCCCATATCGAATGAAAATCATCTACAGCGGGAACCATATGTTTAAATACACTTCATAAAAAGATACATTTGCATTTTTTTCTCACTGTTTGACATGAAACCAGAATTCACTTTTATTTTTTTAGGTAAAGTAGAATTTTCTAGACAGATAGAAATGGTTGTGTTACTTTTTACAAAATCAAAAGTTTACATACATTTCATTAAGATTTGGTAGCATTGCCTTTAAACTGTATATTTTGGGTCAAACGTTTTGAATTTCCTACCACAAGCTTCTCACAAAAAAACATGAGTTTTGGTCCATTTCTCCAAACAGAACTGGTGAAACTGCGCCAAATTTGTAGGCCACCTTGCGTGCACATGCCTTTTCAGCTCTGCCTTTACATTTTCAACTGGATTTAGGATCAAGACTTAGTTTGTTCCACTTCAAAACATTGACTTTGTTATCCTTAAGCCACGTTGTAATCAGTATTGGCCATATGCTTTGGGTCATTGTCCATTTGGAAGACCCATCTGTGCCCAAGCTTCCTGGCTGATGTCTTGAGATGTTGCTCCAATATTTCCACATAGAGTTCTTTCTTCATGATGTCATCTATTTTGTGACATGCTCCAGTCCCTCCAGCAGCAAAACAACCCCACAGCATGATGCTGCCACCCCCGTATTTCACAGTTGGGATGGTGCTGTCAGGCTTGCAAGATTCCCCCTTTTTCCTCCAAACGTGACGATGGTCATTATGGCCAACCACAGACCACAGGAAATGTGTTTTTTTTTTTTTTTTGCAAACTCCAATCTGTCTTTTTTAGTAAGTGGAGTAAGAGCTTCTTCCTGGCAGAGTTCCCTCTCAGCCCATGTCGGTACAGGACCTGTTTCACTCTGGATAATGACAAACTCTTACCAGGTTCAGCATCTTCACCAGGTCTTTTGCATTTGTTCTTGGGTTGATATCCACATTTCAGACATAGCACGTTCATCTCTGGGACACAGAACCCGCCTTCTTTCTGATCTGTATGATGACTGGTCATTACCATTATTGTTTTAATCAATGAACCTGAACCTTCAAGTGTCTTGAAATTTCCCTTAAGGATGAACCAGACTTGTGCTTCCAAGGTCATGACATCGTCATCTGGGCTTTCCCAAAGCAAATTATTTAAAGGTCTTTAAAGGTCTTTTTACAAACTTCTGACTTTGTAAAAAGTAACAAACACATTTTAATTCTGGTTTCCTGTCATACAGTGAGGAAAAATGCAAATGTGTCGTTTTATAAAGTGTATGTAAACATGGTTCCCGCTGTACCTTCCCCTTTAATTAGTTTTTTTTTTTTTTACAATTGAACATGCTTTATAACATCATGTAACAAATGAATATAGCGCTTCTCGATAGCGCTGAAACTATTTTGATAACCGTTTTCTGCTTGTTAATAAGATTAGCAGGTACTGGGGGTACTCCTAAAAGTGCAAGCACAGGGTCAGGATGCAACTGTGTTCCACAAACATCAGACATCAATGTAAACATTTTAGTCCAGTAAGCTGTTATGTTAGGACAGTTCCAAAAAGTGTGAGCCAGAGAAGTCTGTTCTTGGCCACACCGAACACAAACTGGGTTCACCCCATGACGGTCTTTCACCATCTTCTGGGAAGAGCTTAGCAGTTCATTTGCTTTATTCTCCAGTGAACGTCCATTAGCCAGAACAATAGAAGGCATGTGTGGCTTAGCTGTGAATCTTTCCCGGGTAACTCCTCGTTTGTCCCTTTTTTGTTTCCTGTAGTGCCTCTTCACTGTTTAAGACGAAGAAACTCAAATGCAAATGTCTGCCGGTACAGACTCAAATTCTTCTTCTTATCTGCTGCACTATTCAGTCAGACTTTTGTTGAGAACTGTTGTTTTTTTAAAAGCCAAATAATACACACTATCTGACTTCTACTACCATACTACACATAGGACAGATGTTTTGGCCCCGCCGCACAATCTTTGTTTTTTTGGAGCCACAAACTATTTGTTCCTAACACTTAAGTATTCAAAGTCGACAGTACAAATCAATTACATAAGTATTTTCACTTAAGTAATAATTTGACAGAGCAACTTTTACTTGTATTTGACAAGTAGTATCTATACATTGTATTTGCTCTTCACCATATGGACCACAAACACACATGTCAAGCTGACAAACAAAATAACACACAAACAAAATACAGTGGGAGAACCCCTCTTTAGGAAAGTACCAAGATTACAAATTTGTACTTGTTGACTGAAACAGGACCAATTGAAACATAGATCGATAATTACAATAATACTTCGTCAGATATGGGATGAGGATGAGGATCAGCACCTCCAAATCTGAGGCCATGGTTCTCCACTGGAAAAAGGTGGTTTCCCCGCTTCAGGTCGGTGGGGAGTCCTTACCTCAAGTGGAGGAGTTCAAGTATCTCGGGGTCCTGTTCACGAGTGAGGGACGGATGGAGCGTGAGATCGATAGACGGATCGGTGCGGCGTCAGCAGTGATGTGGTCGCTGTATCGGACTGTTGTGGTGAAGAGGGAGCTGAGTCTGAGGCAAAACTCTCGATTTACCGATCGATCTACGTTCCCACCCTCACCTATGGTCATGAGATCTGGGTAATGACCGAAAGGACAAGATCGCGAATACAAGCGGCCGAAATGAGTTTCCTTCGCAGGGTGGCTGGGCGCACCCTCCGAGATCGGGTGAGGAGCTCAGTTACCCGGGAGGAGCTCGGAGTAGAGTCGCTGCTCCTTCACATGAAAGGAGCCAGCTGAGGTGGCTAGGGCATCTGTTCCGGATGCCTCCTGGTCGCCTCCCTCGGGAGGTGCTCCAGGCATGTTCCACTGGGAGGAGGCCTCGTGGAAGGCCCAGGACTCGCTGGTGGGACTATGTCTCCGAGCTGGCCTGGTGTCGCCTCGGGGTCCCCCCCAGAACAGCTGGAGGAGGTGTGCGTGGATCGGGAAGTCTGGGCATCTCTGCTGAGACTGCTGCCCCCGCGACCCAGCGGGGAAAATGGATGGATGGACTTCAGCAGATATTTCTCTCTTAATACCAGTATCATCTCCAAAGTTATTGACGCATAAATGACATCATCTATTTCTTTCCAGGCCTTTATACCAATGACTTTAGGAATCCTTGTGTTGTTTGTCCTGAAGTTGCAGCTGGCGCCGGTATTTAGGATTTTCACAGAACAAATATTCCTCAAATGTAATTAAACGACATAAAAGCATTAGCCATAATACCGTAATCTAAGATTGAGGGAGACAAAGCGTTGGTTCACTATTCCTTTTTCATATTAAAATGTATAATTCACCTTGACAACGAGTGTCTGTGTGGAAGACCCTCTCGTCTGCTCCATTACTCTATATCGACTCCTCAAACCGAGCTGCAGTCGCCCTGATCCCCCTCCGCCGCTCTCTGTCCGAACAGCTTGTTAGAGTTGACTCTCGGTTTCCCCCGCGCCTTTCGGGGAGATCGGCGTAAATCCGTGCGCGGGGGCCGGGGGGGGGGCGCCGTGCAGGTGGGGGAATTAGAGCGGGATTTCTGGCATTTACGAAGCGGCTCATCTCCCCTGGAGCCCCCGCCGGTCGGAGTTTAGGGCCCAGACTCTGCGATTTCGAGAGGTTCACCGTCGGGAAGGCAAAACAAATGTGCGTTTTTGGTTTCAATTACGCGGGCGGGTTTCGATCGCGCGACGCCAGGGCCTTTTTAGGGAGTCCACGGTTCAGTCCCGACGGGGCGGGGGAAGCGGCCGGCGCTCCTGATCCGCGCCTGTTTGTTTCGCCGCGAGCCGAGAAATAATGACCCGGCGGTTGCAGGCGCCATGCAGCCAATCCCAAAAACTGAAATGGTTTTCTCATAGATCCAACCAGCGTCACTCAACCTCTCTTAAATCTACTGTTTGGTTATTTGGTTGTTGATTCGGGCAAAGTTGGCGCTGTTTCTCACTCGGCTATGGGATTTTTACCAGTTATTTTTTTCATGTTTTGTGTGGGACTGGGTCCCACACACAACAGGAAATCTCCAACCAGTAGCTCACCAGCCCCTTCTAGGTCGCTCGACACTTTCTACATTATCATACGCTCGATGACTCACAGTTTACATGCATTTCCTTTTTCCTCTGAACATTTGAACACGATCGGCAAACAATAGTAAAGTATAAGGACAAAACTCGAGTCACTTCCTTTGAAATATCATCTTCTTGGCTACTAATTCTCCACTTACCTCCTCTCCAATTACTCCACATGAGTGTTCCGGTTAAGATGGTTGAGGTGAACTTTATTCATCTCCGTAGGGATGAGGACTATTCAATAAAGTCGAAAACACTCAAACGGTTGTCGAAAAGTAAATCATCTCCGGGCCTGTGATTGGATCAAACTCTGGGCGCGTTGTCCAATCACAGGCGCGCTCTCTTCGCACTTTAAACCGGGGGCTGATGTCGGTGCGAATGTTGTTCACGGCGTAACATCGGTCTGGCTTTTGTCTCTCTCTGTCCTGGAGCAAAACATTTTGTTACTTCATTATAAATAACACGGCGCTCGGGGGAAGGTGACTGCACAGGCCCCGCCCACTCGCCCATGCTGACCTCCGATTGGTCGACTATCAGAGAACATGGCTAAGCCTCACCGATGTGCAGAGTGTTTGGATTTCATTACTTGAGTAAAAATACAGTTGGATGCCACACTGGTTGGTTGTTTTTGTGTCTCTTTGTTTTTATGATCATATTAAAGGCTGTTGTTTTTTATTGGAACAAAATAAATTTCACATTTGAAAAACATGGTGCATCTAAATGTAAAACGTATCAGTTTCATGAACTCTCAGGCCAGTTTTCCAAAAAAAAGAAAAGTATATTAAATATATTTAAAAGGTTAGGAACTAATTTGGACCACAACTAAATTCGAATCTATTGCCTCCCATTGTTTGTCATTTCAACCTGGAATAGACTCACACAGACGAAAGCAGTGATTAGGGAGATTTATTGACATGTGTATTAGTTTTGGCGATCAGACCCCGGAGCCTGGACACTGGTGGTGGTATAGGAGATCCGTGGAGAATGCGCGGGTAGAAGCCGTGGACGGAGGAGGCGGAGATGGGGTGGAGGTGGGTCGCGCGCAGCTGGGAAGCGAACAGATCATGATTGCTGGGGCCTAAAAGCGGGACCGATGGCGATTGGCTGCTATGGAGGTGCGGCTCTGTGGAGGTGTGGACCTTTCAGGAGCGATCATTGGCTGGAGGTTGATGATGCTGACGTTTGTCTACCAGGCTGAATTAACGCCTAGGCTTCATTACAAAAAATCAGCTTTTGTTGAGCACATGCTTTATTGCACGGAGTGATTTCCTGCATTCTTAAGCTCATTACAGAGGATTTTGCTAAACATTAACAATTACATCAAATTAGTGGGCGACACATCACACTTCTCTTTTTATCTCAAAAAAACAAAACAGTTACACGCTATTTCCAAAATTCATGTTAAAGGAACAGGCCACCGTTTTTCCATACTGAGATACAGTACCACAAGATAAAGATAATATGGATAGTATTTTTAAAAGATTAAATTTAACAAAGACAGGGGCAGAAAACCTTACTACGCCTATTACAGAAAAGGAAATAGAGATTATCAATTCATTAAAAAACAATAAAAGTCCATAGCTGATTTTTTTCTTGCGAGGCTCGATAGTGGCTTCAACAGGTTTAATAACAATAAACCATGTGTTTATCGGATCAAACCTGAAATCTTTTACCCAGATTCAAGATGAATTTGAATTACCTACAAGTGACCTATTCCGTTTTTTTCAGATACAACATTATTTAGAGAAGCACAAAGAATTTGAAAAAGTTTAAGAACAGCCAGAATATTTTTGAACCGTTTTGGAGAGAAGTAGTGGAGAGTAAAAAGGTTTTAAAAAAGATAATGTCTTCTCTATATAAGATTGTTCACATAGAACAAGATGAAAACACATTTGATGTCAAGAATAAATGTGAATTAGAGCTCAACACAGTAATTGACACAGTTAATGATTCAGATTTGGAACAATCATGGGACAAGTGGCACAAATGTCCAAACAGTCCAAATTGGAAAGAGTTTAGTTGGAAGTTAAGAATGAGATTTTTTAGAACCTCAGTCATCGTGGCCAGTTATAATGATAATACAAAATTGTTGGCAAAATTGTGGGGAAATAGGTGACTTCTCACATATTTTCTAGGAATGCCCCATGGTGATTGTGTATTGGGAAGGGGTGAAGGAAGAGATAAATAAGATTTTAAATATAAAGATATCAAATCACATCTTCCAGGTAATACTTAGTGGCAATACATCTGAAGTCAAGGAAAAGGGAAACATTTAATTGTTAAAAGTTCTGGTGCTGGTTGCCCACAAAGTAATTACAGCCCACTTTGGACCAATGGACTGTACGGAGGAAATCAACGCAATTTTACGATTGAAGCAGGACATATATTTGACAAATTGTGCACCTATAAACTCATACTTGACAAAATAGTGTTATTTTATCATCTTCAATGAAGGTACTTGAGTCATCTTCTGTACTCAGTAGTAGAGACTTCAACTACTGAGTACAGAAGGTGACCTTCATTGAAGATGGACAACTCCTGTACGACTGAGAGCTTACACAGACGTTATGTTATAATCTTTTTATTTTACTTTTGTTTTATTTAATTTTTTTGTTATCCCTCTCCTCTCTAGAATGTGCTGTTGCATTTATTGGCAATGTCTTTAATAGACATGTCAAACTGTGTATGACTATGTCAAGGATTTGCTTTGTTTCAATAAAGTTTAAAAATAATTAATAATAATAGGGACGACCAGCCCTACATATGGGTCACATTGTCACAGACGTCGATGTTCCGGTCTTTGTCGGTGAATACAGTAATTTCCGGACGATAAGCTGCTACCTTCAACTGGAACCGCCACCTTAACGTGGTGGGGGGGTTTGAGCGCCCGAATGATCCTGGGAGCTCTGTTGTCGGGGGCTTCGTGCCCCTGGTAGGGTCTCCCAGGGCAAACAGGTCCTAGGTGACGGGTCAGACAAAGAACGGTTCAGAAGCTCCTTATGAGAGACCAACAGGCCTGGTTAGAACCATGAGGCCGTCCTTCCGTGGACCCACCACCTGCAGGAGGAGCCATAGGGGCTGGTGCAACGGGATTTGGGCAGCACCAACAGCTGCCCCCACGACCCGGCAACGGACAAGTGGAAGATAATGGATGGATGGATAAGCTGCTACTTTTTCCCCCACCCTTTGAACCTTGCGGCTTATACAACGGTGCGCCTTTATAGATTTTAATGGTCAGACAGAATATTGTGTCATGTGTCCCTATCGCTGTCTTAGTTCCTCCACCTCTGTGCACCGGAGCAAGGCAGCAGGATGCCCTCCCACACTGTAGCTAATGTGGCTTCAGGAGCAAAATAAATGCGTTTAATTCCATCACTGCTGAAATATTATGGAGGGTCCAGCGAAGTGCAGGTATCAAAAGCCAGCCGCGAGCGGTCACCACGGACTCCGAGCAGCTTCAAACTCCTGAGCTCCCGAAGCTGTGTGCGAGGAGGGCGACTCTAAACACGGCCACATAATGTGACCAAAGTTCTTAACAGACTCCAATAAAACTGAATGTACCTGTAGGTCACTGTTCTCTTGGTAAATTTGACATAAATGTTGTTGGTGCGGCTTATATTCAGGTGCGCTCAATAGTCGGGAAAAAGGAAGCAAGAGTGACTTCAAACCAAGGGCGTAAGCTTCATTTAATGAAACCTCGGCGTTAATTCAACCTGGTAGACTAATTTCAGCATCACCTACCTCCAGCCAGTGAATGCTTCCGTGAGGGCCACACCTCCACCTCAGCCATCAGCGTCCTCGGTCCCGCTTTTAAGCACCAGCAATCATGGTTCGATTCGCTTCCCAGCTGAGCTGCAACCTACCTCCACCTCTTCTGCCTACGGCTTCTCCCTGCTGCATCCTTCACGGGTCTCCTATACCACCACCAGTGTCCGGGCTCCGGGGAAGACATCCCTAACTCCAAGCTGTTCATCCATACTGACTTACATCGATGTCTACCGCCGGGGTCTGATTGCCAAAACTAATATACATGTCAATAAATCTTTCTAATCGCTGCTTTTGTCTGTTTGAGTCTATCTCATTGAAGTAAATACAGTATATGGAAGAGGCATGCTGTCCCAGCTCCTATCTCTTTCAATGGTTGTGCTCAGTGGCGCATGAAACCAGTTTGTCCGCCATAACGGCCCATGGGACCCGTATGACGCGTCACCTGTATCTAGGCCCAAGAGGGTGAAGGCAGGCCTCAGAGCGGAGCGGACGCCATTACGCTGTAAATCAAATCTCTTAATATCATCGTTCTTTAAATACAAAATGAATGTTTAAGGCCATTTCAGGCGATGAAGCTACTATGTTAAGATGACTTGGGGGGTCAGTTTGTCAGGGCGGGGCTTAATAAGCTAGATAGTCCCGCTCTTTACAACAACCGGAGCAGCTGCCCTTCGAACGTAACGTCGCCGCGCTAATGTACTCTCGCTCGGCCACTTTTCTGAGAAGTTTCGTAAGTGCTGGCCGTCTTCATATTGTGATAGAAATGATAAAAATCTACTTTTTACTTCACTGTATTTGCTAGTATTACATTACCACTTGAATTGTTTGGCTGAAATGCATATAAGTAGCGCTACAAAAGTGTTCTATACATTTCTATATATATATATAAAAACGATTTATTTTGTACTTTTTATTTTTGCTTTCCACTACTGGACAGCGTCACATTATCGAACCCAAAAGCTATTTTCAAAGCCGTGCAGCCTAATCAGAAAAACGATCACGTCTTCATTAGTTTAATTGTTGTTGTTGTTCATGTTAGCTAATAGCTAATTTTTAACATTTAGACACGCTTGCCATGTGTAGGTTCACAATACATTTTAGCACTGAGTAAAGAAACCATTTTACAGGCTGCTACTTTTACATTATTGTTTTACTATGGCAAAAAAAGCTGTTGAGCCGTAGGGTGCAATATCACGGCCTGCCACTAGCACAACTCATTTCAGAGGAAAGGGGGCGGACCCCCCCACTGGTCTATCTAGGTTAGAAATGTAGTGGAGCACATAAGTGTAGTTTTCTTTGTTACTGACCGCCTCTGTGTCCGGGCATGTGCAGACAGAGCCTCGACTGGATGCAGTGAGAGGCGGCGTGGAGTTGGCCGGGTTGGAGTCTGGTTCGGTGGCTGCATGTGTCCGCAGTTTACCCAGGGATGAGGCCTCTCCTCTGGGCCGTGCGGCGCCAGATGAGGCCTAAACCTGGACCATATGCCCGCCTCTCTCCGCGACGGATCCAAGCTGTTCGCCGCGCTCGGAGATCCCGGGATTAACCGCGAGGAGAGGAGACAACATGGCCGACAGGTGGAGGAGGAGCGCTCCATGTCTGCCGCGCGGGTTCTACGTGGCAAAATTTCAAATTTTTGTCATTTGAATCTACTTTCTCGCACTTTTAGCCATAATATATTGTCATTGCCTCGTCAAAAACACGCCTGCAGAGGGCGCTACATGCCGATTTAAACTGCTGACCAGCTCAGTCTCTCACTCCTCACTTTCTTTACCTGACACTGCTACTATTTCAAGTGATAAAATGCAAAATACCTTAGTGGTCGATGTTGAGATGTGTGTCTAGTTTTCTCCTTAAAATCTTAACTTCTTAAGAAAAAATCTTTTTTCGTTTGGCATCGTTTGGTAACCTTTAGGGCCGTTTTCATTCCACTTTAGTCACTCCTACAGACTCCACACTTTACAGGCCCGGACTCAGCATTTGGAAGGTTTTTTCATAGGGTTTTTTACATATCTAATTCAAGCAGTTACTAATCATTTTGTGTCAGGTAAGAGATATCCAGTGTAGTCGAAACAAGCTCTCAAAATTCAAATATATAAAAATATTACCTTGTTCTTTGCAGTTAAAGCTCAATAAATCCGAGGAATTAGATACTTAGATACTAATTTCCACTGAAAAAAAGCTTCCAAATGTAAAGCCTGTGGAGTTTGGAGTCTGTAGGAGTTACTCACTGCGATATTCTTTAGAAGTATAAATTGCTAAGCTTTGAAAGCTTTAGGAATTTATGTTTTCTCAAACTCGATTTCATCTTTCTCCAACCTCTTACAGCCCATATCTCGGGGGCTCTGTCATGGTAATGAGGCTGAAACTGAGCCCAGGACAGATCAAGAGGCAGGTAGTTAGCCGGGATCAGCTGAGATTAGGGCCGTTCAGACTGAAACTTAGGTGTGAGCTAGGTGGTTAGGACACAGACTTACAAAGACTTACATTTCAAGGATGTTTACCTTCAGGGCAATAAAGGGGAGGGACTAAGCCAAGCTGAACTCCTCCCTGTGGTCTATGTGACTTCTCTTATTTTAAGTGAATTAATGCTTGTTCTGTTGGCAATCTTATTTCAAGATAGTCCGGACCTGCTCAGAATCTGAATTGAATCACTTTTCAAGCCATCTCTCTAAGATAAGATGGCAGTATTTTCCCCCCCTAAGTGAGCCAAATATGAGATTCAAATAGTTGATGTCCTCATCCAATTACACATTCTTGGATTACCCACTGCAGAAATGGATTTGTCCACATCTAGCCGGGCCAATAGGAGCATGTTTTGTATTGGCAACAGCAGAATCCAAAATGTTACGCCTTTAAGTGAGAAACCGATTGACTCGTCGACCCCTTGTTTGTGGAGCTCAGCGCCGGAATCGTTGCGTCACACTCCATACGTCGCTCCTGTTTACCTACGGAAGCCCGCGAGGTCCAGACCCCACCGGCCCCGTCTCCAAACAAACATGTTTCCCTCCCGGTCGGGAACACGGCGGTGCTCGCTAACGGGAAAGTCAAAGTAAAGGATTAGCTGTTGATCCGGAGACGAGAATGTTGGTGTTGTTTCGCACCTGAGAAAAAAATGTCAAATTAAAATCTGCTTTTGCCGCGCGACGGTGAACGCTAATCCTCGCCATTTTAATCAACGTCCGGATTTAAAATGCGTCGTGTTGTCGCGGCAAAATATGTTTTTAATCACGGAAAAGGCTCATTATCTCTAAACAAAACACCAAAACATGAATCTGGCTCCTCTCCGTCATGACCAAAAGTGTCACCTTCAGCGACAAAATCTAAACAATGGGTTGACCCAGATTTAACCTCTTACCCTCCACCTGAACCGAGCGCATTTCCTCCAGTTTGGCTTTACCCAAATCTAAAAGCTTCTGGACTGGAGCTTACAGCCTATAGGTCAGAGTAGCGCCTCATTTGAAAGCTAAGACCTACAAAACTGTTTCGGGCTCTTTATTTGTCTTTGTTTTCGAAGTGTTTTGTTGTTGTTGTTGCTTTCTTCGTCGCTTTATTCCTCGCTTTGCCTCCTGATGCTTTGTTATCGTGTTTTTGTCACTTTTTAGTCGAGTTTTTGTCGTGTTTTTGTGGCTTTGAAATAAAAGCCACACGTCAAGTTTTTCGTTGCTTTTTTGTCACGTTTTTGTTGTGTTTTCATCCTCGTTTTTATGCCTATATTGACAGTTTTTTCAAGAAGCTTTTAGATTAGGGTAGAGTCAAACGGGATAAAATGTGCTCGGTTCAGACAGGGTTAAAAGGTTCTAATGCTTTAGCACATTTTTTCTTTATTCAGGTTATTTTCTACCATTTCGAGTGAAAAAGAAACCTTTTTCAAAGTAAAAGTTAATTTGTCTGATTTTTTGATTAATTAATTCAAACGGACTCAAACTCAACATCATTTAAGACAGTCATTTTTCCAGTGCAGGCTGGCAGGTCAGTATCACCTGGCTGGAGGATTCACCTATTGTACATATTTGTTTGTCTGCAAGTGGAAACCGGAGGGAACCTACGCAGACATGGGGAGAACGTGCAAACTCCACAGCTCCGTCTAGGGATCCAACTCGGGACCTTCTACCTGTGAAGCACGAGCCCTAACCGCTGTGCCACCGTGCCGCCCAGAGGACATTTTGGATCTTGTTTAGTTTTCTGAGTAAACTCCTCCAGTCTCTTGTCCCAGCCAGAGCTTTGTGGTCTGCTGAAGAGACAGAGCCTTTTCTGTTTCTGGGCCCAGACTGTGGCATAACTCGCCCTTGTACATTAGATCTGCAGAGTCTTAGCACCATTTTAAAGGCCTTCTGAAGACACACCTTTTCACCACAGCTTTTGGCACCAGTTAGACCTCAAAGACATCTGGTTCTAGTGTTAGTCCTTCTCAAAATGCAACTTTCTCCATGTTTTTTTGGTTCCAATTTCAATAAATCTGTCAGGAATTAGATGTAAATCCCTATGAAAAAATCTTCCAAATGTTGTTGAGTCCGAGTCTGTAAAGTGTGGAGTGTGTGGGAGCGACCAAAGTGGAGATGTTGTTAAACAGTGGTGTTCACCGATGCTTCGAAACGCGTTGCTCCTGGCTTTCAATCAAATCCGCATCTCCATTCTGTGACAGTGGCGTATCTTTGTGCTGAAGTCAAAGCCAAACACGTCAAAGAGGATTACAGTCGACATTTGTTGATTAACCCCGCGCTTGCATCGCCGTGGAAACCGTAACAGGCTTAAGAGTTCAGAGATTATAGAAACTTCGAGAAAATAGGCTTTTCCAAATCTGATCATGTCGTCACGGGCTGGAATTAAACGCGGCTTCTTTCTAATAAACATATTTGTTCCGTGCTGTTGGTGAAGGCACTCGCCGGAGTGGAGCGCCCCCTACGCTTTCAAGACAGGGCACTGCAGACATTCTGGGTAAAACACAGTATGAGATCGATGGCTTCCTCCGGTTTGCCCTGCCACTACAAACATGTACGATAGGCCAGGGTGAGTGTAGTGCGTGGTTGGTGGAGGTCCGAAGGCGCAGACTTGGGCATGCACATGATGTTACGGCTCTCTGTGAAACGTTTGTAGCGCAAACGTCAAGCAGCAAAATGTATCCGGCTAGTTGATAAAAATCAAAACAAAGGTAGCGTGAGGGAGACAAGCTCAATAATATTTTTGGGGTCCGATATCGATATGAAGGGGGTTGGCATGGCCTATAGCCGATATATAGGACGGTATTTTAAGTTATTTAAGTTTATGTTAAGAAAAATATATATATATATATCTCAAATAACCTTTAGTAACATTTATTATTATAGTAAAGGTTTCCATCATAAATTGAAAATATATTGGGGAAACACTTTATTTTACAATACCCTTGATACATTGTACCTAACTAAATTTAGTACAGTGTTATATGCTCTGTAATAATGTGTAATAACTTGTACCTATGGGTTAGATACACAATGTAATAATATGTATTAGCAGTTTGTAGGTACATAATGTAATAAGACTTATACCATGATTGGCTGGAGGGTGTCCTAGGCTGTGTCCGAATGTCCACCCTAGTCCCTAACCCCTCACCCACTACATAGGCCCGCACTAGATAGTAGTAGATAATAGTAGACTATATAGTATTCTGTTGGCTATTCGGACAGAAGCCACTACTTTCTCCGAGCTGCGTGACGATTTTTTTTTTCTGAATTTATTTATTGTTACAAGCGTTTTTTTTATGAAACAGAATGACAGTTTTGGCATTTTTACAGTCATTTTATTTGTCGTTTAAATTAAAATGAAAACTATCATAAATAAAAAAACTCTATAAAAAAATCACTCCAGCGTTAGCTCAAAGACGTGCAGAAAGTAGGTCAGCGGAAGATCCGGTGTATTTCAAAATAAAATCTGTCCGCTTACTACTTATTTGGACTCGTTTTCCGCCTGTAAACGCGTGTAACGTCGTAAATGTAAACATTTCTCCATTACCAGTGACACGGGGGCATTAGCGTGAAGCAAAGCATCCACTTCACTGGGGAGAGTCGTTGTTCTGGCAAATACGGCTTTTGTTACAAAAACTACCTTTTATATGGGGCTATTTATCACGTGAACTCGCACCAAGAGGGAAACTCACGTGCGCTTCTGTTCTCACGAGGGCCGTTTCTGTGCCTGACGCAGCATCTGGAACCGAACCCGGACCGTAGTTAATGTGAGCCGGGGGTTAGCCACAACAGGACCACAACAACCACAACAGGACCACAACAGGACCACATTTTGTAGTTGTAGTTTTACACTTAAAATCGCTAGTTTTAGTTTAACCTTATTTCTCTTGATCACTTCCTGCCTCCAGCTGATGTCACTGATGATGTCAGCAGTTAAAGGGAATAGTGTGGACATTCGGACGCACCCCTAGTCTGGCAACAGTTAAACAGCAGTTAAATCACGTACTATTCTGCTCCACTGCAGCTGTTTCCATAGTAACAATAAACAATTGAGCTGGAACTAGAGCTAGCTAAAACAGATGAAAAAGTGAAATAACTCCAGCTCCGGGACTTAAAAAAGAAGCAAACAGGGGCTCATGTTAAAGCTGGGGCTGAGCTCTCTCCGGTGTGGCTTTTATCGGATGAAAAGCGATATTGCAAAAACCTAAATATCGGCCCGATATATCAGTCAAAAATGGCAAGAGATGCTGCTTTGACAAACGCAATCACCCAAAACTGGCTTCACCGTCCTCCACGGAGCGACCGCTGTCTACGACTGACGGTGCTCGACCAGGACCCCCACAGGAGGTTACCGCGTCGGGGTGAAAGGGGATAGGGATAAAGGTGCACATTCGGGCACAGGCAAAATGAGTCTGATGTTGTGCCTATTGAGCTGGCGCCCCCTGCTGCTCGTCCCCTCTTCTTTTAGAACAACCCGACTGTTTTATTGGTATTTTCCGGCGTTTTTGGCCCATTGTCAGTTCCGTGCTCGGTTTGTAAGCGCAGGTGCAAGCAGAGGGAGGGGGAGAGTTCACCCCTGGATGAAGCCGTCCACTCTGCGTTCGGATGAGACGGCGAGAGTGAATGTCTGGATATAATTGCGTCCTGAACACTCGAACCTGTCGCGCTTTAACGTGACGCAAAGCCCTTGAGCCCAAAGATTGATCGACTTCATAAATCCCCCTCGGAGCGTCTTTATTAATCTCCCTTACTCATGTTTTATATAAATGACGGTCGGACGAGAGGGAGATGGATGAGGGCACTTTACCCTCGGCTACGTTTGACTAATGACTCCGACACGTCACTGTAAGATAATATCATCAGCAAATCCAATTATTACCTAAAAACACAGAAGTCTGCGCGGTTATCAGCCCACGCTACGGGCCAGAGCTACCCACACCAGAGGAAACATCAGCGACATCGACTTTCATCACCAGCCTGGAGGGGAGACGCCGAAGGGTTTGCTCTTAACATATAAACGTTCGTCTAATCTTCTCAATAAGGTGTCGTATTATTGCACTATAAGCAAAACTAAACGGGAGTCAACAGGAAAACTTCTGAGCAAAAGAGTGTGTCCAGTCAGAGCTGCAGCCGAATTAGTTTTGACTGAGCACATTTCCTCCAAGTTGGCTTTACCCCAAAATATAAAAGATTCTTGAAAAAAGTGCCAACATAGCGTTATAAAAAAAAACGAGAATGAAAATCGATGAAAAAGTGACAAAAATGTGACAAAAATAAATTCTCAGAAAAAGATCCATTTAGATGAGCTGTGTAGCTTTCAAATGAGGCCTATAGGCTGTGACCTTATGGATTTGGGTAAAGTAGTTGAGCAGTATCATTGTTGTGGGTTATATTTCCTTTTTGATTGACTGCGGAACTTTCCGCAGTCAATAATTGGTTTTCATGTTCTTTATCTTTTATTATTATAGTATTTTTTTCCTGATTTTCAGCAGCTTTCACATCTTTCACATTTTCAGCGATTTCCACAAGTTATACATCAAAACGTTCAGCATGTTTGCAAGAATTCTGCTATTACTTTTGGGAATTCAGCGATTTCCGGTTTAGCCGCAATTGGCCGATATTCAACCGATTTTTCCCATTGACTTATAATGGGGCTTCAACAAATTCATAGTTTTCAGCATTTTTTTCAACATTTTCAACAATTTCTGCAGTTTGTGCATGTTCAGCTTCCACAACTTGTCAGTTTTCAGAAAAAATTTGAGTTCTGCAGTTTTCCAGTTTTTTTCTACGGGCTTGGGAATTCTCCCATTACTTTGCATTGAGAATTCTGCCATGCATTTTAATAGGACTTCAGGTCTTTCAGACATTTCAACAGTTTCAAGGACTTCAACAGTTTCAAGGTTTCAAGGATTTCAGCAGTTTCAAGGTTTCAACAGTTTCAAGGACTTCAACGGTTTCAAGGACTCAACAGTTTCAAGGTTTCAACAGTTTCAAGGACTTCAGTGTAATCATGCAACTTAATAGGGTTTTTTACATGTAAACCAGTATAATGCAACTTAATAGGGTTTTTTACATGTAAACCAGTATAATGCAACTTAATAGGGTTTTTTACATGTAAACCAGTATAATGCAACTTAATAGGGTTTTTTACATGTAAACCAGTATAATGCAACTTAATAGGGTTTTTTACATGTAAACCAGTATAATGCAACTTAATAGGGTTTTTTACATGTAAACCAGTATAATGCAACTTAATAGGGGTTTTTACATGTAAACCAGTATAATGCAACTTAATAGGGTTTTTTACATGTAAACCAGTATAATGCAACTTAATAGGGGTTTTTACATGTAAACCAGTATAATGCAACTTAATAGGGGTTTTTACATGTAAACCAGTATAATGCAACTTAATAGGGTTTTTTACATGTAAACCAGTATAATGTAACTTAATAGGGGTTTTTACATGTAAACCAGTATAATGCAACTTAATAAGGGTTTTTACATGTAAACCAGTATAATGCAACTTAATAGGGATTTTTACATGTAAACCAGTATAATGCAACTTAATAGGGGTTTTTACATGTAAACCAGTATAATGCAACTTAATAGGGTTTTTTACATTTAAACCAGTATAATGCAACTTAATAGGGTTTTTTACATGTAAACCAGTATAATGCAACTTAATAGGGTTTTTTACATGTAAACCAGTATAATGCAACTTAATAGGGGTTTTTACATGTAAACCAGTATAATGCAACTTAATAGGGTTTTTTACATGTAAACCAGTATAATGCAACTTAATAGGGGTTTTTACATGTAAACCAGTATAATGCAACTTAATAGGGGTTTTTACATGTAAACCAGTATAATGCAACTTAATAGGGTTTTTTACATGTAAACCAGTATAATGTAACTTAATAGGGGTTTTTACATGTAAACCAGTATAATGCAACTTAATAAGGGTTTTTACATGTAAACCAGTATAATGCAACTTAATAGGGATTTTTACATGTAAACCAGTATAATGCAACTTAATAGGGGTTTTTACATGTAAACCAGTATAATGCAACTTAATAGGGTTTTTTACATGTAAACCAGTATAATGCAACTTAATAGGGTTTTTTACATGTAAACCAGTATAATGCAACTTAATAGGGTTTTTTACATGTAAACCAGTATAATGCAACTTAATGGGGTTTTTTACATGTAAACCAGTATAATGCAACTTAATAGGGGTTTTTACATGTAAACCAGTATAATGCAACTTAATAGGGTTTTTTACATGTAAACCAGTATAATGCAACTTAATAGGGTTTTTTACATGTAAACCAGTATAATGCAACTTAATGGGGTTTTTTACATGTAAACCAGTATAATGCAACTTAATAGGGTTTTTTACATGTAAACCAGTATAATGCAACTTAATAGGGGTTTTTACATGTAAACCAGTATAATGCAACTTAATAGGGGTTTTTACATGTAAACCAGTATAATGCAACTTAATAGGGGTTTTTACATGTAAACCAGTATAATGCAACTTAATAGGGGTTTTTACATGTAAACCAGTATAATGCAACTTAATAGGGTTTTTTACATGTAAACCAGTATAATGCAACTTAATAGGGGTTTTTACATGTAAACCAGTATAATGCAACTTAATAGGGGTTTTTACATGTAAACCAGTATAATGCAACTTAATAGGGGTTTTTACATGTAAACCAGTATAATGCAACAGTTTCAAGGACTTCAACAGTTTCAAGGATTTCAACAGTTTCAAGGACTTCAACAGTTTCAAGGATTTAACAGTTTCAATGACTTCAACAGTTTCAAGGATTTCAACAGTTTCAAGGACTTCAACAGTTTCAAGGTTTCAACAGTTTCAAGGACTTCAGCAGTTTCAAGGATTTAACAGTTTCAAGGACTTCAGCAGTTTCAAGGATTTCAACAGTTTCAAGGACTTCAGCAGTTTCAAGACTTTCAACAGTTTCCAGGTTTCAAAAGTTTAAAGGATTTCAGGAGTTTCAATGTTTCAACAGTTTCAATGTTTCAACAGTTTCAAGGACTTCAGGAGTTTCAAATATCTATCAAGTATTTTAACAGTTTCAAGGCCTTTTCAAGGATTTCAAGGATTTTTCAGCTAAATTCCACATTAGATTTGTTCCGCAGTCAATCGCAATGGCTTCAGCCATTGCAAGTTTCTAGTTTTATTTTATTTTTTATTTAATGCCAGTTTGAATGTGCTTTTAAGGCCTTCATTTTGGCATCATTCATAGAGTGAGTTTTAATGCCCCGCGGAAACCCTGCAACCAGCGCTGTGCGTCTGCAGGCGGCGATCAAAGCTGTTGCTCCATCCGAAACCGGTAAATCGGTAAGAGGTCTATCGCCAAACCGGATGTGCGTCAGCGTCCGCCATGACAAGAAGCCTCCGAATTGGGCTGTCAGTTAGGAAGAAGTTAGGGACAGTGGCCTGTATGCTAACTATCATAGCCACTTTAGCATAGGGACCTGTAATGCTAACTCATTAGCGATTAGGAGCTATGTGCCATCCCATAAGCCACTGCGCCAATCTCCCCACCCCCCTCGCCCCCACCCTCGAGTGATTCATGCGCAACCACTGTTGATTGACAGGTGCACATTTAATAATAACAATAATAATACAATTAAAATAAGTCACATGGTTTGAAAGAGCCTCCTCAGTAAATGGTCTAAATAAAAGGCAGTTTGTGCTTTTGTTTTTTCATTTAGTAGAAACTTAAGCCACGTGGATCATTTGCATAGCTTTATGAAACCGCTGTTGAGATAAAATAAAGGGAAATGTGAAGGATCATGGTAAATGGTCTCAACTTATATAGAGCTTTTCCACCTACATTAGGCACTCAAAGCGCTTTACAGCTAAGAACCTCTTACCCATTCATACACCAATGTACGCAGACACCGGAGGAAAGGAGGGTGAAGTGTCTTGCCCAAGGACACAACGACAGCGTGCACCTTCAGGAGGCGGGATTCGAATCCCCGACCTTCCGATCTTTATTTTGACACTATGTTGTTGTCGGACACTATACAGTAGGTGGCGGTATGCACTTTTGTTGGGCCTGCACTGAACTTTAAGGAAGAAGAAGAACAGCTGTTGGTGATGTCACTTCCCCTTCCCCTGGGTAAGGACGGTGGAATTGGGCAAATGCTGCTGAAGCTCTAGTTCACGAACTGCATAGAGATCCAACAGTTGACCCCATGAAAGGTTAAGGATTAGTTGCTAGTGTTAGTACTTAGAGGCTATAATTTAAGGGTTTCGGATGCAGCATGCGCCCGTCTGCAGGCACGCGCACAGGTAGAGCCCAGATGGTGCTCAAGCACTTGCCCCTTTGCCCTGTGCCCTTTAAGTGCCCTTCTCACGACCATTTTTTTTTCGACCAAAAAATAAGTCTTATTTGTTTTATTGTTCTTAGTTATTTGCCCTTCTAAGCCAACGTGTGCTGAAAATACAGTTTTAATGCTCAACAACTTCAAATCGCGCTTCATTCCTCCTCTGCCTCTCGAGCCGAGCTCCTGATCACAGAAGGGCAACTTCACTGTCCCCGTGTTTCCCCCGTGTGAGAAGATGGTACAGCCCATCTAAGACGTAAAAGTAAAGTAAATAAGATAACTTTAATGTACGAACCAGCGCGCCATGACTGGATTATTAAGGGGAATGGAAACGAAAGGGCCGACAGCGCGAGGACGTCAGCGCCGCGTGTCGGGACCGTCCGGACAAAGTCAGCGGTAAGAAGTCAGTAACTTTACGGTTCTGTTTGTCGCGCTATAAAATGGTCTTAAAATGAACTCCATTACTCAGACTAAGTCATGGCTGGGCGTAGACCAGGGCCAGAGCAGTGTGAGCTGAGCTAAGGGGGACAGAAGGGTGAGGGGGACAGTTGCCTGGGTTCTGGACACAGGACCCCTGTGGGAGGAGCACGGGACCATGGACAGCCCAGTGGATTATTGTTATTCAAGACATTTTAGATATGGACTAAGCAATGACTTGGACAAACTAGATGTTTTAAGTGTAGGCTAGCACCTTAGCATTATTTATTTGTATCTGTGCTAATCATGAGTGCAGAGCCTTGTGATAGACTTTAGAGGACGATGTAGGACAATCTAGTTTATTATTAGGTCCACATCATTGTAATTTTTTTTATGTTGCTGTGTCTGTTAGTGGTACTAGTTACAGTGTTAATTTCGTCGACTAAAACATTTAGTCTTAATTTTAGTCAAAGTGATTTTCTTGACGACTAAAATTGGACTAAAACTAAATGAAAAGTTTTTCATGCAACTAAAACTATGACTAAAATGTCCAGATATTTTAGTCGACTAAAATGAGACTAAATAAAAATGGAAAGGAGAGACTAATATCATCCAAACTTCTATTGATAGTCTGAAAGAGCCTCATATCAAGTACATTCACTGCCAAAGGAACAGCTCTGAGCTTTGTTCATGAGGGAGCAGCTCCATGAAGCAGGACCTCGATTAAATATGATTATAATGAATATTATTAATACAAAGTCGACTAAATGTGTCTTAAATTTAGTCGACTAAATTGACTTGCAAATTTAGTCGACTAAATTGACTTGCAATTTTAGTCGACTAAATCTCGACTAAAATTGAAGATATTTTTTTGACTAAAACTCGACTAAAATTGAATTACATTTTCGTCAAAAGACTAAGACTAAAACTAAATTAAAATATGTTGTCAAAATTAACACTGGCTTTTAGATTTGGGCAAAGCCAAACAGGGGGAAATGTGCTCGGTTCGGGTGGGGATTAAGGTTGTCTGAAAAGTTGTCTCCTGTGAAAATCTTGTTGTGTTTGCCAAAGATTAGCATTATTGTCAATTCTACCACACAGGAATGAGGTTGAGACCATAGTAGTCCCCCCCCCCCCACGTAAACAACATGTCTGAAAAACATTGTAATCTCTTTGCCCTCCATGAGAATGTTCTAATCTAATACTCACCTTTATCTGAGTCTGTGCCTCTGTCGCTGAGGTGCTTTGTTCTCATAATCCTGTCAAAATAAACAAGATAATCCCCCATCAATTAAAAGCAATCACACATGATTTACCGTTTAGCAAACAGTAGAATCATTTGCTGACAGGCTCCAATGCGTTTGTTCAATTCTCTCTCATTGAAAGCACATGGACCGTTCACGCCACTGTTTGTCCAAAGGAATCTCGCACGGAATCGCCTTCATTCTGAACGAGAATAAACTGTGGAGTTTCTGAAGAAAGTTCCCTTTTTTAAAGCTTTGAATGGACTGGCCCCTCGGTAGATTACAGACCTCATCCAAATTGACCGGCCCTCGCGCGCTTTGAGGTCTGAGGGCCAGACCTCGTCTTAAGACTCACTTTTATACTTTGGCTTTTAGCACCGCGTAAGTTGTGTGGTCCCCCTGTGTCCTTTTATCTATTTTATTGATTTTTTTTTGTATTTGTAGTTTTTAATGTGTTTTTATTTCTATTTACTCTTTTAAACTGTTTTATTTCTATTTATTATTTTATACTCATTTAGTGGTGGGGCTCATTTGTATGGTTTTGGTTTTATTGTTGTCGTGGCCGCATGTTCAGCACTTTGGAAACGTTTTGTTGTTTAAATGTGCTATATAAATAAAGTGGAGTGGATTGGATTTTGTCGGCCCCTTTTGAGAGAATAATGGAACTCGCTAATGCCGAAGCTCCCGATCCTCCACTAGCTTAAATGAAGGCCAGTTTTACAGCTTTTCTACACAGTTTTCAGCAGTTCTAACATAACTGCACGAGGGTTTTCTAATCACCAATACGATCAGCAAACACAACACGTCTAGGTGTGCGTTGGCCTTTATGCTCATTGAGAAAACCAGCGCTTATTTTTAAAAAATAAGGACATTTTAAGTGACCGCAAACTTTTGAAAGGTAGTGTACCCAAAAAAATAATAATCCTAGTCTGTGAACGTACCTTTACTGGCAAAGGCAATAAAACCGTTTTCTGATTCAAAGACATCCCACTCCACTTGTCTGAAATGAACGACTCCCATTTGCTCTCCCCGAACCGCAGTTAACAATAAACTGACCGGCCCAATCCAAACCAGAGATTTACAGCCTGTTAGCGTTAGCATCTAGCGCTAACATTAACGGCTGACGCTAACGGCCCGGCGCCGCGCTAATCAGGCCCCCCTCCCGTCGATAAATCAATAAAACTCGATGTAAATCAGACTTAAGGGACTGCATTCGTGGAGATTTGCCCGTCTCCGCCGCCAAATGAACTCATCTGTCACTTTGAGCGGCGAAAGAAAATGATTATCCGCGGCGCCGTTAAAAGGCTAAAGACTCTGCGTTCCATTTGTGGGGCAGGTAATGGACTCCGCTCGCTGTTACGGTGAGTTACGGCTTCGAGAGGCGTCCCGAGAAAATATTACTTAGTGGAATGATCGTCTGAGCATTTAAAATAGAGATTAGCTTAAGTTTGCGATGACCTTAATGAAGTGTGGGAAAGTTACAGGCAAAGTAGGAACAAGATATCAGTGAATGATGTGCACAAAAGCAGGGTTAATACATTTATATCCGTGTTTAAATTCTATAGAAATGTGCAGGTTTTGTCAACATCTTGTTAAACATCGTTTGTAAACTTAGAGTTTTTGAAGGTATTTGGTAATAATAATAATCTTTTTCTTCTTTGTTGGTTACAAAAATGCAATATTGATCTAAAACAGCTGAAACTAAAAGTGCAGTAGTTTCACTTCCTGATTTTCAAGCGATCTCTCTGCAGACCACTCCCTCCTACCCACCTGCTTCAATTGGCTGTGCAGCTGTTTCAATAGAGGGGGTAAATATATTCACAGTACATTTTCCTTGAGGCTCGTGTGGCTGTAGTGAAGCTGTGGCGAGTGAACAAATAACCTGAATGGATGCATTTGCACTGCTCTATTGCACTATGTGCTTCACTGACGACTGGCAATGAAATCTATTCTGATTGTGGTTCCTCGAAGATTTGCAAGAGGGTTGAAACACAGCTCCAGGTCTGCTTTTGACGAGAGGACAACATTGTACCATTGTTAAAGCTCTAAAGTTTTTTTGAGCACTTCAAGTTCCTATACTGTAGGTGGAAAATGTAAACTGAGACCTTTTATCATTTTTATTTGCATAATAACACATGTCTCCTTCAGTGTTTTGATAAGTTAAAATGTCTAAAATTAAAAATATTTCCCATCATTTTAATAATTTTGACTTGCCAAGTAAAAATCTGCTAGTAAAAATGTGTTCACTTAAAACAAGAAAAAACAACTATTTCAAGTTAATGGACATTTATTATCAGATTTATTAGAGGTTTATTTTTATTTATGCCCTTAGATACTAATAGAGTGAGTGTGTAAATGCCGCTCCTACAGGAGACCCGGGTCCTAACGTTTAACCGTGTTACTAATAGAGTGAGTGTGTAAATGCCGCTCCTACACGAGACCCGGGTCCTAACGTTTAACCGTGTTACTAATAGAGTGAGTGTGTAAATGCCGCTCCTACACGAGACCCGGGTCCTAACGTTTAACCGTGTTACTAATAGAGTGAGTGTGTAAATACCGCTCCTACAGGAGACCCGGGTCCTAACGTTTAACCGTGTTACTAATAGAGTGAGTGTGTAAATACCGCTCCTACAGGAGACCCGGGTCCTAACGTTTAACCGTGTTACTAATAGAGTGAGTGTGTAAATGCCGCTCCTACAGGAGACCCGGGTCCTAACGTTTAACCGTGTTACTAATAGAGTGAGTGTGTAAATGCCGCTCCTACAGGAGACCCGGGTCCTAACGTTTAACCGTGTTACTAATAGAGTGAGTGTGTAAATGCCGCTCCTACACGAGACCCGGGTCCTAACGTTTAACCGTGTTACTAATAGAGTGAGTGTGTAAATACCGCTCCTACAGGAGACCCGGGTCCTAACGTTTAACCGTGTTACTAATAGAGTGAGTGTGTAAATGCCGCTCCTACAGGAGACCCGGGTCCTAACGTTTAACCGTGTTACTAATAGAGTGAGTGTGTAAATACCGCTCCTACAGGAGACCCGGGTCCTAACGTTTAACCGTGTTACTAATAGAGTGAGTGTGTAAATGCCGCTCCTACAGGAGACCCGGGTCCTAACGTTTAACCGTGTTACTAATAGAGTGAGTGTGTAAATACCGCTCCTACAGGAGACCCGGGTCCTAACGTTTAACCGTGTTACTAATAGAGTGAGTGTGTAAATACCGCTCCTACAGGAGACCCGGGTCCTAACGTTTAACCGTGTTACTAATAGAGTGAGTGTGTAAATACCGCTCCTACAGGAGACCCGGGTCCTAACGTTTAACCGTGTTACTAATAGAGTGAGTGTGTAAATACCGCTCCTACAGGAGACCCGGGTCCTAACGTTTAACCGTGTTACTAATAGAGTGAGTGTGTAAATGCCGCTCCTACAGGAGACCCGGGTCCTAACGTTTAACCGTGTTACTAATAGAGTGAGTGTGTAAATGCCGCTCCTACAGGAGACCCGGGTCCTAACGTTTAACCGTGTTACTAATAGAGTGAGTGTGTAAATGCCGCTCCTACACGAGACCCGGGTCCTAACGTTTAACCGTGTTACTAATAGAGTGAGTGTGTAAATACCGCTCCTACAGGAGACCCGGGTCCTAACGTTTAACCGTGTTACTAATAGAGTGAGTGTGTAAATGCCGCTCCTACAGGAGACCCGGGTCCTAACGTTTAACCGTGTTACTAATAGAGTGAGTGTGTAAATACCGCTCCTACAGGAGACCCGGGTCCTAACGTTTAACCGTGTTACTAATAGAGTGAGTGTGTAAATACCGCTCCTACAGGAGACCCGGGTCCTAACGTTTAACCGTGTTACTAATAGAGTGAGTGTGTAAATACCGCTCCTACAGGAGACCCGGGTCCTAACGTTTAACCGTGTTACTAATAGAGTGAGTGTGTAAATGCCGCTCCTACAGGAGACCCGGGTCCTAACGTTTAACCGTGTTACTAATAGAGTGAGTGTGTAAATACCGCTCCTACAGGAGACCCGGGTCCTAACGTTTAACCGTGTTACTAATAGAGTGAGTGTGTAAATGCCGCTCCTACACGAGACCCGGGTCCATCGCTCACGTCGGTAATTAGCGGTGATTAGCCAGAGATCGGTCCGACGGCAGCCCGAGTTTCAGGAGAGACTGACGTGTGAAGGACTCTGTCGGAGTGAAGACACATCCATCACCGTTTCTCCTGAGCTCAGCACCTGCTCAGCTCCCAAATACAGACGGATTAACTCAGGAGCAGAACTCAAAGAGAAAGAAACTTATGAGGCTCGGGTCTTGGCAGGAAGTCCTCGGGTTTGTCCCATGGAGTCCGATCCACTTCAAAGTGGTGTCTTTGGTTTGTGCGTTGTTAGTGCACACAAAATGAGCATTTGTTGTTCTTTAGACAGTCAATCAGTCACTTTAAATGTACATGTGAAAACATGGGGAAAAAGCACCTATGTGTGACCATAAATGCACTGACGGCGAGGCTTTGTCGTCTGTTTGGACACATAGGAATCCAGTTTAAGCTCCTGTGATCAATGATCAATAACGGAGTGCGTACAAACGCTCATTTTGTGTGTACAAATGTGCACACAAAGCACTAACCAATGACACCATTTTGGAGTGAATAGGTGTCTGATATGTTAACGTCACATAAAGAGTTCAGATAAGTGTAGCATAAAGAACATACCAAACTCTCAATCTCACTCCAAATCACTAAATGAAGCTATAACTAAAAGCTAGAGTCCCAGCCTCTGTTATGTGCAACTTCTACAGAGGGACTATCGAGAGCATCCTGACCAGCTCCATCACTGTGTGGTTCTTCTACAGAGGGACTATAGAGAGCATCCTGACCAGCTCCATCACTGTGTGGTTCTTCTACAGAGGGACTATAGAGAGCATCCTGACCAGCTCCATCACTGTGTGGTTCTTCTACAGAGGGACTATAGAGAGCATCCTGACCAGCTCCATCACTGTGTGGCTCTTCTACAGAGGGACTATAGAGAGCATCCTGACCAGCTCCATCATTGTGTGGCACGGCGCCAGCACTGCCTCCTGCTGAAGGAGCCTCCAGCGCATCGTGAGAGCAGCGGAGAAGATCTGTGGAGCTCCTCTCCCCTCCATTAAGGACATGTACTCCACCAGACTCACCCGCAAAGCCGTCAGAATCACCAGGGACCCTACGCACCCATCACACAGTCTCTTCAGAGTAATGCCTTCAGGGAGGAGACTGCGGAATCTACGGGCCAGGTCGAGTCGACTTAAGAACAGTTTCGTACACAGGGCCATCGGGAAGCTGAACTCCCTGCCCTCCCTCCCACCCCTCTTCCCCCACCCCCCGCTCCACAATCAAGGATGAGAGAAATATAATTTCGAATCAGTCACATGGTTTGACAAATAAAACAATCTTGAATCTTGAATAAATCCGCTGAAATCTTCATCCTCGGTGTCACTTCTGAACAGTCGCCTTGGCAACTACCTGGGCATGGAGGTGTAACTGCACCGTTGACCAGCCTCTCCCAACAGCACGTTTTTCAACCTCTCATTTGCAAACTCGTTCCTCAAGCTGTAGCCATCGAGCTTTTAGCCCGTGATTAGCTTTTTTTCTGCTGATTTGATGAGCCTGCAGTGCCCTCTAGCGGCATGTGAAATTATATATTTTGAATTTTATATACAATTAGCCTTTCCAGTGTATAAGACACTGCCAAACTATGAAAAAATGTGTGACTCATAGTCCGGAAAGTACGGTAAATCAGGGTTGCCAACTCTCACGCTCTCACCGTAAGACACACACACATTTGAGCACCTTCACACGCTCTCACGCCACACTCCTCATATGTCACGCTCAACCAAAAAATAATCCTGTCAATCCTATGTTTTAGCAAAAATTGTCTCTACAATAAAGTTTGATCAAAGTTCGGTACAGAGGCGTTAAAGACGATATACTCCGTTGACTGCAACTGAACAGTGAGATTGACTCGCTCCGACACATACCTCGGTGACTCTCTCTCTGTCCGTGCGTAGATCTGCCGTCCCAGAGGTCCGGCTCGCTTCAGAACAGATGCTGAGAATGGCAGATGAACTTAAACTTAGCCCGCACATATGCCGCGCTGTCATTTATTCATATCACTCAAACATGAAAGCTATAGCCCGCACACTTCCTCCTCTCAGTTTCCAGAAATGTGTCTGTGATTGGCCTTCGGTGGAGTTTGCAGACACCAGATTTTACCTGTCTTCTGCTTAAAAACACTTTCAAAGAGTTTTTGGGAGGGATTCGTTCATGTCTAAAGCCTATCCTGATTTACAGAGCTCTGAACCCCCCAAAAACAGTAAAAGTTCACATTTTACAGATTTATCTATTGAAACTAGTTTATCCAAAGACTAAATAAAATATCCCCCAAACATTTCCACCTGAAATAATGTTTTATCTTTATCATAAACAAAATGAAGCCAGAATTGTCTGTGTCTGTGTCCTCTATATGGATTATTCTACAGGCCATACCGTCTTTGTTCTGCCCAATCCAGTCAGACCTTGGAAGCTAAGCAGGTAAGGGCCTGGTCGGTACTTGGATGGGAGACCGTGTGGGAACACGTTGTTTCTCGTCTCATTCGTTGTTTCTCGTGTCCTTCGTGTTTTCTCGTCTCCTGCGTTGTTTCTCGTCTCCTTCGTGTTTTCCCGTCTCCTTCGTGTTTTCTCGTCTCCTTCGTCTCCTCCTGGGAGCTTGAGTGTTGTTGTTTTGCGACAGACGGCTGCTGTTGTCACAGTGGCTCTCGTCAAAGTCTGAGGTCACTCTGAAGGAGGCTCTGCGTCTCACACACGTCCCATCCAATATATTTACTACCACTTCTACTGCAAAGTATCTACTGTTACTGCAATGACCTGTACTACTACTGTGATGGAAGTCCTGCCTCACAACGAGTGGGTCCTGGGTTCAAAACTGGGCCTGTTCTGAATGAAGTTTGCAGGTTCTTCCAGTGCTTTAGGAGCTTTTCTTCCCTCCTCTGGTTCTGGCATTAATAAGAACGACTTTGTGAGTGTTTGTTTTTAATCCTCTCATAAAAGAAGTGTTGTCGCGACACTGAAGATTAGACTATAAAGACTATACATAAAGATTTATCCCTTAACATCTTAGTTTTCATGTCAGAGTATAAAAAAACGTTCCCTTTGCGGTGCTTGTTTTCTCAAAATTAGGTTTTCATTTCACTCTTGCAAAAACATCGCCACCTTAGTAGTTCCTACAGACTCCACACTTTACAGTTGAATGGCTGGTATACACTGCGATTTTTTTTTTTTTTTTGTCTTATAAGATTTTTAGATGTCACATCTGAGACAATCATAGCTACGATCAAAGTTTTTTCGTAGCAGTTTCAGGCTTTAGAAGGCGTGTGTTTAGCTCAGGCGAGCGCAACATGCTAGTGGTGTTTATTTTCTGCGGAAAAGTCCAGAGAAACTCCTTTTGAAATGTGTAGTCGGACCCGCTCATGCCTGGCCTGTGTTGCTTTGACTCTGGTGGCGGTGCAGCAGCATGCGCTGATGTGTTGACGGGACACTGACAGAGATCCTCTCTTCAGTCAGAGGATGGCTCAGTGTCCCAAAATATCAGACACTGTTTGATGTTGGTCGTAGCACGTCTTTGGTCGTACGGCGGTTCTATCTTAAATCTTTGTCTCTGTCTCACTGTACGACCGAAGACCTACGATTTTCAGCTATGACCTAAGAGTTTTCCCACGACTAGTGATCGTACGTCGTAGACAGCCAAAATCATGCAGTGTACACCCACCATTAGACTTATTATTTTGAAGGGTTTCTTTCAGGTGGATTTTTACAGCTTTTTGTTTCCCTCTTGTAAAAGCTTCAAAAACTAAACAAGATCCAAAATCCCTCCATGTCAATAAAAATAAATCTGACTCCATCCATTATTTAGACTTTTTATGGTAAAGAGCTTTACAACAAGGAACCAGTCACTTATTCTCATTCATACACCACTGTACGGAGACACAGGAGGCAAGGGAGCGACTTATGTCCTTCCCAGTGGGTGCCCAGTCAAAAAAAAAACTATGACGAGGTCAGAATTGATCTCAGTATCTTGTGGTTCCGAGCCGGACGCTCTACCTAAATAAAAGAGCAGAGCAACAATATTTATTGAATCATTTTGTAATTGGGGCAAATTCGCCTGGGTGCCCAAAGATTTGAGTGGGTGCTCGAGCCTTGCAGCACCCACGGGATTGGCACCTATGAAGAGTCCTGCCCAAGGACACAACAACAGTGTGCACCTGTAGGAGCCGGGATTCGAACATAAGACGACTGGTTCTACCATTTAGGCATAAAACAATTTTTTTAAATGACAGAAAAATTGCAATGAATATGGGGGGGGGGGGGGGGGAATATATTTACAGTATGTCAGTATGTTTGAATTGATATCTCTAAGTGTCATTTCTTTCCCCTATTCACCTGCAGCTAGGGGTGGGCGATATGACAAAAATGGAATATCACGATTTTTGAATGATAAACTCTCGATTTCGATTTGATCACGATTTTTTATAGTAACTAAAATAACTTAAATTACACACCGAAGAAGAAAAAGATTAAATGAATATACTAATTTATTTAACTCTGTGATCAACACAGCAAAAATAGACTTAGACTAGACTTAGAACTACAGCAAATTAACTCTATACATTAAAAAACACAATAAAACTCCAGACAATAAAAGTAGAATAGTTTACCAAACACTAAGTTTGGTAAAGGCTTGTTGTTCTTGTCTGTTGCTGTTTGGCATCTTTCTGAGAGGTCTCTCTCATGACAAGTTGCTGTGATATGGATGTCTGACCCTTTCACAATAAGAATCAGAATAGGTTTATTGCCATGGTTTGAGAACAGGTTCAACAAACTAGGAATGTTTCTCGGTGCAAACGTGCGACATAAAACATACAACACAGAGTTAAGATAAAAGATAAAAATAAGCTAAAGAACTTTAAACTAT
Source organism: Proterorhinus semilunaris (assembly GCA_021464625.1). NCBI lineage: Eukaryota > Metazoa > Chordata > Actinopteri > Gobiiformes > Gobiidae > Proterorhinus > Proterorhinus semilunaris. Next base: position 34,425,225 of record CM038345.1, on the reverse strand, counting down.
AAGGCTATAGGGGCATGCATAAAAATATTAAATAAGATAAAATAAAAGTGACGTGTGAAACAACAATTTGACATTGAACAACAGCGGGATTGTATTTACAGATGTGTAGGCATATAAAGTGATAGTAAGTGTTATAAAGTGATAAGAGTCTTACTAAAGCGATAACATACTGTTTCTTTAATTGTGTAAAAGGCTAACCGGAAGCAGATAGTTACCATAAGTTATTACTTGACCAGTAATTCACCAAAGTTGGACAAGTCTTATATTTTCAAAGACCTGGATAAACGGCGCATTTGTGAACTCGGTCCAGGATTTAAATCAAACAAATGAAAAAGATGCGGCGCCTACAGAACTGTGAGGACGAAGGACACACTCGCTTCTTCGCACATGTGCCGCCAGATAAATAAATAAACACACGCTGTGATCTACGCAGAGCAGCGGCGTTACGGGGGAAAGACACTAAAGACATAAATACCTCTGAAATAGAGACAGAACGCTGGGTTTAAAAGCTCCAGATTGAGGAGCCTGGTCGTGTATGTGACTGTAGAGGAGCGGCTGGCATTAGCGTCCGACATTGCGTAGCAGAACGTTAGCGGCTTGAGATTCTGACGGTGAAAACAGTCAACCATGATAAAACGATCCCACAAAAATGACATATCGTAAGACGGTCTAATATCGTCATATCGCCCAGGCCTACCTGCAGCTGGACTCTGGCCGATCCATCTCATGCTCCCTGAACCACTCTTTCACAATGAATGTGAACCTGATGAATCATCTTGGAATGATCATCTGATCATCTTGGAATCATAGGCGCCGATCCTGTGTGTGGTGCAGGGCTGGAGCGCCCTCATTTTAAAATGATTCATTAAACATCGCCTGACCTGTAAAGCCGCTACTTCGTTTTCTGCAGATACAAGAGTGCGGGGCGGTTCATAACATCCAAGTGTGGTAACTCTGCTCGTTTAGCTCCAGTTAGATCGCCCGGGCTCCCAACCACAAGACTGCAAGATCAATCCCGACTTTTTTCGGGGGGGGGGGGGGGGGCGCGCTCATTCTTTGGGCTCATGACGTCGCTGAACCTACACCTGACTAACTAATCCAGCTCAGAACAGTTAAAGGTCAGACAGTGTATATTTCAACCTGCTCTGTCCAAATAACCTGCTACATCAGTTCCACCACTTCTGTTTGTGTTACTTCAACAAATACTACTACTTTGGAGAACTATTACAATTATCCGTACTGTTTCTGTTGTTTTTGAAAAATGAGTTCAATCAGTTGGTGCCTGCTGCTGTCAAAGGTGTTTAGCGTCTTATTAATCAACAAAAAAAAAAAATCTTTTTCACCTTCCCCCTCCTCACCCTCTCCATCTAATTTCCCCTGAATTCCTTAATCACTCCTCATTTCCCCGTCCGAGCGCCGGTTCTGACAGATAATTACGAACCAGGAGACGACCGGCGAAGATTGCCACCACAAAACCGTTTCATCTGCTTCACCTGCCCACTTCATTTTAGCAGACATGTCCCCCCCACCCACCCCACCCCCCACACACACACCACACACTCCCGCTTTGACCCCTGTCCGGGGCGTCAGCCGCATGGAGCGAGCGCGAGGCCGGTGTGAAATATGCACGAATGTCGACGTCAGTCACATGTTCTCTGTTATCATAAAAGGACGTAGTAATTGCGACGGGGGGAGTCCAGTCTGAGAGCCAGAGAGGGGGGGGGGGGGGGGTCTCATAATTCTTCTTCCAAATGTATTTGAGTCCAAGCATGTATAATCTGTAGTCTGCGGGAGCGACTAAAGTGGAGATGTTCTCCTCATTTGGAGAAAACGGTACATTTCTCCCGTCTTCAGCCTCTGTCTCCCACAAAGGAAATGACCATATTTGGATTACACAGCCTCTACACCTGGATACCAAACGTGTATTTGAGAATGAATAAGCGTGGGAAAGACCAGGGAGCGCCACCGCCATGTTGGAGCTACATCCTGGATAAATCCCCAAGCTCAAAGCGACAAAACGTCAGAAAATAAACATCTTTTACTCTAACATTACGGACTAATTTCCAAGAGGAGTTTCGATTATCTCTTCACTAGTACAGTAGGTGATTGATTAAAAAGATGTGGCTATTAAAAAGTAAACACAAGCCGCACAAAGGAATTTAGAATCCCCAATGGCACCTCTCTGCGGTTTAAATGAGCTCTCCAAATGTACATGTCCGGTCGTCTCTCGTCACGCGGCTGACAGAGCGAATCTCGTCTTTCTGCAGAGGCCTTTCCGTTGACCTTCTCTGAATCTCCTGCTCCTCTCGTCTGTCGGCAGGAACATCATTACAGTCTCAGGTTTTAAAGCCTTTCCGATCCTCTTCGCTGTATCGTGTGGCTGGCACCTGTTGGTTCGCTCCCTGTGGACCGCCATGGATGACGGAGACTGGAGCTCCGCCTAAGCCTGCGCTGATGTATGTTTGAAGGAATAATGAACGACAAAACGCTGTTTGACTTCAGGAAAATAAATATGACTCCAAATATTGCCAGTAAGTGAAGTGGATATGTTTATATGAGCTCGGACTGTCAGGAGCATAGGCTGTAGAACAGTGATGGAGTAATCCAAGGTGGCTCCCCCTGTAAGGCCGATTCATACTTCATAACAGAGTCTTTTAAACATGAGCCGCTTTTCCAGCAGTCTGAAAGATAAATATATCATAATATATCATCATATTTGTATTCGTTTCTGGCAGTTTTTCTGTCAGGAGTTCCCCTATAATGCCCCCTGTATACCCGGATTGGCCCCTGCTGAAAGTGGATTCCGCACAGCCTTCAGTCCCGCTGTCACTGGGATGTGTGTGTGGAAAATAGCGACTAAATGCTGTAACGTTTGTGTGAACGCCTGTGCGTGTTTGTCCTCAGATAGGAGAGAAAAGGAATTTGCCTTGTGCATATCCGAATGAGTTATTGCACTTACTTTCCTTATTTATTGTTTTATTTCAAAGACACGGGCAGTGTGTAACAGACTCTTACACATCAAACTACAGACTACTGTCTGTTTGTTTATTGGTTTATTTGGTCGGGACAGTGTATGTTAATAAAACAAGCCACACTGGATTATTTCCAACCGTCGTCCCCCATGCGCACTCTCAAACACACTTTCATTCATCCTGGCCTATTGTACATGTTTTTGGTGGTAGGGGAAACCGTGGTACCCAGAGGAAACCTACGCAGACACGGGGAGAACAAGCAAACTCCACACAGAAAGGCCCGTCCAGGTGGGAATCGAACCCGGGACCTTCTAGTGTGAAGCTCGAGCGCTAACCACTGTGCTATACAGTGTCGCCTGCTGCTTTGAACATATTATTTTAAAACACCGACCCGTCCCCGAGATTTTTGTCAATGAATCCGCCTCTTAGTGCTTCGTACTTATGGAGGCTTCCTGTCTGCACATTGTTACGAACATGTTCCTGTCCTTAATAAACATCTCTGAATCGTCATCTCTTCACTCACTGTTGAACACTTTGAATTTCTGACCTTGAGTTTGATATATTTAAGATTGAAAACGGCATATTTTAGTGAAATTTATCAAAATATGTTCCAAAACTAACGTAATTAAACCAGATAAATGTTGTACACATTAAATTATTAGGTGAAGGGGGTCCCGAGTTTGTTGAGTGACTTTGAGCTAGACTCTCAAAATAAGCAACAAAACTGAAGCCGAAACATGGCAAAGTGCAGTAAATCTCCCACAAGATCTCATCAGAATCAGAATTGTCATGAACATGTTCACAAATAGGATTTTATTGTATTTTTTCAATCGTGCAACATAAAACATATAACACATAACGAAAAAATAAACTATAGAAACATAAAACTATAAGACTATCAGGGCATGCATAAGATTACATTTAAACTATGATAAGACCACAACAATTTGACACAGAACAACAGCGTGAGTGTACAGATGTGCAGCTGCATTAAGTGTTATATTTATGTTATATGATTGTGGACATGAGTGTGGACACACCACATACAAATGGCTAGAACAGGTTATTACATTCATGAGTCTGATACAAAGTTACAGGGGGTCTTGTTTTTGTTCATGAGTCTGATGGCGGAAGGGAAAAAACTGTTCTTGTGGCAGGATTTATGGGTCTGGACCGTAGCCTCCTGCCTGAGGGGAGAGGGGCCTGTCCCGTTCCGTAGTGCCGTGGAACCACACAGTGATGGAGGAGGTGAGGATGGACTCGATGATGGCCGTGTAGAACTGCGCCAACATCTTGGTTGGCAGCTTAAGTTTCCTCAGCTGCCACAGGAAGAACATCCTCTGCTGGGCCTTCTTGATGAGGGAGCTGATGGTCGGCTCCCATTTGAGGTCCTGGGTGATGGTGGTGCCCAGGAAACGGAAGGAGTCCGCGATGGAGATGGGGGTGGGAGAGTCTGTCAGGGCGAGGGGGGACAGTGCGGCTGTGTCTTTCTTTTGTGACATTTTTTTCTTCGCATTAGGGCAGATTGGGGGCTGAAGTGCTGTATCAGTCCTACATTACTCCCATTTTAGCCCCAGTTTAGTCTTGGTTTAGCCCAGTTTTGTTGTTATTAGATGCACAAAACTCCTTATTTGACTCCGCTCGATGCGGAGGAGCAGCGTCTCTACTCCGAGCTCCCCTTCCGCACTCCGTCCAGCCAAATCTCAGCTTTCTCGCTCCCCCTTCACCCCTAAAACCAAAATAAAACCCCTCTGCAGGCGCCTCTGACGGCTCTGACCTTATTCCGACGCCGAAATGCCACAGTGGATGCACGTTAGCGCCGCGTAAACATCTCTCCCTTCCCCAGCGTGAACTCCCGGCCCTCTCCCGCTGCGTGTCGGCCGCCATCTTGGCCCTGTCCGTGCGCCGGGGCTCGTGCGTGTGCGCGCCGCAGTGATGGATCGTGGGAGACGTGGGGGGGGTTGACGTCGGCGGAACAGCTGTTTCCTCGCTGCGGTGACAGGACACTTCGGATCAGGATCAGGGAGAGTCCGGGGAGCGGCGGCGTCCCGGCGGTCAGCAACACATCGCTCGGCACATATGCGGCGCAGAGGGAGTGGACGGCCGAGTCACAGGCGTTACTCTGTACAGCGGGTTCAGGAAATGTTCAGGTTATCTGTGTCGGCCCTGTCATTTTTAGTCCTGGGCACCGGTACATTTTTTTCTGATACCTATAGGCCTACTGAGTTCTCTACTGAGACGCTGGTTGAAGAGCGGGTCAAATGTTGCCCGGGTCCTGTGCGATTTTTTTTTTCATAGCTGAGTTGGTACATCAACCGATCACATGTCATGAGAGTGAAACGTCATACACATATCAATCCGCTTGACCCTGACCCTGCCCTAGCCACTAACCTCAAAAGGAATAGGCCGCCATTTTTTGAATACTGAGCTCTTACCTGAGCTTAGACGAGTTCATTTGTGCCCGTCTGGTCTTTACGCGTGCCCTCAGTCACGTAAACAGAGCACAGACAGCGTTAGCATTTAGCCTCTCCTCCTCTCCTCTATGGGGCCAAACGGAGGTGAAGTTAGAAGCGACCAAGCTCTTCCACGTTCTCCCCTATTTAAATACGGTTACGTGAGTAGTTACACGATCCAAGTCTAGTCGCACAAAATCAAACATGTCGATTTTCTAAACGGATAGAAAGGGGAACTATATTGCCTATACTACTATATTGCAAGGCGTAGTAATATTACTACGCCTTGCAATATCGTTCCCCTTTGTATCCGCTTAGAAAATCGGCATGTTTGATTTTGTGTGACTATACTTGGATCGTGTGAAGGCTCATGTAACCGTATTTAAATAGGGAAAACGTGGAAGAGCTTGGTTGCTTCTAACTTCACCTCCGTTTGGCCACATAGAGGAGAGGCTAAATGCTAACACCGTCTGTGCTCTGTTTACGAGACTGAGGGCCTGCGTAAAGACCAGACAGCTACGCATAAACCTCGTCTAAGCTAAGCTAAGATCTCAGTATTTAAAAACGGTGGCCTATTACTTTAAGGATAGTGGGCTGGTGCCTAATCTTAATCAATAGAAGTGGAGGAGCATTGGGTACCGGGGAACATAGGGCAGACCCCCAAATGCAGAGGATAAGTTTCCCTATACGGAGACACAGACCGTGTTTCTAAAGCCTGTTGTCTGTTCTTCCTCCTCTCTGTCTCGGTCTCTCGCTCCACTGCCTTCACTTCCCCAAACCTCCTCCTCCTCCTCAGAGACCGTATCGCTTCACCTTTAGCAGCATTAGCCACGCGCCGCCACTAAAAAGGTCACTCCCGATTCCCTGTGACACGCTCAAAGCTCGTCTCGACCTGGCCCTCCGCTGGGACCCGCGCCCACCCCCCGGTGCCCGCATTACCGGCTCGCGTGTCAGCCGCGGTTTCAAAGGCAAATCGCCGGTGAATAATTGATCGGTCAGGGCGAGCGCTAGCACGGGCCACTCTCTTGTATGTTTACGCTCTTGGCCGTATTGAAAACCCTATTTGACAGATGAACACGGCCACAGTTATGAATAATATGTAGCGCTGATGCTAATGTGCTCTGCGGCGCGGGCGATTAGGAGGATATTAATTATGTAGCCGTAGAAATAATTGATCGCGCGGATGAAGTGGCTTGTAATGACACGGGCAGCACTTTCACCGCGACGATTAGCAACAGGCTAATTACAATCCCAGTCAATTAGTTCAACGTGTGAAGATAGAGGGGAGCTGCGGATCACTACGACGCGCTCCGCTCTCGTGTTCATGATATACCCGCTAACCAACCCTTATCTACATTCATTTATATTCACTTCTTTGCATAGTTTTCATGTTCAGCTGGAATTCATTTGAAAAGCGGTTTTGCATGATATATCTTGGCTTGTCACACATAAGACTGTCATATTGTGTATGTTTGTTTATTGTGCAGGGACTGTACAAGAACACATTGCCACAAACTAGACCAGTGGTTCCCAACCTTTCTTGTCTTTTAATAAAAAACATGATTAAACTTAACTTTCCTTTGAAAGTAATACAGAAGTTCTACTCGGTTTCACCCTGTTATGTTTATCTGAGGTCATCCAACTGTAGCCAAGTGCTCAAGCACACAGGGGTCCCCTGCTTTAATCATGTGCTGATTGTTAGGCCTAAAGTGACTTCAAACTCTTCTCACATTATTTAGTCACATGGTGCACCTCTGCATTTGGAGGGGAGTAAAAGGTCTCCATGGTAACGCTGAGGGGCGGGGTGTGCCTCTCCACATCCTTTGTGAAGGACTTGACTACTGTACTTTGCACTTTCCTGAGTTAGTCCAAAATCTGCAAAAAAACACGACCACATCACCCCGATTTTAGCCTCCTTGTGGTCAAAGCTTTGAATGGACTGGCCCCTCAATATACCACGGACCTCATTCACATGTACATATCAGAGCGTGCACTGAGGTCCGAGGGCCAGCCCTGGCTCATGGTTCCTAAGACGAACCATAAAACCTGGAGAGACAGAGGGCCCGATCTTGTGTTTCAAAACGCAGACTATAGCGCAGACTTAGCGCATTTAAGTGGGAAGTACTGGGGTTGGAGACTGTAATGGACCAAATAAAAAGGCAGGGACAAAGGTGTTAAAAATTGAGAAAGTTAATCTCCAAATTAATTAACAAATGCTCACAAAAATAAGGCAAACTATAACTGACAAAAATCTGGGCCCAACTTAAAGAGCAGTAACTAAACTCAAACCAAACTGACCTGCAACAAAAAACAAGACTGCTTAAAGGGTTGGAGTAAACCATAACTTAATCAGAGGGAGGTATAAGACAAACACAAAATACTAAACTTGGCAAAAAATCATCTTAACAAGCAAAATCATCTTAACGAAACTACAACTTGTCTCAAAATGATAAGTGCATAAAAAGTTCAACAAAAAGAACAAAATAAACCTTTAGTGTTCCCCCTCAGTGCACTGTGACTTGGTCCACTCCAAGGTTTTAAGATGGCCTCCAACCCCTCCAGCCAGTCTTTGCAGCACCTCAAACAAAGACAAGTGTAAGTAACAATTCAAACCAAAACCAACTAAAGTGTCCAAATGAAGAAATGATAACATAATGTGCAGTGCCATTGTAACTTAAGTAAAACAATACTAACACAACATTGTGGTGGTAGAGGCATCCACCACAGAGACACACTTTGTCCTTCAACCAGATCGGAAGGGGTCGGGAGAGGGGTTGTGGGGGAGTGGATGGTGAACATGTGCATTTGTTTAGTTTCGCGTTTACGAACAAGTGCGGGCCGATCCGCTCTTTCTCTCTCTCATGAACATTGTTTGATGGGGTTAATAAAGTTTTTAGTTTGACCTGTGAGAGCCTGTCGTGCTTAAGGGAGAACACAAGGCAGCGCGACGTAGACGAGGAAATGAATGTCAGCGAGCAGTCACCTCCTCTCACAAGTGCCCCCCCCCCCGCTGTGCGCCAGGCACAAGATCTGGCCCAGAGTGTTCCCCGCCGTCGGCCCAAAGCTGTGCCCCTCCAAGTCCGAACAGCTCCTACTCCTAAGTCTCGTCTTAAGACCCACTTCACCTCAACCTTTGTATTGTTTTTAATGGCAGGTCTTTTATTTAGTTTTATTGTTTTAAGAATGACCTAAGCACTTATTTTTATGTTATTCTTGTTGTATACATTGTTGCTGGTTTGTGCAGCATTTTGGGAACTGATTGCTTGAATTAAAGCTGAGGTATCTCACTTTTTGCCGTTGTAGAGTAAATGTATGTTTACCACGTTGTAAACCAAGCAAAACAACAGATCTTGTTGCATTGTCTTAAACTAAATATTTATTGAGCGATAGACGTAGAATCAAAATTATTTATTTTGGGCGTGGACTCCGCTTGCTTCACTTTGCCATCGCTCAAAGCTGTAAACAGGCGTGAGACGTGCATATCCAGAGCTGCGGGAAGACATTTTAGTTACGGGGTGCTGAGGGAAAAAATTTACCCCAAAATCGCTTTTTCTCTGCATATTTTGCTATGTATTAATATTGCCTGCAGTTTGCAAACTATCCACCAAGGGGTGCCGCAGCGCACTCAGCACCCTGGGTTCCCACGGCCTTGTGCATATCATTAATTTTCTTGAACAAATATACAAATAAGATTCTAAAAAATATCAGAAACACGACCGAATCCTAATCACTTTGAGGAGCCTCGTTTCCAGACCTCGAGCCCATTGTTCTCCAAAGATCCGCCGACATTCACTCAGACTGACACGTCCAAAGTTTACCTGACAAACCCCGACCTACTTACACCCGTCCACAAACCTGCCCCCTTCCCCAAAAGCCCCCCGTATCCGCCCCATATCTGTCCCGGCGCGCCCCATTTGCGAGGATTAGGAGCGAGCCTGTCATGTGTCGGGTCGGACTCCTCCATTGTTTTAAGGGAAAGTGTGTTGGCGGTCTGGGGCGTTTTTTTTTTTTTTTTGTCGGGGCGGGAGGAGGGGGGCGCGTCTGCGGAGATTAAAAGTGACACAGGTTTAATCTTCGGCGGTGGTGGGTTTTGACAAAGTGACTGCGCGAAACCCCCCCAGGCCCATTCCACCGCACCATGTCGCACTTTTAATTGGACACACTTCACTCGCCGCAACAAGCGCCAACAGGCAACTGGTTACACGAGAGATTAAAACACTGTTCGTCCAGAAGTCACGACGAGGTAGTGACGGGAGAGGGTGTAGTGGTGGTTCAAATGTCCACGTCTGGATGTAACTGACGGTCCTGATCTGGGGCTGCAGCAGTGGGTCAGGTCTAGGTTCAGCGACACCAAAAAATCTGATCTGAACATCCTGAATGACCATCCATCCTGATGTTACGGGCAATGACTGTTTCATTCATATATTTATTTATTCATCCGTGTTCAGATTTTTCTTTGCAGGGTCTTACCACGCCGCGTAAAATTTTACCCAATAAATAATATTGAAATACAAGCATTTATTTCATGGCAGATACTTTCATCATTGAAAAATACCTGATAAATGTACAAACAAACATGTGCTTTTGCTGTGAGCGGCTCAGCTCTCCTAACACATGACTGTAACTTTACTGGGAGTGGGTCCGTCTCCATGGAGATGTCAACTGAAGTCAGCAGAATTTGAGATTTAAATACGTTAGGTTCTCATCCAAATCCATTCTTTGATTACACACTGCAAAAATAGCATTTTCTGTGGCGAGCTGGCATGTTTTGTGTTGATGGCAACAGTATAGTCCAAAATGTTACGCAGTGTGCCTTTTAACATGAACATTACATCGGGGAAATGGAGCATGACGAAGATGGTTCATGTCCCTTTGCAATAATTACAGGAAAAACGAAATCAATATTGATAACCGAGCAGCGGTGATCCGTTCAACAATTTGAACACACTTTTTAGTATTTAAAAATCAATCAATTTGAACAATTTTCAAAAACATTATTCCCATTCCAGCATTATATTTTTCAAGCTGCATCTCCTTGAACATATTCTGTAAATGATCGATTGTCTTAGAACATTTGAATGTGTTCTTTAATCATTTCCATGATCTTTTCCCCCAATAACCAAGAAACCCCTCTGTCTCACTGAGGTTCCGGAGAAAGGTCCACAGAGGTTTCCTTTCCGTCCTGTGTCATCAGTAATCAAAGTCAATTTCTTCAAATTGTGTTCTGGCGCTTTACATTTGAACAGTTTCAGCTTCACAAAAAGATCGTTGGTGTGTTCTCGATCTATTGCACTATTGCATGCATTTCCCCACACCTAGATAAAATATGTAACATGAGGAACAATTAATGAAGAATAGAGATAAAGAGAAGCCTCATCAAGAGCATAATAGTTTCTGCAAAATACCTTCACATTTCGTTACTTTGGTTCGAACACACTCCACTGACTACGTTTACATGCAGTCAAAAACCCTTTCATAACCCGAATATTAGCAATATGTAAACACCGTCAAAAAACACGAATATGACCCTGTACTCCTTTTCTAACTCGAATATTTGGTCATAAACGTATCAGGATATCCACATCGAAAGGAACATTCATTCTGCGCACGTTCCAACTGCAAGGATTCTTGGTCTTGTGAGTACAGGAAGTACTTGACTGAGCATCTATGCACAGATTTGTTGCGCTAAAAGGCCCTCAGCATTCGGGAGTTGAACCTGGGGCCGTTCATTAAGCAATCGCCTGAACAGTTGGAAGACCTTGCAGCACTTTGTCATTCTCCCAAAGAGACTGCGTTTTGACATTTTTATTTAAATATGTGCAGCTTGTGGTTTGAACCGTGACCTCCAAACATCTGCTTTTATTTAGAATGAAAAAAAAAAAAAAACACAAGGTGACATTATCAGCGGGCGATCGGATTGGCTGGAATCCTCCTCGATGCAAATGGCCAAATCAATATATTCAGGGAATGAGTTTACAAAGCCATAATTCCCATGATGCACTTGCAGAATGAGCTGTATCTGTGTGATGGGTCTAATGCCGTTGTTGGGCTGCAGATGGTGACCTGGTTCAGACGTGACTTTGTGATGGGACATATGTTCTGTCCCATAAGCATGAGGTACTGAACACTGCACACACAGCAGTACAATGGGATACGACACTAACCCCTGCGTGCGCTGAGGCTACGACAGATGCTTTTCACCGCGATGTCACGCTTTCCAAATGGCTAACCCTGATCTAATGCATATATTAGATCTGTTTCTATTTCACTGGCCTTATTGTTATTTCTATCACATTCATTTATGATACTCCTAAACCTTTGGGGCAAACGGAAAGGAGTTGATTTTGTTGACTGAAAACACAGATACTACTGGTCCAGTATTACTCCATTACAAGTTGGTCAGTCAAACTTCTGTATTTGCTGTAGAAAATACTTAAAGCCACACCGCGTAGAATTTTTCCCAATAAAAAAAATTGAAATACAAGCATTTATGTTATGGCAGATATTTTCATCATTGAAAAATACCTGAGAAATGTACAAACCAACGCTCAGCTCTCCTAAGACATGACTGTAACTTTAGCGGGAGTGGGTGCGTCTCCAGCTCGTCTCCATGGAGATGTCGACTAAAGTCAGCAGGATTTGAGATTTGGACAGGTTAGGTCGTCATCCAAATCCATTCTTTGATTACACACTAGCATTTCCTGTGTCGAGCTGCTATAGGAGCAGGAGCATGTTTTGTACTGATGGCAACAATATAGTCCAAAATGTTACACAGTGTGCCTTTAAGTAGAATTACAAATCGGCTTCAAAAACACACACAATTGCACCTGAATTCCCCCCTCTGTGACGGGAACAACCTTTTTCCTTGTTGTGAGTCAGTGGCACTCACAGTTCATCTGCACAGCGCCACCTGCTGTTCACAGAGTGTGCATTATTAGGCACATGGATAAATGCGCTTTTTACTACGGAGCCTTTTTAGAAATGTAGCGGAATAAAAGTAAACTAGTCTCACTGCGTAACATTTCACTCCATAAATAGAATAAAATACGAGCATTCATTTGGCCTGTGCAGGCTCTCAGTCGTGCGGGAGTTGTCCGTCCTAGAAGAAGGTTCTTGAGTCATCGCCTGTACTGTGTAGTTGAAGTGTAGGACGTTTCGCCTCTTCATCCTGTGCGCCTTTTTCCGCCCTGCCCACTTTTGCCTCTTTTTCTCTGCACTTCCGTTGTATTGACTCTATTCCGGTAAAGAGCGAAGTCCGTTCATTAAGAGGAGAACGAGGGGAAAATGTTCGCCGCTAAAATCTGATGTTGAGTAGATTGATTTGTGTTAAATGTCCAATGTTCATTTGCTCCAACAAGTCAACACTGCACAATTTATCTGCACGGTCTGAAATCGACTTTGTGTCTGTGTAGAATTGATTTTATCTTAATTTCTCCAGTCATATGTAAACTAATAGGAGTGAAGGGGCGGGCACAATTCATGGCGGCTCCCATATGAACTTCCGGAATAAGGTGAATAGGCTTCATCAGCAACACTCGGTCAGCGGACTATATATAAAAACAACTGGGAGGGGTTAACTTGGCTAAATCCCTCTAAGGACTTATTCAAAGACTAATCTCAACCTGTGGGTAAACAACCTTTGTAGTTATCAGTCTCGATGACCTACTCCCACGGGCAGTGATCAGGCTGTAGGGCAGTTGAGAAAACTAAAGTAGTGGTTCCCAACCTTTTTTGCCCCATTGAGTCGTTTCATTTTTTTTTTCTTATATTCTTATTCGAATATCAAATGAAATAAACAAAAGTCTCTTCTCTTTCTGATTGATATTCATTTGGAGATAAGTTCCACATTTCTTTAGCTCATGTGAATGCCGCTGCCCTCGCTCCGGGGTAGACTTTCTTCTCGGACAAAGGCCTCGCTCTCGTTAATCCTAATTGTTGTGGCGTAATTCGTCCTGATGTTGCTTCTGTGAAAGGCAGATTATCGTCCAGTGAAAGGGGCCGAAGTTTTGATGGCAACAGCAGGACTCGGAGTCACATATGTCCGGGATTAAAGCCGCGCACGCTACGCAGCCCAGAGCGCGGTACCGGGGGCGGCCTGCGGAGGGCGCGCTGCTGCTAATCAGCCCTATACCGCGGGATTAACGGGTTTCTTTAGGGATTTGTGGATCGTCTGCTTTTATCTATTGTGAATCCAGTCACTTTGACAGAAATCTCCCAAACTTGCAGGAGAACTGCTTCTTTCTTTACCTTTTGGAACATGCAAAACTTTGTGCCGACATGAAAGCAAACAAGCTCCAGCTGCGGGGACAAAGTGGACCGCCCTGAGTCGACCTGCGGGGCGCGAACTCGACTGGTTTGTAACGATTTTGCCGACAAACCCCGACCACCATGATGAAAACATTTCCTTTTTATTTGATATTTTTTACAAAGCCGTTTCCTGCCGCGGCGCCGATCAGACGGACCTCGGGCTGAAACCAAACAACTCCCTTTGTCTCTGATCAAAGTGTTGTTTTCAGAGTCTGCAGTTTGATACTAGTGTATTTTATATCATTCTTAATTGATAACAACAATATTTTTTCACTTTTGTTCAGTTTTCAGATTTCTTGAAATTTGTGACTCAAATCTGGGGCAAATTTACTTTATTTCTGGACTAACTTTTGCAATGTAAATATGTCCAAAAAGTTAAGTGCAAACTCAATTTCTTGTTCTGCTTGAAGTAAAGGGCCTTTCCAGGAGCCCCGAACCCCACTTTGGCAATCAGTAATGCATTAGAAAATCTTTTTTTTTTTTTTAAACCCATTCCCTTGCTGTCAATTGGAGTTCTCCTGTTTTTGAACAATCATACCAGTGGAGTCTGTCTTAAATTCCACTAATTTCCCATTAAGAATTGTCTCGGTTTGAACAAAATATAGGGATAAATAGAGAAAGGCGAGCACTTCCTGAACCGACTGCACGTCACCACTTTGAACGCCCCGTAAAACGCTTTATTGTCATTTCTCATAATCAAATAAGGTTTGTCATGACGTAAACGCACGCCCATATGCACCTACAGCCACGGATCGTTCATAATCCTGATGTCATAAATGAAAGAGTCTAATCTGCGGGACAATAACTCGAAAACCTTCGCCGTAATCCTGCCGCGGTGCGTTCACGGGGCACGGGAGATTCTGTAACGGCTTATGCTCGTATCACAGCGATGTGTCGACTCGCTCGATCAGACGCTGCTAATCTGATTTAATGGCTCACATGTAAATAAAAACCAGCGGGGTTTAATGTCGACATGTTTAATCACCTTCTGTGACACTGACTTTTGGTTTTTATGGAGCTAAAAGCGTAAAAGTGAGGATTAATCAGTGTCAGTGTTTTTTTCATGATTTTGGAAAATGATCTAATTGCAAATGTTTTCCTCAATTTTACAATAGCGCTAAAAAACGATTTACCATAAAATAACATTTTGTTCCATATAACTAAAAGAAATCCTAAACTGAGACCAGACTTATTATGCATTTAGTAAAAAAAATAATGAACTAGGCCCACTATCAATCACCTTTTAGTCTTTTATAATCATTTTAAATATAATTCAAAATAACACACATTGTCATTTATATAATTTACAACAATCGTATACTGAAATACTAGCTGTGACCTTATCTTATACTGTATTATTGGAATTCACAACAGCTTTTAATGTCATTGACCATGGCATTTTAATTGACAAACTCAAATGGATAATTTCTTACCTCTCCAATCATGTAAGTGTATTTTAATGGAAGATTCCCAGATACCAAAATGACATCATGCGGGTTGCCTCAAGGGAGCTGTATAGGCCCACTTTTATTTTCTATATTCATAAATGACTTTCCATTTACAGTTGAAAAGTCCAGTATTATAATGTATGCTGATGACGCTACTCTGTTTTACTCTTCACCCACAATACTGTATCTAAACTGAACAGGATGAGCTAAACCTGGCAGTGAAGTGGGTCAAAATGAATAAATTGGTATTAAACACGTCTGAAACTATCCAACCATCCATCCATCCATCTTCTTTCACTTTTCCGTTGCCGGGTCATGGGGGCAGCTGCCCAAAACACATTGCACCAGCCCCTATGGCTCCTCCTGCAGGTGGTGGGTCCACAGAAGGATGGCCTCATGGTTCTAGCCGGGGCCTGTTGGTCTCTCATAAGGGGCTTCTGAAACTAAATGAATTATATTAAACAAAAAGTGTGCTCAACCAGATACCAATGCTCTTTATCGGTCATAAGAGGGAGCAGTAGTGGAGCCGGTTTCAAAAGTCAAACTAATGTTTGTGAGATGTAGACTACAAGAAATTCACTTGGTTAAGGCCAAGGTTGAGGCCAAACTACAGGCAAGTCTCTTCATGTTCATGCACTAAGTTCTGCTGGAGACAGAACACAGTTTTTTGTTTATTCAGCGGGTTTTGTGACTCGCCAATTGACGACACAATTCTTTGGTTGTCCCCAGACCCAATAGTAACTAAATGAAAAGAACTGTTTTATTCAGAGGGGCAATGCCTGGAACTCGCTTCTTTTTAATATTAAAAACACTCAAATTAAACTACATTTCAAGCTGAAAGTAAAAGAACTATTAGCTCAGTACATGTGAGCCATAGTATTCATGTCCTATGCTTCCTATGTATGATTAATGAAATGTGTAACGTTCATGTATCTGATGTACATGTTTTCCAAGATGTATTGTTGATTTATGTAATTCATTAAATTATATCATGGCCTCAGGAAGACTAGCAAACACTATGTGGGAGCTAATTGGGATCCTAATGAGGAATAAATAATGTACTTTAATAGAAAAGTATACATTTAATAATAAATAACTGCCTTGTGTACAAAGTGTTGAACGGTCTGGCTCCACCAGCTCTTCATGAATTCATTAAAAAAGAATAGTGAGACAAGCACTCGCTCCACAGTGAGGGGGACTGGAAAGTGCAGGTTCCATGTTTGCTCAAAATGTGCTTTCTACAAAAGGTTCAAGTTGTTCAAGTTGGAACTCTTTGCCAGTGACTATTACAGAAAGTACCACCTATGTCTCATTTAAGACACTACTTAAAGGATCTGTATCATGCTATTTTAGCCATTCCAAAGTAAGGTATTGGCATTTATATGATATATGGTATGGTATTTTCTGGAGGTATTTTTCAAACCCGGAAGACAAAACGCTTGGATTCAGTTAACTCCGCCCCCTGTCTCCGCTCATAGAACTTCAGCAGTAGTAGAAATATATATACCACAGCATGATATAGGACCTTTAAAGCATGGCTTCTTGGTCAGCAAACTCGTGACCACTCGGAGGCGATCTAGTTCGGGGCATTTGGTATGTGCGATAAGGCACCTTCATTTTAGCAATTTGTGTTTCGTGTTTTTGTATTTTGTACTGTCTGTGTACAAATCTTAATTCAAATAAATTAGGATTCATTATATTATTTTCAGTGCTAAAATACTTGTTCCACTAGCAAATATTGTTACCTATAGGCTACTCAAATCAATGGCAAATTCACCTACTTCTAGCTTATTTTGGGCAGAAAATATAGCGAGGACATTTATTTCGTTCA
Organism: Proterorhinus semilunaris; assembly: GCA_021464625.1. Taxonomy (NCBI): domain Eukaryota; kingdom Metazoa; phylum Chordata; class Actinopteri; order Gobiiformes; family Gobiidae; genus Proterorhinus; species Proterorhinus semilunaris. The sequence continues at coordinate 34,408,214 of CM038345.1, read as the reverse complement.
TTCATTTCTGCAAATCCTCTCATTAACCTGATGCATTGTGCGCAGGACTTTGCGAATGGCATTACATTAGAGACCTATAATCTGACAGAACATAAGAGTTTTAAACCTGTGAGCTAATCGCTATCGCCGCTCAGGTAACACGGCTAACGGGGCTAACGCAGCTAACAAGGCTAAACCCCTGCGGAGAGAACAATGGCTGAGGCCTGACGTGCGGATTAAGTGTCAAATATAGGTTATCCTGAGATTGAGGTGAGGAGGCGATTTGTGGGTTGTGTCGGGGCTGAAGAAGCATTTTTCTGTGTTTTGTGCAGGCGACAAAACGCAGCGGGTTTAGGAGATGCAACGTAGAAAGTCACACGGGTTAAAGCAAAGTAATGCACCTAAAAACAGCCGGGTGGCCCTGTTGGATGATTCTTATTTTGGCTGCAGCTAAATGGAATTTGCAAAAGTATTAAAAATGGGCAACAAAAAGTGACAAATGCACAATATGAATTGAATACAAATATATATGTAACACTCCCATTGTAATGGGATGATTTTAATCAGAAGGTGAACCTCGTATAGAAGTCTCAGATGATACAGTATGTGTTTTGTGGCTGGCGTCAAAAAAACAATAATGTAACTTTATCAGAAATAGCACTTTTTATACCTTTGTCTTTTAACATTTCCAGATCTGTTTCTGCGCTTTGCCGTTCATCTCCTCGTATTATTAAAAAGTTTGAGCCGCTGTCAAAGGCCGCGTGACTCCAGAATTTTTTTTTACAGAGACTATGGTAAAGACATAGATCAAGTCGAGCTTTGTTGACTTTAAACCAACTGGCCCCGCGCATTAATCCCCCCCCATTAACGCCGCCGCAGCTCTAAATGCTTTTGTTATGGGCTGGGCGTTCGTCTGTTGTTTTATCGCAGTTAGCTTTAGCCGCATTTGCATCCGTAATGGCCGCTAATTAGCACATATTTATTATTGCCATCGTCTCTCGTAAAGAAAGCCTAATGGCGCTTTGTTTTTGCCGACAGTAAAAATGCTGCCGGAGTCCATTCATTCCGCTTAGCGCGCTCCCGGGTCACGGCGGGACGGGGCCATCCGTCAGGGGGCGGGGCCGCGGCCGCTCACTCGCTCGCTCAGTCAGAACGAACGATCGGCCGCCCGAGACGCGTGGGCGCCATCTGGGGGCCATCTGGAGACGAGACGGGGACGGATCTGCAACGACTGACAGATGAGTTTTTCATGTTTTGATGATTTGGAGATAAGAAGCGCATTCTTTTTAGACTTATTTGTATCTCTGCTTATATTAACGGTCCTTCATTATCTTTATGTGCTTAACTTAAAATAATGTGTGTGTTTAGAAAATACAAAAAGAGAGAGAGACAGGATCAGAACAAGTTTGGCGAATATGTCTGGATCTTTAAAGGGACTATAGGGAGTTTAAAAATGTTAAAATTAAGTATTTTCTTCCCTGTTCCAGCAATGTCCTAATGTGTAGAATGAGCCCAGACCTGTTCACCACAACTGCACATGATTAAAGGGACTAGATGCAAGTTGGTCATTGTTATACTCACTACTGCCACCTCAGGTCTTACGCGTAACTGCAGTCTCTATATTAAGCTCGTGCATGACGGCAATTCGGACACTTTTTGAGTGACGGTGCAGTCCTTTTAATATAGATACTGCAGTTATGCGTAAGACCTGAGGTGGCAGTAGTGAGTATAAAAATGACAATAAAAATCATTTTTCTTTTAGCTTTTAACCATGTTATATTGTTATTCCCTCATCAGAAACCTATTTGAATTGGTGTTTTGTTTCAGTAATCCCGCTCTTTTAGTCAAACTCCCTAATCCAGACTCAAACTGCCAGCCCACGCTCCGATAAACGTCACACAGAGGAGGCGCTTAAGGCGGGACACTACAGGTACATATTAGTTGCAAAGATGTTTTTGTAATTCAAAGCTCAGTGAATCAGAATAGGAATTAGATTTTTTTTTTTTTAAACTCTGAAAAAGCCTTAAAAATATGTGTTCGGTCCAAGTTTGGAAAGTTTGGAGTCTGTAGAAGCTACTGATGTGAGAAAAATGCATTATGAGAAAATGGCCTTGAAATGACAATTTCCCAAATAAATCTATAAAACATTGAATCAGTGAATGATTCAATGGCAAAACTCAAATGACTTAGAATGCCTAGGGTTAAACATGACTCTCTCTCCTCAGATGTCCCTGACAATAATTGTTGTATACCGACCACCATCTGCTAGTGTTAATTTTTATGATAAGTTCAAGGACATTTTAAAGCAGTGTGATTTTAAAAAGGAGGTTATTGTGATGGGGGATTTTAACCTGAACTGGATGGACCATAAAACAAGGAAAAAAATGTTGCAAATTATGAATGGCTTCAACTTAGTCCAGATGGTGAAGGGTCCAACACGGATCACAAACAATTCTAGCACTCAAATTGATTTGATCTTCTCCAATCACCCTGAAAGGATTGTAAAAACATATAACATGCTAACTGGACTATCGGATCATAATATGGTGCTAATATCAAGAAAGCTAACTAGACAACGTTTCTCTGCATATTCTGGAAAAAGGGAATTCATAGGTATCCCGAAAAATAAACAAGAAGAGTTCAACTCTGCAATAAGAAACATAAACTGGGGCACTTTGCTATCAGATAATAAACTTGAAATTTCCTGTCAGAAATTTACAGAGTGCTTACGGTCAAAAATAAATGAGTTCACAATAAAGGTTAAATATAAAAGTAAAAAGTCTTCTTTCCCATGGGTCAATGAGATTATAAAACAATTAATGAAAGCAAGAGACAATGCTCTTAAAGTAGCTAATAAGTCAAAATTAATTTGTGACCGACAAAAATTCACTATGCTCCGGAATAAGGTGACAAGACAATTGAGAAAAGCAAAGGCAGACTTTTTCATAACTATTATTAATAATTCTCATGGTAACTCTAAAGCCATCTGGCCACAGATCAATAAACTAACTGCTAAAGCCACCTCCTCTCATAAAACATTACAGCTAAATAATAATGGTAGACTATCACAGAATCCATTGGATGTGGCTCGGATTCTCAATGACTACTTTGTTGACTCGGTGATGACGATAGCTAAAAGTTTTCCTCTACAAAGCCAAAACGTACCTCCCTGCTGTATAATTGTATCAAATGAGCCTCCACTATACCCAAGCCCTGTATCCACATCTGAAGTGGCAAAAGCAATAGCGCTCTTAAAGACATCAAGAGCTAAGGATGCATATGGCCTGGACACGTATATGCTAAAACAAATAAGTCAATCAGTTATCAATCCGTTAACGCACATTATCAATATGTCAATCAGTGAAGGGGTTTTCCCTGAATCATGGAAACTTGCACGTGTAATTCCAATACTTAAAAGTGGTAATGCTCAATTGACCTCTAATTACAGGCCAATTAGTATTTTACCTATCATGTCCAAAGTTTATGAAAAGCTGGTTGTTGAACAAATAGTTGATCATCTTAGTAACAGCTCCTCTTCTTTGCATCCAATGCAATTTGGATTCAGGTCCAATCATTCCACTGATACAGCAACTTGTTACTTTCTGGAAAAAGTCAAGTCCTCATTAGACAAAGGGGGAATAGTGGGGGCAGTTTTTCTTGATCTGCGGAAAGCATTTGATACAGTTAAAATTCTGGAGTTTCTGTAATAGAATTGAATGGTTAACTTTTCCACAAAATATATCAATCTTATTAAATCATACCTTTCAGCTCGCACACAAGTCGTACAAATCAACAATCATAATTCCCATCCATTACAATTGTCTACTGGAGTGCCACAAGGTTCAATAATTGGCCCAATTCTGTTTAGCATGTACATTAATGATTTACCATCAGTATCCAAGACCTGTAACACCCTTATGTATGCAGACGATACAGTCATCTTTGCACATGGCAAAACAGCAGAGGAGGTTACTACAAAGCTAACAGAGGCCATGGCGTCGGTCACATCTTGGCTCGAAAAATCTTGCCTTCAACTGAATATATCCAAAACTGTTTGTATGTTCTTTTCAAAAAACACAAAAAATACCATAAACATTATTCCAGATATTTCAATAGCAGGGCAAAAAATACAAGTCGTTACAGAATTTAAATACCTAGGATTATACATTGATTCAAACCTCAGCTTCAAAACACACATCCAATATACTAGCAATAAGATTAAATTCTGTTTATCAAATTTTCGGTTCATTAGAGACTGTTTGTCAATTCAAGCTGCCAAAATATACTTTTTTTCCATGATCCTTTCACATATCACATACTGTATCTTAAGTTGGTCAAACACACATGCCACAACGATCAATCCCATGAAATCATTATATAAACAAGCGCTCAAAACATTGGATAAAAAACCCTACAGATATCACCATTGTCAGATTTTACAGAAATATAAGCTACTAAATTGGGATAATCTTATAAAATTCAAAAACATCTGCTTAATGTATAGAATTAAAACTGGCTCTGCTCCCCCCTCACTGAGCGAGTGTAAACTTCAGATCAAGTGCAGCCAGAGTAACTCGAGGGGCAGTGAGGGAAGACTGCATCCTCCCCCTCAGAAAAACTGTTTTTGGGCAGAACGTTTTTTCTTATAAAGCCTCCCATCAGTGGAACACAGTGCCTGAATCAATTCGTGAGTCTTCCTCATTCTATTCATTTAAAAAGAATGCCAAAAAGTGGCTTGTGGAGACACAGACTTGTGAGCACTAGTTATACTGAAAATATATACGTGGCTCATTTTATGTACTATGTATTTTCGTAGCTTTTTATGTACTATGTATTTTCGTAACTATATTGTCTTGTAAATTGGTGTATGATTTTATTTCTGTCCTTAGGCTGGCTTTGACATCTGCCAAAGGGTCTGCCGACGAAAATTAGCTTTTTCTGCTAACTCGGGCATATTTACATTGTAAAATGTTGATTAATGTGCACTGTCCCTTTTCAAATAAATAATCTAATCTAAAGTAATTGTGAATATTTTTGGTTTTCAGGTGAAAGTTTTCATGTTAGAGACCAATTTGGCCCAAAACCTGAACAAAAAATGTCTTTTGCCTGTAGTGTCTCCCCTTAATCCATGAGGTTTCTGATTCTGTCCGTGGTCAATCTCGCTACTCTGCGCAGTTTCAAATGTTTTTTTCCAAACAGGTTACATTCTAGAGCTAATACAACGGAATAGGAGAGACAAAGAAATGTACAAACGTTTCCCCTGATCATTATTTGGAAGTGATTGGATTCACAAACCTGCTACATTCATCACCTGTAGTGCTATTTTCTGGACCTGCCGTTCCCAAAGTCTGGAGCATCGTGGGTCCCTTGATGTCCCCAAAGATCCCACGGGGGGCCCTGTAAATGCATTAGAATTCTCTGTATTCAAATGAATTAGATTTTTTTATTGCCTAAAATTACAATAATATTTTTAATCAGCTGATCGCTGATTTAAAAAGGTCAAATCCGAAAAGTGGTTTTGAAAGCCAAAATGATGAACTGGGACCAAAAACACAGCAGAACCTTGTGGATTTGCTGATGTATAGTGGAGTGCAGGCTGACGTTTTTGAGTGCTAAAGACGAGGGTGTAAACATACCAGTGCACCGAGACAAAATGAGGATGTCACATTTTTTTCGTCACGATTTCTTCTGAGAAAAAAATAAAATAAACGGTCTCCTTCGCACTACGGTTCATCTTCCTGTGCAGTGGCTGTTAAGTTTCTTTTTATCCCTTGTAAGTCACAGGTTTTAGCGTCACGGACTTCGTGACTGCATTTCCCAGAATCCCACGGTGTTTGCCGTATATGAAACCCGGCTGACGATGACACAGTGGGCTCTGGGCGCCCGTTAGGCCCATTACCTGAATGACTGCGGCATTAGACTCGTTAACACACGATTAGCGTCTAATTAAAGTAACGAGGGCTGAAATGGCGATGTCTCCAGTTGTTGCAGCAGCTGGATCGGACACGGCGAGAGAGTTCGTATATGGTGCTGTAACGGTTTGTTTCGGGCTTTTGTTTAATTTGGTGCAGCTCATGAAGCCTCTCACCAAGGTCTCCACGAGATCACAAAATGCTGTGACCGAGGTGACGCTGTAATCCAAATATGGTCATTTCCTTTGTGGGAGACAGCGGCGGCTAAAGACGGGAGGAATATACACAGGGCGTATGTGCAGACAAAGGCACTAAACTTTAGGGCCATTTTCTCCAGATCAGGTTCCACTCTTTAACAACATCTCCACTTGAGTCGCTTCTACAGACTCCACACTTTACTACATTTGGAAGATTTCTTTTCAAGAGAAAAAAAAAAATGCTAATTTCAAAAACTAGTTTATTCACGGGAAAAATAATAATTCTCTTAAAGCAGTACTACCTAACTTGTTTACCTTAATAAATCCTTTCCGTAGTCCCTCTGGGGGTAGTAATACAAGTGGTAATGGAATGATTGGTAGTCTTTCATCTCCCCCTGGTGTCTCTGGCCAGAAAACCACAATTCTAACTTTGCCTGCTTCGAGTTGGAGCCACCAATTCACACTAATGGAATCACGACCTAGAAGCTAACAGGCTAACTGCACTGCTAACTGCGGGTTAGCTCCACTTAAAGCTGGGGTACCTGATTTTTTGGTGTTGTAGAATACATTTATTTTTGCCACAGACCTTGTTGTATTGTCTTCACCTAAAGTGTTATTGTGCAATGGATGATAGAAATCTAATCTAAATTAGTGGGATTAATCTTGGGGGTGGCCGACCCCTGCTTCACTTTGTCACCACTCAAGGCTATATGGATGTGGAATGTGCATATAATTACATTCTTTGAGGGACTGTGAGCGCTAGAAACAAGTTTGGGCCAAAACAAACAACAGGGAAAATCAGGTACCCCAGCTTTAAACAGCATTTACAGCCAAGTTTGAGAAGTAAATGTAAAAGTTTGAGTAGATTTGGTCTTAGATCAGATAAAACATCTTATCCCCAATGGACCAAGTTCATTTTCTCAATTCAGATAATTTTGTGTCTGATTTCAAGTGGGATTTCTGCTTGTTCCATTGGCATCAGCATTTTGATCTAATTTTAGACTAATTCAAACCGACTCAAATTCAACATAAAGAGCTTTCATCCAGCAATTTTATATCATTTATCTCATTTAAGGTGGTAATTTTTCCAGTGAGATTCTAAAATCTCTTCTTAAAGGTCCTATATCATGCAAAATCAACTTTTTTGAGCTTTTAACCATGTTGTTATGCTATTTCCTTGTCAAAAACACCCCCAGAGCGGTTTTTGGATTCATTCACGCAGTTCTCAGTAATCCTCCTGAATCCTGCTCTCTGAGCAGCTGCTCCGCTCCCTCCTGTTAAACGGCATGTTCAGTTGTGTCGTCACAGCGGAACGGAAGTGCTCGACGTCTGTAAGCTAATGCCTTACGGCCTGATTTTCATTTGTAAAACTGCTTTTTTCATTATTTCTGTCGTAAGAAAAAATAAATAAAAATAAAAAAATGCCCGTACCGAAAACAAACGCTCCCCCTGAGCGTCCGAACGGTCTGAACAGATGGTCATGTCATGTTGCACCGAAAGTTGTGAAGAAGGAGCTTTTTCTAACCTGCTCTGGAGTCTGGACACATGTTCTTTTTTCTTACCTCACGATAATGTCACGGAGAAAACCGCGTTTGGCTGCGAGGACTGGACTTTATTCAACCTTCCTAAAGAAGAGGCCATAGAAGTTGGAATTTCCCTCCGGGATTCAGCGACTATCAGCCACAATAGTGTTTGTCTGAGCCTGTCGCTGATGGATGCTAATGAACCTTGGCCAGAATCAAAGTGGATTAACTTTTATAACCAGCGCAAATCCCATAATGGAAACATCAGAGTGGTGAGTCGATCAAAATGCATGTTAGCGTGTGTGTTAGCCATTTAGCCATGAAGCTGTGTTGCACATGTTAACTCCTTATAACAGCATCATGAAGTAACTTCACTTTTTGCTGTGATATATATATTTCTACTACGGTAAAGTTGTATGAGCGCGAGAGGGGGCGGAGTTAACTGAATCCAAGCGTTTTGTCTTCCGGGTTGGAAAAATACCTCCAGAAAATACTTATATTTATCACAAAAATTAGTGCTCCGTAGTGGTAGAGGTACAATATATCATATAAATGCCTATACTTTACTTTGGAATGGCTAAAATAGCATGATATAGGTCCTTTAACAATATGGCTAATAACAAAATGCATCCACTTCATTGCAATTTCATTAATATGTTGCTTCTTAAAAAAAAAAAAATAAGATCCAGTATCCCTAAAAAAAAAAAACTCAAACCTGAATCTTTCCATATTTTTATATTTCGTCGCTGAAAATATCGGCAACTTTAGCAATTTTTAAACATAAAACGCCTTACATGAAGACAAAATGACAGAAAACTTGTACTATTTTTTTCCTCATATTTATGTCACTTCTGCTGTCTCTGCTGTGTCGTCCCCCCCCCCCCCCCCCCCCCCCCCTCTATTCACCTTGGGTGGTTTGACTTGCTGTGCATACAGTAAAATAAAAATGAATACAATCTACATGCAACACTAAAGTTAAGGCATCCAAAAGTGGTTTCAAAAGCCTGAATCCTGCACAGCAGGTTCGGTAAATCCTTGTAGATAAGTTTCCTCTTGTCCGTAGTTGACCTGCGACGGTTCTCCGCAGCATAAGTCCTCGCTCCTCTGTTATTCTCTTCAGCCCAGACTTTAGCATCTGTCTGACCGTAATTAATGACTCCTGCAGATGTTCCAGCCTTCTAACCTGCTGACTTTAGCCCTCTCTCTATCAAACGCCGCCGCATGATCTGCCCCCCCCCCCCCCACTTCCACGCTACAACAAAAGGATTTAGCTTAATTCCACAAATGCACTAAGTGTAGTTACAATGGGTAATGCTAACCTGCTGCTAAGGGCGATTAGCGACCCGGAATGACATGATGAAACCAAGGCAGGGGCGGGGTATGAATGTCAAGTGTATTGCAGTTTAATGCCTTTCCTCTTTGCGCTGATGAAACAATAGCGGCCCATTTAATCCAGCAGGGATTAGGCGCCTGGCGCAAGATATTAAATCCATATCCCGTACAGATGCTGACATCGGGATCATGTCAGATTTTGCGCCCCTTTCTTCATATGGGGGGAATTACTTGGGGAAGTCGGTCCATTAGCGCCGCTATCGTGTCTGTGGAGGAGGGGGAGGAGGGTCAGCGCAAATGGCCTTTTGTTGTCGTGTCGCTGTGACCTGGACTTTTAAAGGTTTACGGTCGGCCATATTTTGGATGTAAGTGCACCGACAGAGAAAGTGGTGGCACAGATGGTTTTGTAGTTTTAGCTTCCCGGAATTTTTCATTTTTTTTAAGAGCTCTGTGATTTTGTTTGTTTGTCCGACATGACATCTTTATTTCTATACTGTATCTATATAATTTCACCTTTAATGCGAGACACGGCATGTGAAAACATAGATTTTTTTTTAATGCAGTGGTCAATGTGGACAGTGTTTGTTCTCCTTTATCTTCATGGTAAAACAGATCAAACTCACCCTGTACGATTCTTGTTTTATGACCGTTTGTCGCGCATTCATTTAAAAATATTGACATAATATAATCACGTGTCCTGCGAAGGGTGCCGGAGATGGCGCTAAAATCCAAATATGGTAATTTCCTTTCTGGGAGCCACTCGCACGAAAGACCGGAGTAATGTTCTTGCACATGCGCCGCACACGTTACAAAAGTTCAGGGCCACTTTTCTCAAAATTAGGTTTTTGTTCCTTTAAACCTGGGTCTATCCATTATTTAGATTTTGTATTTGAAAAATCTAATCTAATTTAACAAAGAGTTACAACTACTATACACATCAAGATGTTTAGATGTGTGTTCCAGATTCTGAGCTACAGCCCTGGTCCAGAACCACTGCTTTAGGCTGATTCATCCAGAAAGAGCTCCAGTGCACGTTCTCATGCTCCTGTCCCTCCTGCCAGCTCCCACTCCTCCTCCGCCTGATCCTCCTCCCACTCTACCTCCACCTGATCCTCCTCCCACTCTACCTCCACCTGATCCTCCTCCCACTCTACCTCCTGCCTCCAAACCTCCCGCTCCTTCTCGTCTGCCTGCTCCTCCTCCGCCTCCTCCTTCTCCTCCTGTTCTTCCTCCTCCTGCTCCTGTTCCTCCACCTCCCGCTCCTTCTGACAGCCGATATCGCCAAGGGCACGGCGCGCTAACAAATGTGTGGGATATTGCAATTAGTGGGTCCAGGTCCTCTCCGGGATCAAATTAAAATGTTCATTAAGAGCGCACTTAATTAAGAAGCACTTTTGGGCGCGCGGTGATAAATTATGACGTCTATTAAATCTTTCAGCGCGAGCAGCACCGAGGCGAGTGGCTGCTGCTGCGGAGCTCTGTGAGGGTTTTACAGCCGTTTGGACCTATCGCTTTGGGATTTAACCTTACCTTTACCTAAAGTGGTGACAATACTCAAACACATGTGTTTGATGTTGATCAGGAGAAAGGACTTACAGCCATGAGAATATGATGGCAGGTTCGTGAATCCAATCACTGTCAAATAAAGATCAGGGGAAACATTTGGACATTTTCTTTTGGGAAATGTCTTTCAAAAACTGTTTATCTCCCATAGGGTTGTATTGGCAAAATAGAATAGAATAGAAAATAGAATTCTAGAACATGAATGTGACCCATAGACAACGCATACAATTACTTCCTGTATTGTTTGCGGACAGAACATTTATTTGACCTTTATTTAACCAGGAAAGTCCCACTGAGATTAGGAATCTATTTTCCAGTTCTGGAACCTAGAGGGGAACCTATTGTGCATGTTTTTAGAGGTAGGAGAAACCGGAGTACATGGAGGAAAAACCTACGCAGACACGGGGAGAACATGCAAACTCCGCAGGAAGGCCTCGTCCAGGTGGGAATCGAACCCGGGACCTTGTTTCTGTGAGGCACGAGCGCTAACACAAATAATGTTCCTTTCGATAGGGATATTCTGTTAAGCGCGTATATATGATCTAATATTTGGGTTAGAAAAGGAGTAACCCAGAGTCATATTTTTTATTTGCTGGTTTTCATATGGCCGTGCGTAACCGGGTTAATGCTGGTATTCTAGTTATGAAAGGGTTATTAACTGCATGTAAACGTGTGCATTAAGGCTGAAACGACGCGTCGACGTAGTCGACGTCATCGATTACGTAAATACGTCGACGCAGTTTTTGTGCGTCGACGCGTCGCTTGTTTACATCATGGCGGCGCGCGATGCGAGCGAGGGGAAAAAGGCACGCCAAAAGTAATCAAAAGTGTGGGAGTATTTCCAGAAACGGCCAAATAATGTTGTTTATGCACACTGTGTCGAGCGGAAATGGCCTACCACAGCAGCACAACGGCTATGAACGAACATTTAAAACGAAAACACCCGACAGCGTTCATGCCATCAACCAGTCAATCGGCCGCGTGAGTATTTTTCATTACACAAAAACATTAATGTATTATTTGTATCTGCGTTGTAAATTCATAAACTAAAGCACTGTTCCGCTCTGAGAGGCGTCAAAAACGCGCGTGTCTAACGCTACATAACGTTACGTTAGTTGTGTAACTAACTAAACTACCTTTGTACAACATTAACAGTTATGTACAAACGAACAATTAACTTTAATCATACAATCATTGTTGTGTGCTGGTTATTTATTTTTTATTTTGCGCATTTTAAAGCAAATAAGCAATACTTTTACTTTTATTCAAATGTTTACAGTGAGTGTTCCAGAAATTGCACATTTTATAGGCTACTGAGTTGCACATTGAGCCATAATTTTATTTGGTTAAATAAAAGCCATGCCATTTGAAAATACTGGCCTACGTCAATTTTTTCCCCTTCATTTTAAATGAAAAAATAATCGGTAAAAGAATCTATAGATTAATCGAAAAAATAATCTATAGATTAATCGATTAATCGAAAAAATAATCTATAGATTAATCGATAGAAAAATAATCGTTAGCTGCAGCCTTAGTGTGCATATCCCTGCACAAATACTAGGTCGATATGGTTTATGTCAATACCGACACCAATTAATAGTAGTCGAGGCGGCCGATAACCGATATTTTGAGCCGATATTAATTTGCAGTAAAAGGAAAAGTATTGGAGTCAAAATGTTTCAACTCCAACATTTCGTTGAAGTGCCTTTACGCCCAAGGTTTATTAAACAACTGAACTGATTAGCAACACTTTCAAATAAACAAAAGTTAATCTAAACCAGAGGATTGACTGATATGGGATTTTCTACGGCGGATATATGAATAATGTCTGGTCTATAATCCTGTGTTTGAAGCTTCTAAACTGTAAAATGTGTCAGTGTTGAACTGAGACAGCAGGGGGAGCTTTATCAGGGGCATAGGGCTGATTTATTCAGGACTTTAATGTTTAGATTACTTCTTAGGGAGCTTGATTGAAAGACAAAAAACATCAGCTTCCAAAACAAAAAAATGGTAAGTCTCTATCTCGTATGATGGTTCTGAAATACTAAGCAAAAATCTAAAACATACAATATGTACAATAGGAGCTGAGGTCGACATATTCATTCTCCAATAACGAGCTCATTCAGAAACTAAAGAAGAACTCGCCTTTAGCGGTTTCATGCAGCAACGTCCTCCTCCTCGTGCTAAACTCATTTCCAAATCTAACAAAGGACATACCTGCGGGACACTAATACGCCTTACATGCCGCTGTACTTTTACCATTTACCCAAACACGCGCGCCCCCGTGTTTCAATTAACGACTCGATGAGACGAGATCCCGGCGATCCATCACCGCCAGAGCAAAGAAACATGATCCTGTCGTTAATGTCTTCATTAAGGCAGAGAGGACAACGCCACGGGAGCATGTTACGCTCAATGGACTTTTGGGGCGTTCTACATCTCTAATGTATTTGACCGGAGCATTCAAGCTGCCCATCGGCTACACTCCTGGATTATCTCCGTGAGTAGGTTTCACTTCTGTGTAGATTTCCTCTGGGTACTCCGGTTTCGCCTTCCACTAAAACTAAAACTGACTGTGTTGGTGTGTAGCTCATCTTTGCCTCTGCAGGACGTTTTTTGTGTGTTATTTTTATTAGGTAAAAAAAAAAACACATCATGTTTATAAGGACAGCACAAAAACACAACATGTAACAATAGACGAACAATGAAAAAAAAAATGTCCAAAATACAAAGAACAGATACTAAAATAAACACTTTGGGACAAAGTTAGCTTGCTGTTTCCAAGGTGACGCAACTAGTGATGCAATGTGTTAAAGCAGCAATTCCGGGCCGGCAAAATGGAGTAGCTGAGGGCAGCTTTAAGAAGGCTCTGCCAATCCAATCCAGCTTCATTTAAAATTCAGCAGGTCAGAGAGATATTGTGGAGCGAGGTCTTGAAGGCTTTTAAAGAGGAAGTCAGATTTCCCTTAGCACACAGTGTTGGTTTCATAAGAGGAGCTGCCATTTCTGAAGTGAATGTTTACAAATGTTCACCGCGCAAGTTGCCGTCTTTTTCTGCTCCAAAAAAAAAAAAAGCACAATAAAAGCCTTGACAACTGAACTAATGTGGGTTTCAAGTTTTTGGTCTGTGTCCATCTTTGTTTGAATAAGACTTGCACCAAGGTTAACAGAAACTATTGCAGATTCACTGGGTCCAAAGACTATATGCCTTCATTTTTTTGGTCATAAATGTAAGAGATTTTTGTCCATACTTACATTTGAACTTGTAATGGTAAATCCATGCTGAAGTGCCCCCAAATGAGGTTTACGCGACACAATTCCACTCCAAGAATCACTCTCTCCTTTCCCCCCATTAATCTGTGTCTACGGGACACGACATCAAAACCCCAAACTCCGAGATTATAAGCCCCTTCTTGCTCAAACCTCTGCTTCCCCTTTCGTCCCGGGACAAAGCTAAACCCCTCCTCACCAGCAATATGTAATTAAACCTGCCGCATATTCCCCCCCCCCCCCCCCCCCCCGTAATCCCGGATTTCTCGCCGTTTTGCAACCGGGACAGCTCGCCTTTAACTGGGCAGATAAGGCCGTCCTAACCCCGTTAAATCGGCGGCCCCCCCCCCGGGGCTCGGCTTAGACGCAGGACACGGCCCGGCGACATATTCATGCCCGATATGCGAAATTGTAATTACGGGCGGGGTACGCGGGTCTGAAATGGGGGATTAGCGTTGGAAATGAGAGTGTTCGGGGGGGGGATTGAGATTAAAACTCGATGGAACGCAGCGGATACTTACGTTAATTGCTACTTTTATTCCACGTTTCCGACAAATCTCTGCTCTCTCCGGGCCTATTGTTTTAACTCGCATAAGGATAATGACTGTTTGGCAGCTCCCAGGATCCTTTGGGCGCTCAAACCCCTCCACCATGTTAAGGTGGCGGTTCCAGGAGGGGCTCTGTGGGTCAGTTCTCTTCTTATATTGATCTAGAGATATTGTTAACTTAGCTCCTAGCTAAACCTACAGGAGCCAAGATCCCTGATACTGACTGGCTGTGGTTCTTATTCAGCGAGGTAACATATTAGTCATGATTCTCCAGCATGAGGGTGTGCCTTAGATGGTGGTCCCCAATAATTTTTGCCTCATGCACCCCTTGAGTCGTTTATTTTTATTCCGATTATACTGAAAAACATTGTAAATAAATGTTGAAATGCAACTAATGTAAATAATTCCAAGTACCCCCTGCTAAAGGCTCAAGTACCCCTAGGGGTCCCCGTACCCCGGTTGGGAAACACCGGCTGGTCAGCTGCTGTGCTACAAACTGCGCTGACTACAAAGAGAACTTCCTCTTCTTAACATTAACATCGTGCGCAGCCTCGTGCATCTTATTGAGCGCTCGCAGGACAAACTACAAACGGTCTCACTGTGAGTTAAACACTGTCCGCCGAATATATGCCCGCCACTCCCACCGCCGCCCACAGGAGCGGAAAAAATATTCTGGAACGGTCTGTAGGAGGTAAACCTTGGGGAGGGACCACCGCTGTGCATAACCTCTCCACGGGACTATGTCCAGCCTCTCACTGCGCCAGGACTGAAGCGGAAGATTTCACAGAGCGCCCCCCGTCTGCACAGAAGCGTAGTCTACAGTCTGCGTTGGCTGGGATGTCCCGTGTGCCTTCAGCAAAGTGACAATAACAAATCCAACCGCGCCTGAAATATAAAAGGTTCTGCTCGGAGAAACTAAACGCTGCTGTGGCACAACCAGCTTTTTGAAATGACAGGTCATGAAACTCTTGGCGGTAGTGCTCAGATTGGACTCAAGCAAATCCAGCCCAATCCAACCATAAATAAACACCATTAAAGCTGTGGTAATCAAATGTGAACAATGCTCTCGTAGTAAACTTGATTTGGCTCCGTAGATCTACATTGTAAAAACGACAGAGAGCTAGTTTAGGCAACAGCTGAAGCGATTTTGCTTAACTACCAACAACTCTCACGGTTCACTTCAGTTTGTACAGCGTTAAGGGAGAGTTTGGTCTATTTTTGCACATTGAAACCAAGACATTAAAGAAGAAAACTAGCCTAAAATCCCCCAAATTGACTCTTTCCAAAATCAAAGCCTGCCCCGTCTTGCCTTTTATCCCATCTTTCCAAAAACCCCTTTGCCCTTTTCCCGCCTCACAGCAGAACCTCAATGATAATGTATTCTCCAGATCGGGACTTTTTAATCTGCTCGCTCTTTGCGCGCGGGCCCGCTCCTAAGGCGTTGGCGCGCGTCCCGCCCACGATCCCTGTCCGATCGCGCCCCGCCCCTCGGGAAAGCGCCGGAACACGCCGACACGTTTGACAATATGGTGACATGCCGCGCTTTTATTAAGACGCCATCCGAGTCGTAACAAGCCACGCTGTGACCGACCAACAGAGTAATTAGCAGAGGGGGAGGGACCGGCAGGTGGCTCCTGACAGCGGAGAAGAAAGGAAACATGAGGGTTTATGCTCCAGAATATACTTTCAATATTTTACTCTTGGAAAATTGTCTAATGAAAGACTCTCAAAATGTTTTATTTCTTAGAACGAACCACTGCAAAGATGATACCTACTTCGTCATTTCATGTTTTTATGTGCAAAAATTGCCAAAATTACTAATAATTTTATTGACAAAATGAACAGAGCCGGGTTTAAATGTGAGGTTTTATTTTGTGACTTATTAGTTCCAAAGATTTGCTCAGAGGGATTTTGGTATTTCTCCTTGTTTTTGTATTTTTTGGGCTTCAACGGCTCAATAAATCAGGCAGGAATTAGATATGTAAAAATTCCTTGTTAAAATGCATACATTTGCTAAAACATAGTTAGATTGTAAAGTTATTAAACTTTGATAACTTTAAAATGGACAACTTCAGACAGAGGTTTACAGGAAGGCAACTCATACTGACCAGTACTTGATGTTTGACTCAAACCATTCACTTCAGCACAAACTAGGGGTCATCATGACGCTCAGACATAGAGCTAAAGAGGTGCCTACGAGTGCAGAAGGAAAGACCAAAGAGGAGCAACATGTCCAGAGAGCCCTCTCAGACTGTGGCTATCCTCACTGGTCTTTCACTAAAGCACAAAGGGCAAGAAGACCCAAAGAACAAGACAGACAGACTACAGAGCCCAGAAGAAAGGGAGTTGCAGTGCCGTATGTAGCCGGGGTCTCAGAGAAACTTCAGAGAATCTTTAGGCAGCACAGGATTCCAGTGAACCACAAACCGGTGAACACACTGAGACAAAAATGAGTTCATCCCAAAGACAAAACTCCGAGCCACAAACAAAGCAATGTGGTTTATTCTATTCAATGCAAAGAAGAAGAATGCAAACAACATTATATTGGAGAAACTAAACAAATTTTACAGAAGAGACTTTCTCAACACCGAAGAGAAAGCACAAGCGGCCCTCAGTCGGCGGTGCACCTCCACCTCAAAGCCTCCAACCACTCCTTTGAGGACGGGGAGGTCAACATTTTAGCTAAAGAAGAACGTTGGTTTGAACGAGGAGTAAAATAAGCTATTTTTGTCAAGAAAGAAAATCCCTCCATGAACCGGAATGGTGGGCTCAGATTTAAACTCCCGTCTACTCCAATCTCCTTCAGGGAAAACAGACAGGGCACGGCCAGTCCAAGGAGACGGCACCTCAGCTAACAAAAGAACAATAGGCAGGTAATATGCAGTGATCAGCCATGAATAGGACAGATAATGGGCAGTGATCATCTATGTATAGGACAGGACTGACCGATACTGGGGTGAGCAGATCATTAGAGACGCTCTACTTCAAAGGTGTTTACCCACAGGTGAGAGTAGCTGTGATTAGAGGGGAGGAGCCGGGCCAACCCTAACTCCTCCCCGTTGGTCTATATCTTCAGCTGCGGCCTGAGCGGGACTTTTGTCACTGACGAAGCCTTTTGGATGAGAGGCGAAACGTTCGAAGACTTCAACTACGGAGTACAGAAGATGAATCAAGTACCTTCATTGAAGATGGTTAACACAATTATACTGTTCACCATTTTTCTTTAGTGTTACTATTTTTGTGATGGTTATAGTTTCACTTCCTTATTGGGCACTGACAGGAAGTGACATAGTTAGAGGCAAACAATTTGAGAAGGGTCTGAACACAGCCCCAGACCTCCACAGGAAATGATGTCACCTCAGCAGGACAACGCTTTAACGAAGTCCAAACCAACCCCAATCCTACATTTAAGAATAGCGGAGTTTACTAAACGTCTTATTGAGATTCATTTAAATAGGTGATGTCATTTCCTGTGGAGGCCTGGAGCTCCTCTGATCACGTGACTCTCCATCGGCCCCGTGTAGACCCTCTTGAACAATTTTAAACTGTTGCTGTGCCGACCATATTATTCGGCCACATCCAAGGCCGTGGGAACACAGGGTGCTGAAGGTGCTGCAGGGGGGGGGCTTAAGTAAGTCATATTTTCAAAAGCATTAAAACCTGTCACATTAAGTCCAAAATTCAGCTTCAAATCTTTTGCTCAAAAGTTTCCCGTTTTCTCCAGTTTGGCTTTGAATTTCAAAATTCCTTCTCATTCGTTTGCTTGATTGAAGGTTTACAAAAAGAAATCAAGCCAAGATCTTTGCATTTGTGGCATTAGAAATATAGTATTTAGGCACTGAAATGGCTTTATAAAGTACTACATTTGACTTATAGAAACTCCGAATGACTCAGAATGTTGGGTTCCATTAGGAGCATGAATGTGAACAGAACCGGAGATTTTTTGTGTGCATAAGGCGACTGTTTGGATTTGTTCTTCCTGAGGAACGTGTTCAGCTGAGAACACATTTTGTGAATGCCACAAAAACATCCTTGTAAGGCCCGTTGTCTTATAGGTACTAGACTTATTGATGGTTTGTAACGTGATTAAAAAGAGTTGAGAAATCCCTCGCTCGTGCTTCATGGAGGCACCTGAGCGGTCTGCAGCCGGTCCCCCGTGGCTGCGCCCATCTGTCCGCGGCGGGAGGAGGCGCGGGGAGACGTTAGCATATTGTCAGCGGCATTTTCAAACACAGACTTCATCATTTCGACGCTGGCACGCTCTCCGGACAAGTGTTTTAAATAATGGGACAGAAGCAGGAGCGAGTCCCGGGGGGAAACGGAGAAACATCACGGACATGCGGCCAACAACCACGGCAGCCATTTTGAAAAGCTTACTGGCCAAAAATAACGAAATAAACAGCAGGACAACTGGAGAGCGGAGATAGATGGGTTTGTTTGAAGAAAATAAATTGAGTTTCCCTCGAGTAAAAATAACATTACTTTAAAGCGGTACTAAGTAACTCGTGCCCCTAGAGGCCATTAGCCCCTGCAGGTGTCGTAGCATGTTACTACACTGACAGAAAAGACAAAGGGAGAGAGGGATATTCTACATCCAATTACACAATGGGGATTTTTTTTCTTTCACTCAGACTTGGCTGTAAATACTGTTTAAGTGGCGCTAGCCCACAGTTAGCTTTGCCCGTTATCCCATTAGCTTCTTCTTTTGTGATTCTATTAGTGTGTATTGGTGACTCTGACCCGGAGGCAGGAAAGTTGCAATTGCGGTTTTCTGGCCAGAGACACCAGGGGGAGACGAAAGACCCCCCAATCATCCCATTAACACTTGTATTACCCCCAGAGGGACTACGAAAAGGATTTATTACAGTAAACAAGTTACTTAGTGCTGCTTTAAGACGAGACACTGCAGGTGAATGGGGAAAACATTTAATTTAGAGAAATCAGTTTGAAACTTTTGCTTACATATAGTTTTTAGTTTTTGCAAGAGCAGTTTATTAGGAAAAAAAAAAGTTACAATTTAAAGGTCTCCTTTGTTTTTTGGGTTGAAGCTCAATACATCTGGCATGAATTAGATATGGAAGAATTCCTCTATAAACCCTTCCAAATGTTGAGTCCAAGTGGAGATATTTTTAATGAAAACCTCATTTTGAGAAAACGGCCCTAGAGTTTAGTCACTTTGTCTGCACACGCGCCCTGTGTACAATGTCTCCCATCTTTGGCCGCTGCTGCCTCCCACAAAGGAAACCATATTTGGAAAGACCATATTTCATATAAACAGACATGAAGTGTCCGAATAAACGGCGGCGCAGGTCTGACTGTAATATCCGCCTCATTGTATTCAGTCCCAGCGCTACAATAAACATCTGCTCTCACTGTGGACTCGTGGTCATCTGCATAATCGCACGCAGCACGACACCTGTTACAAAGCGGCTACTGATGAACGCATTAGCAACTACCGCAGTCCTCCCTCACTCCGGCTGCTCTGAAGTCTATTCTCTGAGCGACAGGAGCCAGAAGAGACCTGAGCACTGGACTAATATGGCTGTATTCCCTGGTTCTGGTCAGGACTCAAGCAGCAGTGTTCTGGAAGGACTGCAGCTCAATTTGTCTGGAAGCTTAAGGCCAACATTGGGTCGTTTTCAGCAGGTGCACACTGTCATTGTGTCCTTGGGCAAGACTGGTGTAGAGAATGTGGTTCCTTGGATGTATGACAAGATGGCGTCACCAAAGGCTCTTCTGGTCAGGCCCTGGTGAGTTTTCACTGTAGTCGTTTCTGAAGTGCGGTCTGGGTAAGAGTCCTTTTGTGTTGGATCTGGTCGCTCGGTCATGGGGCTGGGTGTTTGGACCAGACCAGACAGTGAGACCGATGATGCCATGGCTCAGAGCATAGTTCTGGAAAGTCAAGGCCCCAGACAGTGAGACTGTGGGTCCAGTATTGATAAAAGTGTTTGTTGTTTATTCATGACAAATACCGGCACTGGATTGGTCCAACACACCAGGTTATTTGAACGGAACTTTGACGATTTGGAGACTTTCAACATTTTGTTTACCTGAGTTTGTGAAGTCTCACGGGAATCCATCTCGCGGCACAAGGTTACGGAGTCGACGTTACGAGCCGCAATTCGACACGAACCCTTTCAGCGGTTTCTCATCTCTCCTCCTCGGCTCCAAAGTCACCGGCTGCAGTTCATTTAGCGCCGCACTTCCACACAATGATTTATCAGCGGTGGCTCGTCCCTCTCCGTGAGTTATAAAGACCAGCAATTAGCAGATTGAGAGCACATTTACCCTGCATCGGGGATTCAAACGGCGGCAAGTTGGAGCCGAGAAGCGCTCTGTCAGCCAAAGTCCCCTCAGACACGAGCGGGAGATATTATGTACACTCTTTGAAGAACATTAGGCTTTAGATTAACCCTGTTTAATTAGCATGTTAATGTGCGACTTTATGGACTTTCTTCATTATAGTCGAGACGTGTATTTGTGGGTTTAAAGAAGACGTTAGCAAGTCTCGAGGTGGATTTAGTGCGTCGTGATTAATTTGGAAACGTTATGGATGGACATGACATTACACTGTGAGGGTTTTACAGCGAAGGACAGAGAGGAGACTGGGAGAGGTCAGAGGATTATGGTCAAGAAGTGAAGCGACAAAAGGACAACTGTTTAATGTCAAAGATGACACATTTAATATAGGTATCAAACAAAAAGTATTGGTATCGTAAACCAAGTCTCATTAAAGTACTGGTATGGAAAAAACATCTCAGGTGGATCTGGTTGTGATGTCAGTAACGTTGGAACCCATCATGACCATCAAGGTTACATTTTTCTCATCAGAGAATCAAACTTTCTTCCACCATTAATGTCTTGGTCTCTCTCCAAAGTCCAAACGGACAGTTCTGTGGCTCAAGGAGACGAGGCCTTTGGAGACGTTTTTTTGTTTTTGAATTACTTCAGTCGCAGATGGTTATGGGGCCGCAGTCGACTCCAGTAACGGCTTCATTTGGGTCGAGGATCGTCCAGGGTCTTGATGGACAGCCAATTGGATCCAACGGCTCAGAGCTGGTCACATTTTTTGGCTTTTTTGTTCCATATTCCTCAGGATCATTTCAGAAATTCAAAATGACTGTGTTACTGTGTCCCACGTCAGCAGCGATGGCGTGTATGCAAGAGACCCTGCTTATGCAACTCAATAACCCGACCACGTTCAAAATAAGAACTTTTTTGCCATCAACAGTGACAGTGTGAATACACGGCTGCTCTTATACCACGGTCCCTCAAGTCCTGGGCATTAGTTATTTTACCTGAAAGTAGTTCCAGCTCAATTGTTTGTCATTACTATGGAAACAGCTGCAGTGGAGTGATATAGTACGTGATTTAACTGTTGTCGGACTAACTTTGCGGTTATACCAAAATAATCTGATACTCCTTCCATTTCAATATTATCGTTTGCACAGTGCTCCTTGGGATGTTTAAAGCTTGGGAAATCTCTTTGTATCCAAATCCGGCTTTAAACTTCTCCACAACAGTATCTTGGACCTGCCTGGTGTGTTCCTTGTTCTTCATGATGCTCTCTGCGCTTTAAACTGACCTCTGAGACTATCACAGAGCAGGTGCATTTATACGGAGACTTGTTCACACACAGGTAGATTCTATTTATCATCATTAGTCATTTAGGTCAACATTGGATCATTCAGAGATCCTCACTGAACTTCTGGAGAGAGTTTGCTGCACTGAAAGTAAAGGGGCTGAATCATTTTGCACGCCCAATTTTTCAGTTGTTTATTTGTTAAAAATGTTTGAAATATCCAATAAATTTCGTTTCACTTCATGATTGTGTCCCACTTGTTGTTGGTTCTTCACAAAAAATTACAGTTTTATATCTTTATGTTTGAAGCCTGAAATGTGGCAAAAGGTCAAAGTTCAAGGGGGCCGAATACTTTCGCAAGGCACTGTATATATACCTCATATAGCCTCATGGTTCTACATGGTATATATATAGTTTTAGAAGGTTTATATATTTTTCGATTGCTTGAACACTATGGTCAGTGCAGACCAATCATTGCTAATCCCTCATTAGCATCTCTGGCATAATATTGTCATTTTCAAGTTTCATGTTGTCGCCACATATCTGTGGTTGGAGTAATCCCTGTTGCCCCGGGAGATAATTGTGTGTGATAAAGTTACGAAAGAGTGACCACAGATTTCCCAAATTAAAAACTGGGAATACATTCTGTGGACAAGAAGAGGCTCATAAAACAAACGCATTACCGTGATTGCTCCATAAGCTCTGACCAAAACCTGTCTCCGGTTTGTTCCTGTGCCACTCGCTCTCATCACCGCCGTAATCCGCCTGCAGACGCTGTTAGCGCTAACGGCTAAATGAGTCCTGCTTTGGCGCGAGTGAAGGATGTTTGCTGCTGCTGGAGTCAGTCACCCACACTCACCTCATTCTGCCTTCTCCATGACCCGGCAAAAGCTCTATTAAAAATGTGTCCTTAAGTTATAAAAAGCGGGCGTTGTGCTTTTTGCAGGTGTTTAAAACACATTGTTATAATGATCTAATTCAGCTGCATTCAGGCCTAACGCGTCTGAAGTGTTAAAATCGTGTCAACATGGCGTCAACAGCCCCTAGTTTGACGCAAGCTTGATATACTGTAGATGCTCTTGTGTTCAGAACGAGCAGGTTAATTTTTAGCGGAGACTTGAAAGTCTCCATGTGGTCTCCAAAGTCTCCATGTGATCTGCATGGTCTCTGAGAGGTCTCCAGGAGGTCTCCCAGAGGTCTCTGAGAGGTCTCCGCATGGTCTCCGAGAGGTCCCTGAGAAGTCTCTGCATGGTGTCTAAGAGGTGTCCCCATGGTCTCTAAGAGGTGTCCCCATGGTCTCTGAGAGGTCTCCGAGAAGTCTACGTGTTCTCAAGCACTCGTGTCGGCAACACTATTTCATGCGGAGACTCCTGCTGAAATCGAACCTATTTGTTTTCACCGAGACTACCTGGAGACTCTCCTTATTGCCTGGGGACATCTCGGAGACATTTCCGTGACACGCGGCGACTCTAGTCTCCAACTAAATTAGTCTCTGGGCCAATAAACCCTTTAACACACACCTCTCCCTCATTATGGCACGTGTTAAACTTAACCTCTTGCCTGAGCTAGCAAACATTGGCTAAAGCTTTCTCACTCTTAAAAGACTTTACAAAGAATGGGACGTCCAGCCTAGACTACTGGATTTAGCGTGATTAAGGATCGGCCGAGGGTTCACACATAACGGCTGAGAATGTTAAAAGCGGACACAGGCTTCATATCGCTCTTTGGAATTACTGACTAGGAGTGTGACAATATATCGATTTCCCGCTATATCGCGATATTTTGCGGGACTATACAATACCGATATTTTTTATTCCGATATCGATACTTTTGATGATGTCATGCATATTAATGAGCAACGTCAAGCATATTAATGAGGCAGCAGGGCTCCACCGTTTTCACAGTCAATAGACTATGTGCACGTTAGCATATGCTACGGCCGGGGGGGAAAACTCCGGTATAGCTCTTTGTTTCCGGTGTGATATGAGTTTCGTGTTTACGGTTGGGTTTTCCAAACACGTCAACCAGATGGATGAAATAAGCAGAAATTTATCTCCTGTGGCTTTTTGCCGCTTAGTAAAAACACGGTTTGTTGACATGCTGTACTTGACTGTTTGTGCTCGCTACTCTGAGTGTAGTGGAGAAAACATCTGGCTTTGACTAATGTTCACCTGTAGCTTTGAATGCTAATCCATACAGAGATGTGCTTCATTGTTCTGAATGTAAACTGCAGTTGCCATGTATGTGCAGTATCCTGCATTAATTTACTGTAAACACAATTTCTGTATTTTAACAAGGTTGAAGGCAGCTATAAATACTAATTGCCTCACTAATAGATAATGATAAGGAATCAGATAAGTGACAATGAGACACAAGGCTTACACAGCAAGTATAATGGCAAAAACTCTGAAAGCCGTTTTATCGAGTGGACTAATAATGGATTTTTCTCCTAAATGTTTACTGACATATAAACACACACAAAGAGCCTTGATATGGACTTTATCCACAGCTGGTACCAAAGTAGTGTCACACTGCGAGGCGTTTAACAGGATGTGGGAATTTTTGGATTTTTAGATCGATTGGGCCTTGTTAATAGTTAATAATCACCTATTACCTATTAACAAGGCCCGATCGATCTACACTCTTCAAATGTCAAAATGTATCTTTTTTTTTTTATTCAAATGTCTGCTTAAGGATCTACCCTATATGTTTCTATTACAGTTGCTATGCTTATAGTTCACACTGATTAGTTTTGTGTTAGTCTTAATGTCTGCAATGTTTGTGTTCGAAACCATGTTTAGTTTTTTGTGGAAAAATTAGATTGATTTGTACAAGGAAATTATAAAACTGTATACCAGTATTTTAACCATACCTGCAGCTGCTTGTATTTTCTACACATTTGATTAGTTGCATTGCCTAAATAATTAGATCATAGTTTGTCAAATTTAGTTAGTCATTTGAATTCTATGTGTGTTTTTGCTTTCAGAATTATATGGAAACAGTCTTTAGCATCTTTACAAAATCTGTCTCAGTCAATAAGAAGCAAACCGAACAGAGCTATAGACAATGCTGTTTAAGTAAAGCCGTTTTATTTGCAGAGTAACAGAACAAAGAACCTTTGAAACAGTATGTAGTATTATAAAACATCAAGTGAATTATTATTGACCTTTATTTAACCACAAAAGAGTTATATCTATGGTAGGATCTAACTGTGAAGCCGTCTCTTATTTTTACCAGCCATTGAGGGCAGCTCAGGATCCTTGGGAAAGCAGTGGCTACTTAGCATCTTGTTGAATCTCCCCCCAGCAGTACACGGCAGGACGCAGCACCTTTTGCTCTTTGAAAAGTAAAGCGATCTTTCCATTTTCGTGTTTTGGAGACCATCTTCGCCGCTGCGATTGACCCACAAAATAAAGCTAGCGGAAACGAGCAACTCTACATCCGGTCTCAAACCAGGAAGTTAGCATTTTCTCGTGCACAGGGTCTATAGAGGCCAATAATGAAGAATTCAGTCAGGACAGCAGGGGGCAGCACTACAGTTTTAAGCACTTGGACCAAACACAAATAAATTACTTTTAATGATAGTTTTTATCATTATAAAGAAGATTAATTTGGGGTTTATTTATTACTTTTTAAATAGGACTGTGGTTTCTTGTTACTGACAGTCACTGACAGATCTATAGCCCCAGTGTGTAAGTCAGGGATCATTTATAAAAGTGGTACAAAGCACATAAAAATACATGTAAATGATGAATAATATGTAGAATGTTAAAATAAAGGTTAAAAGTAGATTTTTTGTTTTATCGTGATGTATTGTAGATTCTGTTTGTGCAATATATCGATTATCGCAGTATCGGCGTATCGTGAGATAATCGTTATCGTAAGCCATGTATCGCGTATCGTATCGACTCGTGAGCTACCCCTATAACTGACCCCAGATCAGCAAAGACGGGCGTTTGTTTGTGACCATGCGTGTCCTGATTGGTCAACGGTGTCACGTGACCACTGTCGGGCACAACACAGCTGAGCGCGGCAGGCTACGCATCTTCAACTTGTTTATAGTTCCCTCAAATGTATAATAATATAATATAATATATCCCTATTTCCAGTGTCCAGTGTCACTGGAAATAGGGAGGGGGGGGGGCTTCAGTCGTGAGCCCCCCCCACACACACACACCCTTGATGGAGTCAGTCACTGATGTTGCACAAAGGTTACAATGCAAATGGAAGTAGCTGTAGCATATGTAGCATCGGCGGGCCCGGCCCTGTGGAAATGGCCCCATCGCAGGCCCTCCGCTCTCTCTCCCTCGCCATAAACCCGTTAAAGTAGCTGGGAGTTTATGAAAGTCATCAGAATCTGTTGTGTGTTGTCCGGTGTCGCCGCGCCGTGTCACTCCGGCGGAACACAAGCACGATTTATGCCCCAATCTCCCAGCGCAAACTCGGCCTTTTCTCTTTTTTTCACGCTTTTACTGCGCCGCCGTAGCATCACGAGATAATAATGAAGTGTAATGGATGCCAAACAGTGCCGCCGCGGAGAGGATGTAATTTTCTCAACGACGGCATAAATCTGGGCCAGGAGACGAGAGGGGAGAGGGGAGAGGCGCAGTTTTCCGACGAGGCAGGACGAGGATTTGAGTTACCTTGTGCTGGAGAGTTCCCTCTTCGAGAAAATGAGGAATAAAAAATGTGATCAATGAGAAACTTGATCACATCACATTTTGAAATGACTGACAAACATGTTTTTCTGTCATATTATGTCATTTTACCCACCGAATACTGAATTAATAACAAATAGAGCCATGTTTAAGTTTATGGGTTTATGTTGTCGACGCACTGGTTACCAAGATTTGTTCAGAAGGGATTTTGGATCTGTGGAAATTTCGCCTTGTTGTTTTGCCGTTCCAAACTCAATAAATCAGGCTCGGGACTTGCATATTGAGAAATCCTTTTGAGCATACCTTACACATCGTGTTAAGTCTTGGCCTGTAAAGTCTGGAGTCTGTGGGAGCTACTAATGTGATGTTGTCGCAGGAACCTTTTGCAGTTCTTGGTTCTTTTTCAGTTCTTTTTGATCTCTTGCTCAATAATGAATTTCCCGCAGTGTAAAAGTGCCCACGGACATATGGCAGAGCTGGAATTATCAATGTGTATGACTGTAGTTTCCAGAGCCCATGTGCTCTTGCGGTGTTCAGAAACCGCCCTGAAAAAGCAGCTCTCAAAGCCTTGGATTTGACATTCCAAATAGTGATTTTGATCAAGAAATAAGACAAAAGTAGCCCATAGAACATCAGCCCTGCCCCGTCCTGAGGGGTTCCTGCAACTGAAGAGTCCTGTCCCCAAGAGCTGTTTAGAGTGAAAACGTCTTCTAGCTTGTCTGCCTCAAAAGAAAAATGCCATGTTTGGATTACAGAGTCTTGTCGGGGCGATTTCGTGTGTCACAAGGATGCCAAGTGTGGTCAGTATTTGTGAATGGATGTGCGTGGGAAACGAGTCAGGGCGTGGATATGTTGCATTGATTTCAGACAAAAAAACGGATTGCGAGGGTGATTTTGGTCTATTTTTTACTCTGACAATAAAACTAAGATGCTAAATGCACGAAACATCCATGTTTTCACTTGCCGTCCATTAGTGATGGGATTTACGGCTCTTTTTACGGCTTTGGGATCCATTCATTTCAAAGAGCCGTTCAAAAGACTGGATCTTTTTAACACAACATTTTAATAATGGCAACCAGATAACTCACAATATGACAACAAGAAGCACTTTAAAAAAATATATATATATCAAATTACAATGGGACGGATTTTACTATTTGAAAATCTTGCACCATAACTAATAAAAAGAGGCTGCAACTGTCTTTGCCTTTGGTGCAAAAAGCTTTCACTTGTGTGGCCTGCTCCGGTGTTGGGCTGATTCTTGTGTTCGTTCGGGGGAGTTCTGGGTCAAATTGACTGAAAAAAAAAAGATCTGTCTCTTTTCAAAATTGAGATCTGGTTTGAACCGTTTAAAGAGCCGTTCAAACGAGCGGCTTGAGCATGAACGTCACATCACTTCCGTGTATCGCTTTAGTTTTACTCTCTCAACTTTAATGAACGGGGCTTTAAATAGTAAATGTTGCGTAAAATAGGAACTTTAAAATGAATTAGGAATCATAAAAAAAAAAGCATTGCATCTGTTATTAATTCAATAGATGCAGATCCGTGTCCTTTCTCTGATGTAATCCAAACAGGTGCGGTGTTTAGCCCCTTGTAATTACCCCGCGTTAATTTAAACAATATTTAATTTACCGCTTTTATTACTTTGATGGTCGTCCAGGGGCTACGCTAACCGCTAACGTTAGCCTGAGACAGCGGCGCCTATGTCCACAACAGCTGTCCCCCTGCGCCGTGTCTGAGGGGGGGGGGGGGGGGGGGGGGGGCACTCTCGCGCTCCCTCTTCATAAATAATCTCCGGCAATCTGCCCGTGCCGCCGCGCTCTTATTAATTACTTTTATGGGCAAAATCAAACATCTGTCACGTTGGAATATACAAATTAATTATGCAGCTTCTCCCCATCAGGGCCCATAAACCAACGGGACGTCAGCGCCGAGCACGTGCGCTCACCGGGGACCGGGGGGCCGAGGGGCCGAGGCAGGGGGGGGGGTTGGGTATGGAGCAGGGGCGGCCTGCGGAGTTTTTCCTCTTCTTCTCTTCTTCTTCTTTATTTTTGAATCCCACATAGAATTGAGGGGGATTTCCTTTGTTTTGGTATTTACATCACTGGAACTTTGGATTCAGTTGGGCTTAGGTGTGTATTTTTGTTTGAGCACACACTCTAATAGTTGGCCTTTTTCCAGCACATGGCGTTGTTTCAATAAGCTTCTGCAATGCCCAAAGATCCAGTGTTGCACTTTTCACCAAGATCTGGTACAGGGGGAGGAAAAAGTAAGTACACCGTGTGGAAAGTCTTATATTTCTGCCTAAATTAGTCATAAAATGTGGTCCGATCTTTACTAAAATCATAAGAAGGATTAAACAGTGTCTGCTTGAACTAATACCACCCACACATTTACATTTGTATCATATTTCTATTGGCCATAACATGCTGCAGTTCAGCGAGATTCAGGGGGTGTACTTACTTATTCCGCCCTGTCCTGTGAATGTTTACATGTGATGCAATGTTTGGGTGGTAGTAGTTTAAGCGGACACTGTTTACTCATTCTTATGATTTTAATAAAGATCAGACCACATTTTATGACCAATTTAGGCAGAAATTTGAGAAATTCAACACTTTGTACTCACTTTTTGTTCCCACTGTATTGATCAATCATTCAATCAATCAATTAACACTTTACTGTCATTAACGTTTTGAAAACGACGACATTTCAAAAAAGCAGCAAACCCAGCAACAAATAAGACCACCCCGGGGCATTAAAAGTCTTTGAACTTCTATTGTTTTTAACGGGTAGCCCTCGGCTCTAAAAAGGGTGGTGACCCCTGTACTATCCCGTCCCCTTATCTATCCATACTGTGATACAGAAACATGTGACGGTTGTAAATGTACTTTATAATCCGTGGAAAGCAAAGTCCGGTGTCTACTTATGCAGTAATCAGAGGCTCACTGTGGCCGTGGGCGGGGCTATGCGCGGTGGGCGTCACCCCATGTCAAGGTCGCCTAAAGACTGGTGCAGGGGAACCGCGCTGCGCCCGGCCCGGCCCGACCCGCGCCTCCACCTGAGTGAAGGCAGCGGAGCGCCACCTGCTGAGCGGTAACTGCCTCCAAATGGCGCCTCCCTCCAGAGGTCCTGACCGGAGCAGGGCCGTCTGTCCCGGGACGAGGGGAGAGGGGGTGTGCAGATGTCTCCTGTCAGAGGGAGCCCCACGTCTAAGATGCTCATCATCTGCTCCAGCGCCAGAGGAGGCAGCACTGCAGTCTGGAAGGACAAAAGATCCAGGTTTAATATGGTTTCTACGGCAATGCTAAACATGGCGTCTCATGAATGACTTTTTCTGATGATTTTGTGCATCCAAATGTTTTACCTTTTACCTTTATTTTTTTAGGAATATCTCTTTTGAACAGATCTTCGAAGTGAACAGTTCAAACTACTAGATCTATTTTTTGAAAAGAGACAGATCTTTTCTATTTCGTTTTCGGTTTTTATGTAATTTTGCACAATTGTAACTGAGCAAGAGCAAGAAACAACACATGAGCCGAACGGAAACCACGAGTGAACGTTTTTTACATGAGAAATGTCTTGTAGTGATGGGCGATACCACAGTCCCTGGAATCGATACGATACTGATACTTTTGGGGTCATTTTTCTCAATACCGGTACTTTCTTAAACTGGTTATTTTATATTATAAAATATTGTATATTATATTATATATATTTTATATTATTAATATGTACATTAAAAGGATATTACTTTAACTGGTTAATCAAACAATGTCAGTATAATTAATTACACAAACAGTTTAAAATGAAACCTTTAATGACAAACAAAACCTAAAACTAGAATGTTATGAAACGCTCAGTTCAATACTCAGACTCAGAATTTGTTTTATTGCCATGGTTATGAAACATATAACTTTAGATAAATAATAAACTATAAAGACTTTAAACTCTAAGGCCATAAGAGCATGCGTAAGAAGATTAAATATAAACTATGATATATTCAGCGACAGTGGAGTACTTTGGCACAGGACAATGAAGTTAATTGTCCTGTTTTGCATAATTGCTGCTGCGCCTGCTTTTTACATTTGCAAATTATTGATACTTTTTATCCTTATTGATATTGTTATAGGGACTAGATGCAAGTTGGTCATTTTTATACTCACTACTGCCACCTCAGGTCTTACATGTAACTGCAGTCTCTATATTAAGCTCGTGCATGACGGCACTTCGGACCCGAATGAACACCTTTCTGAGTGACAGTGCAGGATTTCAGAGGCAGTTGTGGTGAACAGGTCTGGGCTCTTTCTATTAGGACATTACTAGAACATGTAGGGGGAGGAAAATGCATAATTTTAACATTTTTAAACTCTGTATAGTCCCTTTAAAAGCAGCCGTTTAGTATTGAATATCGATACCATGGTATCAATCCCTAATGTCTTGGTCAAGCAGCTTACATGCAAAATCAACAGTTACATTTGTTTACCACGTTACAAGGTTGTTTTCTCATCAAACAATATAACTGGAGCTGTGTTTCGAGCCACTCGCGTAATTTTGAGTAATCACTGAGTCTTTCCCACTCACTCTTCTTAGCAGCGACAGCTCAGAGACAGTTCGCCCTGAGCTCCAACGTATCCAGGAAATGCTTTCCTCACCTCTACTCTCTGCTTCACCACAGCCACACGAGCCGGCATAGTTTCTTTTTTTCATCTCTTTGTGGGAGGGGCTCATGGTCAGATCGCTTGACAATCAGAAAGTGAAACTACAGGATATTCGGTTTCAGGTGTTTTAGATCAATATTGCATTTTCTAACAAAATGTCAGATAGTGATAAAGATGTGCATGAGGTCTAATACCCACTCTTTTATTGTGGCACAAAGTTTTCTTTAGGCTACATGACCCACATTTAGTATTCATTTTCATCAAAATTCATAATCTCTAAGCAAATTAGTTTTTAGACACAATGAATTGTATGACTGACCTCTCACCCAATAGATGAACGAGCCAATCTTTTTCAATGGGTTTTGTAAATGTAAATAAGAACAAAATAATATTATATATATTATATTATTACTGCTGATGATACCTGATTTTTGAAGAGAACCTGTGACCACATTTTTGGACCCATTGGTGCGTTCACCTTTCCCGACTTTTTTACGCGAGTCCAGCTTTTTTAAACGATCTGATCCCAAAAAGATTCGGCTCCCATTCACGATCCATAGATTCCATGTTCAATATTTTGTTGTGCTGCTTTGCCGCGTGATGGTGACAGTAGTATAGTTCTGCCACCTCTCCCCTGCACTTTACGAGGGTTAAGGCCATTTTAATCCACAAGTAATATATCTTTAATGCCACAAATTCAAAAATAATGTTTCATTTCTCAAGATATGTGCTTATTCTATCAGAGGAATGAGGGAAAATGTCGATATTCAAAATCAAACTGGACACACTTTTAGCAAAAAATATAAACAGTCTCAGCCGAATGTGTTTTAGACCATATTTCTTTGTATTCTTGCCAAACTTAAGCGTTGAAAATGAGTCAAGCGAGTTCGTTTGTCTGTGTTCGGGTGGTTGGAGACAAATGGCCGGTGGTCAGTGCGTCCAGCTGCTGTGGCAGCAGAGTGCTCCTGTTCTCTACACTTCTGTTCATTTATCCATAACACCGAGCGCTCATCTCTCATAAGGAAAACGAAACGTAGAAGCAGTCAGTATGTTTTTGTTTAGAGCTGGTTTTACTAAATATATTTTCTACATTTCTATAAAAGGCATACAAATACAGAGGGGAATTCTATAGAAATCACAGAAAGGGCGTTTCTGTTCTTTCAAAGGATCCACTCAGAGTCATGTGACGCTCGTGAGCATACAGCCCATCGGGTATGATGTGACCGTTTCATGGCATTATGATTTCTGTTGTTCCTCTATCATTAACATACTATACGATGATGTTTAGTGGCCATTGGATGTGTATCCGACCCACAAAATACAGAAACTTAGTTCAAAATGCAGCTGCAAGATCGTTACCGTGTACAAAGAGAAGAGAACACATTACACCTGTGCTAAAGTCTCTCCATTGGCTTCCTGTTGAGTTTAGAACCAAATGTAAAATCCTGCTCCTCACATTTAAAGCCATAAAGGGTTTGGCTCCGCTTTATCTCCAAGACGTTATAGTTCCATATCGGCCAACCAGAGCACTCCGCTCTCAAAACTCAGGGCTACTAGTGATTCCTCGGGTCTCCAAAATCACTGTAGGAGGAAGAGCCTTTAGCTCCAAGCTCCGGTTTTATGGAATAAACTCCCAGCTCACGTTAAAGAAGCAGAAACAGTCCCTACATTTAAGACTAGGCTCAAAACGTACCTCTTCCAATGAGCTTATGATCAGGTCAGTTAGGTAAAGCTCTAACCCTCAGCCTGAAGTAAAGCTGCCTTAGAAGAAACACTGCTGTGGGAAGTACGGTACACTGAGCGCTATCGTCTTCTTCTTCTTACTGCAAACTTTGTCTTATTATGATACAATATTTATTTTATCTGTATCTGTAGCTTATTTGGACATTACGTTTGCCTGGATATTTTATTCGCGGGAACTTTACATTGTCTTCTTTACTGCTCTGTTTTATTGCCTTAATGTTCGGTGCAGCCCTATGAGGCAACTCCTGTTGTGATATTGGGCTATACAAAACCATTGATCGATTGAGAAACTTAACAGAATTTGAGTTAGCGTTTAGCTCAGAGGACACTTTTAGATGTTAATTCTTATCTAAAGTCAAATCTCCAAACGTCTGTATTAACAACAGCTGAACACATCTGGATCGCTCATGATTTGCGATGTTAATGCTAACGGCTATAGGTCATTGAGCAGGCTAAGGGACTCTAGAGTTTCTCGGGCTAGCTATTTCAATTTTGTTTAAGTTATTTCTTTGGCACTTATTTAAACTGATTGTACTTTATGTTGCCGGGGGTCAGATGCCCCCATACTTTTATCCTACTGGGCTTAGGTGGGGAAAGTAAAACGGCCATTGTTGTGTTGTGGTTGGATTAATACCGAGGGATAATGGAATCCCATCTGCTGAGCCCGGCCTCGGTTTGATGCAGAGATTGGCGGGGCATCTGGAGCATATGGCTGGGTCCTGTCTTGTCTTGTCTTGAGTGATTTTACTCAGAGGTGAGCTGAGACTGTCGCTGATTGAAATAAATGTAGGATTTTGTCTTGCACATATGCTGCAGGAAATCCCCGTGTCTTCAATGATGCGGAAGGAGAAGAAGCTTTCCAAGAAATATTTATCTTAAACTTCACCTACGGTTGGTTAAGAATGAGATGGGGTTAAATTATCTGCATTTGACCCAGCCATCACCCAGAGCCGTCAGGGTTAAAACTGTCAGGAGCAATTTAAGATATCTGAGCCAGGATCAGGGGTGTTGAGCTCGAGGATTAACCTATTCTGAATGTTTTTGATTGATAGAAGCTACTGGGAAAACTTGCACTCCACACTAAACCCCACAGTTTTGAATTGATGAAGTCAGATGTCAGATGTGTCCAGACTGAGATGGTTTGGACTTGTATGGGGGGGAGGGACAGTCCTGCTTCTTTCATCTCTGCACAATCAGCAAAATCAAACCCATCCTTTCCCGTCCCGATCTGGAAAAAGTTATCAACGCTCTAATTTTCTCACGGCTCGACTACTGCATCTCCCTCCTCCCCGGTATTTGAAGCAAATCCCTCTCTCGTCTCCAACTTGTTCAAAACGCCACAGCTCGGCTCCTCACTGGTTTTTAAGATTTTACTGATCACTTTTAAGGTCTTTAGGTCTTGCTCCAAGTTACATTTCATTGCTCTGTTAGCTGTACCAAAGACGACTCTCCGGACGAAGGGCGATCAGGGCCTTTTCAGCCCGGGCCCCCCAGCTTTGGAACGAGCTACCTGAAGAGATGAGGCTTGCACCATCAGCATCTTCTTTTACCCTCAAAGAGGAGATTTATGGATGTGGGAATGTAATAGAAATGAAGTCCGTTGGGTTTGAGAGCAGAAGAAGCAGAGAATCCACTCTCATCTAACTTCATGTCGTCTTTCACAAGAACCATAAATCCATAAATCTGCTCTTCCTCTTTTTTACAGCTCTTCCCTCACCGTCCTTCTACCTTATAGTCACTGTCCCTTCTCTGCGAATGACTCACCTCTGGACACATCATCTGACTTCTTTCACTGAGCTGCATCTGAATGATCTAAGTAGCTATTTATTTGGAGTTTGCATGTTCTCCTGGTGTCAGGGTTTCTTTAGGTTTCCCTCATCAACCCAAAACATGGACAATAGGTTGATCCTCCAGCTAGACACGTCTGACCGAGATCCTGACAGTTCTTAGCCCCGACGGCTCTAGGTGGAAAATGTGACCCTACCACAGTGTTAACCAACCTTAGAAGACCATATTGTGTCATTCCATCTCCAAAAGGTTAATCCCTTATGAATTGGAGGAAAATGAATCCATTCTCATGACAATAATGATGATCCATGCTATAGCGCCCCCTAAAACAGAGATAAGGCCAGTGTGAATTGTGAAGCTGGGGAGGAAAACGAGTCCGGGTGGTCACGCCGGGTGGCTGCAAGGAGTGGGCGAGAGCGAGACGGGGCGGTCGCACAGGAGGGAGTTGCCCCAAAGGAGGGCCTTTAATTCAATTTAAATCTGCACTAAGCTGTGTCTTTTTTTGTCAGTAGGTGTCAGTAGTGAACCCTGCTCTGCTCTCCTCTCCCCCATCATCCACGCCCCTCACTTTCCTCCGGGTACTCCGGTTTCCCCTACCACCAAAAACAGGGTGTTTCCAGGTGTTTCTGACCGCCAGCCTGGCTCCACATCATGGAGTTGGTACTGCTGCTGCCCACTGCTCCTTACAGTGGCCTCGAGGGATAGGTTAAATGCAGAGGACACATTTTGTTTTACAGTTGATGTATAAGGACAAATAAAGCAACAAACAAACACCATAGACTGCTCTGATTGCATTCCATGAGATACAGACACACATTTATCAGCATAAATAAGATATGTAGCAAAGTAAACATTTTGAGACCATGTTGCTAAACTGCAACTTTCATTTAAGTCAAAAAAATCTTTTTTACATTTAGAACACAATACTTTCATTTAAAACTAAGTTTACAGTGCAGAGCTTTTTCCCCCCACAACCCTTGAATGCCTCAGCCTCGGTGCTGCGTTGTAATCATAAGTCATAAGGAGGAAAACAAGACCTGACTGCTCCTGTAGATATTGGATTATTAAACAAACAGACATTTCGATTTCAGCTGCATCAGAGCAGATCACGATCTTTTTCTAAACGTTTTCTTTCTTTTTCTAACTGTCGCTGCGTCTTCTGTTTCAAACATTTGCGAGCAGGTGTGTGTGTGTGGTGGGGGGGGGTACAAAGTTGCGTTGCGACAGTGGCACATCTAGTGATGCAATGTGGGAATGCAACCATGCCGGTCCGGCAAAACGGGATCACTTAGAGTAGCTTTAAAAAGGAATATAAATTTTTTATTTTTGAGTTATATTTAAAAGAAGAGATGAAGTTCTGCTCAGGACACTAGTAGTACACTAATAGTACAGTATCATCAATCAATATAATTTTGTAATGAAATGATTTCCTGTACAATGTGTGTGTACAATGTAATTAGGACAATTGAAGAAAGCCATTAATAATTTACAATGATCAATCAATCAATCAATGGTGTTGTATAGCCCAATATCACAACAGGAGTTGCCTCATAGGGCTGTAACAAACATTAAGGCAATAAAACAGCAGTAAATAAGACAATGTAAAGTTCAGGCGAATCAAATATCCAGGCAAACATAATGTCCAGATAAGCATCAGCAGTGGGTGAGACGAGCAGCTCGGGTGTCCCCTGTCCTTAGACTCTCCAGCACGGCAAGGAAAAACTCAAAAACCCAGGGGGAGAAACGAGAAACCTTGAGGAGAACCACAGAGGGAGAGATCCACTCCCATGGACGGACAGGCTATAGAGACCCAGGGCCGAAGGAGTCCCTCAGCAGACGGGCCAAGATCACAGACTGTCCAGTCCTTGTTGTCAGTAGGCCGGGTTCCTCCGTTCAGCCGGGTTCCTCCGTTCAGCCGGGTTCCTCCGTTCGATCTAGACAGGCACTCCCGAGGGGGAGTGGGACAGGAGACACCATGTGAATAGTAATGAACAGACTACAGATAAAATAAATATTGTATCATAATAAGACAAAGTTTGCAGTTGATGAACTGTAACTCAGGTTTAGACATCACTGCTCCTTTTTCAACATGTGTATTATTTTCTTTAGTATGTTTCTGTCTACTCTAAAAGTGGTTGTACATAATTCAAAATAAATCGAATAAAATTAAATTAAAAATCAAAACCTTTTCTGTGACGACTTGGGGAAGCTCACAATTTTAAAAGTGCTAAGCAGTAATCAGAGCAAAAAGAGGTGATTTGGAAGAATCTATTTCACCTTTTTCTTACAGCTGACTGTTTCATTTGCGACTGTCGCTGCGTTTATGCTCGACCCTTGACCTCCCGCAGCGTGTGTTTTCAAAGCCTCTCTGTCTGTTCCAGGTCAGATCGGCCCAATGCGGTCTCTCGATTGGATTATCGTTCCAATCAGTGTCCAATCTCTCCTGCTCCTGATTTGTTTGGGGTGAAACGAGATCGGAGTTTGTTTGTTTTTTACATATTTTTCTCATCGCGGTGGCGGCACGTACCTGTCCTTAAAGGTCGCGGCGGGATTGTGATTAAAACACATCTTTCATGCGCTTTTCCAAAGTTTAATCTCCGCGACACGCCTCTGACAAACTGTTTGGACAGATAAACACGCGGGAAACAGCTTGACTTTCAGCGCAAAGTCAGATGCACCGGGGATTATTTAGAGCCTCGAGTGACAGCAACACTTTAAACAGTGACACGTCTAAAAGCAAAGAGCTGCTGAGTTACTGGGCTTTTCTCCGCAGAGACTTTGCAGGTTCTGTGTAGGTTTCCACCAAGTGCCCTGGTTTCCCCTACCACTAAAAACATGTACAATAGCCCAGGATGAATAATGTCTGTGCTTTGTGTGTGAGTGGATGTTTGTGCGGGCAGAGCATAAAGGTGCAGGTGATTACTGTGTATTGTCAACGTGAAATGTGTGCACACGTGCTGGTGATGACTCGGCGTGGCAGCAGGGCGGTCGGGGCGGTGTGAAAAGAGCACTCCGTGCGTCAGCTGTTTACAGCAGGCCAACGTGGCGGTAGGATTAAGTGGAGTCTAACATTGGGGGGGGGAGGGAAAGGACACAGGCATTCGGATCAGAGGAATTATACGCTTCAACAAACTTATGAAAATGCAAACACAACAATGAATGCACTGGATTAAAAATAAATTGTTGGTGAAAATGCGTGTTTGGACTTTATTCACCCTTCCTAAAGAAGAGTCCACTCGCAAGAAGTTGGTTCTGGCAAACCTTGGCCAGAACCAAATTGGATTAACTTTTATAACCAACCAAGTCCCATAATGTAAGACCCGATGGAGAGGCCAAAGCGGTGAGTCAATCAAAACCCGTGTTAGCATGTGTGTTAGTCATGTATGAAGCTGTCTTGCAGATGTCAACTCCTTTTTTTTTAAGTAACTTCACTTATTGCTGCAATATTTATTAGGGCTGAACGATTTTGAGAAATAATTGCGATTTTTTTTCTTCAACATTGCGATTGCGATTAAATATGCGATTATTGTTGCAAGGTCCTCTTCTCATGTATTTTTTACCTAACACAAGCAATAAATCAGCCTGTTTCATAATAAACAATATTTGAAGTGAAAATTGCAACAAAATTGTTGCTTGACCTATTCAAAATGTGTGTGGACTGCACTTCTTAAACTGTCTGAACTTAACAGTACAGTCTATAAATAAATGCTAAATTATATAGATATGAAAAAAAAATAACTCACTGATCCAGTCAGTAACATCACCCAGACTAAAGTGCAGGAAAGTAAGAACAAACGTCTGCTTTAACTAGTTGGAAAAGTTTTAGGAAATCAAACTCCCAATTAATACAAAATAAGCTATTTAATTTATTAAATAGTACTTTATTATTTCGGCCAATCAAATCCCTGTCTGAGTTGCTTCAGATGCGCGTTATTGAAGGACACGGAGAGGCCAGATGGAGCACACGCCAAAACACAGAGGAATTAAGAGCAGCATTTTGGTTTTGGGATGTAACTTTGGACAATATGAAGAAAGAAAAGAACACTGACACAAGGAGACGGCGACATGAGGTGCCAGACACAGACACGTATCTTTGACTCGCAGCCATTTAGTGACATTTCAGCTTAAACAGCACATTTCCTCAGCAAAATAAGACATGACACGGACTCCTGCCTCGGATCCTAGTTACCAACCCTTTTCATACTGCAGTTTAGTGTTTATATCTAGCGTCTGTACGACCTACGGAGCGGATATGCGGTAGACGCAAAGGTAAATAAAGGCACTTCGCCTCCGCGGATACTTAATGGTCATGAAACGTCATTATGCTTTTGAGATAAGTTCTTTATCCACAACATTCCCAAACATAAGCCTCCTAAACTGAGCCACAAACGACTCTTTACTTTTTACAATCAGCACAGACTCACCTATATATGTCTGTGGAGGCAGAGGCGTAGAATCCGGAGGTGAGGGAGTTTCTGTGATCGTCAGAGCGTGTAGTAGCGGCGACGGAATGGCGTGATTAGCGCTGCGGCTAACGCAATGCTAACGGAGAAAAGCAATATTCCTTCGCGGTGGCTGCATGATAAAAGCTGATATTTTCACTGTACATCCACAATCTACC
The DNA here is from genome assembly GCA_021464625.1 of Proterorhinus semilunaris. Taxonomy (NCBI): domain Eukaryota; kingdom Metazoa; phylum Chordata; class Actinopteri; order Gobiiformes; family Gobiidae; genus Proterorhinus; species Proterorhinus semilunaris. The sequence continues at coordinate 34,368,840 of CM038345.1, read as the reverse complement.
GCGCACCTTAACTAGACTGAGACGTAAACAAAAGCACGCGGCGGAGCGGACTTTGCTGCCATATCTCGTTGCTCCATTTACTTCCCAAATCGCGTGCCCTGCGATTACGAAATCGCGTTGTGTAATATCGCGATAAAATTGCAAATGCAATTAATCGTTCAGCCCTAATATTTATATTTCTTTGCTGTTAATGTTGCATGAGCGGCATCAACTCGGAGAGGGGACGGAGTTAACTGAATCCAAGCGTCTTGTCTTCCGGGCTGGTAAAATATCCCCAGAAAATACTTATATTTCTCACAAAAATGAGTACTCCATAGTGGTAGAGGTACAATGTATCATATAAATGCCTATAATAGTTTACCTTCAAATGGCTAAAATAGCATGATGTAGGCCCTTTAAGTTTTACTAGCCTGCTTTTCTCTGACACTATTACACTGTCACCAAAGCACAAGGAAAGAATCATGGAACAATGTTCATTCACAAATTAGTGCTCAGCAATAGCACTAGATTTTTTCAGAATCGCACAGCGGTAGCATGATTTGTGTACCTTAAAGCTGGGTTACCTGACTTTTTGTTATTGTAGAGTACATTTATTTTTTCCACCTCAGAGCATGTAAACACAGCACAGACCTTGTTATTCACATAAATGATACAACAAGGACACAGTTTATGGAAATGATCAGATTTGAAAATCCCCCATGTTCTAATGTTGATAATCTGTTGGACTCTTATACATCAAGCGTCTTAAATGTGTTGGATACTATTGCTCCTGTCAAGGTTAAAATGATTATCAATAGACAAAAGGCACCTTGGAGAAGTGAAGATTCGGTCAGGGCACAGAAAAGGGAGTGCCGAAAAGCCGAACGGAAATGGCGCAAGTCAAAGCTCCAGGTTCATTTTGAGATATACAAAGAAGTGCTTTGTGAGTTCAACCAGATTTTGCGTGGAGAAAGGGAGAAGTACTTCTCTAAAATCATCGCAAACTGCAGAAACAATTCTCGTGTTCTGTTTTCACAGTGAACAGATTAACTAACCCTCCAGTGTCACTGCCCTTAGAACTAATCTCTACATCTAAGTGCAATGAGTTTGCAATATTTTTTATGACAAAGTCCAAGGCATTAAAAATGCCATAATTTCCACAACACAAATAGCAACCCTGCCACCAGATAAACACTTTGAGCTGACACATTTCACACCTGTTACTGACAAAACAATCGAAAAGGTTATCTCCGGTCTGAGTTCATGCACATGCTGCCTAGATTTTTGAAGTCTGTGCTGACCAGCTTGTTACCACAACTTGTTCTGTTAGTTAACGGAGACTAAAGCCTTGAAAACCGCGGTCATTAAGCCTCTTCTAAAGAAGAGCAGCCTTGATGGTCACCTCGTCCTCGTTCGCGGCTTCCGCAAAATCAATCCGTTCACGTGCAATCAGATTAGTTTATTTGCCGTGACGTGTCGTTAGCGAGCAACGTCACTCACGGGACGCAGAAGTCCCTCAATAACAATCTACGAACGATGCACGAAAGAGAGAAAGCGTGTCTCCAGTCGGCGGTAAATGACCAAAAAACACATCGACAGTAGGTGAGTTTCGTTATTCATAATCCTAAATATTAACGCAAAACCGCTAATAACACCACATCAACAGCAGACGCCCGCCCTTCACTGATTGGTTTACTCCGCTTCCTGTTTGCTTGCGTATCTACCGCTGTGGGAAATGGATTCGACGCAGGGGTGACCAGACTCACCGGCTGGTACAGCATTGCACTTAGTTTGGACTGGATACTTTTGTTGAGGAGTCTCTGCTTGACATTTTGATATATAATAAACATGATAGCTAGCACAGAACGAGTGTCCTGTGCTAGCTAATAACAATAGGTATGCGAAAGTCTAAACATGAGAACGTATTGTGTTTTTAGAATGAACACAAAACTTTGATGTTTACTAGGCCATAGTGATGGACATAGTGTAGCCTACTCTTTACAGACAAAATCCTGCGTGATTCTCCCCAGGTTGCCTGTGTCAGCTCTGCCTCAATCTAGCGTAACATTTTCTGGCCATAAAACCGAAAATATGAAGCGGATCTCTCTCAAATAAGAAGTGGCTGAAAGCTAGGGATGCGCTGACTACATTTATGGAGTAGTTTAAGTTGGGAGAGATCTTGATTTTGTGTAAATAGCAGGTTCAGCTGCACGTTAGCTTAGACGTTAGCCGTTAGCTTAGATGTTAGCCGTTAGCTTCCAACAGCACAATAGACTCGTCAAAAACGAGTGCACAGCAGCCACAAGCGATAAAAAAACTAACTTTCACTCACCCGTCTGAAGTATACTTTGCCTTCTGCTCAGCAAACTCGTAGTAAATCCATTTTCCAGTGCAAGTAGCGATAGCCTGCGTGAGACACAGGGGAAGCCTGTGCCTCCTCGGAGGAGGTGTGTACGTGTCTGTGTGTATGTAAATACACACAGACAAAGTCACGCCCCTACAGCGCGCTCCAAAATCTCCCAAAACAAGCAGGTTTGAATCTAAAAGTTTACGCTTTTAAATATACCAATACTGCTAGCTTAAACGTGGAGAGGCTTCTTCGTGACTTCAACTGAACGATTCTGCAAAAAAGTGAAAATCACCAATTTTCAAAATAAAAACTTTGTTTACGTTTTTCTCCAAACGCAAGCTGCCGACTTGTGTCGTTGGATTCCACGGCGGGTCACATATGTCTGATGGTGCAACGTTTGGAGCGAGCGCAAGAGAATGTGAATGAACTCTGAAGTGAATACAGTAAATATCGGGGCAGTCTCGTGTCACCCCACAAAACGAACTAAAACGAACATCTCATGGGTCTCAATTGAGATTTGTGTTTCATAAACGCCAAAACACTGCAGCGCAAACATATTTACAAATCACACTTATTATTAACTGTTTTTCTAATGGTAAATCAGGCCCAACACATCCATAAAATACCACATACTAATTTAAAGTAGTCATTTTTTCTTTCAGGCTGTTTAAGTGCAAAATGAGCCTTCAGAAATGCAAATGTTGATTAATGTAAAATAACCTATTAAATGTCCCCTCATGGTTAAAAGTTATAAAAAGGCCATTGTGCACATGTCTCCTTTAAGACATAGTAAAGAAATGAAGTCGTGGTAAAAGCCTGGAAAAAGCATAATTTGAAGTTTCCTCGCGAGTGGAAGGCGTTGAAACTCGCCGAGCCGTGCACTTTTGGTGCCGTCGTCTGGACTTTAGTGGAAACTCGTGTTGCAAACAGCTTCTGCCGCGTGGGTCCAGATGGAGCAGAGAGAGCAGTGAGCGAGTGCGACTTCAGCTTCACACGTACAGTCAGTGCGGCACATGACTCCTCCGTATCCTGCGCTATTATCTCGGGCTATTGTCTCCCAATGGCTGGACGCTATTTTAGTCCAGATTAAAGGGAGGCCCTTTGTTAGACACGTCCAGGAGCATTAAGGTTCAAGAGACGAACTAAAACAAGAGTCACGCATTTCAGAGCTTATTTCTGGAGCTTTTGTTCCTGAAATACCCCATGTGTTGAACTACCTAAATAATTGCTGACATTTCGTCCGTTCAAGTTGCAGTTTGGATCCAAATATGGTTCATGTTGCAAGTGCACAAATAAGTGATAAAAACTTCAGGTTTTGCTCAAAGCTTTTCATGGGATTATCGTTTGTATTCTGTTATGGTTCTGGAAGTCCACACAGCTTCACTGGAGTGTATTACATCCCCTACAATGTGTAGGTCCTTTCTGTGTTCTGTGTCGAGATGAGTCCTGTCTCCCAGGGTTCTCCGCATGGTCCTGGGAAATGAACGAGATAGCTGTTGGTGCTTCAGAGGCATCGTGTGTGGAGGGTCAGGAGATCTTTGAGAGGTTCATGAACGTGTTGGTGAGTGAGGAGGCAGATTTTGTAGTCGATGTGTTGTTGGATTGGGAGCCGGTGCCGCCTGAAGGCAGTCCTGGGCCGGGGAGGTCCCTCAGGGGTTGTGATTATGAGATCTGTGTCGGCCATGACAGTGGCGGACGGGCCCTGCCCATGAGGATCTCTACTCCGCTACGCCGTTGTCAAGTCTGGATGATGTTCAGGCAGGTTCTGTGGGATGGATAAGGTGGAGGAACAGAACAACGGGAACCACACAGGAATTAAAGACACACGGAGGTGCAACTCTTCCCACTCCACAGCGCCGGCTCCAGGACAAACTGACTTATGCACCATAAGAGTTTCAAAGGGGGACAAACAGAGATTCTCGCCAATAAAATACATTGTGATGCCGCTAAAAAACTAAGGGGGCAAACATTTTAAAATGAGGTTTCAATGCACCCTTTTGAACCCCCTGTGCCACTCCGCCACAGTGTTTACAGGCGCCCAAAGGTGCTACTCTTCTGCTGCATGATCCTTTGGGATCCAAACTCTAACATTTGTATTTGTTATATAAATGAGTCACAAATTAAAGTACAACAATATTTTGTTAGATAGAACCTTAGAATTCTAAACAGATGGCAGCTGTTGTTTATTGCCTTTAACAAAAAAAAAAAGCTGCAGTTTACGGCCCCTAAAAGGAGAACGCCTGATATTGGTGATCTAGAAGCTGAGCAGGTCCATACCTCAGACATCAGCAGCCGATCCCAAAAGCCGCCAACGTATATTTGAACGGTTTCAAACGTCGATGAAACATGGCTGACTTGGCATGAGCGACCTGCCCACGTGCGTACAGATCTGAGAAATCCCCTTCTCTTCTCAATCTACGACTCAAGTACTTTTACTACATCTATTATTGCAAGATATACAATACACAATGGCCAGAATGAACCTTTATTTTAAACGAAAACAGGTGAGATCTGATCCTTTCCTCCACACGACGGTGCAGTGTTCCCTATTGTAAATGTTTTGAGTTCAGGCCTGGAGCTGATGATCTGCTCACGGCGAGACGAGATGAGGTTAAACATGGATCCTGCTGAAGGGGGAGGGTCGGGGGGGGGGGGGCGTTGACTGACGAACTTCAAGGTCATTCCGTATTATATGCATTATTCCGCTGTTTATGAAAAATTTGCAGTGGGTTTTTCTCCAGACAGACTGAGAATGAATGAAACAACCTTTAATCCCACATTTTTCCACTGGGTATGTTTCCGACACAATCCCTTTCCCTAAATCCCTCTGTCGCCCAAAAATCACGCCTGTTTGGGAGCGTCTTTGAAATTAAATGATTCCATGGCGGCGTCTTAAGGGTAAGCTCATTCGGAAACTTGTGTCTTTGGTTCCTGTGACTGGTCACATATTGAGAGACGTTTTCATCTTGTCGTCACCTGAAATGCTTCAATGTGTTCGACACGAGGGGCGTCGGGGAAGGGACCGGAGAGATCAGCAGAGGTCTGGAGAGGTCTGTGCTGCTGTGTGAAAACCCTCATCAAATAACCCAGTGCCTCAGAGCGGTCTCGGTCACGTGCTTGTCTTGTGTGTATAGGGGCCTCTAGAGTTGTCCCAGTGGAATATGTCGCTAAACAAGTTGCCCTGTTGTGCAGGATGCATCCAGGTCAGGTGCCTCAATCCTGACAGTCACAGACCCGAACCACTCCCACCCCTCACCCCACCACGCTCTCTCTGACTCGGTAAGCTTTTTTTCAAATCAGGCCTGGAGTTTGTCGTCCTTGCTTGCGAGGCCCGGCCACAGAGAATCCTCCATCTCTAAACACGTCGTCCGGTGTAGGCTTTGTAGTTTTGACGCTGAGCTGATCTGAGGCGGTGGGTCGTGGGTTCTGCTGACCGGCGTTTTTCCGCGGGAGCTCGAACATGTGGCGAGGAGCACATCTGTCCACGTCCGAGCGTCCCGTCCCGTCCCCGTCCCCCCCTCGCCAGCGTCAGCATCTGCACGGAGCGTAACGTGGCCCGACAGGCCGGACGACGCGACCGCGCCCTCGCACAGAGGAACCCACATGGGGCTCTGGGAAGCGGCGCGGCATATGCTCGCGCCCGGCTCGGCGGCTGCAGGCGGCACCTTTCAAAGCGATGTCCTGGTTTCGATGTGAGGCGCGGCTAAAAAAAAAACGAGCGGGCTCTGCATATTTAACGGCGCTCGGGGGGCCACGGGAGACTGCGCTGCGGACCACACAGTCTCTCTTGGACCACGTGCTCTGCTCAGACACGCCACGTCCAGAGCGATAAAAACATGAGGGGGGGGCAGCGTCTGCGGGCGAGTGCGGGGTCAATATTTTAGTTTGTCAAATGGAGTCTGTTCTCTGCTGCTCTTTCTAAACCATTCTCTCCTCTTTGCCGTCAGACGGGGGTTTACTCCAACCAGGACAGACTGCACACTATACTGCCACAGTTACAATTGTAAAAACTGCTACCGAGTAACACGTGCTTGTGATTATTGTGTGATTAGGTCCAACAAGGGGGGCGACGGTGGCGCAGATGGTAGAGCGGGTCGGCTCATGATCGGAAGGTCGGGGGTTCGAATCCCGCCTCCTGAAGGTGCCCATTGTCGTTGTGTCCTTGGGCAAGACACTTCACCCTCCTTGCCTCCAGTGTCTGCGTACACTGGTGTATGAATGAGAGTGTGAATGGGCCCCCTATGAGAGACCAACAGGCCCGTTTGGAACCGTTTGGAACCATGAGGCCGTCCTCCCGTGGACCCACCACCTGCAGGAGGAGCCATAGGGGCATGGTGCTATGTGACTTGGGCAGCTCCAACAGCTGCCCCCACGACCCGGCAACGGACAAGTGGGAGAAAATGGATGGATGGATAGGTCCAACAAGGCACTGACCATATTTAGCCTTTCATCATCTGGCAATTCCTCATTTACGAAATACTTGTTAGGTCACTTTTTTCCCCTTGGTTTCGCTTAGTTAAAACGATTAAAGATGGTTCTTTTCCTTAGACAGAAGGTTTGTTTACCTTAAAAGTGACAAAGGAGCGGAGGGAGCAGCGCAGGAGGAAGAGCGAGGAGGAGGTGGCGGAGGAGCTGAGCAGTGCAGGACACCACGCTCTGAAAGGGGTCGTCCCATTATTCCAACGCCCCATTAGTCCGACGTCTTATTATTCCGAAAATGTCCTAATGAGCGGTATCGCAATACTTTGGATACTCAGTTTAATAAAAAAACAAGTACAGTAAAAACATGTTTTTGACTTTAAAGGTAGGCCTTCTGTGGACCCACCACCTGCAGGAGGAGCCATAGGAGCTGGTGCAATGTGATTTGGGCAGCTCCGACAGCTGCCCCCACGACCCGGCAACGGACAAGTGGGAGAAAATGGATGGATGGATGGAGGTAGGACCAGATGCTGATTATATTTAATTTATACATTCTGGAAACTCCACTTAGGCTTCCTTATTAAATCCTTGACTGCCAGTGACGTCTTTAGATGTCAATGAGGTTTTTTAATGGGGATGAGTGCATTAAAGCCTTGTGCAACTCTGGTGTAAATGTCTTAGTTGTAGACATGATTTTATTGAGTCAGCAGGGGGCAGCAGTGCTCTTTGGATGCGATCACAGGTCAGGTCACAGGTCAGAAGTAGTAACCACGGCTACTTGTTTTGATCAGACGTGGTCTCAGACGAGGGAAGGACTATGGATAACGAGAGTAGGAGAAGATCCAGAGAGAATGGCCAAACATAAGGACAAATACAGGCAAGTTACACTTGAACAGGTTTTGGTTAGGGGTGGTGTTTGTAGTAATGGTGGAAAATGGGGATCAAGTTAGCAGACTTAACAAAAAGCCCCTGACTAGCATGCTAAAAATGCTAACCCCGAGCCCGCATCAGGACCTAGCGTCCGGCGGCGCCTTTTGTCACAGCATACACGAGAGAGACGGAAACCACTGTTCAGATGTTTGAGGTGCCACTAAAGCAAAAAAATATTGGCGTCAAAGTCATTGTTCTGCTTGATTACAAAAAGCTAGTTTTCTCGGCTTTTTGGTCAGAAAGCAGAATTTTGGGTGATTTCACCTATTTTCTACGGACGATTACTAAAGAATGGAAAGCGGTACAAACAAACCTTTTTTTTAGATGAAAGGAGAGAGTCTAATCTTTCCTTTGGTGGGTTTGGTGTTGACATAGACCTAGAACTCAATGTTCTGTGGGTCTTGAAAAAACTGTCAAAATCCTGAAAAACCTTTGGCAGCGGGGAGCTCTCTGATTTGAAAATTAGTTAAATTAATTCCGGGTAAAATATCGCAGTTTGATATAATGAAAAATCATAAATGTAATACTTTGTGCACTTGGATATATCTCAATTTGTATCAGGCTCTCTGTATCGTCCCGGCTGAATTCTCCCGTTTTTTCATGTGCGACCAGTAAATGAGCAATAAAAGTAATAAGTGTCATATGGCGAAGTAGTATTGAATAGAACATTCCCCCAGATGGTGTGAAAGAGTGAAACATGGCCGCCTACTGCGCTGATGGAGCTGTTGTTTCCACACAAACCTCCGCAGGGTACAGGGACTCTCTCCCTCTGACCTTGTTATCCAAATCAAAGTCAGGGACGTCCCATTACGAGCACGTTAGCCTTTAGCTAGCCTCACGCGCGGCCTCTGCAGCATATGCTCCGCCGCCCCATAAAGCACAGGCTCTCACTCTTTAACATAAAATACAACAGCGCCGCTCTGCTGTCCCGGGGCGGGATAATTTACAGCGCGCGCACAGTCCATAAACGACCGCCGACTTAAAGGGGAAGTTCTTAAAAGGAGATGTCAGGGGCTCGTAAACGTTCTTAACGGCTCTCGAGCTGTTGTCGTCCTCGCGTGCCTTTGTCTCATCCAGAAACGATAACATTTACTGTAGGCCATCACCATTCACTGGAAAATACCGGGAATCTCTGGTAGTGATTAACAACTCTATAAAATGTATTATTCAAAATGCATGATTTGTAGAAATGCAGCAGATGAATAGGGAAAAAATGTAAATGCCGGATATGAATTTAAGACTGTTGTATAATTGACATAAACATAGTAGTAGTAGATTAGTAGAAATGGCAAAGAGTCTGATTAGTCTGATGTCCCACTAAGTAGGGATTGAAACGTAAAACTAGGTTCAGGCAAGAGTCCACTGACCTTAAGGTTAGGGCCAATGGTTGCATGTGTCAGTGTTTTTCCAACCTTTTTTGAGCCAAGGCCCATTTTTTTCATTGAAAAAATTACGAGGCACACCACCAGCAGAAAATGTAAAAAAGTTTTACCTCTGTAGCCTATATTCACAGTATAAAGTGGTTCTCGTCAAAGTGTATAGGAACACCGTATAGTCTCGCTATAGCCACAATGCCTTTTTTTAGACCAACCAGGTGAAATTGGATCATTTCCCAAAGGCACACCAGACAATGGCACAGTGGTTGTATATATCTCTCTAATCCACAACACAACTGGGTTCGAGATGTCGGACTAATGGCACCTCTGCACAAAGGTACATTTTCGGAATAATGAGACGTCGGACTAATGGGTCGTCGGAGCAATGGCATGGCACCCAATGAACATGAACAATGAACAGAGCGGGCAGGGCGACAGCAAACGATCATTTTGATAATCGATGAGTCTGTCCGAGATATTTTTTTCCAATTAATCATTTGCTTATGAGAGGTGCACCCGTTTATAGATATTTGACCACATATCTATAAAACTAAAACATTCCCATTCAGGATCTCTTGATGATGCTCCTGATGTTTTTAACTGGACGAGAGCCCTCAGCGCCTCCTGGGGATCCACTCAGAGTCAGTCATGTGATGCTTGCGAGCATATAGCCCATTATCATAGAGTCTATTTTCCATCAAAAACTTAAAGTTGACACTCTTTTGGTATATATTTTTGACATTACAGCTTCTGCAAAATGTCACTGATGCCACTCAGTGCCACTCTTCAATTTACCTTTGAACGCCTGGATTTTCTTTTTCTTTGGAAAAGGTTTGTACTGTCTTCTAGATAAAACTATTCAAGATTGTTCTTAGTACTACTGACTGGCAAATCCATGTAAGCTGCCTACGACACTTCATTTCTCAACCTGACGCTTCTGAGGAAGAAGATGTTGTTCTCCAAAGGTTGTGCTACATTGGCCTGTTTTGTTCTCGCTGCATCAGGCTTTACGAAAGTGTCACGTCGCCAAATTTTGGCTGAATTCAAATGTTTGTGTTTCAGGCTCATTTACACATTCTCAAGCATTTACAACATTTACAGCAGCTACCAGGCCACGGGTTTATTTTGACCCAAGGTGACCCATAGGCCATACACAGACTGAGTAAACCTTCCTTTTACAATCTGATTCAATGTGAGGGCCAGGTTTAAACGGAGGGGTTTGTTTTGTTGATGTCTGAATACACATTACTGCCGCCACGAACGCCCATCAGCCTTTGACACCTCTCTAGACACTCCAGCTGCCCCTGCTCCCCCCATCATCACCTCTACCATCAACGACCCCAGCACTTCATCAAAGGTCTCCACAAACCCTCCCACCCCCCCTGCTCTCTCCATCCAAGAAGAGGAAGTGCGTCGGCAGTTCCTGAAACTGAAACTGCGGAAGGCCCCTGGGCCGGATGGTGTCTCCCCCTCCACCCTGAGACACTGCGCGGATCAGCTGGCTCCCGTCTTCACGGACATTTTCAACACCTCCCTGGAGTCATGCCGCGTGCCGTCCTGCTTCAAATCGTCCACCATCGTCCCTGTCCCTAAAAAACCACGGATCACAGGACTTAATGACTACAGGCCGGTGGCACTGACGTCTGTGGTCATGAAGACTTTTGAGCGCTTGGTCCTGCCTCACCTCAAGGACATCACCGCCCCCCTCCTAGACCCGCTGCAGTTCGCCTACAGAGCCAACAGGTCTGTGGACGACGCAGTCAATCTGGCCCTCCACTTCACCCTGGAGCATCTGGACTCCCCAGGAACCTACGCCAGGATCCTGTTTGTGGACTTCAGCTCTGCCTTCAACACCATCCTCCCTGAACTGCTACGAGACAAGCTCTACCAGCTCAGCGTGCCCGACTCCCTCTGCAGGTGGATCACCGACTTCCTGACGGACCGGAGCCAGCACGTGCGGCTGGGGAAGATCGTCTCGGACACTCGGACTACAAATACTGGAACTCCTCAGGGCTGTGTACTTTCCCCCTGGCTCTTCTCCCTGTATACAAACTGCTGCACCTCCAGCCACCAGACCATTAAACTGATCAAGTTTGCGGACGACACCACCCTCATCGGGCTCATCTCGGACGGCGATGAGTCCGCCTACAGGAGAGAGGTGGAACGGCTGGCGTCCTGGTGCAGCCACAACAACCTGGAGCTGAACGCCCAGAAGACAGTGGAGATGATCGTGGACTTTAGGAAAGACACAGCCCCACCGTCCCCCCTTGCCCTGACAGACTCTTCCACCCCCATTTCCATCGTGGACTCCTTCCGTTTCCTGGGCACCACCATCACCCAGGACCTCAAATGGGAGCCAACCATCAGCTCCCTCATCAAGAAGGCCCAGCAGAGGATGTTCTTCCTGCGGCAGCTGAAGAAACTCAAGCTGCCAACCAAGATGTTGGCGCAGTTCTACACGGCCATCATCGAGTCCATCCTCACCTCCTCCATCACCGTGTGGTTCCCCGGCGCTACAGAACGGGACAAGCACCGGCTGCAGCGCATTGTGCGTGCTGCAGAGAAGGTGATTGGCTGTGAGCTCCCATCTCTCCAGGACCTGTTCACCTCCAGGACCCGGAGGCGTGTGGGTCGGATCACAGCTGACCCTTCTCACCCTGGTCACGGACTATTCACCCCTCTCCCCTCAGGCAGGAGGCTACGGTCTATCCAGACCCATACCTCCCGCCACTTGAACAGTTTTTTCCCCTCCGCCATCAGACTCATGAACAAATACAAGTCTCTGTAGCTCAGTTACAGAGTCATGGATGTATCTGCACTTGCAGTGTGCGGTGTGTCCACACTTAGACCCGCTGCTATCACTTTATCACTTTAAACACTTAATACCACTTTAAATGCCAAAACATCTGTATATACAATCCCGCTGTTGTTCATTGTCAAATTGTTGTTGTCTTAACATATGTCACTTTATTTTATCTTATTTATTTAATATTTTTTATTTTATGCATGCCCTTATAGCCTTATAGTTTAACGTTCTTAGCTTATTTTTTATCTTAATTCTGTGTTATATGTTTTATGTCGCACGTTTGAACCAAGTAAAATTCCTAGTTTGTAAACCTTGTTCACAAACCTTGGCAATAAAACGAATTCTGATTCTGATTCTGATTCTGATACAACGATGTGTGATGTCTTAGCTAGTATTTAGTTATTACAAAAGAAAAGGTAAACATTCAAAATTGGCCTGGTTTTTGGGGGTTCAAACATCAATTAACCAGGCTAGATATTGTATTCAGAAACTTCAAACCCTTGTTGAGTTTACGTAGCTATTTTAAGAGGTTGTCACCACAATGTGTGCCATTTTATTTTGAATGTTTTTTCTCTGTGTAAACCTGCACTGCTAATGCTGACATTTTCTGTTTATTTTTTTATTTTTTTATTGTTTATACTTTTAAGCCCCTAAAGTTGTGCAGTCATTGTATATAAGATAACTCTAGTTACTATTTAATTTGCACATGTCCTGTCTATTCTGCACACCCTGAGTGTTTTCCTTGAGAGCTGAATGAAGTGAATTTCTCCATTGTGAGATCAATATAGGCTTATCTAATCTTATTGATTGATAGATTGATTGAATGTGTGAAAAACAAACTTTAACATGGACAGTGGACATGGCTACAGCTCATAATTTCAGATGGTCATAACATGCGTGCAAAGAGGTGATTAACCTCTTATCCTCCAACTGAACTGAGCGGGAACCCAGGGTGCTGAGGGCGCTGCAGCACCCCTGGTGGATATTTTTTGAACTGCATGCAATATTAAAAAAATAGGAAATATGCACAGAAAAAGCGTTTTGGGGGTACATTTTGTCCCTCAGCACCCCCTAACTAAAATGTCATCCCACGGCTCTGACCTGGACCTAACCCGGACCATAGTAAATATGAGCCAGGGTCACGCAACTACCAGCCAGTCTTTATTTCAGTCAAGTCTCAGATTTTCCTTCTGCGAATTGAACCAAAATGTATTCAATTGAAGTGTAGCATGCATATGGGTGCCTATGTTCACTGGGTCCTTAACTTCCCCGGGTGCAAACATTCTGCACAGTATATCAATCAGCTTAACCCTGACCCTGCCCTATAGCCACTAACCTTAAGGATAGTGGGCTGGTGCCTAATCTTAATACATCGATGTTCCCACTTCTATTGACGGGGGAACATAGGGCTGACCCCCTTGCATATATTTGATTCTTTATAGCAAGTGTTACACAGGTCAAAACAAAAAGTTTAGCATTTTCAAAGATACATCCTACAATGTTGCAATGTCACATGACTATTACCCCCTTGGTTCCTCCGCTCATGGCCTTGTCCCAAACCCATTGCTCCATTCAGAGGCGCCTTCAGAGCGGATCGAACAGCTGCTCTGCTCACGCTGCGCTAATGCCCAGGAATAACGACCTCTTCGCGGTGATGGAGAGGGGCACCGGGAGAACAGCCACGCCCCGCACCGATTTATGCGCTCATGTCTTAGAATTTCATTATGTCAAAATGTCAGCTCTAGGACAGGACATCGTGTTACTCGATGGGTGACGCGCCTCGGAAAGAAGGGTCCAAACCGAACTGTTTGTTGAGCACATTTACTGCATTGGGCGATTTCCCGCATTTCCAGCTGAGTAAGGTTAAGGTTAAGTTATACCAGGGGTCCAACTAAATCAACTCGACGGCCGTAAACATTTCGACATGTGTCCAGGGTCCGGACATATGCAATCATTGCTCTTGTTAATGTTTAAACATGAACACAGGTTGTCTATTTACAAAGCAGAACTGATTAATGAATCAAAAATGTTGGCATCTTATTTCCGTGTTATTCAGATTGTTTAGATTATTTTTATTTCAGCCTTGGAAATTAAAGGGATATTTCACGATTTTGGACATAGGCTTGATTTCTGGAGATGTATGTATTTATTTATTTTTTATTCATGCAGTCCTTATATTTGAAGAGTGTAGTGGTGCAAGGCAAGTGCTAGGCTAGTGCATGTCTATGGTAACTAGTAGCCTGCTACGGTGGCCGAGAGGGGTCACAACAAATACAAACGCCACAACAAATACAAACGCTAAAACCAATGCAAACGCCACAACACAACAACTTTGAGCCACAACACAACAACTTAACGAAAGCCACAACACAACAACTTAACCAAAGCCACAACACAACAACTTAACGAAAGCCACAACACAACGACTTACGATGTATTGTCCTTTCTACGGTTCGGGAATAAACCCCGAAACGACATTCTGTAGTTCGTGTGGAAAGAATATAGCATTCCTGCGTGATGTCCAAAAACCAAGCACAAGTCAGGGTAATGTTACAATTTTGTAACTTGAGACATATATGTTCTATATTGTAACTGTCTCAGATTTCTCATGTATTCTTAAATTCGCTTTAATAAGTTGATTGCCTCTGTTTGATACAGGAGGCATAAAAGAAGAGGGAGCACTGGAGTCATTCCGGAATTTCCGAATATTAAAAGAGAAAGAGAGGCAATTAAGTTTCAAAAAGAAAAAAGAACCGCTGAAAGAAAACCTTGTGAAGGTAACTTCTCTTTGTTTTTGTAGGTTAATGAGCTTGCTGGGTCGTCAACCTTGCCATGTATTCGTAGTGTGCAATATAAATGTAAGTCAGTGGGCTGCTTTACAGAAGCCTCCTTCTGTTTTTTCTCTGTAGATTTCAGTAGGCCTTATGCGGCTGAAAGATGGAGCCTTGAGTCCTATGAGAGGAATGACACTCCCCCTTTCACTCAAACCAAGCTCAGATGCCAAAGAATTGCACAATGCGGCACTGCAAAAATTGAAGGCCTTCAACAAAAATTTACCCCCTGGTCCCCACTTTCTGGTGTATCCTGATGGTACAAAGATAGAAAATATACCAGGAACAAACACCCCATTCTCTGTAAAAGACTACAAGGAGGCAGTGGGGAAAGCGTACCAACGCATCACAGTGTACATTTGTACAGTGGAAGATTTCATAACCTGTTGTGAGTTAACCCGAGACTAATTGCCAACCTGTAGGAACACTCTGGTATTGGTTCATTGATTTTAATATAATTGTCCATATCTGATCTGGTATTTTACAGCTCAGGTGGCCACCACAGATTCCGGGGAGTCCGATTCAGAGGTGATCATCATGAGCAGTAGTGAGGCGGAGTTCAATACAGTGGTATATATGTTTTTTTCCCATACTACACACTGCTTATATTTCAAAATCGACACTTTACTGTTTGCATTTTCCAATTAAACATTTTGAAATGACCATTCCCTCTAATGTGTATCACGTACCATACTGAATGCCAGGATAGTACAATGAAATATGTACATATTATTTGACGGGGCCGGGTTCGATTCCCACCTGGACGGGGCCTTTCTGTGTGGAGTTTGCATGTTCTCCCTGTGTCTGTGTAGGTTTCCTCCGGGTACTCCGGTTTCCCCTACTACTAAAAACATGTACAAAAGGCCCGGATGAATGAGAGTACACATGGGGGACGACGGACTCAAATTAGCCCAAGGCTAGAATCCGTTGTAGCGTGTTTACATGCATGAGACCCATGTATGTTCATTAACATGCACTGTCCTGCCAAAAAAAAACATAAATAAAATATTTCTGACGTAGTTTGGTTTATGTAATCTGAAGTGTACTACACTAAAACTTGTTTTTATTATCCCCAGATATCGGAACCTGCCTTGAACAGTACAAGTGATGATCAACAATCACACACTGATTTAACAGCTCTGGTAATATGTAGTTCCTAAACATTGTGTGTTGTTACCTAGTAACTTATGTTTTATGTTGCACGATTGAACTGAAAAAAAATCGTAGAGTGTGAACCTGTTCACTAACAATGGCAATTGCTAGTGATGTTATAAAATATAACCAAAAACAAATGTTCTTCTGCACAACTATTTGTTACACTGATTTAAGGTCTACGTGATGTAGAAAACAAATGCTAGAATTTGTAAATTGACTGTAATAAATATTTTTCCTTACGTCATGTTTTGTGGATTAGAACTTACCTTCCAACTCACAAATGGACCAAGGAACAGCAGTGAATGTGATGGAAACTACAAGTTACATGTAATGTTTCTCACTCTTCAAATCACAAATCTTATTTATTTGAAAATATTAATTTTCGTGTTAATTGCTCAGAAAATACACCGTGTTGTATTCACCCATTGTGATCGAGGATAAAGAGGACAAAGAAGTTACAGGTGTGGACAGTTCCAATAAAAGCCATGATACTCTACAAGAAACAGAGTAAGAAACAACTCACCCTCTTAACAACTGTGGGTTTTGTTGTGTTTAGATGCATCTGCTATCATTTACATTATGTTTATGAAGTAACATACTCCTGTTCTATATGTTTTTTAGGGTGGAACAGCTATCTGCTTCAGATATAATACAAAATCTGACACTCCAGATCAACCATAAACATGTCAGCAGATTTAACATCTGTCGCTCTGACATCTGGGATGGAGCTGTTAGGGGACTCAAACGTGGAACATTTTCTGAAAACTATGATCTCCTAGTTAAGTTCTCTGATGATGCTGGAAGGTTTGAGGAAGGTGTCGATACAGGTGGCCCAAAGAGAGAATTCCTCTCCCTGCTCATGAAGGAGCTCTACAAACGACCCATATTTGATGGACCTGCAGAGAGCCGCTACCTTGTTTACAATTCAACAGGTTATGTTTTGTGTATAGTTTTTCTAAAGTAAACTAAATAATTCAACCCTGCAATGTGACAAATATAGAAACTAATTTTAATGTTTATTTTGCATTCTCACGGGCAGCAATAAAAGCGGATGAATATTATTTGGCAGGCAAGATGATTGCTATGTCCATAGTACACGGTGGTCCAGGTCCAAATTTCCTCTCGAAGGATCTGGTCAACTTCATCTCAGGGAAATCCAGTTTTGCGTCATCTATAGGAGACATTACAGATGAAGATATAGGGAAAGTGCTACAAGAGGTATGAGGCTATCTCAGAAATGTTGTAGGTAACACTTTTCTTTAGTGTAGGTTAAATAACCTTTGTGCATATTTGAAACAGTAATAGGCATTCAGCTGAAACCTGCATAATACAATTAAAACTATATTTAAAAAATTTAGATTCTGAATGCACCGTCCCTGGAGAATCTGCGAGACCTGCTGGCAGAGAACAGTGCCATGTTGCAAACTGCAGGATGTTTCAGACATGTCAAGGCACTGGAGGAAAAGGACAAAATTGTGAAGGACTACATGTGGTGGTACATCATCGACAGGAACATTACAGATGAAGAAATAGGGAAAGTGCTACGAGAGGTATGAGACTATAGCAGAAATGCAGTAGGTGGAAGGAAAGGTTTTGTACATGTTACACTTTTCTTTAGTGTAGGTTAAATTACCTTTGGGCATGTTTGAAAGGGTAGCAGGCATTCAACTGCAACCTGCATAATACAATTAACTATTTAAAAAAAAAATGTTTTAGATTCTAAATGCACCGTCCCTGGAGAATCTGCGAGACCTGCTGGCAGAGAACAGTGCCGTGTTGCAAACTGCAGGATGTTTCAGACATGTCAAGGCACTGGAGGAAAAGGACAAAATTGTGAAAGACTACATGTGGTGGTACATCATAGACAGGAACCATGTTGCAATTGAAAGGTAATTTAACATTGGCTAAACTACAAATGGTTATAGTTAAATAGGCCATTGTCTTATCTCTGCATTCTAGCAAATAAACGGTATACATACAACTGTAGCACTGTCTTTAGAAATTTGGCTATTGAAAAATTCTACCTCTGTCTTTCTACTTGAAATGGAGGCTATAATAAATATCACCTAAAATAATGGAAAGGCACCTAATCATGATAGGGGGTTAACCACATTATGCTGCTGTTGTATTTTAGATTTAAAGCCGGGCTCGCCAGTTTGCAGTTTTTGACAGCTCTACAGCAGCATCCCACAATTCTGACCCATGTCCTCTGCCACACGAATAAGAGATTAACTGCTAAGGAGGTTGAACATCTGTTCAAACCTGAGTTGAGCCCAGATGGAAGCAACAGGAAGGTCCTGGAGAATCAAACAATGAGCTACTGGGCAGACTACCTACTTGATTGTGAAGGTTGATATCATTTTATTTACACAGTCTGATCAGTACTGCTGTTGTGATTTTTTTTTTCATTCAGTTGATTTTTATATCTGTAAATTTTAGAACAAGACAGTTCGGTGTCCCTGGAGGAGCTCTTCATGTTTGCCACAGGTGTACCGTGCGTGCCACCAGCAGGAATTGATCCAAATCCACGCCTCGAGTTTCTCACCAGTTCGAAATTTCCAATGGCAAATACATGTTCCAATACTTTAAAGCTGCCTCTGCTGGATTGCTACAATGCCTTTAAAACCAACATGAATTTTGGGATAAAGAATTCCCCTGGATTTGGATGTCATTAATGTGCCATAAGATTGTCATATCTCACTAGGATATGCTGTGCTCAATCAGTACTGTTGGCCACTTAAAACAAACTTGCAAAGCCAGACAACGGGCAAGTTACTGTTACTGCATTAACGGTAATGCCACATGTTCAGGCGAGTGTTTCCAAACATTTCATTGTTATTGAAACTTCTACCTTTTCTTTGTTGGCCGCAACTAGCACTATGCGTTTTTATAGTTATCGGCACTTAAGTTTGGCAATGCGACTTTTGAGCTTTTTTTACTCGTATTAAAAGGCCGTGTTCATTTTAACTTGGTGTGGTTTTTTTGTATGTATTGGAAGATTTGTATGACAAATACAGCTGTAGTGTTTTGTAATTTTATTGAAATTTACATCAAAACCTGATTGAACCCATCAGCTCATAACTGTTCTCTCAGAATGGCAATTCTTAGGGCAGTGTAAACAAAAACTGAAGAAAACACTACAGTTAACATTTAAGTTTTAATCCTTTAACTTCCCAAATGGTTCCTTGGATAGTAGAAGTGGTTTTACAAACCAGCTAAGTCCTTCAGAATGATGTAATTCTCTACAGCACTGCAGAGGAGTCGTCAGACCTCTCTGTTGTTGCATTTCAACAAAAACAGGTTGCAGTTCATCTCTGTGAGTTGCTAGTGGGGGAAGTAGACCGTTTAAGTGGTCAAGCATTTGTGAAGATGTTAGGAATCCACAGTTCCTCCCATGAAACCTAGGAGCAGGAACAGAATAAGCAAACATCCAATTGAAGCCTTGATTTTATGTTTTACTTTTATGGTATTTCAACCACTTGGTCTGTTTTAATGAATTCCGTGCTTACATTTGAACAAAGAAAACAGTGACTAATAGGATTGCTGTCATACATTATAGGATCATTTCACAATGACATTGATACTGTAGTGTTCTATCATGAATTCACTGTTTTATGGAGACATTTCAAATAATTTTTCTCCGTTTAAATATGATCATGTAATTCTCACCTTTGAGGCACATGATACATTGCCTCTGGTTTACCAGATGGACATCTGGACTGGCGAACAGGACGGATAGTGTGAGTGTTCCAGAGCTGCCTGTAGTCATCCAGCTCTTTTTGCAGGAGATCCAAAAAGCAGTGTCGCACTAAAGACATATGCTCCTGACACCCATTGAAGAGATGCTTCTCCCTCAAATCACCAAAGAGATCTATCCAAAACTGACTCCTAGAGAGATGAAACACATTTTACTGTAATGCTGTACCGAAACAGTAAATCAAGCTGTCAAGTACATTATAAAAAGGATAAAAACCTTTGCTTACGAAAGATGGACCACCAGCTCTCAATGCGCTGGTTTGATGTTGACGCACCATACATGTGGCTTTTGGACCCTGAAAATTCATCTGTGTGCTCTGACCTCAAGAAGCAGTGAAGTGCTGCCATTATTCCATTTTCTGTGCCACAGTCTGTACGAAGGCGCTTTGGACAAACTCCAAACTCAGTGACACAGTTGATGTAATTTAGAGCAATGACTGATGGATCTTTGTTGGACTTTGCACATTTGAGCCACATGATTTTTCTAGAAAATCCATCAATACAGCCGCTAATGGCAATTCCAAATGGTTTCAGTTTATCATACCCATCTACATGCCAGGTGTCATTTGGTCCCCCAGAACAATATGCTCTCCGAACAAATCTGCGACTTGAGCGATTTTCTGTTCCTGCTGGATCCAGGCTTTTCATTAAACGCATTACATCATCTCTTCTGACCACAATAGAGTGCTTCTGTTTGAGAGTCTGCCACATTGCCCGATATCCTAAGAGATGGCCCACTCCCTTCTGCTCTTCAGCAATTGCTGCCTGAACTATAGCCATTGGAGTGTAGTTGGTCCTCCTAGTCAAATCTGCGCCACGTAGTCTTCTCTTTAAAGTGCTATGGCTTAATGAAATATTGTGCTTTGTTTTCAGCAAGTCCATTACTATTTCATAGCTATGTCCTTCCGTGAAATATTTCTGGATAAGTTCATCTACCACTGTTGAAGTCTCTGGGCCTGTGGGGTAGAAATTCAGATACCAGATTAAGGACTAAACTAGGTATTGCATTCATTTATCTATCTACAACAGTCTCAGTTATAACATAAATTTGAAAAAGTATCAAACTGACAATATATTTTTTTTGTCAACCCAGTGTTGACATTTTTAGATCACAAAACACAGCTGGTGTTTAAATGTAAAATGCAAGACTGAACTGCTAAGTAAAATTCAAATAGTTATTATGACTATGATAATATTTCAGAATAACACATCCTAGAACGAAACGTACCTTCATCATGTTGAAAACTCCGCAAAAACTGAATATTTCTTCCACATGAGCCACAGTGGTAGGGCTCAACGGTTTGAAGGCTCACTCCACAAAATGGACAAAACATATCCTGGTGACAAACACAAGCACAACTTAGCACTTACATCTGACTTAAAATAACTAATAAGCTTTAATATTATCCATGGAAAGCTGCACTATTCTGTGCATCCACTACATAGAAAACTTGACATTCGCGGGCAGGAAAATAACAGTACAACGATTGATTTTGAAACTTACAAGAGTGATTATTTATTTAGTCAGAAAGTGACATCGACCATGGTTACAAAGTAAAGCAATATCTTACTATAACTTACTTTTCCAACTTCAAATCATGGATCTATTAGCTTCAAATCCTCTTCCACTAGCGTCCATAACGTACCGGTCCGACGACAATTGCAGTCCTACGGTCACTTCCGTTTTATCCGGTCACTTCCGTTGTGGCTTTCGTTAAGTCGTTGTGTTGTGGCTTTCGTTAAGTTGTTGTGTTGTGGCTTTCGTTAAGTTGTTGTGTTGTGGCTTTCGTTAAGTTGTTGTGTTGTGGCTTTCGTTAAGTTGTTGTGTTGTGGCTCAAAGTTGTTGTGTTGTGGCGTTTGCATTGGTTTTAGCGTTTGTATTTGTTGTGGCGTTTGTATTTGTTGTGACCCCTCTCGGCCACCGTAGCCTGCATTAAAAAAAAAGTCTGACCCGAGCACAGCGCAAATCACCTGTACCACCAGACTACCGATATAAATGTCTGTGTTGACTGAATCATTTTTGAAATATAACCATTTTGCATTTAAAAGAGCTTATATTTGAGCCGCATCAGCTTCCTGGTTGTAAGCTACGCAGCAGCGGAGTGATCTGCTAGGTTACCGGATCTACAGTAGTTTGTTTACCTGCAGCGTTTGGAGGACTACCCGATGATTTTGAAGAGGTTTTTCATGCATGCTACTAGTTACCATAGACATGTACTAGCCTAGCACTAGTATAGCACTAGCCTAGCACCACTAAACTCTTCAAATATAAGGACTGCATGAATTAAAAACCAATATATATCCAGAAATCAATAACACTCTGGATAACTAGGATATGAGGCCCTATGTCCAAAATCTTGAAATATCCCTTTAAGTATATTGAGAGGATGGAAAGGCATGGGGTCTGGACTAAAGCCTCTGGAGGTCCAGATCTGGACCCAGGTCCGCCAGTTGGGGACCGCTGAGTTATACTTTATTAATCTCCGTAAGGAAATTCGTTCTCTGCATTTGACCCATCCTCAACGCCGCTGGGGCAACCTGTAGGACAGGGGTGGCGAACATTTGCATGATTGGATATGTTTACAATGCGGCTCTTTGCAAATGAATTAGCGCATATTTCCTATAGACTGTAACAGTTTTTAAGAATCTTGACCAAAAATCCAACCATAGTCCGACAGACCCTGTTGACCATCCGTCTCTCTCCTTTTCGAGGCGGCGTGTAAAAGGTGCCCGTGCAGCAGCTTCACTCAAAGCGGGATGTAGTTAAACAACAGTCAGGCAGATCGTGGCACTGGTATCAGCTTCCGTGCTTTTCAAGTTTCTGATTAGCCTACTCTTTATTTGATGAAAGTTGGCCTCATATTCACAGAAAAAGGTCAAAATTAGGTAATGGAAAAAAGCGGAGCTCTAATGAAGCGTATGATGCGACATCGTAACGCGGAAATACGCAAAGTCATTGACTTTTCCTTCACATGTTGTAACTGTAACAAATGCAACATAAACAGACTCTCAGATGTCATCCAGAGGCTCCTGATTAAAGCTTATGAACTTTGTCCAGTCTAGAGTGCGTTCGCTGCACAGTCCAGTCTGGACCAAGCTGCGGGCACTGAGCGCACAGGCCAGGGGCGAACCAGTGGAGGGGGCTCAGTGGGCAGGTCCCCACATACACTCCAGCATTAAAAAATAAAAAAATCTAATCGTGTCCCAGTCAGAACAGAACAGCACAACAATTTTTATAATACATATTTAGTTCAATCTTGGTGAGGAGTAAAACTATTAAATCTAATACAATTCTTGAAAAGAAAAGAAAAAGGCCAGGTGTAGTTATACTTTATTGTAAATAAATATAACGGTCACATTATATTTAATCACAATAAACTACCACCCCTGAATATTGCAAATGGTCGGTGCCTTTGTGGCTCTCTTCACGGGATCAAGGTTGAAAAGTTTGGCTCTTGGTCTCTGACTAGTTGGCCACCCCTGCTGTAGGAGCAGTGTGCAGAAAGTGTGGGCCGGTGATTGGGGACCCATCTCCAGATGTGGAGCCAGGCCAATGGTCAGAAACACCAGGCTGGAGGATTCACCTATTGTACATGTTTAGGAGAAATTGGAGTACCAGGCGGAAACCTACGCAGACACGGGGAGAACATGCAAACTCCGCACAGAAGTTCTGTTCATGAGCAGTGGATTCTACAAAAACAGTGTGACAACCAGCCCCGGTCTCCACTACAAGGTTTTATAATAATAATCAAGTAGAAATCCCAGGCAAGCCAGTTTAGTATAAGCAGCACATTTATTAAACTATAAGTTAAGTTAAGTGTATTGATGGAATGGTCCTTGAGATGTGCCATCTCGTTTTCGAGGAGGTCCACACAATACAAACAATAACGCGACAGAGAAGACGTTGAACTTTGTTTTATGTGGATGTTAACGAGACACCAACGTCTGCGCTTGGAAACCTACACCTTCCATAACGTCCGCATTAAAGCGTAGACTCTTTATACAGTTATGACATCATGCGATGGGAGTGAAGGCCCACCGTGAATCAGCGGAGGCCATTACCCCGACAGGGCGAGGACACAGAGCTTTCTTAAACAGATTTATGGACCCGTTTCCTTGACGCCGCGCCCAGTGCGAGACGGAGGCAGTGACTTACAGCTCAAATCCATCTCAGACTTGGATAAACACAGGCCATAGTTTCATTAATATCGGCTAAAATGAGGAGTTAAGTTTACTTCGGATGTAAATAATGTAAAAGTCATGACAGACCAAGGATAAGGGGAGGCGGAGGTCAGGGGGAAATGGCTGACAAAAAAAAAAAAAAGTCCCAGAGTTTGAATAATGGATGATTGAAATATTGGAAGTTTAATTTAGGTTAGGAAAAGTGATGTGGCATTGGCGGCGCAGTACGAAATTAAAATGAAGAATTAGTGACTTGCCACACACCTAAAGAAAGTATGGCAGCCCTGAAGGGACATAGGCCGGTTGAATGAAAAATATAAACGAAATTATTTCTCTTGTGTGTGAATTTCCCCAAAGGATAAACAATACATTTCACAAAGCAAGCTTGTTTATTTCGTAAACTTTTTGACATGATGCAAATCTGTCTTTCTCATAATCTCTACAGTAAAATTGGTTGAATTTTGGTACACAGGTAGGGAACATGATTGGGTATATGAATACAGTAAGAGTTTTGTGTCACCTCAAAAGGGATTAATGTAATCTCTTTCCAAAAGTAGTATCAATGGCATTTAGGATACTGATTAGAGATCATTGCAGGCTTTTTGTCTCATAATAATAATAAGGAAATTAAGTGAACAGACAGTGGATATAAAAAGGGAATAATAATAATGTAGGAGTTTTGTGTCACCTCAATGGGTATTATTATTATTATCCCTTTCCAAATGTAGCACTGTGGATTACCTATAGTTAACCATTGATGAAATACTGTTTTCATCTTAAAGGAACAGGCCACAGTTCTTCCACACTGAGATATGTTCTTACCTGAGCTTAGACGAGTTGATACGTACCTGTCTGGTCTTTGTGCGTGCCCGTGGAGGACCGTGGTCGCTTCTAACTTCACCCCCGTTTGGAGCCATAGGAATATGCTGGGAGAGGCTAAATGCTAACAACGTCTTTGATCGTTTTGCGTGACTGAGCGCACGCACAAAGACCAGACAGGTGCGCATCAACTCATCTAAGCTCAGGTAAGAACATATCTCAGTATGGAAAAACGGTGGCCTGTTCCTTTAAATTTTCTCAGGAATTCCTCTGGTAAAATTGTTAACATTTTGTACAAAGGTAGTGAAAATGATTAGGTATAATAATACGGTAAGATTGTTGTGTCATCTCAAAGGAGATTGTTATAATCTCCTTCCAAAAGTAGCATCTATGGTACTACAGACATCATTTGAACTTGAATTTTCTCAAAATTTCAACAGTAAATTTGGTTAGAGTTTTGTGTAACCTCAAGGGAAATTATTATAATCTTCCTCCTAAAGTAGCATCTATAATAATAATAATAATAATAATAATGCATTAGTCTTATGTAGCACTGCAGATATCTGTACAGACATTATTGGCATGTTGAATTAGAATTTTAAATTTTTTAAATTTCCATTGTAAAAAATTGTTGAAATTTAGTAGAGACATAGTAAACATGATCCGGTATAATAACCCAGTGGGAGATTTGTATCACCTCAAAAGAAATCATTATGATCTCTTTCCAAATGTTCATTATATGGCATTTTGGATATCGATTACAGTGACAGTTAAAGGCATTTTGTTTTCTCAAACTTTCCACAGTAAAAAGTAATGAAATGAAGTACTAGATAGTGGATTTACGAAATAGTAATACTGTAGGAATTTTGTGTCACCTCAAAGGGAATTGCTATAATCCCTTTCCAAATGTAGCATATATGGATTACCTCTGTGGATTACCTACAGTCACCGTTGATGACATATTCAAAATGGCTTGAAATGTAGTGTACAGTGTCAGTGAACATGACTGGTTGTATTAATACAGTGAGAGTTTTGATTCGCCTAAAATAAAGAGCATTGTAATCTTCTAAAAGTAGTTTGTATGGCATTTTGGACAGTGATTACTGTGACAATTGCAGGCATTTTGTTCTTGCATGTTCTCAAGATTTCCACAGTATGTATGAACGGAATTAAGTGCACAGGGAGTGAACATAATGAGGAATAATAATACAGTAAGAGTTTTGTGTCACCCCAGTGGGTATTATTATAATCTCTTTCCAAATGTAACATACACAGCACTGTGGATTACTTAGAGTAACCATTGATGGCAAATTCATCCTGACTTTTCAGCCGGATTTCCACAGTAAAATGTGATTAGATTAAGTGCATAGGTAGAGGATGTAATGAAGACTAAGAACTGACGAGAGCTTTATGTTATTTCAATAAGGATTTTTATAATACCTTTCCAAATTTAGCAAATATGGCATTGTGGATAACACTGGGTAACAAAAAAATATTTTTTGAAAATAGTCCAGGGTTTTCCAGCTGAATTAGACTCATTTTGATGCTCTGAGTCCGAAAATGACCTTGGTTTTGCTCAATCAGGTCAGGATTTTTTGCTACAGAAATGTTTTAAAAATCGATTTTGCGTCAAAAACAAATTTCTGCGGATGATCATCAGCTGAGAAACCCTTGACGTTTTTTCCGTTTTCCTCAAGAAATAAAAGTCAACGTATCCAAAGTCATTCAGTTTTTATTTACTCCATCAAATTTGATAAGCAGAATTCATAATAACGTAGTCGTACGTAATCCGTAACACTATGGCTGTATCTCAAAAAGTTGACACGATAGAGCAAAATGCATGTGATATTCGGACTCAGAACACCAACATTAGTCTCAAATCAGTTGAGAAACCCCTGACCATTTTTTGGCTGTCACCTAATCATTACAGTGACAGTTAAAGAAATTGTTTTCCTTTAATTTCCCCAGGATACTCATAGTAACATTAGCTGAGACTACGTACACAGGTAGTGGACATGAAGAGGAAAAATCCAGGTAGAGTTTCATGTAATCTCAAAATAAAATATTAAGTGGGTTTGGAGTCTTTCGTCTTCCAGCGAGAGCCTCATGACTTCTCTGAACCTCCTCCTCGTTCGCAGACGTTGGTGTTGACAAAAGCGATTTACTCTCCGCGCGCTAAATGCGGCGCAGCGGCCGGAGACTTTAGCGCCGATGGTGGATCGCATCATCGTCCGAGTGCTTTTAATTAGGACTAAAAACTGCCGGCGCTGGAGCTCGGCTGCTCACTTTGGGGCTGAGGCTGATGAGGAGCGAAGGGAGCGAGCGGAGAGGCGAATGCCGCCCCGGGACGGAAACGCAGCGCAGAGGAGGAGACGCAGAGGCAATGTTGGTGGATAAATAAGCCCGATTTTACGTGACGTGTGAATGTGGCTCAGCATCTGTGTCAGTATCAGATATTCTCTCATCCCACTATCGTAACAGGGCTATCATTTACGACCGACATGATGAAGCTTTTTTAAGCCTCTTTCAGAAGAACGTCTGTAGGCCTCAAATGTCTATAGCGGTTCAGCTAACTACATAAATAAAGTTAGCTATTTGTTTACTTTTATGAAGCTGGGTAAATAATGTAAAAGTCATGACAGACCAAGGATAAGGGAGGTCAGGGGAAAATGGCTGACAAAAAAAAATAAAAATAAATGTCCCAGAGTTTGAATAATGGATGATTGAAATATTGGAAGTTTAATTTAGGTTAGGAAAAGCTACATAAATAAAGTTCTTCTTCTGACGTTAGCTATTTGTTTACTTTTATAAAGCTGGGTCCCCCATGGCTCGCACGGACTCCCTGCAGCAAAACAACAGCTGGACCTCACAAAAAAACAGAGATGTACAAAGTATCCAGTGAAACAATGTGGAACACACAAACTATAAGCAGTTTGCAGAAAAAAGGCAAAGAAACACTGCTGTACCAAGAGAGAGGGAAGTTCCTGCCTGTTCATGTAATAGGCAAACAAAGGCGACTTTGCAAAGCGTTTCAGCTGTCATATAGAGCATACCGGTTTCGCAAAATGCACGAGTCTCACGCCTGCGGCTCATGAACACGGGGTGGAGGAGGGAGAGAGAGTGCATCTATAGTCTCCCCGACTGGATTCACACTCACTGCTCCTCTGCGCGTTGTAAATATATGTTCTTCAGGCTCGGCTGCTGTCTCCGTGTGCTCACTGAATGTGCCCCCCACCCCTACCTGTTCGTGTGCACACTGGACATATGTATAATGCATATTTGAGATTTGAGCGTGCATGTGGGGCCGGTGAGCGCGCACGTGGGTAAGTGCATTCAGAACATGGGTTTACTCTGATTTTGATGCTTGTTTGGGTTTGAGGTATCAAGAGCAGTTTAGTGGGTTAGGATCAGTCATCCCCCCCCCCCCCCAAAAGTTCCATCTGTTATTTCCCCTTTTTTTCCAAATTTATTTTTCAGTTTTCCCTTCGTGTTTTGATCACACATATTTTTCCGTATTGTTTCCTATTTTTTGTGTGTGCCATTTTTTACCCCCATTTCTTGACACTGGAGATACATGTGATATGAATTGACTCTAAATAAGCTCAACTATGAATTAGCAAAATCGTCCGATCAGCCATTTCGATATTATCTTGACGACGATATATATTGCCCGCCTGTAGTCCGGCTCCCTCTCCGCGCGGCGGTTGTGTGACAGCAGTCCCTCTGGTCTCAGGTGCAATGTGCTCAGTGAACAGAGAGGACCATCTGTCTGAGCAGGTGCCGAGCCTCCGTCCCACACGACGCTTTAAACACGACCGGTTTGTTCAAGGCGAGGGCGGACGGACTGGATTACGTCGTTCGGACAGATTGGTAGATTGTTTTCGTCACGAGGTGGTGCTTTCGTTTCATTTTTATTCTGTATTTCACTTTTATTTTACCAGGAAAAGCCCCACATTCAGAATCTCCTGACATTGAGTCTTCGTTCCAAACGGGACCCTATTGTACATGTTCCTCAATGTTTGGGGAATCCAGGGCAACAGGGGGAAATGAATCGAAACTGCAATCTCGACTTGGATCGCCCTCAGTATTTCTCAGGGGAACTTAAAATAGTCCGTGCATCTTATTGAGCGCTCGCAGGACGGACTACACACCATTGCTCCCACTGTGAGTTAAACACTGTCCAGCTCCAGAATAATCGATGTCCCGCCAGTTTAACATTTTGTACAAACTCCACGCTGCAGAAATGCGATCAAAACACCAGCACGTGCGCCACCCACACCCACCACCCAAGAAACTCACCTCTGACTGGATTGACCTCTCTATTAGGAATAGGACGAATAACCCATTTGCGTCGGCAGAGAAGCCACAGATCGATGCAGTTCAGAGGATAAACATGAGGCATCGGACTTCACACACTTGGTTTTATCTAGATACATCACGGCTGTAAAGCCAGTTGGGGCC
This sequence comes from Proterorhinus semilunaris, assembly GCA_021464625.1. Lineage (NCBI taxonomy): Eukaryota > Metazoa > Chordata > Actinopteri > Gobiiformes > Gobiidae > Proterorhinus > Proterorhinus semilunaris. Next base: position 34,339,776 of record CM038345.1, on the reverse strand, counting down.
GCTGCGAGGTGCGTCTTACCGGTAAACTTCAGGCTGAGAGCGGCAGAAGCAGAGAGACACTTGAATCTACGGTGTGGTGTGGGGACTGTCCCGTGTGCAGAGCGCCACGAAAAGTTGCGGGAAGCCAAACGCAGATGAATATTCCAAACATCGCTATAATCAGCCATCTTCATTGGCCAAGTCATTACGTCCACTTACAGTACAAGCGTGAAGAGTCCAGAAAGTAATCCACTGCACTGTCTTTGAGCCAGGTGGAAGAACACGTGAGACTGTGCTGAGGCAGAGGGAGCCCCGCCCACAATTAGCATAACCATGTGTGTTTTTCTGTGTCCGTTATTTATGTGGAAATAACAAGACTGATCATAGATTAATAATTGTCCCCCCAAAAACGTTGAAAAAACAGAAGAAAAAACAATCTTAAGGTGGTTAAACACATTGAATATATAAGTAGGATAAAAAAATGCAGTCTACATTAAAACAAGTATGTAGTTAACTTTAAAGTTGTCAATCAATCAATTCATGGCATCAATAATTGTGAATATTTGTCCAATCTTAATCTTTTTGAGCTGGTTCTATTGAATCATTGCATTAAGCAAAGTGTCGGCGTATTCTTTACTATGGACAAAAGACGGAGACTCGACCTATTAAAAATCAAAATCATAGTTTTATTCCCTCTATAACAAACTAAGCATAAGTTATGCGGCTGTCCCTACAGACACATGTTGGTCGACCAGCGAGGACACACCTTCTGTGCGTGAGTAATTTATAGGAACAGGAAGTCAAACTTTGTCAAACCAATCAGTGCTCTTGGAATGTTCTTCCTCTGCGCAATCTGACTCCTCCTTCTAACACACTGCCCCCCAGTGGATTCAACAGTAAATACAACAACGGAGTATTAAAATGTCCGCCCAATTCAAAGGAACCTTAAGCACAGCCATCAACACAGTTTTATATATAATCACTAAAGCCTAATATGACAAACAATATTACCACAATAGCATGGATCGAGATACATCGTGATAATTGGCCTAAATCGAATGGTATCGGGCTGCTGGTGGTTACAGATGTGTTTGAATCGAGATACATCGCGGTCATGGTGATAAATCGAATCGCATCGGATCTCTGGCTTCACGAGTTGTATCTTTAAATGAATTGGATCGTGGCAGGTGTATCAAGATGCGAATCGTATCAGACAGAGGCCTAAGAGTCCCATCCCTACTGACTATGTCTTACACAGAGATAAAGATGAGACACGTGCTGCTCTTGTAAAGAGTAAAGAGTCGTTTGCAGCTCCTTAAAGGAGGCTTATGTTTTTAGAGAAATCAGCATGAGCTGAGGGAGAATGCAAAATGGAGAGAGTAGGCTCTTGGTGGTGCCAGTGAAAAACAGACGTAGGCATGGGCGCCGTAAGGGGGTGAAGGGTTAGGACCATTCTCAGGGCCCAGGCTAAATAAGAAGAGCTGACCTTTTTTTAATATATATATATAGGTTAAATGTGCTAAGGCCCATTTAGACAAACATTTCCATACAGTTTCCATTGTCGCAAGACCATTGGAAGAGTTAAAAAAGAGAGATTGTTGATGTGTCAAGAGTTTTTGTCAGCTAAAACTGAACTAAAGCGATCACATAAATACATTATTTAACGATGACTGGGACAAAAACTAAGATGGCTGCCACACAGAATAGCACCATCCAGACGGCTGGAGGGACGTTCTTCTGCTCCTCTCCCACAAAAGTCTTAGCGTGGAGTTTGCGAGTACAGATGTTCGCCTGCTCCCAAAAGTCTCACTAATCCCGGCCCCGGAATGAAACAGATCTGCTGGTCAGGACTATTTACCGAAGACGCTTAATCCTAATATGTTTCCGGGAGCCAGGTGTGGGGTCGGGATTACGGCAAAGGTTAGCGCAATATTTGAAATAACACCGCAGCAGATTCCTACGTTCAAATACCGATCCGTCCATCTGCGTGGCACGGACATACTACAATTATTAATATTGTTTTTTACCGGGGCATAAAGTCGATGTGAATGGATTACACGGGAAAGGGGGCGGGTTCGACGTGGGATTAACCTGCCTTACCGCGTACTTACATGTGCGGGGTTTAGCGCTGGGGCCCGGAGACTCCGTTACACGCTCAAATAATTCATTACGTACCAAAGACGGCTAAAATAATGTTGAATTTAATATGCACTAATGCAGGAGGGCAGATGGGGAGGGCACTTCAGGTTATCTGATGCCTATTTTGAGTTCAGTGGTTTTGGCTACTTTTGCATCGGCTTACATTGTATTTTTCTGTTAACTAGTATTGTTAAAGCAATATTGTTTGTTTTTAAAAAATACCTCAATGAACAAGCGTCTTTACTGTGAGCGACTCTTCTCAAACCTCTCACTAACTTTGTAAATGCGTACAATAGATCTTCTTTCTTAGCCCTAATCCTCGCCGTACACTAGGGGTAGGCAAGTTTGCTTGATGAAGGGCCGGTTTTCTTTATCGCCAAATGACCCCCAATTGCAAAGTAAAACAGCACTTTCAACAAATGCCATTGTTGTACATCATAAATGACAGTATATGTTACGGCCTGTTGCATAATAATTTCCTTCGGGACAGTCATAAAGTTGAACCTTGAACCTTGAAATGCTGGTAGGAGCTCAGTAGCAGAACCAAAAACAGGTTTAACAAGTATCTATTTGGTGGAGCAGGCAGGTATCGGGCTGGGGGCCGATGGAGCAGGCAGGTATCGGGCTCGGGGCCGAAGGAGCAGGTAGGTATCGGGTTGGGGGCTGATGGAGCAGGTAGGTATCGGGCTGGGGGCCGATGGAGCAGGTATAGGTATCGGGCTGGGGGCCGATGGAGCAGGTAGGTATCGGGCTGGGTATCGGGCTGGGGGCCGATGGAGCAGGTAGGTATCGGGCTGGGGGCCGATGGAGCAGGTAGGTATCGGGCTGGGGGCCGATGGAGCAGGTAGGTATCGGGCTGGGGGCCGATGGAGCAGGTATAGGTATGGAGCTGGGGGCCGATGGAGCAGGTAGGTATCGGGCTGGGGGCCGATGGAGCAGGTAGGTATCGGGCTGGGGGCCGATGGAGCAGGTAGGTATCGGGCTGGGGGCCGATGGAGCCCGATGGAGCAGGTAGGTATCGGGCTGGGGGCCGATGGAGCAGGTAGGTATCGGGCTGGGGGCCGATGGAGCAGGTAGGCATCGGGTTGGGGGCCGATGGAGCAGGTAGGTATCGGGCTGGGGGCCGATGGAGCCCGATGGAGCAGGTAGGTATCGGGCTGGGGGCCGATGGAGCAGGTAGGTATCGGGCTGGGGGCCGATGGAGCAGGTATAGGTATCGAGCTGGGGGCCGATGGAGCAGGTAGGTATCGGGCTGGGGGCCGATGGAGCAGGTAGGTATCGGGCTGGGGGCCGATGGAGCAGGTAGGTATCGGGCTGGGGGCCGATGGAGCAGGTAGGTATATGAAGACTGTCTTGATTGTACGTAGAGAAGTGATCAGTCAGCAGCTGAGACTAAGGCCCAGTCCACACAAAGTCAAGCTCAGAACTAAACATAAACATATTTGATCAATCCAGCGGATCATCCATACGAAACCAGCGTTTTGGGGGCCTGTAAACGAACATTTTCCAAACTAGGTCCCAGAGTGGAAAGATCTCAACACGTCGTTTACGTGGCTCCGTTGTTACGGCGTCTCCGCAACTTTTACTAAAACGATGACATCACAGCACCAGAGTGGAGTCTGTTATCCATCATCTACTGACCTTATCATGAGTTTTACTCTGACCCTCTAAGCTCCATCGTGGGCCGCGAGCCACAGGGGACAAGTAGAAAAACACGGCAGAGTTCGCCTTGATTCAGTCCGTGTGTTTGGACTGACAGTAAAAGTCTGATCACTGACTGTTTTTTCTGCTTTAGTCGTTGCGTCTGAAGAATAAACTCGCCTCTTCTGTAGATCCTAAATCCATTAATCCCTTTTATTTTCCCTGGTTACATTCCACAAGAGTTTACTGCACATGGGTTATATACATCTGTGGTAGCGTCACAGCGCCTCACGCAGGCCTGGTGGATGAATCGCAGCGGTTTTACACACATGACTGGTTTCATGTGGATGCAGACATTTACTGGGCTGGCTCCGTGTTTATAGAGAAAGTGTCTGAAATTATAAGCATTTTGTCTTTGTGTGGAAGTAGTCTAAGGCTACATCCACATGCTATGTCCATATTAAATAAATAAATAAATGAGATACTGACAAAAATAAATCCAGGAGTATAGCTGAGGGTAGCTTTAAGCCACATATTTGCACTATGACGTGGAATACAAGCCGTCGGCGGGTTGCCAAGGCGACGGAGGGCGCTGCCTAAAGCCTTTACGTGTCTACGTGTGCGAGTGCTTGAGCCTTTGTGAATCTCTGCCGCTCAGGAGACCCTCCAGACCAATGTCGGCGATGTCCAGAGTTTGTCTCCGGTCACAGCTCATCAGGAGTGTTTCAGTTCCCCCGCTCCGTGACCTTCTGTTGGTGGACGTCCCGCGGCTGGTATTTACAGCAGAGGGGGCACAGCGGGCGGGGGGGGGGGGCAGGGCGGGTGTATCACAGGGGCGTATCACTGACTCTGAGAGGGATCACTGTCGGAACGATCCGGATGACCTTTGATCAAGCGTGTATGTTGTTCCGGGAATTCTTTAGCACGGGGGGGGGGGGGGGGGGGGGGGGGGCGAGGAGGAAGGAGGGGCTGAGGGACCAAGTGCTTTTGATGAACGAGGAAGTAGGGCCAAGCAACATTTTGAATCAGTTTCAGACCAATATATGGTGAAAGACAATAATGATGTCAGCAGCGTCATCTCGGCCACAGCCTTTCGTGCTACACGTGGATACCAAACTTGCCACAGCCATGTTGGAGTTACTTTTTAATATATATATATATTACTGACATTATAACTAAGAGGGAGAAGGGCGGAAAACAAGCCAAACTATGGTTTCCTCCTCCTGGCCTGCACGATCCACACGTGAAGACTTCCATAAAACGCCCTCAGATCTGCTACATAAAGAACCAGCGTCCGCGAGACTCCCCCGTCCCGTCCCGCTCCCGGACACGTCGGCGTAAACGACCGGGCAGATGAAGCTCGATGTTCCGTGAGACCCGCCGAGACGGTGGCATTATTCCCGAAAAGCCGGTGTTATTCGCCGGGGACATTACGCGGGGAGGGCGGTGGACATAAAACAGCTCTGTGGACACGCCGGGCGGGCCTCCGCGCTTCACCGAGGCCGAGCCCACGCCGGAGGAGAGTGTGCTCACGTTTGGAGCATGTGGACGTCATTTATACAACATTTATATTTATTTTAGTCATAAACACATGTATTCAGACACGTGGACACTGACTCGTCTGCCGTTTTAATGTGTATTTAATGTGTGTTTGTGTTCTTATTTACCGTGCATAAGGCGTTTTCTATTCTGAAATAACAAATACAATTTGATTGATTGATATGTGTGTCATATCAATCTGGCTCTTGCAGGTTGCCCTTCACTGTCGGCAGGGCGAGTTACACCTGATATAAACAAGATACAAGCCACTATACCTAAAGCAATTTGAGCGCAAAATGACTTGAAATGAACATTTAAAAATGCAGAGGATTCTCGGATTTAAATGACATCATATTTTTTTTATTTTTTTTTTTTTATTTTTTATTGCAATGAACAAATACAAACAAACAAGGCACATTATGTTTACAATGTTAAAGTACAAAAAAGACAATTTGAAAATTTAGGGGCAGTATGTGAAGCATTGTGTAAATCAGATAAGTAAGTCAAAATCTAACAAAAAGTTTCCAGGCATTTTTGCATTTTTCTGTTCAATTAATTGTAGAGATTTTGAAAAAAGATTGAGCTCATTCATCCAGTGGAATATAGTGGGTTTAATTTTAAAAAAGCGGCATTTGTGAATAAAATATTTGCATAGAAGTAATAAATTATTTACCCCAAAATCAATAAAAATATTCTTAACCTTCAACCCAAATTTGATTTCATTTGTTGTTAACAGCAGCCTCAGAGACTCCGCATCAGTCCAGTCAACCTGCCAGGAGCTGGACAGCTGGTTAAGATCAACAGACCGTTCTGGCCTCCCTGGCAAGTTTAAAGCGTGGATTTACCAACATGGTATACTGCCAAGAATACTCTGGCCGCTACTTGTGTATGAGGTCCCCATTTCCACGGTGGAGACCTTGGAAAGAAAGGTCAGCAGCTATCTTAGGAGATGGTTAGGGTTGCCCAGGAGTCTCAGCAACATCGCCCTTTATGGGAACACCACAATGCTCCGGTTGCCTCTGAAATCTCTGGAAGAGGAGTTTAAAGTGACTCGGGCACGTGAGGTGCTGATGTACAGAGACTCCAACGACCCAAAGGTGGCCCAGGCAGGTGTGCTGGTGAAGACGGGGAGGAAGTGGAGCGCACAAGCCGCTGTGCTAGACGCACAGGCTAGGCTGCGGCATAAAGAGGTTGTGGGAGTGGTGGCGCGAGGTAGAGCAGGCTTGGGGATGTTCCCAACTCCTTCTCGACATAAGGAGCGGAAGGGGAAGGAGAAGCGCCACCAAGTACAGGAAGAGGTCAGAGCTGCAGTGGAGGAAGGAAGGACGAGCAGAGCTGCTGGAATGGGGCAGCAGGGTGCCTGGACCAGGTGGGAGCAGGCCATGGACCGCAAGGTCACCTGGACGGAGCTCTGGCAGAGTGAGCCGCACCGCATAACCTTCCTGATTCGGGCAGTGTACGATGTCCTTCCTAGCCCAGCAAACCTCTGTATGTGGGGGAAAGTAGAAACACCAACTTGCCACCTGTGCCCAGCTCGTGGAACACTGGCGCACATTCTGAGCTCCTGCCCAACAGCGCTCGGCCAGGGTCGATACACCTGGCGTCACAACCAGGTGCTGAAACCTATCGCAGACACCATCAGCAAAGAGATCAGCAAAGGCGGCCGAGGGAGCAACACCACTCGCTCAATCGCATTTGTTAGAGCAGGAGAACTGCCACAAGCAGGGAGGAAGGCACCGGCAGGGATCCTGGCAGCAGCCAAAGACTGGAAACTCTCTGTGGATTTGGAGAAGCAGCTGAAATTCCCCCAGCACATTGTCAGCACAACTCTGAGGCCAGATATCCTCCTAGTCTCAGAGAGCACCAAGATTATCATCATCATGGAGCTGACTGTGCCATGGGAGGACCGCTTAGGAGAAGCTCACGAAAGAAAGATGACCAAATATGAACACCTGGTCACAGACTGCCGAGCACAGGGCTGGAAGGCAAGGTGCATGCCTATCGAGGTTGGCTGCAGAGGATTTGTGGGGCGCTCCCTCCACAAAGCCTTTGCTGCGTTGGGCATCGCCGGAACAACAAGGAGCAGAGCCATCAAGAACATCACTGATGCAGCTGAGAAAGCCTCGAGATGGCTCTGGATCCGTAGAGGAGAACCATGGGGGCAAGCGAGTGCTACCTGAACACAAGTCGCGGTCTGATCAGCCGCGGCTGGGTCGCCTGGGCGAGGGTGTCTGATGTTGAAAGACCCGAAACACCCAATGACCCCAGGTTACATCACTGATGATGTGTTCAGGTGCATCTGAAGATGTATCCTAAGAACTACTTGTTCTGGCAAGCCCGGTGACTCCCAGGAATAGTCTGGTTGACAACCAGGAACAGGCTGGTGACTGCTGGAGAGACAGTTGGCAGCTTGGGAAGACAGCACCTGGGGTGGGAAGGGTTGGCAGCCCGAACCACATTCTCCGAGAGGAGGAACCCTTTTTTTTGAAGCTACAGATCGACTCATGGAAAAATACCCCCAGGGGAGCCCGAGAGGGGGGGAGGATGAGAACCCCAATCTGACGGACCTAAGGTTACCGACCAATGGCAATGGAGAAACGACAACGACCGCAGTATGCAGGTGCGGGAAAACCTGTAAAAACAGCCGTGGCCTTAAGATCCACCAAGCCAGGATGAAGTGTTTGAAGAACGAATATGTGTCACAGCGCACAGATGCTACATCTGATGAGACGCAGGAGGAGCTGAGCCAGGAAGCACCCCATAGTGCTCAGAGCCTCCGTGTGCCACCAACCGTTCACCCAAATCTTCTGCCCCAGGCAAAGGTTCGAATCAAGTGGCCACAGGCCTGTAAGACGGCAGTCTGGAGGCAGTTCGACGAGGATGTCGATAAGGTGCTTGAAGCAACAGTTAAGGGAGATGCGGATCGAAGGCTGCAGGCAATGACGACCATCATCTCCAGCCTTGCTCAGGAGAGGTTCGGCGCTGAGGAGAAGCGATCAGTTCAAACCACCTACACCATGAACCAGAGGGCAACGAAGATCCACAGAATCCGGCAGGAGTTGAAGTCCATCAAAAAGCAGCACAAGGAAGCTAGTGAGGAGAAACGCCCCCCCCTGGAGGAGTTGAGAGCTGTCCTGCGGAAAAGGCTGATAACCTTGCGCAGAGCAGAATGGCACCGAAGGCGGCGAAAGGAGAGATCCAGGAAGAGAGCTTCGTTCATTGCCAACCCATTTGGCTTCACCAAAGAGCTCCTGGGACAGAAGCGTGATGGGAAGTTGCTCTGTTCAAAAGAGGATATAGACCACCATCTGCACAGCACTTACAGTGACCCTCTCCGGGAGGAAGAGTTAGGCCAGTGCAACATCCTTGTAGATCCACCTCCCCCCACCAAGGAGTTCGACAGCAGGGAGCCACTGTTGAAAGAAGTCCAGGAGGTTGTGCGCAAGGCTCGATCTGGCTCTGCCCCTGGACCAAGTGGAATCCCATACAAGGTCTACAAGAACTGCCCCTTGTTACTCAGGCGACTCTGGAAGATTATTCGAGTCATTTGGAGAAGAGGAAAGGTGGCACAGCAGTGGAGATTTGCTGAGGGCATCTGGATCCCTAAGGAGAAAGATTCCAAGAAGATCGATCAGTTCAGGATAATCTCGTTGCTGAGCGTAGAAGGAAAGATCTTCTTCAGTATAGTAGCAAGGCGCCTGACGAACTTCCTCTTAAGTAACAAATACATAGACACGTCTGTGCAAAAGGGCGGGATCGCTGGAATCCCAGGTTGCCTGGAACACACAGGAGTGGTGACTCAACTCATCCGGGAAGCTCGTGAACACAAGGGAGACCTCACAATACTGTGGTTAGACCTAGCCAATGCATATGGGTCTATCCCCCACAAGCTGGTCCAGACCACCATGACCAAGCACCATGTGCCACATCACGTTGCAGATCTGATCTTGGATTATTACAGCCAGTTCAGGATGCGGGTCTCTGCAGGAGGTGTGACATCAGAGTGGCACAAACTGGAGGTGGGAATAATCACAGGCTGCACGATCTCTGTGATCCTATTCGCATTGGCTATGAATATGATTGTCAAATCAGCAGAGCCTGAGTGTCGGGGGCCCCAAAGTAGAGGAGGGGTCCGCCAACCGCCAATCAGAGCATTTATGGACGACCTGACAGTCACCACAGAGTCAGTTCCAGGAGGCAGGTGGATCCTCCAAGGGCTGGAGAAGCTCATTCGGTGGGCACGGATGGCGTTTAAACCAGCCAAGTCCCGCTCGCTAGTGCTGAAGAAGGGCAAGGTCACAAACAGGTTCCATTTCAGCATCCAAGGGGCAAAGATACCATCACTGTCAGAACAGCCGGTGAAAAGCTTGGGCAAGGTTTTCGACAGCAGCCTCAGAGACTCCGCATCAGTCCAGTCAACCTGCCAGGAGCTGGACAGCTGGTTAAGATCAACAGACCGTTCTGGCCTCCCTGGCAAGTTTAAAGCGTGGATTTACCAACATGGTATACTGCCAAGAATACTCTGGCCGCTACTTGTGTATGAGGTCCCCATTTCCACGGTGGAGACCTTGGAAAGAAAGGTCAGCAGCTATCTTAGGAGATGGTTAGGGTTGCCCAGGAGTCTCAGCAACATCGCCCTTTATGGGAACACCACAATGCTCCGGTTGCCTCTGAAATCTCTGGAAGAGGAGTTTAAAGTGACTCGGGCACGTGAGGTGCTGATGTACAGAGACTCCAACGACCCAAAGGTGGCCCAGGCAGGTGTGCTGGTGAAGACGGGGAGGAAGTGGAGCGCACAAGCCGCTGTGCTAGACGCACAGGCTAGGCTGCGGCATAAAGAGGTTGTGGGAGTGGTGGCGCGAGGTAGAGCAGGCTTGGGGATGTTCCCAACTCCTTCTCGACATAAGGAGCGGAAGGGGAAGGAGAAGCGCCACCAAGTACAGGAAGAGGTCAGAGCTGCAGTGGAGGAAGGAAGGACGAGCAGAGCTGCTGGAATGGGGCAGCAGGGTGCCTGGACCAGGTGGGAGCAGGCCATGGACCGCAAGGTCACCTGGACGGAGCTCTGGCAGAGTGAGCCGCACCGCATAACCTTCCTGATTCGGGCAGTGTACGATGTCCTTCCTAGCCCAGCAAACCTCTGTATGTGGGGGAAAGTAGAAACACCAACTTGCCACCTGTGCCCAGCTCGTGGAACACTGGCGCACATTCTGAGCTCCTGCCCAACAGCGCTTGGCCAGGGTCGATACACCTGGCGTCACAACCAGGTGCTGAAACCTATCGCAGACACCATCAGCAAAGAGATCAGCAAAGGCGGCCGAGGGAGCAACACCACTCGCTCAATCGCATTTGTTAGAGCAGGAGAACTGCCACAAGCAGGGAGGAAGGCACCGGCAGGGATCCTGGCAGCAGCCAAAGACTGGAAACTCTCTGTGGATTTGGAGAAGCAGCTGAAATTCCCCCAGCACATTGTCAGCACAACTCTGAGGCCAGATATCCTCCTAGTCTCAGAGAGCACCAAGATTATCATCATCATGGAGCTGACTGTGCCATGGGAGGACCGCTTAGGAGAAGCTCACGAAAGAAAGATGACCAAATATGAACACCTGGTCACAGACTGCCGAGCACAGGGCTGGAAGGCAAGGTGCATGCCTATCGAGGTTGGCTGCAGAGGATTTGTGGGGCGCTCCCTCCACAAAGCCTTTGCTGCGTTGGGCATCGCCGGAACAACAAGGAGCAGAGCCATCAAGAACATCACTGATGCAGCTGAGAAAGCCTCGAGATGGCTCTGGATCCGTAGAGGAGAACCATGGGGGCAAGCGAGTGCTACCTGAACACAAGTCGCGGTCTGATCAGCCGCGGCTGGGTCGCCTGGGCGAGGGTGTCTGATGTTGAAAGACCCGAAACACCCAATGACCCCAGGTTACATCACTGATGATGTGTTCAGGTGCATCTGAAGATGTATCCTAAGAACTACTTGTTCTGGCAAGCCCGGTGACTCCCAGGAATAGTCTGGTTGACAACCAGGAACAGGCTGGTGACTGCTGGAGAGACAGTTGGCAGCTTGGGAAGACAGCACCTGGGGTGGGAAGGGTTGGCAGCCCGAACCACATTCTCCGAGAGGAGGAACCCTTTTTTTTGAAGCTACAGATCGACTCATGGAAAAATACCCCCAGGGGAGCCCGAGAGGGGGGGAGGATGAGAACCCCAATCTGACGGACCTAAGGTTACCGACCAATGGCAATGGAGAAACGACAACGACCGCAGTATGCAGGTGCGGGAAAACCTGTAAAAACAGCCGTGGCCTTAAGATCCACCAAGCCAGGATGAAGTGTTTGAAGAACGAATATGTGTCACAGCGCACAGATGCTACATCTGATGAGACGCAGGAGGAGCTGAGCCAGGAAGCACCCCATAGTGCTCAGAGCCTCCGTGTGCCACCAACCGTTCACCCAAATCTTCTGCCCCAGGCAAAGGTTCGAATCAAGTGGCCACAGGCCTGTAAGACGGCAGTCTGGAGGCAGTTCGACGAGGATGTCGATAAGGTGCTTGAAGCAACAGTTAAGGGAGATGCGGATCGAAGGCTGCAGGCAATGACGACCATCATCTCCAGCCTTGCTCAGGAGAGGTTCGGCGCTGAGGAGAAGCGATCAGTTCAAACCACCTACACCATGAACCAGAGGGCAACGAAGATCCACAGAATCCGGCAGGAGTTGAAGTCCATCAAAAAGCAGCACAAGGAAGCTAGTGAGGAGAAACGCCCCCCCCTGGAGGAGTTGAGAGCTGTCCTGCGGAAAAGGCTGATAACCTTGCGCAGAGCAGAATGGCACCGAAGGCGGCGAAAGGAGAGATCCAGGAAGAGAGCTTCGTTCATTGCCAACCCATTTGGCTTCACCAAAGAGCTCCTGGGACAGAAGCGTGATGGGAAGTTGCTCTGTTCAAAAGAGGATATAGACCACCATCTGCACAGCACTTACAGTGACCCTCTCCGGGAGGAAGAGTTAGGCCAGTGCAACATCCTTGTAGATCCACCTCCCCCCACCAAGGAGTTCGACAGCAGGGAGCCACTGTTGAAAGAAGTCCAGGAGGTTGTGCGCAAGGCTCGATCTGGCTCTGCCCCTGGACCAAGTGGAATCCCATACAAGGTCTACAAGAACTGCCCCTTGTTACTCAGGCGACTCTGGAAGATTATTCGAGTCATTTGGAGAAGAGGAAAGGTGGCACAGCAGTGGAGATTTGCTGAGGGCATCTGGATCCCTAAGGAGAAAGATTCCAAGAAGATCGATCAGTTCAGGATAATCTCGTTGCTGAGCGTAGAAGGAAAGATCTTCTTCAGTATAGTAGCAAGGCGCCTGACGAACTTCCTCTTAAGTAACAAATACATAGACACGTCTGTGCAAAAGGGCGGGATCGCTGGAATCCCAGGTTGCCTGGAACACACAGGAGTGGTGACTCAACTCATCCGGGAAGCTCGTGAACACAAGGGAGACCTCACAATACTGTGGTTAGACCTAGCCAATGCATATGGGTCTATCCCCCACAAGCTGGTCCAGACCACCATGACCAAGCACCATGTGCCACATCACGTTGCAGATCTGATCTTGGATTATTACAGCCAGTTCAGGATGCGGGTCTCTGCAGGAGGTGTGACATCAGAGTGGCACAAACTGGAGGTGGGAATAATCACAGGCTGCACGATCTCTGTGATCCTATTCGCATTGGCTATGAATATGATTGTCAAATCAGCAGAGCCTGAGTGTCGGGGGCCCCAAAGTAGAGGAGGGGTCCGCCAACCGCCAATCAGAGCATTTATGGACGACCTGACAGTCACCACAGAGTCAGTTCCAGGAGGCAGGTGGATCCTCCAAGGGCTGGAGAAGCTCATTCGGTGGGCACGGATGGCGTTTAAACCAGCCAAGTCCCGCTCGCTAGTGCTGAAGAAGGGCAAGGTCACAAACAGGTTCCATTTCAGCATCCAAGGGGCAAAGATACCATCACTGTCAGAACAGCCGGTGAAAAGCTTGGGCAAGGTTTTCGACAGCAGCCTCAGAGACTCCGCATCAGTCCAGTCAACCTGCCAGGAGCTGGACAGCTGGTTAAGATCAACAGACCGTTCTGGCCTCCCTGGCAAGTTTAAAGCGTGGATTTACCAACATGGTATACTGCCAAGAATACTCTGGCCGCTACTTGTGTATGAGGTCCCCATTTCCACGGTGGAGACCTTGGAAAGAAAGGTCAGCAGCTATCTTAGGAGATGGTTAGGGTTGCCCAGGAGTCTCAGCAACATCGCCCTTTATGGGAACACCACAATGCTCCGGTTGCCTCTGAAATCTCTGGAAGAGGAGTTTAAAGTGACTCGGGCACGTGAGGTGCTGATGTACAGAGACTCCAACGACCCAAAGGTGGCCCAGGCAGGTGTGCTGGTGAAGACGGGGAGGAAGTGGAGCGCACAAGCCGCTGTGCTAGACGCACAGGCTAGGCTGCGGCATAAAGAGGTTGTGGGAGTGGTGGCGCGAGGTAGAGCAGGCTTGGGGATGTTCCCAACTCCTTCTCGACATAAGGAGCGGAAGGGGAAGGAGAAGCGCCACCAAGTACAGGAAGAGGTCAGAGCTGCAGTGGAGGAAGGAAGGACGAGCAGAGCTGCTGGAATGGGGCAGCAGGGTGCCTGGACCAGGTGGGAGCAGGCCATGGACCGCAAGGTCACCTGGACGGAGCTCTGGCAGAGTGAGCCGCACCGCATAACCTTCCTGATTCGGGCAGTGTACGATGTCCTTCCTAGCCCAGCAAACCTCTGTATGTGGGGGAAAGTAGAAACACCAACTTGCCACCTGTGCCCAGCTCGTGGAACACTGGCGCACATTCTGAGCTCCTGCCCAATAGCGCTCGGCCAGGGTCGATACACCTGGCGTCACAACCAGGTGCTGAAACCTATCGCAGACACCATCAGCAAAGAGATCAGCAAAGGCGGCCGAGGGAGCAACACCACTCGCTCAATCGCATTTGTTAGAGCAGGAGAACTGCCACAAGCAGGGAGGAAGGCACCGGCAGGGATCCTGGCAGCAGCCAAAGACTGGAAACTCTCTGTGGATTTGGAGAAGCAGCTGAAATTCCCCCAGCACATTGTCAGCACAACTCTGAGGCCAGATATCCTCCTAGTCTCAGAGAGCACCAAGATTATCATCATCATGGAGCTGACTGTGCCATGGGAGGACCGCTTAGGAGAAGCTCACGAAAGAAAGATGACCAAATATGAACACCTGGTCACAGACTGCCGAGCACAGGGCTGGAAGGCAAGGTGCATGCCTATCGAGGTTGGCTGCAGAGGATTTGTGGGGCGCTCCCTCCACAAAGCCTTTGCTGCGTTGGGCATCGCCGGAACAACAAGGAGCAGAGCCATCAAGAACATCACTGATGCAGCTGAGAAAGCCTCGAGATGGCTCTGGATCCGTAGAGGAGAACCATGGGGGCAAGCGAGTGCTACCTGAACACAAGTCGCGGTCTGATCAGCCGCGGCTGGGTCGCCTGGGCGAGGGTGTCTGATGTTGAAAGACCCGAAACACCCAATGACCCCAGGTTACATCACTGATGATGTGTTCAGGTGCATCTGAAGATGTATCCTAAGAAATAACGTATCAAATTGAATCCCCTTTGATTGAAGCCATCTCTGAAAATCTTGCCAAAAGTTTTGTATTACGTTACAAGAGTAGAAAAGATGGTCTAAGTCTTTGTTTTCTGTGTTACAGAAAAAACATTTTTCAGTTTCTATTTTAAATCTATGTTTTATAAATTTGTTAGTGGGATAAATTTTGTTTAAAATTTTAAAATGAATTTCTTTCACTTTGAATGGGATTGGGAAAGACAGATATTTAGTTCTAATCCTAATTATTTCTTCTTTTTTATAATCTTTTAGAATATAGTTCCTTTTAATAGAATTTGGGTAAGAACAATTTAGATTTAAATGACACAATTAAATCCAGGATATACAGATTACAACATCACTGACTGAATGACGTAAAAGACTGTGTTTTTGACGAGTGACCACAATAAAATAGTTAAAAGCTTCAAATTGAGGGCTATTATCTTTTTCGAGGCTCAATGTAAAACACTTGATGTAATCCACTAAAACGCCTTTCCTAATGATTATTAAACCTTTTGAAAAATGAGGTGTGCACAGGAAAAGCGGTGCTCCATGCCCAGCTCTGTGAAATACAGGCCCGTCCCCCGTTTCAGCCACTCGACCCGGGGATTGTGGGTAAATCCAAGATGGCTGAAGGTGACCGGGCGCGCGCTGGGAGCGGCGTTTTGGCAGCGGCGCGGACGGACAGCTCTGATGCCGAGCAGGTGGGACGTGTTGTGCTAAGCGCCGCTAACGTGGGCCTGATAGATATAAACAGCTGTTATTGCTGGTAATGGAGAGCAATTAGAAACATCTGCACACTTGGCCACGGGACGGTCCCCCCCCCCCTCCAAGGTCTGCTGGGAAACCATGACATCATCAGGACGGGGGCGAGGGCTGGGCGGAGGGGGCGCTACTGAGCTACCAATGATAATTATGATAAATATGCTCCTGTTAAAGAAAAGACAGATCTTAGCTTTTCAGCTGCAGATTAAACCGAACCAGCATGGAATTAAGCTAAAAACAACCTCGAAGTGCACGGCCTAACCCAAAATAAGAGAGACACGCTCTAATTACAGCGGATTGTTGCGCCTTTAGCTTTGATTCCAGCACATTCTCGGTGGCGTTGTTTCAATAACCTTCTGCAAAGTCAAAAGATCCAGTGTCGCCTTCATGTTTCACCAAGATCTTGTATTGATGATGGGAGAGTGTGACCACTGCGCAAAGCCTTCTTCAGCACATCCCAAAGATCTGGACTCTGTGGCGACCGATCCATCTCACGCTCCCTGACCCGCTGCAGCAGCCCTAACCATATAAGCCATAAAATAAAAATTATTTGCATAGTAATATTTCTCAGACACGGGGAGAACATGCAAACTCCACACAGAAATGCCCCGTCTGGGGATCGAACCCGGGACCTTGTAGCTGTGAAGCACGAGCGCTAACCGCTGCGGTGCCACCTATAAACACATTCACGCTGTTGTTCCAATTATATTTTTTATCATATTTTTACTTTTTATGCATATTTTTATGTATGCTCTTGTATTTTTATACTTTTTATAGTTTACTATCTATCTCTACCACAACATTTCTAGTTTGTGAACCTGTGACAATGGCAATAAATTAATTCTGATTCTGGAATACGCCCGAGCCTCTGATCTGGTCATTGAGGATGTTCAGGTCGTCACAGTTAACAAATCAAGTAGAAGTTGGTGCATACATTTGTATATTTTCATCCTAAAACAATATTAAAAGTATTGGGAGTTTGAAGTCAATCTATAAAACATGCACAACAGGCTGCTCCTTCTAACACAATCCTGGATACTCCCCCTCTCCCCTCTCCCCCTTTATCCGCGGCTGGTGCGGAGTGTTGGTCGGGCGCCATGAGCGGGGGAAGCTGTGCCAACGAGAGCAGAATGTTATTATGGACTGTCCCTGGACTCAGTCGTCTCCATAATGGACCTGTCTCCGTGAGTCACTGTGTTCAGGGAGACGGAGACAGGAGGCGCATTACCCACACACGGCCCACAGGGGGGCGCCGCTGGGCTTAGGGGAGACGGCTTCCCACCTGGAAAACTACTACTACTACTACTACTACTACTATTACTGGTTATATTTGTTTTGGGGCATTTCATACAAACAATTAGGGATGATGATGATTCCTCAGGCATTTGTTATCAACATCAAGGCATTTTACATTGTACTCGTCATTTTCAAGTTTAAAACCCAGCTGCATGATGTTGGTGAAGCCTGGTTTATGGTCGTCCGTCAACTCCTCCCATCTCTGTTCAACACACCTGGCAGCCAATCGTGAGCTCGGCACGGAGATAGAGCGCATGGGTGCACCTCCTTCAAAATGTGACTTCACGTCGACGTGCTGTCTGTGATTGGTTGAACCCTACGCAACACAAGGAAACAGACAACAAACTCCTCCATTCTCCCTTTTCCGAGTTATTTTCCATTTATACTATTGTTCCTAAGTTTTAGTTCTTCTGTGTTTTCACGTTATTAAACAAAATATTAGAAAAATACATCACAACGGAGCGAGCTTGCCTTTTGTTTCCTTCCCGATGGCCTGGTGTATTAAACTGTTCTTCAGTCGACTGGACCTGACCTGTGGATTCCGCAGTCTCCTCCCTGAAGGCATTACTCTGAAGAGACTGTGTGGTCCCTGGTGATTCTGACGGCTTTGCGGGTGAGACGGGTGGAGTACATGTCCTTAATGGAGGGGAGAGGGGCTCCACAGATCTTCTCCGCTGCTCTCACGATGCGCTGGAGGCTCCTCCGGCAGGAGGCAGTGCTGGCGCCGTGCCACACAGTGATGGAGCTGGTCAGGATGCTCTCTATAGTCCCTCTGTAGACGTTGCACATAACAGAGGCTGGGACTCTAGCTCTTCTTAACTTGCGGAGAAAGTAGAGACGCTGATTACTTTTCTTGACCAGAGATGTAGTGTGCATGGTCCAGGAAAGGTTCTCTGTGATGTGCACACCCAGGAACTTAGTGCTGGTCACCCTCTCCACTGCAGCACCGTTGATTGTTAGAGGAGCATGCTGGACCTGTGCTCTACGAAAGTCCACAACAATCTCTTTTGTCTTCTCCACATTTAGAGAGAGGTTGTTCTGTGTGCACCACATGGCCAGACTGCTCACCTCACTCCTGTAGTTTGACTCGTCTCTGTTGTTGATGAGACCCACCACTGTTGTGTCGTCTGCAAACTTGATGAAGAGGTTTGAGTCGTACTTTGGAGCGCAGTCATGGGTCAGCAGAGTGAACAGGAGGGGCCTCAGTACACAGCCTTGGGGAGCCCCCGTGTTCAGTGTGATCAGGCTTTATTACGGAAGTTACTGTAGGCACCGTCATAAATTGTTCCTGCCCATTCACTCCTATTATTTACATTACCCTTCACTCTGCTGAACTGAGTAAGACAACGTACTTTCTATAGACACCGACCTAAAACCCTCATCTAGAAACAAGTTCCTTCATTGACTAACTGAGGTTTAAATTGAAGGTTTTACAGAAACAAATGAGTGTCGATGCTTTTGTGTGTAGCTTTACATTTCTTACCGTCTTATATAATTTCCAAACTGACCTATAATGGGCCGAATGCACGTCCCCTTTCGCCCAATTAAAGTGGGTTAAACGGCCAATTACCGCTCCGTCTATGGTAATGTCGCCATTTTGGGATCACTAACGATCGCTGCATCTTCCATTTAGCGACTCAAACAATTGTCCTGTGTAATCGGAGCCTTATTATTTCAAATGTCTGCGTGCTGACCTTCGACGCTTCCCGGTGTCTCCCTTGCGGATTTGAAAGCAAAGTCCACGCCTCGGGTCCGGGACGTCACAAATAGTTCCGTATAATCCATAATTGGGCCGATTCTCTCTTGTTTATGGAAAAAAAAAATTATAATTGTCCAACTTTTTCCCGTGGAGCAGAAAAGTAACCAGGTCCAGCGGCGGGCAACTTGTCCGGATCAAACGGAGGTGGCGGCATCGTTAGCGCGGGGCGTTTTCAAAGCGGCGCGATCAAACCGCCGCGGCGAGGGCCAGGACGCGCGGTTTCACAAATAATTACACTGGTTTTTTTATACTTTGGAAATGTTTCTATGAATATTCACACAAACCTCCACAAAGCTCAACAAAATCCGCTCAGGTTCAGAAAATACAATTTCCGTTAATTTTCACAATTTTGAATCCAAATGAATAAAGAAACGGTAAAGTTACTAAAAGACATAATGAACAGAATCTCCTTAGAATCCTTTGTTTAAATGTCTGAGTAAATGAGGATGAAACTTTTATCACTATAGGCCTCCAACATGGCGCCGCTCCCTAGTCTTTCCCACGCTTATTCACTCACAAATACTGACATGTTTGGTATCCACGTGTAGCCCGAAAGGCTGTGATCCAAATATGGTCAGCAGAATATACACAGGGTGCATGTGCAGAGTCAGGCGTTACAAAACCTTCTCCAAATGAAGTTTCCATGGAGTTTCCATTTATATTCTGGTTGTGGCAGTTTTCAGAATGTGGTGTTTATACGTTACTGAGAGATCGGGAAACTCAAATCCCCTGTTTAGGATCAAATAAAGGATCCAGTTTCTCGTATTGAGGCAACATTTGCACCGACGTGGACCAGGGAGCACTGGGGGGGAGGTTAAAGTTGGGGATGGAGGGAGAGAGTGCAGCTGATGGAGTTCATCCAGAGCCTCTTGATTTTCCATCGTGAACGCAGCTGTTGGACAGAGCAGACGAAAACCACCAGCCTTTCAACAATTTGCGACAGTTTGACATCGAAAACATTCACTACTTTTAGTTCTTTCATTGTTAAAACAATAAAACATCCCGGTTACAGTTGGAGGATCCAATTGCTATTTTCGGGTTTCTATAAATCACTTTGTTTATATGACCAAAGACAAAACTGGAATATTAAAAACTCCCAATGATACCCGTGAAACTTGAGTGCATGTGAACACACTCACTCATTTTATTTATTTATTTGGTCGGGACAGTGCATGTTAATGAACATACATGGGTCTCATGCATGTAAACACGCCACGCCGGATTGTAGCCTTCAGCTAATTTGCATCCGTCATCCCCCATGTGCACTCTCAAACACACTCTCATTCATCCTGGTCTATTGCACATGTTTTTAGTGGTAGGGGAAACCGGAGTACCGAGAGGAAACCTACGCAGACACGGGGAGAACATGCAAACTCCACACAGAAAGGCGCCGTCCAGGTGGGAATCGAACCTGGGACCTTCTAGCTGTGAAGCACAAGTGCTAACCGCTGCGCTACCGTGCCGCATTCATCTTTTTGATCGGAGCAGGTGAGTTTCACAATATCAAGCAGGTGATAAGAAGAAGAAGAAGAAAAAGAAAAAAAACAGATATGATGCCCAAAAGGGATGGGCAGAAGTAAAGAGCACCTACCCTCTTTCAAATTGACATTTTTAAAATATACCATATACTGTACGGTGACGGCATATCCAATCCCATTCCATAAACACAACTTCATATAGATACAGATGACATCTTTTAATCGCCCATTATAGTCACGTTTGAAGCAGCCAGAGGGAAAACGGAGATGTGAAAAAAACGAAACTATGTATTTCTACTTAATAAAGATACACGGAGAGGATCAAAGTGGTTCAACAGCCCTTAAAGACTTAAAAAAACGAACCAGGAAGCTAATATTAGCTTCACGCTGCATGCTAACGTTAGCGACGAGTGCCGTTTTTTGCTTCTGCTGAATGATTTGCAGTGAAAAAAACATGACTTTATTTGTGTCTGATAAATATGGTTATAGTCCGCCTGAAAATGGCTAAAAATAGTGAAGAATTGTGATTCCCATGAGAGGTTTTCTCCCCCTCAGCGAGGCCACCTCCCCTTTTATGACGCACCAGTGAAAGGGCATCACACCATACTACCAGTCCATTTTCATTCCACTCTTTAGTAGCTCCTACAGACTCCACACTGTCTTGTAACAATATTTTTGATATATTGTTTGATATTGGAAGGATTTTTCAATATTCCTTTTTCCACTCATAAATAGTTAATTCAAAAACTAAACAAGATCCAAAATCCCTCTGTATAAATCGTTGTAACTAATTTGTCGCAAAATAAAACCATACATTTAAACCATTATTTAGATTTGCTGAAAATATCAACATTTTGGCCATTTTTTGGATGAAAACATAAAACTAGTAATACTAAAAACTAATAATAGAAGTACTTCCAAACATGTCCAGGGTTCAGCTTTGTGGCGTCCATCCAACACGACCCGGCGTTTACCCAGTATGTAAACAGACACAGACAAAGTCACGCCCCTAAATCACGCTCCGAAATCTCCAAAAATCAAGCCAGTTTGAACCTAAAAGTTTACACTTTTAAATATACCATAACTGCTGGCTTTTTTTAATATTCTTTTTAATAATATTTGACCAATAGTATCTGTGCTTCTACTCAAGAGATGAAATGGAGTACTTTGACCAGCTCTGCTTCTACTTCATTCTCTAAAAGAGCACTCACCCGAACAAAGGCATGTTTGCAGACTAAATGAACTTAGTTTGAGCAGCCACTTCTCTCATGTTTGGATGAGAGAATTGGAGCGCAGTTGGATGTCGACGGCTCTGAGCTTGATTTCCCTCCGGCCTCAAGAGCGGTGTTCAACATGATCCCTTAAAACAGTCGTAGAGAGAGACCGTAAGCCTCGGCGAAGAGGAGCATATGGAGCCGTGGTCTGCTCCGGCACCTGCGCAGGTAAAAAAAAAACGACAGCAAATCTGCAAACAAACGTTCAAACCATCACCGCAGCAGATGTACGTAACGGGAGACATATGCGCTCCTTTCTCGACTGCAGGTAAATCCCACCGAAGCCGGGATCCTGTTCGGCAGTCCTGTAAATTCACAAACCGTGTGTGTAATGTATGTTCCAGTAAGCGTTAAGTTGCATTTTGAACCATTTGAAAGCTTTTTAGAATGTTTTGGAGACGCAGACAACTGGGAGTTCCCCAATCCAGTCTCCACATGAAGACGAACCATGGGAACGCTTTTACAAACCGGCATTGGGTTACGGCACTAAATACGTAGGTCATTTATCTTTACACATTTATACAAATAGCACACTTAGGGCGCTCAGTTGTGATTTCTATTCCATCAAACTGACTGTTGAACGGATACTGAAGGATCAACTCATTCAAAAGTGTCTGAGCTAATGGACTGTCTTTCAAGCGTAAAGGCTCTGTAAAAAACTGCCTTCAGAGACTTTGATAATTGCTCCAGAACAGAAAGTTCCCTTGATTGTGAACCACCTTGGTTCTCTGGGCTCCTCGGTTCAGTCGAGCATCAGAAATCTTGGCGTTTGGTTTGACCAAAGAATAATTTTTTGAAATATAACTGACCTTGTATCACATGAATTACCGCATTTTGAGGGACTATTTTCTCGCAGGTCACCTTGCCGCTGCATTAGCTTATAGCCACAAAGCTGATGCTGCTCAAATATAAGTTATTTTAAATGCAAAATTGTTACAATTATTATTTTATCGAGCAAAATAATTGTAACAATTTTATATCGTTAGTCAGGCGTTATAAGTGACTAGACTCTTCAAATATAAGAACTGCATGAATTAAAGAAAAAAATATCTCCAGACATCAACACTCTGGATAACTAGGAAATGAGGCCCAATGTCAAAAATCCTAAAATACCCCTTTAATATAATGCAAAAGAATTGGTACATATTTCCCATAAACTAACATTCTTTAAGAATCTAAATCCAAATAGTCCATATCCCTGTCCTTTTGGGGGCGGCGTGTAAAAGGTGCCCGTGCAGCAGTCTCATTCAAAGCCAGACGCAGGTTAAAGAACAGTCAGGCAGATCGTGGCTCTGGGAACAGTTTCTGTGCTTCTCAAGTTTCTGATCATTCTTTATTTGATGAAATTTGGCCTCATATTCACAGAAAAAGATAAAAATTAGGAAATGAAAAAGGACGAGCTCTAACGAATCGTATGCTGCAATGAGACATCGCGACGTGGAAATACGCAAAGTCATTGACTTTTCTTTCACATGTGTCGCAACTGTAACAAATGCAACATAAAACTGAATCTCAGACGTCAGAGGCTCCTGATTAGGGGTGTCACGATTTCAATTTTTTGAGTCACGATTATTGTGAGACAAAAAATTGCGATTTTACGATTATTCACGATTATTCCCCGAATGAAAGGAAAGAACTGATATTTTTAGTTTTTGTCTTGAAAAAGCTTTTTAAAACTTGTAAACATTCACTGTTTCTAAAAATGAAAAATGCTTTAAGATTGTTTTGCATTAAAATAAATAGGCCTACATTGAATAATACAAAACAATGTCAACTTTACTTCTTTATAATGACCATAATTATCATAATTATTTTACTATATATTATTAGGCCACAAGCTAGGCTCGGTTTTATGCTCTCAAAAGTTAAGCTGTTGCTTAATTATTTTGATGAACAGAGAATGAAACGTGTTTACAAAGTGATTAATGAACAGCTGATCTCCACATGTGCGCGGTTTCACTTTCATTTCTGCTACGCATCGCTGAAGCAGAGCGGAGCGTTAGCCTTTTGTTTACATCCTGAGCCAGTCGTGGCGGCTATTTCCGAACATTTGGACAACTTTTTTGGGAAGTATGCAGTTCGTTACCTGGACATTCAGAGCGAAGGATTATCTCCAAGATGTTGTTTATATTCGACGTAGCTGCAACTTTCTGACGACAGGGTTAGCATAACGGACGTCCATCGACAACAAAGCCTTGATCATGTTTTGGATCCTAAAGAAGTCCCACTCTGCTGACTTCAATCGTTTTTGGGTGGATACAACACTGGAGGAGAGCGTCCTTCTGCCTCGCTCAACTACCGCTGAGTTTACGCTGTTTATGGCGCGCAGCGGCTCGTGCGTCAGCGTGAAAATATTTCTGCGGTAAACCGTGGCTTCTGAAATTCTTACGGATAACCTACCGCATACTTTTATAATCGTGATCATCGTAAAACCGGTTAATCTTGACATCCCTACTCCTGATTAAAGAGAACTTTCTCTGCACAGTCCAGTCAGGACCAGGCTGCAGGGCCTCACACACAAACACACTCAGTCGAAATAATAATAATAGAGTTCATAAATAAATCAAATACTGTCCCATTAGAACAGCAGTTTATTTAATATAAATTGATTTCAATCTTGGGGGTGAGTAAAACAATTAAATCTAATACACAGTTATTGAAAAGAAAAGGGCCAGGCATAAAGTTATAGTTTATTGTGATTAAACATAACGATCACATTATATTTAATCACAATAAACTACCGCCCCTGGATCTCGCGAATGGTCGATGCCTTTGTGGCTCTTCACAGGATCAAGGCTGAACATTTCGGCTCTTGGTCTCTGACTAGTTAGCAACCCCTGTTTTACATCAACAAACGGCAAACACAAGAACACCACGCAGCTGCATTTAACAACTCATGTACTGCCCATGGAGGTATTTGGATCTCAAATAGAGACTATGGAATCACAACTATCAAACACGTTACTAGCCTGGCATAAAGCCGGACTGACTTTATTTATGTATTTATAAATACATATAAAGACAGTCAGGATTTGTAGTAATAGGACGTAATTTCCAAATCGAGACTCGAGGCGGGGCTGACGATCGCAGTTTGAACGAGAGCGAACCAATCAAACACAAAGCGACCTACGCTTTGCACGCCATGATTGTTTGTAGTCCACAAACAATCATGGCGTGCAGTCGGGTAAATGTTCCGGTGAAAGCCCTCAGAGCAGCTTCTTGCTGTGCCTTCAAGGACAAGTCCAGCTCATTTAAAACAGAAGAAAGGGCACTAGTAAGAGATCGCTGTGTCGCGGCCTCCATCTTCACTGTTTTGGTTATAGGAGGAGCACTGGTGTGTTTGATGGGAAACCCCGCCTCCCGTGCTATGATGGTGTAACCCAGTAGAGAAAATGGGTAATTTTCTCTCCTTTTTGTTGTATTTATATTTATGCACTTTTATTTTGAAAAACATTTATTTTGAAAAGAGGAAGTGTGATCTCCTCGCTCAAACTTTATTTTCCTGTTTTCACGGTCACGTTGGGTGATAATGACCTTTTGATTTGTTAAAAATGGTGTTGGTCCTGCCCCCCAAGCTGTGGACCTGATCACTCCCTAGTTTTCGGCCTTTTGCACTCTGGGAATGAGCGAGACAGGCTGTAGACGGTCCGAGCAAAAACCTTTTGGGTCGTCTGGTGAGTGTTATGAAAGAAAATGATGTAAACAAATATTTACATTGTCTTTTCGTTGATTTGGAATATTTGTTGTATTAAGTGGAAGGAGCACGAGCTGGAGAGGGTGTGTTGTGCCCCTTGCTGTGTTAGAAAAATATGCTAGCACAATGCTAATATTAGCACGATGCTAACGCTAATCGCGAATGCCGTTTTTTTGTTTGGAAGCAATGTAAAAGCTATTTTTTTGTTGAGACATGGTTTCTACCAAATTCTATTTTAGTTCATAACAATATTGAGAAGCACTTTTGGTGTTTTTTGTCCAATGTAATTATTATTTTGAAGTTGATTGTACATTTTGATGGTTTATTATATAAAAGTGTACAGTAATTCATCTGTAATGCTAAACGCACAGATAAGGTTTGGTTTACTGATAGAAATGTTGATTTTGAAGGAGAATATCTGATTTCATTAGTGTAATTCATTTCTTGAGTTACAAAAAGTTAAAATTTATTAAAAAATTAATATGCTAATTGGTAAAACATAATTAATCATAACGCTATGGTTGAATAATAAAAAAAAGATAAAAAGATAAAATCAATTGTTTTACATGGATTAAAAACTGTTTAATGTATTGCAAAGTATATTTTTGTTAAAAACATGCATGTAAAATATTACTGTATATTTTGTAATATGGTAATAAGAGAAAAGATAAACAAAGCTATACCAAATTAAGAAGAGATAGGATAACAGACTTTAATTTAGCTGTAAACAATAATACCATTATTGTTGTGCAGGCTAGTATTGCATGGTTAAGAAAACCCTGGATGGATTTCCTGGATTCTCTCCGGATGGAGATGGCGAGCCTGTGCCCAGAACGGGATTGAACTTCGAAGGACCACCTTCTGTCCTACAGTGCTGAGCGGTAACACTGTAAAACACCACTTAAAGGAAATGTTTCTCTTAACATGGAGGATCAGTTTGGCTAGAAAGTTACTGCAGTCCTGACAACTTTTCCCTCACAACAGCACCTAAATAACGCATAGTTCTTACTTTTTGAAGAACTATGCGAAGAATGGCTTACTTTTTGATGTCCAGATGTACCAGATGAATACTCAAGTAGAATTTCCAAAAGTGAGCAGTTCCTTTTTGCTCTGAGGCCCCACAAAATTGCAACGATCTACAATAACGTTACACAGAATGATAACAGCTTTTGCTACAAATGCAAAGAAACTTAAAAACAAGTCTCTTCATTTCAGTCACACACAATGTTTTCTCCGACTAACTTTGCGTCCACAGCCTTGTCCACTTTTCCAATCTAAAAATATGAGTTTTCAATGGCTGCCGCGGCGTCCAGTCGCCTTAATCCTCTCCTCAGACCACTCCATATTCTCTCTCCACATTTAATGCACACTAATGACGTCTCCGGGGGGCGCTGTGGAGCGGCGTGTGGACATTCCCCTCCATCTGTCCGCGCATGGCCCTGTCCAAAGCACCATGCTGCCCGGGCCGGTGTGAAGGGGACACCGGGAGCTGGGCCAGGCTCCGCCGGACGCCCTGCTCTCCCGAGGGAGCGCTCAGACTAACGGCTTAATCAAAGGGGCTATACGGCGGAACTACATCCCGTTGGCCAGACTCGTATGGAGCAGCCACTCACTGCAGTTTTAAAGATTATTTTAATGTTCAACTTGATCTATGGACTGTGTCAGTGTGACCCCTGCACCAACGAATGAGTTCATCAAACGGAAATCTGTCAGAGCCACTACCAGAGGTTTCACGAGGGAGGATTTCTCTGTCATTTTGACTTTGATCCGTCATTAATCTCTCATTATACACATTTTCCTTTTAGGTGTTTAAAGAGATATACACCTCTCATTTATGTTTGGAAATAATGTGAGATTGCAGGATAAATGGAGCTAAACTAAACAGAATCTTAACAGACTCATGGAACATGGCTTTTGCTACAGAAATGTGTTAAACTTGTGAATAAAAGTCTCAAAGGAGGACGACTTATTCAGAGCATCATCTGCTCAACAATATTAAAGCTCATCTTTCACATGCAAATGACATTTTTCCAAATGATTATGCAAATGACATTTTCTAAGATTTTCTAAATTGTCAACTCAAATGACAGTTGGCATCATTTTCAAGCCTTTAACTGTTAGAGGAAAATATGAATGTGATTGAAAAAACCTCCCAGTGATAACAGTATTTTCCCCCCCAAAATAAATATAATAAAAAACTCAAAATCTACTGTTACAAATTATTATGCAACTCATAGTTTCAATACATTTTAAAGGTTGTAATTAACTGAAAATTGTCATTTGTTGAATTTGCAGCATTAGGAGGTCATATTTACTGAAATCAAAAGCTATTTCAATCAAAAACATCTTAAAAGGTCAACTTATATTTTAACATAGGAGCCCTTATTAAATAGCAGCTTCAAAATTCTTAAATCCATTAAACTTTGTTTAATGGATTTAAGTTTTTGGACAGTTTCTGCTTGGATTTGTTTGCAAGATGTCAGAATAGCCTCCCACCCATAGATGTTTTGCTTGTTGATTCTCCAAATGTTCTCAGTAGGGTTGAGGTCAGGGGAGGATGGGGTCCACATCATGGAGTTTATGTCCATAGCAGCCAATGATGCAGAGGTATTCTTTACAGCATGACACGGTGCGTTGTCATACATGAAGATGATTTTGTTAGGGAAAGCACGGCTCTTCTTTTTGTACCATGGAAGAAAGTTGTCAGTCAGAAACTCCACATATTTTTCAGAGGTCATTTTTACACCTTCAGGGAGCCTAAAGCGGCATAACATGACTCCGCCCCCTTCTTGCTGACGTCACAGCCTTGTTGGGACATGGTGGCCATTCACCAACCATCCACTACTCCATCCATCTGACCATCCAGGGTTACACGGCACTCATCAGTGAACAAGACTGTTTGAAAATGAGTCTTCATGTATTTCTGGGTCACTGCAGCCGTTTCTGCTCGTCAGCTTCAATGAACAGTTTAGGGGAGGCCGGAGAGACGGTTTATGCACAACTGCAAGCCTCTGGAGGGTCATACACCTTGATGTTCGGGAGACTCCAGAGGCACCAGCAGCTTCAAATACCTGTTTGCTGATTTGTAGCAGCTGGTCTCTTAATCTGATGTATTTGTCTGGCAGAAACTGTCCTCATTGTGCCTTTATCTGCACAAACCCGTGTGTGCTCTGAATCAGCCACTTAATCTCTCATGAAATATCAAAGGTTTTCATACCTAGTCCAAGGCACTATTTCACGCTTTTCATCAGCAGAGAGATCCTTTTTCTTTCCCATATTTCTTGAAAATGGTGGTCTGCTTAATGTGGAACGTCCTTCAGTAGTTTTTCCCTTAACTGGACTTACCTGACAACTAATTATCCCAGGCGTCTGAGATTCAAAGAGCCCGTAGACACAATACCATCCATGAGTTTCATTATAAAACGTGTTTTTCTTTTTTCTTTTTACCTTTATGGCACTGAAATACAATTCGCCTAATCATTTGGAACGCAGTGTATTGGTGGCTGTGCGTAATCATTCGTGGCAACAGTTTGTGATGGCGCATGGAGCCCCTGCCCCGAATCATCAAATTCCAGAATCCACGTTGGTGATCCTCGGTCACCAATGTGGATTTGTGGCGTTCGAGACTTGTTGTCGTTACGTGTAAACCTAGCATAAGGTTTAAATCCCTCCCCCCAAATATCAACAATTGTGCAGGTATAACGTATTACTGTGATCGGATCTGAATACTGCAGTGGAAACATAAATTCAGACTGTAATCTGCCACATTCAACCATGCTCCATGTGGACAGGCCCAGTAATAACGGAGATATTACCCCTACGCCCGGCCTAGACATTTGCATTTCGACATTTAAAAGGCTAATACTATCATAGTAAAGTGTAGGCTCTTCAGAACGTTACAGCGCCGTGTGAAAGCAGCCGACGTGCAGTTATCACGGGGTTTCCATGCTCTGCCCCTCTCGAGTCCCTGTAAAAGCGCTCCCAGCTGCGGGACCAGTCTAGCGCGCACTCCGCACTGCAGTAGACGTTAGCGTTAGCATTGTTGACACCCGCTCCCTTTCGCTCTGCGTCAACGCCGGGGCAGAGGCGGCGATGCCAAAGGACAGGCTGCGCTGGCGGCGGCGCAGTTTGGCCGACGAGCGTTGGTCCGGGGGGCAGTATGTGTCACAGCGGAGAGCGGGCCGCGGTTTTAAACGCAGAGGGAGCGGACCGCGGGGCTCGG
The DNA here is from genome assembly GCA_021464625.1 of Proterorhinus semilunaris. Classification (NCBI taxonomy): domain Eukaryota; kingdom Metazoa; phylum Chordata; class Actinopteri; order Gobiiformes; family Gobiidae; genus Proterorhinus; species Proterorhinus semilunaris. The sequence goes on along the minus strand of CM038345.1, from coordinate 34,310,356 downwards.
CGCCTTGCACGATGAGCCCGGACAGATGTGAAAACGCACAGCGAATTTAGCGCTCGCCGCCCAGCCGCGGCCCTCACGATGCATCTGCTGTTTGCTCCAACACTTTAGACTCAGCACCAGCCGTGAACACAGGCGGAATGTGTTTGGAAAACCGCGGAGTCACGTGGAATTCAAAGGTAATGAAGCAATGTTCGTGCTGAAACGACATTTTTAAGTCATTCTGAGGCTTCCACACTAATCCAAGCAGACCAAACTATAACGGTGGACATTTTTGCTGCATCAGGAAAGTTCTGAATGTCTTAAAATGTCCGAAAATCAATTCAAGACATTATGCATGAACCTTCCAGCAATTGTCTGATTAGTGAGTGAAAAGTCCTCTATGCCCCAACAAAGCTCAGTTCAGGATCCTCTGAACTCTCTATGTAAGGGCTTGTAGTTTAGTTTGTCTGAGCATTAAAGGGACTATACGGAGTCCCCTCCTGGAACCGGCACCATAACGTGGTGGAGGGGTTTGAGCACCCGAATGATCCTGGGGGCTCTGTTGTCGGGGGCTTCGTGCCCCTGGTAGGGTCTCCCATGGCAAACAGGTCCTAGGTGACGGGTCAGACAAAGAGCGGTTCAGAAGCCCCTTATGAGAGACCAACAGGCCCGGTTAGAACCATGAGGCCGTCCTTCTGTGGACCCACCACCTGCAGGGGGCGCCATAGGGGCTGGTGCAATGGGATTTACGACCCGGCAACGGATAAGTGGAAGAAAATGGATGAAATATTATGCATTTTCCTCCCCCACATGTTCCAGCCATGTCCTAATGTGTAGAATGAGCCCAGACCTGTTCACAACAACTGCCTCTAAAATCCTGCACTGTCACTCAAAAAGTTGTTCATTCGGGTCTGAATTGCCGTCATGCACAAGCTTAATAAAGAGACTGCAGTTAAGTGTAAGACCTGAGGTGGCAGTAGTGAGTATAAAATGACCATCTACACCTACTTACCGCAAGATTTCACATTCTCTGCGTTCGACTCGTTCCACTCCAGACCTCCGTTGCAAACGTGTTGCTATTTTAACCATTAAGAAACATTCCACATCCTGATCCCTGGGCCGAGGGGCCTCCGTCGCTGGCCCACCTCTCCGTCCCTCTCCGATATATAAATACGGATCAACTCTATTTTTAGCTCTGGCCGGGTCAAGCTCCACAGATCGCACCAGACAGGAAAGAGACACCAACGCACTGCTTCTTCTTCTTCTACTACACTATAGAAAAACAAGGCATTTCCATAGACATGTCACAAATGGCTGGTCCAATCCGGCGCCCGTAGCTCGGCCTAATTGGTGTAAATATGCTAAGGTCTCTGTAATTACAGCGTGTGCAGTCGGCAGCGGCTTTAACGAAGGCGTCCACAGCTTTCGCTTCCTCTCGCTCTGAATAATGAATGAGTATGTTTTCCTAATCAGACCCAATTCGAAGTGATTAGCGGCTACAACGCCACATCATCCAAAACAAACACGGCGCGGAGTGCAGGCTCCGTTTTGGGGGTGAGCGGAGGAGGGATTTCACTCGACAAATTATGATATTATTGCAAGACATATCCTTAATCCCGATGCAAATGAGTTGGAGTAAAAAACACTGGAGTCTTGCTGTGGTGAAGCAGCTCCTACTGTACGTCTGATATCTGCTTCTGCCATCTCCAGGATTAATAGTATGAACAACCTGGCTGTTTACCCATTCGTGTCTTCTGTCTGTCTGTATCTTCACTCTGGTTTAAAGCAGAGAGCAGCCGCTATATAAGTTGAGACCATTTACCATTTTGTAATAACACCGCATTATGTAATAACTGTTTAAAATGTAATACAATGTTAACTTCTTTGTTAAATACAACCACATTTTGTAATAAAGTGTATCACTGGACGCTATCAAGCAGTTAGTTACACATTGCTGAATACTTCATTCATCCTTTATAAGACATTAACACAGTTTACCAACCATAAGCATCTAAACAGAGTTTAGTGACAATGTGCACCATCCACGAGGGTGGTTAACATCTGGGACAGGTCAGAAATGGTTATGTTGAGGAAAACAGTTTGGGCATGTCGCATAATTGAGTCTAAATGTATTCATTGACTGAACACAAAAGGTAATCACTATTTAGATTCTTATAAACGAGTAACAAATGATGAGGAAAGCCCTGTAGATGTTTAGAAATGATCAAATAAGTGTAAACAAATGCTTTGATAATGTGCAGTCACCATAAAGTATTACTGCACATTTTATCACATTATATAATAAGCGAAAGCAACATTTGAAAGTTATTACAAAATCTGGCACTTTATTACAAAATGTGGTTTTCTTACAGAAAGAAGTAAACATTTTATTACATTTTGAACTGTTATTACATAATGCAGTGTCATTACAAAACACGGCTCTACAGGCGTGGTCAACCTCAAATGACGTTTTCTATACCCCGTCATTATACCCCGAGATAAATATTTGTTAGGTGAATTTATTTATTATCAGAAGCCCCTTATGAGAGACCAACAGGCCCGGTTAGAAACATGAGGCCGTCCTTCTGTGGACCCACCACCTGCAGGAGGCGCCATTGGGGCTGGTGCAATGTGATTTGGGCAGCTCCAACGGCTGCACCCACGACCCGGCAACGGACAAGTGGAAGAAGATGGATGGATGGATGGAATTTATTTCCCATCATGATTTCAAGATCTACAAAAAGAGAGATGGATTTGTGAAATGAGGACAAGTAACTAAGTAAACAATGCTTGTTACTAAACAGGATTGTGGGGGATCCAGATTGTTCGAATTGCAGTTCGTGTTCTCATGACTCCCAAAATCAGCATGAGAGCAAATGTGGACCGTCACTGCAAAAAGTAATTCAACCTGAAAAGACTCAAAGAAACCGAGTGGCACTGGCATTATTGGACATGAATCATAATCAGGGCTCAGACCCTGGTGGAAGATTGAATTAGCGACATGAAATACATGGCAATGATGCATGACTGACAGTGTCTTCCCCCGGAGTCTGGACACTGGTGGTGGTAGAGGATGAGTCCCGGGGCGGTCAGTCGACAACGAGCGGAGCCGAAGAGAGGCCAGGCGGAGGAGGGTCGCAGCACAGGTGGGAAACGGCCGAGCGATGGACGAGGAAGCTTAAGAAGACGCTGTGGGACGGGCTGTGAATGGCTGAAGCCGGAATGAGCAGCTGCAGTGATTGGCTGTCGCGAAGGTGCGGCTTGAGATGGGACTGTGATTGGATGATTGGTGAAGAGCTGCAGGTAGGTCTTCCAGGCTGAATTTGCGCAGAAGCTTAATTTGTCGATTAGTGTCATTTTTAGCACCAAACATTGGTTGATTGGTAATTAGCACAGCGGTTAATGCTTGTGTTTCACAGCTACAAGGTCCCCGGTTCGATTCCCACCTGGACGGGGCCTTTCTGTGTGGAGTTTGCATGTTCTCCCCGTGTCTGCGTAGGTTTCCTCTGAGTACTCCAGTTTCCCCACCACTAAAAACATGTACAATAGAATGAGAATGAGGATGAATGAGAATGAGTTTGAGAGTGCGAGTGTGGGACAACGGATACAAATTAGCCCAAGGCTACAATCCGGCGTGGCGTGTTTACATGCATGAGACCCATGTATGTTCATTAACATGCACTGTCCTGACCAAATAAACAAATAATAAATAAAAGACCTGATAGTAGGGGCTGTCCTCAAGCCCGACAAAGGTGATTTTGACCAAAACGTTTTTTTTCCTATCGTTTCATTTATTTGGACAGCACCAACATGGATCTCCCTCTGATGTTGCCACTTCAGGTGAGAATTTCAGCGACCTGCTAAGATCTGGGTTAGTGATTGTTTTGTTTCCAAATGTCTGCTTGGCTAGCATGGCTGATATTCTCTGTCTGCCTGCGTGAGGCTAATGTCTGTGTCACCTGCTTTAGCGAGGGTTGAAACGGTGTCAACAACGCTCTTGAACGGCTGTTTACCGGCTGCGATGCTAATGAGGCCGAGTGAGAGGAGAGCGAACAAACGCACTAATGCATGCAGCTGTGAATGCGGGGCCCAGGGGGATTACCTGAAGAGCCGCGGACCTGAGAGAAGGACCCGGGAGAAGAGGATCCGTTAGTGGGTTGCAGACGTTCACACCCAGAGAACTGGAGTGAGAGCTGGAGGAGGGCGGAGAGCGGCTAATGGAGGAGTTAACATCTGTTTTGGGCTGTACTCAAAGATATTTAATAAAACTCCAGATCGGCAATGACGCTTGTTGACGTGGCCAGCGAGGCTATAGCAACCAATGCTAAACCAGGAGCAACATTTTCATTGATTCAGTGACAGAATATGAGATACACTCATTGTTTGAGATAACTAGACTTAAAGGGATACAACCAATCACAGTCAGGAACAGGACATTTCTTTGAAATGTCTTGTTTTTAGTCGTGTTGTTTAGCCGTATTAACATCGTTTTTTCCATTCATTCCCAGGGTTCAGTGTTTAGCATTCATTGTATCACTGTCCCATGTTCTATTAATATTGGTTATGAGCAGTGCTTAATTTGTAAATTAGTAGTTTCAGGAACACTTTTGGTCTGATGTGATGGATTTCAGGGAACAGGCCAAAACATTTGCCGGAACAATCTCATTAAACACCAATATATCAGATCAAATATTTCCCGGATCCTTTACCCTGAAAAACAGAAAATTGGGGGAATGCGTTCCCCCAAGTTTGCATGTTCTCCCCGTGTCTGCGTAGGTTTCCTCCAGGGACACCGGTTTCCCCTACCACCAAAAACATGTACAATTTAGAAATGAGAACTATAAAAACTATATAAAAGTGGTCGCTTGGAAGGTCAAATATGAGAAAAGTTTTAAAGCTGCGCATAATGGCCGGTGTACAATAATAGAATCATTTTTGAAATATAACTGACCTTGCATCACATGGATTACCGCATTTTGAGGGACTATTTTCTTGCAGATCACTCTGCCGCTGCGTTAGCTTACAGCCACGAAGCCGATGCTGCTCAAATATAAGTTATTTTAAATGCAAAATGGTTCCAATTATTCTATCGACACAGACATTTATATGGGTAGTCTGGCGTTATAAGTGATTTGCCTCAGGTGCACTGTGGAGTGGGTCAGACTGTTTTTAATGCAGGCTAACTGATACCATAGAAATGCATTAGCCTAGCATTAGCCTAGCGCCACTAGACTCTTCAAATATAAAAATATCTCCAGACATCAACAACACTCTGGATAACTAGGAAATGAGACCCAATAAGCGTGTTGACAGGACAGCTTGCAGCCTATATGCCAGGGTGATGCCGCATTTGAAAGCCAAGACCTTCTAGTTTCTAATAATACAGTATGTGTAATATCTGTGTGAGTGAAACAAAACGTACACAAGCCTAACCCCTGACCCTAATCTTGCAAGTTACAGATAAACGCATAAGAAGTGAAAAAAACAACACCACTGTAGAACCAAAACACTTGGTTGCTATTCGTTTGGGATCCGAACCTAAAACGGCTCTGATTCTGAAAGAAGGTGGGGTGGCCTTCGATGGTCTCCGGCCAAACATGGCTGCGACACATTCCATCCGAAGCCTCGCCGCCGCACGAGCCCAGATTGTGTCCGCTCTCCGTTAATCACTGGTTACGGCCGCCGCTCGCAGATGTGGCCCGGAGTGCTTCGGGGCCCATCTTTCATCACGCCTGTCTTCTGCTGCACGTTCCCGAGCATATTGTAAATCTAAAATGCAAATGACCCCCCCCCCCTTTCTATCGTTTCACTCTCGCTTTTTTTCATCATCCCCTTTACCTCCAATCAGGGCGCCGCTAACGAGCTGTGAAATACGTGCGCTAATGGCGGGGAGTTATTTAGATTCGGCGAGAGTTAATTGGCGGCTGAGGCGGTTTGCATCCATCTGCCGCAGAGGGACAAGGACCGCTCCGTCATGAGCGAGTCACTCCCATTGTCCGCTCCGCGCCTTTACCGCACGGACAGTGGAACGGAAGCGGGATTACGGTCATTAAAGGGACAGGGCAGCAAAATCAGCGGTTTGGAGCTCGAATAGGGGAACATTTTTTTATGTAGATATCAATTTCAAACTTCAGCTGTATATGTTTATGAGGAAAACAATATCGCAGGTTTTCTGTCATTTTATGTTTTCATGAATAAGTCATTTTGTAGGTTAAAATGACCCACATTTACTATAATTTCAATTTCAATGGATTGAGCCCGACGACTTGGACAATAAAATAAAATAATCTGAAACATTTTAAAACATATAAGAGACAGCTTAAAGCAGTAACTTGTTTACCTTCATAAATCCTTTGCGTAGTCCCTCTGGGGGTAATACAAGTGTTAATGGGATGATTGGGGGGGGGGTCTTTCATCTCCCCCTGGTGTCTCTGGCCAGAAAACCACCATTGCAACTTTGCTGCCACCGGGTCGGAGGCCCCAATACACACTAATGGAATCACGAAGAAGAAGCTAACAGGCTAACGGGCAAAGCTAACTGCGGGCTAGGCCACTTTAAACAGTATTTACAGCGAAGTTTGAGTAAAAAAAATATCTCCATTGTGTAATTGGATGTACAATATTCCCCTTTGTCTTTTCTGTTAGCGTAGTATTTACTCTCACGGACAATTTAATAAGTAAAAAAAAAAACACAACATGCTACGACACCTGCAGTGGCGCTTATGGCCTCTAGGGGCACAAGTTACTTAGTACTGGTTTAAATTGACTACCGTTGAAAAATATCGGGTTTAGGAATGTTAACCTAAAATGTATCTACGTATCTATGTCAAATGCCAAAGGACGATTTAAGTTTAGGTGACCAGAAAAAGCAAGAAAATGCAAGTCTCCTCATCGCTGATACATTTATCAGTTGTGGAAAATGTGTTTTCAAGTTTTTGTTTTCATTTGGAACGGCTTTTGTCTCTCCAATTAAGAAAGCTTTACATAAAACGTACATGGGCTTACAGGCAAAACCCCTGGGTCCCACATGATAAGGGTTCTGATGTTGTTTGTCTATTGTGTCTTGTATTTGTTGGACCAAAAATATACTACTACTACTACTACTACTACTACTACATTTAGTCACAAATATTTACGTGATTTCTCATTCTTACTCTCCTCACCATGTTTTGTCCCGTCTCTGGGACCAGCAAGAGACGACGTTAAAAATGACTTGTGTACTATCTGTTTATTTCCTGCAACCCTTGAACGCCTCATTCGCTTCCCGACGGTCCGTGCTCTTTAAATAAAAACAAAGCTCCCCGTAGATTTTGGACTATTAACCTCTTAACCCCCACCTGAACCGAGCACATTTTCCCCTGTTCGGCATTACCCAAATCTAAAAGCTTCTCGACTGGACAGCAACAGTGTACTGCCTCATTTGAAAGCTAAGACCTTCAAAACTCATCTGAATAGAGCTTCTTTCTTCACTTTTTTGTCACTTTTCTGTTGCTACTTTGACACATTTTTCAAGAAGCTTTTTGATTTGGGTAAAACCAAACGGCGCTCGAGTCAGGTGGGGGTTAAGAGGTTAACATATGTTTTCCAATTAGCATTAACACTTTAACTATAGATTGTCATAATTCATAATGGTGACCCAAGACAATGCAAAGTATCACCAACATTTACAACAGAACAGCAAAAAGGAGAAGTATTTTCAAGGACAAGCTCATTTTTAAGACGTTTTTTCTCGTATTCCGTCGGGTACTCCGGGTTTTCCAGGACGCGTGGGAAACCTTGTCTTTTCTGTCTAACCGCAGCCTCCTGACTCCCCGCCCCGGCCTGTTTGTTTCTCTCCAGGTCTAAACAGCGCCGTGGGGACCTGCGCTGACAGTAACCGGCCATAATCTCAATTTGCAATGCATATGTTTGAGAAAGGCTCCCCCCGCAGCCCCCCCCCCCCCCCCCCCCGTCCCTCTAAACATTCATATCCCACGTAAAGGAGCGCTCGGCGGTGACCTACATGACTGCTCCGCGCCCGCACGTGCACTCGTGGGACAGCCCGCGCGCTCCGCTTCATTAGCATCTTGTTGTTGCAGATTAGCTTCTTCTGGAGAGAGGCTTGAACTCCAGCGTCAGGGTCAAACAGGTCAGAGGTCGCGCGGGATGTTGCCGTTGACAACACGGAACAAAATGGCGAGCATGCATTCATGTTCGGGGGGGGGTAAATTAATCTCTTGAACCGGCGGCTTTACACAAATCTAAAAGCTTCTCGACTGGAGAGCAACAGTGTGATGCCTCATTTGAAAGCTAAGACCCACAAAAGTGATCGGAACTTTGTCGTCACTTTGTCGCTGCGTTTTTGTCACATTTTGTATGCATTTTCATCACGCTTTTGTGTCACTTTGTGTATTTTTGTCATGTTTTTGTTGCTTTTTCATCGCTCACTTTCATTTCTTCGCATTCGTTTTTGTCGCTATTTTGATGTGTTTTTTTAAGCTTTTAGATTTGGATAAAGCCAAACTGGAGAAAATGTGTTCAGTTCAAGCGGGGGGTTAAGAGGTTAACATCCTTTGATTTGATTTTCTCCAAATATTTAACATTTCTACTTTTAGTGTATTTTTCAAGGGTTGAATTTCTAGAATAGGGGAAAACTAATATTTTGCTGTTAGACATAATAGACACAATAAAACAATAAATAAATGTATTTATTTCTAGGGGGCGACGGTGGCGCAGATGGTAGAGTGGGTCGTCTCATGATCGGAAGGTCAGGGGTTCGAATCCCGCCTCCTGAAGGTGCACATTGTCGTTGTGTCCTTGGGCAAGACCCTCCTTGCCTCCAGTGTCTGTGTACACTGGTGTGTGAATGAGAGAGTGAATGGGCCCCCTATGAGAGACCAACAGGCCCGTTTGGAACCATGAGGCCGTCCTTCCGTGGACCCACCACCTGCAGAAGGAGCCATAGGGGACTGGTGCAATGTGACTTGGGCAGCTCCAATAGCTGCCCCCACGACCCGGCAATGGATGGGCAAGTGGGAGAAAATGGATGGATGGATGGATGGATTTATTTCTAAATGAATGTATTAATTCATTTATTTCAAATTTGACCTTTATTTAACCAGGAAAGTCCCACTGAGATTAGGGATCACATTTCCAAGAGTCCCGGCCCCAGAGGGGGCAAACCAGAGTATCTGACTGGCCGGGGATCGAACCTGGCACCTTCAATCAATCAATCAATCAATCAAACTTTATTTATGAAGCGCTTTTCATACCAAAAGGTATCACAAAGTGCTTGATGCTGTGAAGCACGACTGCTAACCTCTGTGCCATTGAGCAACTCCTGGTCTTCTAAAATGTAACATTGAACACTGTTGATAGTATTGACAGTGGTTAGCACTCGTGCTTCACAGCAAGAAGATCCCAGGTTTGATTCCCGGGCCTTTCAGTGGAGTTTGCATGTTCCCCTCATGTCTGCGCACATTTCCCTACAAACATGTTCAATAGGCCAGAATGAATGGTGGTGGTTAGAGGGTCCTTTGGCGTGTGCAGCCACGCTTCTGTTGTTCTCCGCCAAAGGATTTTTTTTTATAACTAACAATGAAGCCACTAAATGAATGTTACTTGTGTCCAAACCAATGGGCGAGGATAACGAGTTTCTCTGGTATTTGTAATATTCCGATTCTTCCCCGGGACGAGTTTATCTGCACATTTCACCACTTTAATGTACTGATTTTATACACACATTTACAATGTGCAGATACAATTCCTCCATATTTTATGAAATGAGAAACTTAGTTTAGTTTGAAATTAAACTATTTACAATAAGCCTGGATTGGGCTTTTAGTGTGGCTGCTCCCAAACTGTGAAAGAGTCTCGCCCAAAACATTAGAGCTGCTCCAACCGTAGAAACTAAAAATAAACTCAAAACACATCTGTTTGATTCAAGTTGAGCTGCATTTCGACTCTGTTGTGTGTGTTTTTTACTCTCTATTTTTATATTGTGTCTTTGTGCCTTGTATGTGAAGCACTTTGGGCACCCGGTGTTGACATTAATATATTTACTCTATTGCAACATATTCAACCTGGATAGACTCGAACAGACAAAAGCAGCGATTAGAAAGATTTATTGACACGTGTATTAGTTTTGGCGATCAGACCCCGGCGGTAGACATCGATGTAAGTCAGTATGGGTGAACAGCTTGGACTTAGGACACTGCTGGGGGTATAGGAGACCAGCAGTGTCCCCTCCGGGGCGGAGGTGGGTCTCAGCACAGCTTGGAAGCAAACTAACCATGAGCATCATTGGCTGGAGGTCGGTGATGCTGAAGTTAGTCTAGCAGGTTGTGTATTGGCCTCTGTATCGTGGTATGTAAAGCGTATCGTCCTTCCCTGAGAGAAGCTCCTATAAGGATCTTTACCTGAAAACCTTCTGCTGCTTTCACACATTACTACAGCCTCTCGGTATTTAGCCGTGTTTTATATCCCTGTCCTTTTATTGACAGACTTTTAATTACCCGTGACATTGTGTGTTCATATCGTCGTGCCCCCGCCTCTCTCCCTTGTCCCCCAACCCCCCCCCCCCTTGCAGCCTCCCCCCTTGCGCCGCGCTGCTCATATGTGCGACGCCGGGGCGAGGCGGGCAAGATGTTAGCTCGCTTTATTTTTAATCTTCTTCTCCTTTTTGCCGCCGAGCCGTGGCATCTTCAGAACGTTTCCTCGCCTCCATCGCCGGAGCATATTGGGGTGGAAATGGCCAGCTGTCTCGCCCCTCTCTCCCTTCTGTTGTCATTACCCGCAGGCTCCGCCCCCCCGTCTGTCCCGAGCAGCCCGCGTGCCAACCGAACCGACCCCCCCCCCCCCCCCTACCTCCAAAAAAATAAATAAGAAAGATCTAAAAGGTGGCATGTCGCTTCTAACCGGGGCCGCAGACTCGCTCCTTCATCGGCACGCCATTGGCTTTCGTGACGGGGGGGAGGGGGGGGGGGGGCTCGTGTTACCATATGCCTGCCCCTCACTCCCGTCACCCCCCCTCGACACGTTTTAACGGGGCGGCGTTCCCGCTAACGTGCGGCCCGACAGAGGCGGCGACGTGAGCGCGGGGGAGGCCAGCGGTCAGCGGCCTCCGCGGCGCAAACATGTGCACGCCGTTGGAACACAGACGGGGGGGGGGGGATGTGGCACTCGCACACGCGTCAGGAGTCTTTCAAGTATTGGACAGCACGGTCAGAACATGTAGAGTGCGGGAACGGCTTTTGTCGATGCCGCAAGGGAGGGAGACGTTTGGTTCGTTGGCGGCTTCTTGGTGGAGTCAATAACAGCCCCCAAGAAATGTATAGACTTTAAATGTCTCAAATAGAACATAATATTTGAATGAGCATCCACATTTGTCACAGGGACAACTTTATGGGCAAATTTCCCAAGTTGCGGTCACTTTTCAGGGTCACATTCACAAACATGCCGGGGAAAAGCAGAAGCAGGACTCTCCACGGTCCCCGGCAGACAGACTGAGGGCCCGAGCTTGTGTCTTAAAACGCAGACTATAGCGTAACATGTTGGGCTGAGTAGGAGCGCACTTTGTGATCTTGCCACTCCAGACTTAGCTCATTTAAGTGGGAAGTACTGGGGTGGAGACACACTTATTCCTCCAACCAGATCGGGAGAGGGGGAGCGGGGTTGTGGGGGGTGAACATGTGCATCTGTTTTGTTTCATGAACATTGTTCAGCTCACGATGTAAATAAAGTTTTTAGTTGGACCTGTGAGAGCCTATAGGGCTTAAGGAAGAACACAAGGCAGCTTGATGTAAATGAGGAGATATGGATAAAAATATAAAAATGTAAAAACAACTTAAAGGCGGCGATCTGGCTCCCGTATTCACTCGTTGTAAAATAAGGAAAGATCAGAAAGGTCTCAGAGACTCTTTATCACAGATAGTCCAAATGAAGTTTACAGGTTAAGCATCTCAGAGGTGTCCCAAGAATTCCCCAGAGGTCTAATGGATTCTTCTCAGCATACTCATTATATCCTTAGCTTAAACCCATCCTCCTAACATATCCCATCATGCATTTCAACACACAAAAGAAATTCGATAGCTTAGGTGTTAACATCTGGTAACCATGTGTTAAAACAGATAATAGCTCTTCCTGGACTGTCTAAACAGGATGCCCTTACGCTCCTAATGTAATGGCCCTGCAGATCGATCACAGGTAACACTTGTCCTTTCTGTTTGATTATGTATCATACTTGTTCATACTTGTAATACATGTTCATGTATTTGTAGATACAGTCGGCGTCTGTCTGCTGCCCGGGCAAAAGTGCCCTTGGACCTGCTTTGGCCACACTGGGACAGGGAAATCCTGAGCCTGAGAGAGGAGATGACCTGAAGTAATGAGGTACTGTGTTGAAAAAGTATTACCAGCTTACTCTGGCACTTCAAACTACAAAAATACATCACTCGTTACTTGAAGGATTGGCCACCGTTTTTACATACTGAGATACGTTCTTACCTTAGTTTAGACTAGTTGATGTGGACATGTCTGGTCTTTGTGCGTGCGCTCAGTCATGCAAATGTTATCATTTAGCCTCTCCCAGCATAGGTACAGCCCCAAACTGGGGTCAAATTAGAAGCTACCAAGCTGTTAAACGTTTTCCCTATTTAAATATAGGTACATAAAATATCACACAATCCAGGTCTAGTTACATAAAATTAAACATGTCTATTTTCTAAGCGGATAGCCTCACAATATAGTTCCCCTTTTTATCCGCTTAGAAAATCGACATGTTTTGTGTAACTAGACCTGGATCGTGTAATGTTTCATGTACCTGTATTTAAATAGGGAATACGTGGAACAGCTTGGTAACTTCTAATTTTACCGATGTCGAATAGTGCGTCATCATCTCTCTCCTCGTTCTGTGATTGGTCCCCAAATCCATGCAAAGATTTCGGCCACGGTCCCCAGGCTGTTGTGAAGTTCGAAAGGATTCGAGCGCACACAGCAGTCTGGCGTTAGCCAGGCTAGTCTAAGGTAAGAACATATCTCAGTATGTAAAAACGGTGGCCTATTGCTTTAACAAAACTAATCTGAGTTCTCTAATGGTAATGTGTTCGAACTGTTCTAGCCTTTGCTCTCTCTGGGGCTGTGTGCACCCGCTCTCTGCCTGGGCTTAACTGTATGTCCAACACTTTGTTCCTGGTCCATCTTCACTTCTCTCCTGTCCTCCTCCTCTGCCTGGTAGATTTTTAAATTTTGTAGGTTTAAGAAAAGTATATGTACCACCATGGAAAGCTTACAGATCTGTTTTTATTGTTCTTTCTGATTCATATTTACTTTTTTGTCATTAGGAAGATAACAAAAGGAGTTTGCATTTACCTGAAGGAGGACAATACAGGTTACTTTGAGTGCTGAAATGTAAGTATATTTGTGCTTTGTAAATATTTTGGTGGGGCTTCATACATCGACAAAATGAATTTTTCCTGAAACTTCACTGAAATATGAACTTTAACAAGAATCACATGAATTTCAGAGCATGTTTGTGATGGTATAAAGGCTCAGGATTAAGAGCTGGGCAATTTGTCCAAATATAATATACTAGTTATTTTATTTAAATTAAGCACTGCCTAAAACACAACACACAGCCTTTTCCAAAGTCATAGTGGATGTTTATAAAGCTTCTAAATTGGCCGCACTGCACACATGGAGTGGTGATAGTGTGAGTGACCTGAATTGAGCAATTTTTTATATTGTTCAATGCACACATTAATCAAATGATTTATATTATAATTTAGTGTTCTGCAGTGGGCTTTGAGCTGTATTACCTAAATAATTGTAGCCTTTGTCATTTTTAAATTGCAGGTCGTCTTGTGACTGAAGGTCAGCGGTTTTAATCTTGCACATTGTGCAAGACACTTCACCCATGCAAAGGGCTTTAGGTCAAATTTAGGAATAAAAGTTTTTTTTACCATTTAAAATGTACATAAAGAGCAGAGACACACAGTCCTAACATGCATAAGGAATGCCAGAAGATGAAAATAATCTGGAGGGGTCCAAACTCAAATTGGGAGCTTAATCTGGAGAATACTTGTGTAGTGTATTTTAAGATAAGATAATGACAGAACAGTCAGGTCTTTGCATTGTATATGTTTTTTGCTGTCCTTTTCTCATCTGCTTGCCTTATTTATTTTCTTCACTTATTGCCTAATTTCTTGCTCCAGTATTAATTACACAATTTGTATCTTGCAGCAAAATGGTGAAACAAATATGGCTGATCGTCTCCTTGGCCTTCTCATTGCTCCTCCTCATTTCTTCACACCTGGGAACATCTAAAGGCTTTTTCAACGCTATAATATCCAGTCTGGAGTGGTCAAGCAGGTTTTGGCCGACATCGGTGTAGCAGTAGGACTGTATTGGACTACACGTCCCATAATGCTTTGTACCTACGGGTGATAGGTGACTTCCGAGTATTCACTAAAGAGTTTGCTAAACAAGAGTCCACGGTGTCCCGTGTCTTCATTATACAATCGGGACACGTGTGTTTGGGGTGGACAGCACCACGGGTACAGACAGAGGTTTGTGGAGGCCGGTGAAGCTAGTTTTGGCTGATTGCATTCGTCAAACTGGCATCTGTCGCCGCACCAGGAGAGCTTTGATTGGCCTAGTGTTACTGGCTAGGCACCGAATAAGCTGCAAAATGGAAGCAGAGCTTTGTTTGTTTTGTTTTTGTTGTTATTGAACTAAAAAAAAAATCTCCCTCGTTCTAATTTTGCCATACTGTTTTATCAACTAGCGGGAAATGTATGAACTTCTTCGGGACATAAACAGAAATAAAAAGACTGGACTGAGAATCCAATTCACACGTCAGAGACGACCACCACAGAGCGTTTGAACGGGGACTGAGGCATTTTGTTTTCTATTTACAGCAAGACACGCTACAAACATGCACAGTTTGTGCACGTGCACTGTGAGGCGTTCTTGTTCTTGGGTTCATGTCGCTTCAGCGTAGATGTTGCTCTTAGCAGGTGGGACAGGGCAGACGAGAGGAAACCTCAGCTTTATAGGTAGTTGCTGAAGGAAGCATTGCAATGAGCGTATGTGAATGTTAACAAGTTTATAAAGGTTATTTCATGCACTTTTCTCCTGATACAAATATTATACAGAGCTTTGATAGCTAATGGAGTATGCTTAAGTTGCATTGGTACGGTAGAAATGTTATGTAATGTAAGGCAGTACATTTTTAATAAATGTCATTGTATTAATTCTATGGCTTTGAATACTTGGATGTTTTTTGTATTTAATTATTGGTAGTATTTTTGTCTGTGTGGAGTCTGCTAAACTTATACATTATAGGTGTAAATAGGTGCAAAAAGGTATTATATTGAGTCTGCTAAACCTTTAAATTTTAGGTTGAAATAGTCAGGAAAAAGTTAATGTAATGAGTGTGTTGAACTTTAAAATTTTAAGTTCAAATTGTCAAAAAAGTAAAGTTAAATTGGATGATAGCACTGAACTTGAAGATATAGAGTGGATATAACGTACAAAATTTAATTCATTAACTCAATTTTTTTTGTCGTAATAAAGTTTCCACAAAAGTTTTGAGTTTACTGAACTTGTTCAGGTTTACAGTGTACATGTTTTTGGTGGTAGGGGAAACCGGAGTACCCGGAGGAAACCTACGCAGACACGGGGAGAACATGCAAACTCCACACAGAAAGGCCCCGTCCAGGTGGGAATCGAACCCGGACCTTCTAGCTGTGAAGTACGAGCGCTAACCGCTGTGCTACCGTGCGTTATATGTGTCCCGCTTGAAATTGCTGTGTTTGTGCGCACAGGCACATATTTTAATTTTAGCCCTGGGACACAAAATGTTTGGGCACCCCTGGCCTAGATTATTTCACTTGTTCTTCGCCTGTTCTATTTTAGGCCACAATATGCTGTTTAAATCAGCCTTATACAGTGATGAAAATCAGAACTGTCTGTATGATTATTTTCCTTAAAAAAGAAAAGCAACACTGATTTTTATAGCTGCAATCAGACTATTATTATTTATTCTATGTATTTATTGTTTATATATATATATATACTACCAGTGGGGGCCCCTTTGCTATGGGGCCCCAGTCCCTCTGCTGCCCATGTCAGCTCCGCCCTGTTCCTGCTCCATGATAAATGCTGTTATAGTGAAACATTCTTTGTGTATTTATTGCTGGTGATTGTCTGTCGGACGTGATTTTTTTCCCCACTATACCCAAGGTGGCAGAACCGGAGGGTTCCGGCCCACTTAAACCCCTGGACTTGTTCCATTGGCAGTTTTATTTCATATGAGATTACCATAGAGCCGGTCTGAAATGTGATCAAGTAAGCTAATTATTCGTGTTCCGATCAGAAAAAAGGGCAGTAAAAAATAAATATATATAATAATAATAAAAAGATTAATGGTCAATATTCAAGTAATTTAAACACAGGCTTGATAATTAGTTTGGAGGTTTTAGCTGCTTTGGTAACCTAACCTCAAGGTGATGATTTTTTTTTTAGTTTTTCTGCCTTATGCCTCCGCCTTTTGAGTGAAAGACATGTTCACCAGCGACTCTCATCGCCGTACGTGTGTACCGTATTAAACCACGTC
The DNA here is from genome assembly GCA_021464625.1 of Proterorhinus semilunaris. NCBI lineage: Eukaryota > Metazoa > Chordata > Actinopteri > Gobiiformes > Gobiidae > Proterorhinus > Proterorhinus semilunaris. The sequence goes on along the minus strand of CM038345.1, from coordinate 34,293,783 downwards.
TAATTGTAACATCTTTACAGCATATTTTCATAAAACAAGCAACGTTTTGCAGCTTGTGATTCAGAGAACGCTTTTATGTAGCTGAACAAGAAGAAAGAGTGGGACTTCTCTAATACCCTGGGTATTAGAGAAGATCAAAACTGAGGATGTTTTTCAACTCCGTAAAATGCCTCTTTGCCTCTTGTAGATTTGTATCTTATTGCTGATGAAGCTGAAATGTGATAACCGAGTACCATGATGTTTAACCTCAGTTAGAAGTTTTTGTGTCAAAATGGTGCAGCTCTCTGTTGGCTCTAGTCACATTCACTTTCTCTACAGGCCAAGATGGTCTTGAACCTCTTCCATTTAAGTCCAGTTCATTGAAAATTACGTGATGCCACAGTGCCATCTTTTTTTTTAAATATCAAATTCCTGCCTGATTTATTGAGCTTTAAACTAAAAGGTCAACATTGGACTCCAGATGAAGCTACCAGTTTATAAGACTGGGGTTCCTTCTCCCACCAGGCTTGTGTGGCTGAGCTGTGAGTCTTGCCCGGATACCTCCTCGTTTGTCCCTTTTTTGTTTATTTGTTAAAAATGTTTGAAATATCCAATGCATTTTGTTTCACTTCATGATTGTGTCCCACTTGTTGTTGGTTCTTCACAAAAAATTACAGTTTTATATCTTTATGTTTGAAGCCTGAAATGTGGCAAAAGGTCGAAAAGTTCCAGGGGGCCGAATACTTTCGCAAGGCACTGTACAATGACAGAAAACCTACAATGCATTCCCCCCACCAGTAATCAACAGCAAAAGGTTCAAATAGATAGAATTTTTTCTTGTTCACCTGCAGCGTCTCGCCTGAAAAGAAGGAAACTCTTAACGATACATAAAAGTTCAGATAAATAAAACACGCAGAATTTGTTTCGTCCAGCCTGCGAGAAAAACACTTTGCAAAACCAGGACTGAACCAGGTATTCCTGAAGAATTACCCAACAGCGTGGGACGGGAAGGACCTGTCCCCTTCGCTGGGTAACAGACCCGTGAGCAGCGGCGTCGGAAGCGTCTGGAAAGTGGGGGGGACACATTTCAAAAATGGGGGGGTCGACTTCTTAACATTAAGAACTACAGTGGGATAAGGTCAGGACAATAACAGAGCAATGTTATTGCTTTAGCAGGACTACTTCCAAATCGGGCGTTACTTCAAGAATACGTGAGAGACTCGATCAGCTCAGCAGCGCACCTCCCCTATATATAGGGCGGATAACCAAACACCTGTGGAGCCGCTGTTCTCCTGTTCAGTCCTGGCTTTATGACGTTTTGTTAAAAAAAACTCAGTGAATTAAGCTCTTATGAGACGGCGCGCGCGCTCGTGTTTGCATCCACATTAATATTATATTCAGCTTCAGCCTCACCCGTTAACTCCTGCCATCGCAAACAAACATCTCAACGCAGTATCTTCACATTTCCCACAAACGCAGATAAAATTGAGTCAAGGGGTAAAGGAAGCAAACATTTATCCGTCAAATGACTAATTCAGATATTATTTGGTTAAGTTGGACTCCAGACAGTGAGGTTTAACGGGCGTATTGACCGGTTAAACACTCGTGCTAGCCCGGTGCAGTTTCCCCAAACTCACGCTACATCAGTTTCCTCACTCGCTTTACAAACACGTCCAAAACTGATGTTCCTCACCTTAAAGTGACTGGTCAGGCCCTTTGTACCGATGAAGACACGCTGTCCACCTGCCGAGGACCGCGAAAAGTCCTGCTCCTCCTCCATGTGATGATCCGTGAAAAACTCAGAAGACACGATGCACGAGTGTCCTTGTGCTTCGGTTTGGTCAAATCTGTCCAACAATAATCCTCCAGTATTCTCACTTTAGCCGTTTTTCAGCGGTTTACAGAGACATGTTTACATTTCAGCTGTTCTGAGGTGAGGAGCCGCATGAACACAGCTACGCAAAGCGGAGCGTATGCGCCGCGGAGCGACGCGATACTGGCGCGGATAATGGGATAATGCCAATACATATTTTTTTAAATGTATGGAAAATAAGGCGCGGGTCATATTTAATTGTTATTTATTGATTGGTTGGTTTATTTATTGAAAAGGTCCAGTCTAAACTAGTAAATGTAAAGTCAATGAAAATTCACGTTGTGAAAGTGGGGGGGACCAAACAACCACTTTTCAAAAGTGGGGGGGACACGTCCCCCTCACAATGAATGGTTCCGACGCCCATGCCCGTGAGTCTCCGTTGTCCTGTGTGTGCTGTTCGTTCGGTTCGCCCCGAGGCTGTGTGTCATTAGCGTCTGCAGGACCAGGGAGATCACTGCAAATCAAATCAAATCAAATCAAATCAAACTTTATTTATAGAGCGCTTTTCATACAAAATGTAACACAAAGTGCTTTACAGTGCTTAAAAATCATTAAAAATAATAAAAATCGTCCCCACCAGTAAATATACATAAATAACTACAACCCCACCACCCACCACCCGCACACACAGACACAGACGTACAGACAGCCCAGCAGTTAAAAGTCTTAAATAAAAATGGACATAGAGTTGAGTACGTAAGGCTGGGTACAGATGGACCGAAAGAGGAAACATCATCCAAGGAGCCGTCTGCACCAGGAGCAGCCCATCGCCCACAGCCACAGAGCGCCAACCCAGGGGGCCCGGAGTAGGTGTAGGAGAGACGTCCTACCTCCATCCAGGCACCCCCAGGAGAGCGCCCGCACGGCCACAGCCAACCAGCACTCCCGGGGCAGAGGGCTCCCTCAGAGGAACCACTAGGAGAACATAAAAAATAAATGAATAAAATAAATAAAAATAAATATTTAATAAGAGATACATTAAAAACAGCTAAAACTGTGCGTGAAATAGCACAGGATAAAAGAGGGAAAATAAAGAAATAATAGAACTAAAACCGGTAAATAAGGTTAATATAAGTAAATATTAATTAAAAGCTAAACTAAAAAGGTGGGTCTTGAGCCTGCTCTTAAAAACATGAACGTTCTCTGCGGTCCTGAGCTCCTCTGGCAGGTCGTTCCAGAGGCGAGGGCCATAGTATTGGAAAGACGCCTCGCCGTGAGTCTTTCTGTTGACTTTAGGAATAACTAGGAGACCCCTGCCAGAGGAGCGAAGGGACCGCGAAGGCTCATATGGTAAAATCAATTCTGAAAGATAAGAAGGACCAAGACCATTAAGACATTTAAAAACCATTAAAAGAACTTTAAAATGGATCCTGAAACACACGGGGAGCCAATGCAGTGACTCTAAAACCGGTGTAATGTGGTCCCGCCTCCTGGTCTTCGTCAGGACACGAGCTGCTGAATTTTGTAAAAGTTGTAAACCTGAGAAACTCTTTTTGGGAAGACCAGAAAGCAGGGCATTACAGTAGTCGATACGACTGGTGATAAAAGCATGCATTAGCGTCTCCGTGTTGGCCCGAGAGAGAATGGGGCGGACTCTGGCTATGTTCTTTAGATGGTAAAAACCTATCTTTGTGATATTCTTAATGTGTGGAATTAAAGTCAGCTCAGAGTCAAAAATCACACCCAGGTTCTTCACCTGTGAGGAAGGATTAAAAGACAATGACTGTAGTTTGGGTAAAAGTTTCTCTCTCTGGGCCTGAGGACCGATGACTAAAACTTCAGTTTTGTCCTGGTTAAGCTGGAGAAAGTTTTCTGCCATCCAGGATTTGATATCTAAAATGCAGTTAAAAAGTGCATCCATTGGCCTGGTGTCCTCAGGAGACATGGAGATGTACAACTGTGTATCGTCAGCGTAACTATGAAAGTTGACTCCATGTCTCCTGATGACATCACCAAGAGGGAGCATATACAGGTTAAAAAGCACTGGGCCTAAAATCGAACCTTGAGGCACACCACATGTAATATTATGGACCTTGGAGGAGCAGGTATCCACACTTACCATGAATGTCCTGTCTGTGAGGTAGGATGTAAACCATTTGTGGACAGCACCAGAGAGGCCGATGTGTTTTAAACGAGTTAAAAGAATAGTATGGTCGACTGTATCAAAGGCAGCGCTCAGATCCAGTAGAACCAACACTGTCAACCTTTTGGAATCATAATTTAATCTAAAATCGTTTAAAATCTTTAAAAGGGCTGTCTCGGTGCTGTGGTTTACCCTAAAGCCAGACTGAAATTTCTCAAGGACGTCATGTGCATTTATAAAGTCGCTAAGTTGGGTAAAAACAAGTTTTTCTAAGATTTTGCTTAAAAATGGTAAGTTGGATACCGGTCTAAAGTTGTTAAAATCATTACGGTCCAAATTGCTCTTCTTCAGCAGAGGCCTCACCACCGCCCCCTTAAAGGCAGCAGGGAAGACCCCCGTCTGAAGGGAGCAATTCATCATGTGTAAAAGCTCGTCTCTAAGAGATCCATAGAAAGTTTTAAAAAACGGGGTTGGGACCGGGTCTAAAGGACATGTGGTGGGCCTCACTGAGGAGAAAACTTTATCAAGCATCTCAGCATTAACCTGGACAAAACTGTGCAGTGTTTCCTCTGGAACAAGTAGACAACCAGATGTATTTAAAACCGTGTTACTTTGAGTAGATAAAATATTACATCTGATAGTGTCTATCTTTCCCCTGAAGTGGTCTGCAAATGCCTCACAAAGAGTCACTTGGAGTAAAATTGGTCTTGTTAAAATCAGGATTGATTAGATGTTCTATTGTAGAGAAGAGTACCTTGGGATTGTTTTTATTATTGTTGATAATTTTTGAGAAGTAGTTGTTTCTTGTGTTTCTTACTGTGTTATTGTAGGTTGATTGTTGTTCACGGAAGATTTGGTAGTTTATGGTAATTTTGTTTTTTCTCCATTTTCTCTCTGCCACCCTGCATTGTCTTTTGAGTTGTTTAATTTCCTCATTCCTCCATGGAGTAATTGGTTTTGTAGGGAGTTTCTTGGATTTTAAAGGAGCGATAGAATCAAGCGCTGACTTGAGTTTGCTATTAAAATTTTCAAAAATAAAATCACAGGGGGCAGGTAGAACAATAGGAGAATATTTCTCTAAAACATCAATAAAATTTGCAGCCACTTCAGGGGTGAGATGACGTTTCCTCACAGCTCTTACCGAGGTCTCCCGCTGGGTAAAACTGGTGATATTAAAAAACACACAGTAATGGTCAGAAACAGCCAAGTCAATGACAGAAGACACAGCTGTGGACAGGCCATACGTGATGACCAGGTCCAGACTGTGTCCTCTGTCGTGAGTTGGCTGTGTGACGTGTTGGGTAAAATCCATATAATTAAGAACATTTAAAAAATCCCTAGCAACAGGGTCTAAAAGATTATCTATGTGTAGATTAAAATCACCAGTTAAAAGAATCATATTAAAAGAGCTATGTAAAAGTGATAAAACGACAGCATGCACATGCAAAGGGTCCGAAGGGGGTCTAAAGAGGGGCCCGGGGCGTCAGGGGGGGGTGAACCAGCGGGACGTCCCGACAGAGCTCTAATGGAATCCGAGTCGGAGCGGAGCGTTGGCACTTGTCACGGAGAGGCCGGGGTTTGGGGGTGAGCTGTCAGGACGATGAGACGGCGCGAGGGCAACGAGAGCTGTAAGTGACTTCGGGAGCGGGTTGAAACGGGACGGACTGACGTAAGATGGAGATCACAGGAACAACAACGTCTGCAGCCCTGTTACATATCAGTGAGTGAAGTCTTCTGTGGGGCGACGGTGTGCACAGATGGTAGAGCGGGTCGTCTCATGATCGGACGTTCAGGGATTCGAATCCCGCCTCCTGAAGGTGCATGCTGTCGTTGTGTCCTTGGGCAAGACACTTCACCCTCCTTGCCTCCAGTGTCTGCGTACACTGGTGTATGAATGGGTGAGAGGATCCTTGCTGTAAAGCGCTTTGAGTGCCTAATGTAGGTGGAAAAGCGCTATATAAGTTGAGACCATTTACCATCATCCACAATTGAGCAAAAACTGTTCTGAAAATGTGTTATTAAATCTTTCCTCGGCCTGCCAGAATTTATGTGTTGTAAAAAATAATAATAATAACTCACCCACGACCCCCTCACTCTCCCTGCACTGATGATGGAAACATTTTTATACTATGCTAAACTGCAACATTCATGTAAGCGTTTAGAACATAATGCCTCAATAGGTAGCGTTCACTACGTAGAATCTGATGACGTCATAATGTCAGATGGAGGGCAGGGGCGCTCTGCCGGCATTGTTAGACATGGAGGAGAGCTCTTATTGCGCCGGTCTTGACCCTAAATCTAAAGCTAGATATCAACACAAAATAACAAAATATGTTGGGGAAGACCCGTACTTGATCAGAAAGGGGAATTTTTCAACTGAACTGGGTGACTTACCAGCTGTCGAGGCGGTAGATATCATAAATTATCTTGTACTTGCGACGTCTTTCTACACTAAACAACAAATGAAAGCGTACAAGAGTATGGAGGCCTATAACTTTTTTGTCAGCGGCTGGGTCCACAACATCGGAACCAAGATACTGAAGGATAACTATCGCCTTGTTGTTGGCAGGGTAAGATTTGTTAATTGTATTTTTTGTTTATCGATATTTTGTATGCTAACGCTACGCTAGCTGAGCCAATGTTTTGATACTGTTGCTACTAGGTTAATCATTCTCAAAGAAGTGGGGAAACACCCCTTAAAAGTTGGATCATCGCTAAAGATGATGGGGAAATTATGACAGCCCACTGCAATTGCATGGCAGGGTGAGTTATTATAAGGAGGATCGTTATTGTTGTTGTGATTTTGCAATTTTCACCGGATATTTTGGTGAATGGTGAGCAAACACATTATTTTTCCAGGCGAGAAGAGCTGCTTATTTAAGTCACAGATCTTTTGCAGCGCAGATATTTTTTACAGAAGCAATTCTCTGTTTGTGAACATTGCTTTGACCCACCTTCAAACTTTTGTTATACATTAGTGTTGCCCCCAGAGCGTTGTACTATGTGTTGACAAGGCGATGCCCCCCTTAGTGTATTTGTGCGACGGCCAACTTCTTTAGTCACTGCTACACTACTCTTAAAAAATATTATGGCCTATAGTTTTTAAACGAGACATCATACATTTACCGACACATTATATTATGGCTGTTTATAAAACGTTTATTATATTTCTTTTCACAGTCTCTCAGAGTCCTGTTCACACATAGGTGCTGTACTGTTTGCCATCGAAGCAGGGGTCAAAATGAGAGAAATGGACAGTTCCTGTACAATGGAGAGATGTAAATGGCTGATGCCCTCACATGTAAAAAAGGTAAAGTCTAAACTTAAAGCACATGCAGGATGAACAGATCATTATAACTTTGTACTGGACATTACAATAATGAGCTATCAGGCACTTAGATATGTTTATGATTTGACATTTGCAGATTCCACCTGCGCCGGTAACGTTAATAGATTTTTCCTCTGCAAAATCAAAGAAAAGAAAACTAGATGATGCTATTGCTGGAACATTCAATGAGCAAACCATCAGTCAGGCCCCAGTTCTTTACCCAAGAGTGAGGAAAGACTCAAAGGAATACAACTCATTTTTTGAAGAATTAAAGATGAGCCATCCAAAGAGCGCAGCGCTTATGGTCAGGGAAAATTATTTCAAAGAGTTTATCCCAAAGTCATGTGTACTGCCCAAAAGTGTCCTTGAGTACAGAACACCAGAGACTCAACAGGTATCTCCAGCTGACCTCATGAAGTTATCCGAAGAGTTTCAGCTAGATGAGCTCAGCCCCTCTCAGATTCAGGCTGTAGAGAAGGCAACTCGACGTCAGAATAAATCAAAAGTCTGGTATCGGCAAAGATCTGGGCGCATAACTGCATCTATGCTTAGACAAGTTATTGCAACAGACCCCCTGAATCCATCCCAAAGTTTGATAAAGACATTGTGCTACCCAGAAGCACGCAAGTTCAGAACAGCAGCAACAAGGTAGAAGTATTAGTCAAAGACTGGTATTATAGGGAAGTTGTTGTTTTTTTTAGCACCACCATGTAACTATAGTTAGAACTGTATATTAACAATAGGTATAACTTATAGCCAGAGCATTTTCTTAACCTAGCATAACTTTCAAGGCTAATTTGGGCAGACACTAGGATTAGAGATGTTGAAATCTTTATCTTTACACGTTTCAGCCACCATCTACAGGCCGTCATCAGAAGTATCACTGACATGTGCTGAAGTGTCACGCCTTGGAAGGAAGAACAGCTGATAAGTGACACTTCACTGCATGTTGGTGATATTGCTGATGACGCCCTGCAGATGACGGCTAAAACATGTAAAGGTAAAGATTTCAACATTTCTAATCTTAGTGTCTACCCAAATTAGCCTTGAAAGTTATACTAGTAACACAAGTAGACACAATGAACGTTACTAAGCTGCTTGTCTTAACCTTTTTTGAATTTTGTAAGGTATGGATCTGAACATGAATCCAAAGCCAGAAAGAACTACGAGAATCTCATGAATCAACAGCATGAGGGCTTTTGCTGCATGGATAGTGGTCTGTGGCTGAGTGAAAAGTGGCCTTTCATGGGAGCTTCACCTGATGCTATAGTCACCTGTGACTGCCATGGAAGAGGCATCTGTGAGATAAAGGTAAACAAGCTTCTTATAGCAGTACAGTAGGGCATTATTCATTCACCACCAGGTAAGCTACTTACAGTTGTGCTCAAAAGTTTACATACTCTGGCAGAATTTTTGAAATGTTTTCAAAGAATATGAAAGATAACACAGTTAGTGGTTGTGTGAAGCCATTTGTGGTGAAAAACTGAGTTTGCTCTTTTTAAATCATAATGAAGAAAAAGTACCAAAACTACCCTGATCAAAAGTTTACATACCTCAGTTTTGTGTATTTCTCCCTTTAGCATCAATGACAGCTCATGAAGCTGTCATTGATGCTAAAGAGTCTTTTGTGGTCGTTGTGGAGAAGGTTCTGTATATAATCTAATGGTAAAGCGGCCCATTCCTCTTGATCATACACTTTTGATCTGTCATTTTTGGTACTTTCTTTCTTCATTATGATTTAAAAAGAGCAAACTCAGTTCTTTGACCATTAATTGCTTCACACAACCACAAACTATGATATATATATTTATATATATATAAGATTACCTCTATTAAATTGTCAATTTGTCTTTTTCTGCTTAATATATTAGTGCCCATACAACCAGCGAGATGAAACAGACCTGCGCCAGTGTGCTGGAAGCAAGGGATTCTGTCTCCGAACCAACATCAGTGATGTCATGCTGGATCGTACTCATCAGTACTACTTTCAAGTTCAAGCACAACTTCATATTGTTGGTGCTGCATACTGTGATTTTGTGGTGTGGAACAAAAACAACATTGTCATTGAACGAATATTTCCTGATAATGAGTTTTGGAACAGTGTACTCCCTAAAGTTGAGGTATTTTTTAAAACCTGCATAATCCCAGAAGTGCTAGGGCAAAAATTTTCGAAGACATGTTAGAAAAGTGAAGGAGGAGAGACACGCACATCCGACACACTAAACCAGTGTGCTGGATCCAAAAAGTACAATGGAAATGGAAGAAAAAGATCCGCACAACTGTAGTTTGCTCACCGATTTATTGCTCACACCGAAAGTAGTGACGTTTCGGGTCCTAGCCCTTCATCAGACAGACTTCATGTCTGATGAAGGGCTAGGACCCGAAACGTCACTACTTTCGGTGTGAGCAATAAATCGGTGAGCAAACTACAGTTGTGCGGATCTTTTTCTTCCATTTCCATGTTAGAAAAGTGAGCCATTTTTGACATTTCTATTAAAATCAATATTTTGACAAAAATAAATTGAAGTAAATGTTTATGTTAGATTACATAAAATAACAGGTGTGTACAGTGAAGTTCTTACAATACACATTGTACTGTCAAAATTGCTCTTGTTACAAAACAATAAAAATGTATTTCGTTAGTTGTAGTAGTAATTGTCAATGTATTTCAGACATCATAAAGTACACTTATGACTGAAAGCTTACAATAACTTTAAATATATATATCACACAATCTTTAATATGTATATTACATCAATCTTTAGTCTAGTGGGACAATGGACTCTGACAGATTGGATAAGGCACAGCAAACAACTCCGATCTTATCGATTAACGACACAGATTCACCCTGTTTAGTTGACAGATGCTCGATTGTCATTGATCTGCTTTGTAGGATTTGGTATTTCCTTCTAACTAACCCTATAATGCGTTCTACGTGAATCCGTACATTGGCTATTTTTCTAGTGTGCTCAACTTCAAATGCTGACAACTGTTTTTTCCCTTTTGTAAAAGAAGGAAGCTCTAGAGAAGCACAATAAAACCCTACACTTTCTTTAATATTAAAGCCACGGTCGGCTAACACAACATCTCCAGGTAACAATTTCTTAAGGAGTTCACTGTCTTCTGTGATTTGTTTGTCACTCACTCTTCCTCCCCAGGCAGGAGATATAAAGGTGACGTAACCTTGGGGTGCAACACCAATGAGGAACTTCACCGTGTTGTGATGTTTGTAGTTGGACCATGTTTGTGCTTGAGCCAGCAAATTGGAAGGCCTTTCAATGAACACTTCAAAACAATCAACAATCACGGCTACTTTATTGCCAAAGGCCTTTCTGAATGACATTGGCATCGTAGCTTGCAATATGTGTCGCTCTGGCCATTCAATCAAGAACTCTAATCTCTCATGAAGTACACAAATTACTTTATGCCAAATTCTAGAAGCTGTAGCACGTGAAATTTTGAATCTATAGGCCAAATCTTGCAAAGAGAGATTTAATCTTAATTTTATCAACACCAAAATTAGTTGCTCAAATTTAGACACAGAATAACAGGAAGTAATGTAATCCTCACAAATCTTAAAAACTTGCAATAATACTAAAAATTTAGGGAGACCAGTATAGAATTTAGTTTTGTCCTCATTGTCCTTAAAAGAGTCCATGTTGAACTTTGATTCCAACGCCTTGGCCCGCAGCTCTGCTAGTTCTTTAGTGGTGTCTTTTAGCACATCTTCCATCCTTTCAATGTCTTCCATTGTGAGGTCAGTTTGACAGCCAGCATCTACAAGACAGTGTGAGGGATACAGATTACACTTCAATCACTGTACTATGGTATCTTTCAAATTTGTTATAAATACTGTTATAAAAACAAGTATGAGCAACATTATTTTACAATTGCAATAATTTAACTCTAGTCGAAGTATAGTACTTGAACACTGAGTGAATTTTAGAGCGTAAAGTGTAATTTGTTGATGAAATAGAATAATGAACATTTTTGATATAAACAAAGATAAAATAACAAACAATTCTCACAATTATATACAAAAAAGTTACTCAAGTAACTTGGGCTATTTCAAATGGTATTACTCAAATATATATATATATATATATATATATATATATATGTAAAAGTGCAGTGTGATAAAACTATTCCAAGACGTAGGCTACAGATACTTTAATAAATACTTGAGTAAATTAAGTGAGCAGATCACTAAGCAAAAAGTAGCTACTGCACCACAATCAAGCCTTTCCAGAGGTTTCCTTCTACTAGTATTTGACATTTTGTATCATCACGTTCTCTGCAAATGTACATTTTATTTAAGTTTACCTTCAGAGTTGTTGAACAGCTCATCGGGGACATCCTGTGGGCTTTCTCCACCACCTTGCAGTACCTCTTGCATCTTTTTGCGGCCCTTAATCCTGTCCGTGCGACGTTGAGAGGAGAGTGATTTGGGCTTGGGCGTGTTGTCGTACCCGAGGTTTACGGTCGGGGCCCAGTCGACCGATGTGGACTCTTCAAGCTTACTTGGAAAACCTAATTCGAAGAAACAAACCTTTCAGACGTGTGCCCTATGTCAACATATTTTAACGTAACTGTATGCTGTACGCAATGATACAATGCAATAAAGAGTTAGCTTACCAGTGACGAAGTGGTCACTACAGACGCGGGCATTTGCTGACTTCGCTCCCCGCGATATCAACCTTAAATTTTCCAACCATTTCTTGCGTCTTCTTTCGCTTATTTTCTTCCACTTTTCGCCCTTATGTGTGACTACTTTAGGAACGCGATAATAACTTTTAATGTCTCTGTTAGAGCGATTGGAGCAACCGTAAACAGCGCACACTACCGGCATGGTTGCCAATCTGAAGCCCACCACGAACGCTCGGCCTGCCCTCCACCTGACACCTGTTAGCTAGCTGTGACGTCACGTGAACGCAACCTATTGACTGTGTACATAACTTCAACTCATAATGCCGCCACCCAAGAAATGACTTCCTGTTTCGATCCAGCACACCAAAATAAAAGCACTATCTTATTCATTTGTTCAGCAGTTCATTAGTTCAACTTTCTTTCTGCCTAATTATTAACAGACATTTAATATGTGTGTATTTAATTATATTCTTGTAATGTTACAAGAACCTGCTGAACTAATCAAGGAGACGAGCTGCGTGCTTTTATTTTGGTGTGCTGGATCGAAACAGGAAGTCACTTCTTGGTCGGCGTTGTTGTGATTTGAAGTTATAGTCACAGAGTTAATTTAGAAGTTTACAGTGCAGATGTTTTATTTCCCACAACCATGAATGCCTCACACTCTTCTCGGTGCTCTGTAACCATAAGGAAGAACATTATTTGAGAGCTCCCTTGTAGGCACTGGGTTATTAAACAAACAACATAGACATTTCTTGAGGATTTCAGCTGCATCAGAGCAAGTTGGTCAGATGTTTGTCAGTTCAAAGTCGTTTGTAAACTTCTGTCTTAATGCTAAACTCTGACCTTGTTAGCCGCTAACTGTTGCGGCATCTGCTGCTTCAAACACTTGCGATCCCTGCACGTGTTTGCGTTTACATGGAATGGGGGCAGAGAAGGTGTGAGGTGTTTGCTTCTGCGGGAAAACGTTAGGTGGCACATTGTCAATATTTAAAATGTAAGAAATCGTATGTCCAAGACCATCTTCTTATAAAGAAGAGCAGAGATTGATGAAGTTCACATGAGTTGTTTATTTAGGCTCCAGCAAGCGCACAGAAACAGGTCAAAGCAGGTTCAGCGGAAAAGTCCGAAGAATAAGTTCCCTCCTGATAACTTTATAACATTTTAGTTAAGTCCATCCCAATGTGCGTAAGCAATTCTCATCCCATGAACAATAAGTTACATTTGTGGACCAGGATGTTTTGTTCAACACCAAATATGGTCTTATAACCTTGACATTTGGGGCCGTGCTTATCCCAGACAGACATTCTTATCTTATTGTACTGCACGGCCCATGAACTCATTCAACCTACTAGAGAGGCCTAGTTTTGTGCAGTATACCTTAGCAAACAGTTTATAGGTTATAGGTTATACCATTAGCAAACAAACAAACTAATTTATCACAACATCTTGCAGTGTAATGTGAGAATGCAACAATTCCCAGCCGGGAAAATGGAATAGATGAGGGCAGTTTTAAAACATCCCAAAAACAAACAGGTATAGCTAGCACAGCACACCGAAGCTATCCAGCTAGGCCCTGGGCGTGACTTTGTTGGAATATATTTTCGACCTCTGTGCTGAGAATCATGAGGTCATTTTTACCTTATGTGGCAAGAGGTAACCTGTTATTTCCCAAAGGACATGCTTGTAAAAAAAAAAGCATGACTCCACTGCGACAGAATTTTTTGTGGGGTTTATGTATCGGTGTGGATCTGGGGAAGCTTTTTCTCCAGTTTATTTTTGTTCCTCGTTTCAGAGATTCTAATGAATCCACCGTGGATTGAAGCACCAACTAAAGTGCGGCGCTGCAGCTGTGAGCGAGCGCGGCTGGCACCTCTTCATTAGCGCCTCAGTTAGCCTCGTGTTAGCGCTGTCAGAGCTAATCTCCGCTACACTCCGCTGGATGGACCCTGATCTCACAGACACGCGGCCAGGGGAGCTCATCTGCATGTCTGACTTTTATCCAGTCGGTTCACGGGGCGTTCGAGGGGCGCAGGTGGTCGGACGGCCGTGCAGATAATCCGCAAAATGACAGAAACTTCACTGGCGACGTTACAATTTCCAGGTCGGTGTGTCTCCCTCTTTTATCTGCAGCGGAGCAGGTTTCCGGGAATGATTTGTTTCCCCGGTCGGTGGCACATTTGAAAAATAGCGTTCATGTGCCAGGAGCATCGTCTGCTGCTGAAGAATCAAACGTGTCCTTTTCACCATGCACAAATCTGTTTGAACGCTTAAATGCTATGGCAAAGGGACGAAGCCCAGGAAGGGGATGAGTGAGATCAAGCAATTGGGTTATTATATCTGATAAAAACTCAGGGCCCAAGTTAATAGGTTGGAGGCCCGAGATAATTAATCGGGCTGAACATATAGTGCATATCTATCCACCTGCTAATATGGCGACTTCACGTTTCATTCTTTCTACAGATTCAGAGAAACATCTCAGACAATGTCTTCCTGAGATGATATATTGGTGCCAAAGAGCAAGCAAACACTTAAAGAGCATAAATACCCAACAAACTTTATTATTTTTATTTTTTTTGCTGATATGTATATCTGCTGATTTTACAGTATTATCTGCTGTGCCCACTCATGTTTTTGTCATTTTAGTGCAAACTAGTGTACTTTACAGTTATATAATTCAAAAACCATCTGTACTGCCCCTCACGGCTAAAAAGTAAATGGAATTAGAATTTTTAGGAAGTGGTGATGGCAGCTACTCGGCCGTGCGGCGTGAGAATTATCCATGTTTACTTTGACGCTTGTTCGCTGCCGTTTCTCGTGGCACCTGTCCGCGCCCCGTCGGTGCCCCTCTCGCTTCCTGGAGGCGGAGTTTGGTCTTTTGTGCCACTTTAATGTCCTTGTAATGGAGTCCAAGGTTGAAACAGAGCTTGATTTGCTCATCAATTGTCACGGATGCTGCTTGAACCCCAGAATCATTTTTAATTATTTTATTTATTTTTTGTCAATAAATGATCCGCAGTGAGTCTAATAAAGTAACCTGAACTCATGAGCAGATAATGAGCCGCTTCAGCGCAAATGCAGATGTTTTCTTAAAGCGAAGCAAGGCTAGAACTGACTGAAATAGTCATTATTAGAGAGCCAGGACTAAACCACTAAACTGGTTAAAAAACAGGACTGAATAAGAAACTAGAGTTCTAAGACAAATAGAAAAGCAGTGACAACAAGAAACACACCGGCTATTTACCTTTAGCGACAGACCCATGCCGCTGTAGAGCCTGAAGTTACGTGCTGTTGTTTACTGAGCTCCATGCTGCACCAAATGGCTGCGCCTGAAGATCAAAGATGGTTTGTGGAAAAAGTGAGAGCTCACTCTGCGTTAGCCATTTTTGGAACAGTTTCAGTAAATTATTAGTGACAGAGTGAGCGCTCGCACCATGTAACAGATCTTTAATGTGTGGAGCGCCTTCACTTTGTCGAACAGCGCAGTGTGTTTAGAAAAGTTTAGCTGAAAGAAAACGGTGTCCTGATGTGGAACTGTTCTGTCTCTGCGGCTCAGGAGGTAAGAACGTCCTTTCTCTCTTTTTATCGCTGCGGAAGTGGGAATTCTGCTCGAAAAATTAAGTTACAGGTGACGTTTTAGCATTTTCTCTTTGTATACACATTATTGAAATTCAATTAAAATAA
The DNA here is from genome assembly GCA_021464625.1 of Proterorhinus semilunaris. Lineage (NCBI taxonomy): Eukaryota > Metazoa > Chordata > Actinopteri > Gobiiformes > Gobiidae > Proterorhinus > Proterorhinus semilunaris. The sequence continues at coordinate 34,278,192 of CM038345.1, read as the reverse complement.
CATAGCATGTACCAAATAAAGTACTGTTAAGGCACCGGTACCAAAAAGCAGATATTGTTAGTAAGTATTGTAGTGGTATAAAAAAATAAACTAACGGTACCCAGCCCGTGTCGTGTCCTTTCCTGGGTTCCATATAATGGTCACTTTGGTTTTTATCATCATAAATCAGAAAAATACATTTTTATTATGTATAGGGCCTTTAAGCCACAGTATTAGCAGCTAGTAACAAACAAGGATCAGCTTCAATTTGAGTTAGATTTTTTTTTAAATAAGGGCCTCGCTCATTTTATTTACAATCTACAAAAACAGTGGTTCTCAAATGGTGGTCCGGGACGTTGTCAGTGGATTTCAAGTGTTTCCCAGAAAACACTTCTTTCAACAATTATGTACAGAAAAAGTATAGAACGAGAATCTCTATTTGAGTCTGTGAAAATGACAATTGTCTGGTTGTTTTTATCATAATTACAGCTTTTTGGGCATTTTTGAGGAAAAGACAATATTTTGCATGATAATTTACAAGTCTAAATCCTATTTGGGTCACGACTTCTAATCTGATTGTGGGTCCCGACGCCATATTAAGAACCACTGTAAGACAAGCATTTAAACTGCGCTGTAAACATATCAAAGTCTGATGTATAAAATCTCCTGTTACATTTCAATTTGACTCGCTTTACTGACATTGTTATTCCTAAATCTGCCATTACCTAAATCCTCCTCCCCCGCCCCAAAACAAATGCAATTCCTGCGCGTCGTTACCCACCGTGTTTTTGGCTTTAATTTGCTCTAACGAAGCTCCCATTAGTCCAAATAAATCCGCGGCGTTTTGCCCGTTGCGCCGCGCCTGACCTTTTGTGGCGCGTCCCGATCTCCACCGATCCTCCACCGTTTGATGCCTCCGCTAATTGGGAACGATTGTGCTCTCTGTTGCCGGTTGAATTCGGCGCGGAGCTAATGGCAAATGTCACTCCCAATCGGCCTCGGCTCGCTTGTTTACTTCACGTTTTTTTTTTCATGAAGAAATATATGTAAAAATCTACACTCACTAATTGGGGCCTCGCTTTCAGAATCGGCGCGCGACAGTCGCAAGACGCCGGCGGAAAAAAGCGGGCGGATTGTTTTGACCCCGGCCCGCGCTCGTCATTAGCCCCTGACCCGGAGATCTGAGCCGCGCTAACGAACCGCGGCGTTTGTGCGAGACGCGGACACGGGGCGGAGATGAGAGGACTGTGGGACGTGATTATGTTTTCGGACCTCAAACAGCCTGGCATTTCGCTCATAGGTCAAGAGAAAAGTCCCCGGAGCTAATCTACGGAACCTGTGCGGAGAATCACAGCAAACTTTCGCTGCAACTTTGTCCCGTATGGACGCGGAGTTGTTCCAGTATCAGTGAAAACAGGTTCAAAGCTTTATTCGCTGAAAACTGGGGTCAACTTTCTCTCTGATGCAGCCTTCATCAATATGACGTTCATAAAGTTAGTAAAGCAAGTTTATTCACAGAGTGAAACCTTAAACATTGTACCTGCTAGGGGTGTGTATCGCCCAGTCTCAGGCGATACGTATCCCGATACAGGGGTTGCGATACTATACGATACGATATATCCCGATATTGAAGTATTAGACGATTATTGCAATTATTTTTTTTACTACTCAGTAAACTAGTCCACCTCATTAGATTTGTATCAAATACATTTGATCTATCTATCTATCTTATGATACAAATGCGTTTCACTAATGTGCTTGTGACTGTGTGTTTATGGTGATTATGTAACTTTGAACGGAAAACAGATTTCTTGGAAACCTAGTAATGAAACCAATTACTGGTGATGCACGTTTTCTAGTATTTCTATAGTTGGGAGTCCTTAGCGATCAGTAATACCTATTATGAGTTTCATCCATTAAAATATACAATAACTCAGACGGGGCATTTAAAATCTTATCTGCTCTACAACGGGTGTCACTCGTAGATCAGGGACATAATGACAACACGGGCATCACCGTGACTACAGCGCTCATCTCTTTGAAATCTTTTTGTTAGCAGTAGCACACACACGAAGCAGAGGGGAAACTAAATACAGCAAGCTCTTTTTAAACCTGTGTCGTAGTACTGCAGTGGCGAGACACGGGTTTGACATGAGCATGCTGTATTTAGTTTTCCCTCGGCTTCGTTTAATTCCGTAATAAAATGCTAAGAAGATAAATCCTCTCCGAACGCAGCGGCGACACACTCAGCAACATAATGCACACAGCTGGTGGCTCTCGTAATAATCCAGGTCTCTGTCTTTGCTGTAAATGCCAAAGTGAGGCCAAATGTAGAGTTTTAAAAGAGCCCCAAAAGAGCCCCGCAGCGTCTCATAGCTCCATGGTAAACTCTTCCTGTGTTTCTCCAACTCTAGATTTTAGTGTTATTCAAGCAGGCTGCGCGCTGCGCTGCCATCTAGCGGGTGGGGGTAAAAGTGCAGGACCAAAGAGAGATGCTGCAATGAATATTTCCCCCAAAATAGATGTTTAAATATTGATACGGGCGCTTTTTGTATCGATACGAGAATCGTGCAACGTAATATCGCGATATATCGGTGGATCGATATTGTTCAACACCCCACCGACAGTGGCGGAGTTGGTAGAGCGTGTCGTCTCATGATCAGGAGGTCGAGGGTTCGAATCCCAGCTCGCGCAAATGCACGCTGTCATTGTGTCCATGGGCAAGACACTTCACCCTACTTGCCTCGAGTGTCTGCGCACATTGGTGTATGAGGGAGTGAATGGGTGACTGGTTCCTTACTTTGGGCCTGATAAAGGTAGAAAAGCGCTGTCATACATATTTTCCCATACAGATGTTTTCAACCTGTTGAATTTTCAATCTAGCTTTTAACCTGTTACCAGCCTAGGGTTAGGATTATGTTTAGGGTCAGGGGTTAGGGTTATGATTAGGAACGACAAATGTGATGCAAGTTGTGTTTCGCTCACATAGATCTTACACATAGTCTTAGAAACTAGAAGGTCTTGGCTCTCAAATGAGGTATCACTGGCATATATGCTGTAAACTCTCAAGTCAGTACGCTTTGAGTTTTGGATATGCATAATTTCTAATCCTAGCTCTAACCCTAAAGTAACAGGTTAACCAGGGCAGGTCAGTTTTGGCCCCTAGAGCCTAAGACCAGCTACAGAAAAAGGCCGATCACCCTACTGCCTGCCTTTGGTCCTGGGGCACTCCAGCAGGTGTTGTCCTACAGACCGCAGCGCTCTACTGGGCTGAAGTTAGACAAGATATTCAGGAAGGTAAGAAGGCCCCGAGACAATGAACAGATTAGGAAACAAACATTAAGGGCCCTATCTTGTGTTTCTAAATGCAGGCTGTAGACCAGACTCTAGGGCCACGGACAGTAGGGAAGGGTTGGTCGTGAAAGAGTCCGCACAAAGAGACGGTTCTTTTAAGTGAACAATGAGAGCGTCGTTTGGAAAAAATAAATAATAATAATGTTGCTTTTTCATCAAGCTACACTCGCCTCAGGGAGAAAAAGAGACAGACTGAAAGAGTAAGGATGGAGTGTCAGAAATGAAGAGCCATTTGGGAGCCAAAAGAGCCGGGTCCAAAAGCTTCACGGTGGGATACATAAAGTTCGTCCTCTGAGAGCTTAAAAAGGGTGTAACCTAAATGCTGAAGGAAAGAGCGATGTAAAGGAAGCGATGAGAAGACACAGCAGCTCACCACGCCTCAGTCGGCCTCTTTTTTCTTAGGGGCGCCCTCAGGCCACTGGCCGCAAGCATCCTTGAAGGGCCCCAGAAGTTTAAAATCAATCCTGGCCCGTAGCCTACCGAGGGCTAGGGAGTGTAACACCGGAATGACTGAGTCGCCCCCAGTGAGATCAACATTGTACCAAACACTATCAAGAAAGTGTCAGCTATGAGCTTCAGATTCTAATGTTGCCGTGTAACATTTTTGCAGGAAACCAGCCCAAGCTTAGCAAACCGGGCAAGCCCTTTCCCGACACTCTGTCTCCTCTGCCCCACGTCTCTTCTGGAGCCGTGTGTTTGGAGAGAAGAGCCTCTGCTCGTATCCAGCTGCTGCCTGCCCTCAGTGCCGCCGCCCCCGTGCCGCCTCGATGCCCCATGTGCAGCCTGGCGTCCAAACCGGATCATCACATGGCCAGACGCCTCGGCCCATTACCGCGGTGAGTCAGGCTAAACAAGACGGCGCCGCGATCGGACACCGCTCTGGCAGACGAGCTCGTCCCCTCACGGCCAGTCGACCCGCCGCAGGTTGGTCAGAGTCGCGAAGCTTTGACGTTAACGTAACAGGGGGCGGCGCTGAGACGCTGAAAGAGGAGGGAAAGTGGAGTATGTGGCCCGCGCGATTATTTCAACAGGGGACTTTCTGTTTGATGACCGGCTCAGCATCGCAAATTATGAACGATCCAGAACGGACTCAGTTGAAGGCATTTCTATGATTACTATGGCTGGACTTTTTCACAAGAAACTAAAACCTTCCCAAAGTCTAAAATAAAACTGTCTTGATTAGGAAAATAGTGCTAATTATTCTTTAGCAGATCTGAGTCCCTTGGTTAAAAGATAAATAAAAAAGATAAATGCTATTGACCAGCGATCAGCATTGGGCTTTCGCTCAGCTCCTGTTCACACACTGAAAGAACGGGAGAGGTGGGGTTGTTCAATTTACACATTTTAAGCTGGTTTAAATAACATGAACAATTTCTGTTTCTCTTCAAAACATAAGCAAATCTTGAAGATCACACTTAATTTTTAGCGTTGTTACATCAACATATCTAAATCATGTTGATGCCAAATGAAAATGTAACATTTTGTCCTTGCCCCTGAATTTGTGACGCGTGAAACCCCGTGCATCGAGAAGCATTCCTCGTGGGGATTTTAGTCCGCCATTTTACAACCGATGCTACATGAACCTGCATCATGAGGACACCCGCATAAGGTAAATTCAATTTTCTCTTACACATTAACGATAGGAAGTGGTAGACATCGCCTCAACATTGTTGTTTTCACGGAGCAGAGCTTTTTAATCTGCTATTATTATCAAGCAACTGCAAGCTCCATCCACCCGCTGCCCTCGGCGGTGGGGCGGAGGTGCCCGTGGTTGCTAATGCTAATGCTGCCCTCCTCTCGCTTCCTTTGGGTGCACGGATCGCCTCGGTGCGTCGCGAACGGGTTCGGGTCCGATTGGAAGGGTTTTGGAGAAACATCATCATATCTTTTTCCAGTAAAAATAAGAGTTTTTGCTCCTTTTGTTTTTTTTTCTAGGCGGAATTTCATTTTTTCAACAATACACCACTGCTAGTCTTGCCCCCAATGTGTTTCTTCCTAATTTTCACATCCAGATATTCCCAAGACCCAACAGCATAACTGAGTAAAATGAGGATTTTAAATCTTGTACAACTTGTTAAATTATCAAATAGTACAGGGGTTCCCAAACTATGGTACGGGTACGCGGGACGACCCCGGGGGTACGCAAAGAAATGTTGGAGAAAAATAAATGTTTATCACAATCTGATCGATATTGACCCGTTAAAACCACCGCACGGGAAACGTGCTTATACAGGCGAAAGAGTCTTATAATTCAGACGTGGATGAGTTTGTTCTGGAACTAAATGTGTCCACTCCAGAACCGAACCTCAAGAGCCGCTTTGCACCGGAGTGCGTAAAACTCCGCGCGCGCGGAGGCCGGGAGCGCGGCTGATGCGTCAGCCCACGCTACAACAGCAGCGCCTTTAACGTGAACTGTGCCAGAGTTTGATCGAGCAGCAATTTCTGTCATATCTGTCATAAAGAGAGAGGAGCCTGTGCGCGTGCCATCAGACTGACGGAGACTTCGACTTGCAAGAGGAGTTTTCCTCTCATTCTGATCCGAGGAGCGAGGGGAGAAGCGTCTGGGCTGACCCCTCCTCTGCCGCTAAACCCGTGGCTTTGTATCTGACACGTTTACATTTACGAGCTGATGTGCGGTGGCACGTACAAAGATGGTTATGTCCTGCGTAAACATTATCTTCGCTTTAACAAAAGCTTAAACCAGCGCATTGGAGTCTGTCCCGGTGGTGACAGTACGACTGAAGGAGACGCAGAGGGGGCGGGGCCAGAGCGCGGAGTCTGATGTTCAGAATGAGCTGGTCACTGGGACAAAGCAAAACACTCAGCGTTACCCATTCTCACTAACAGCCTCGTTTCCAAAATAATAAACTGCCATTTTCATAAATATTTTTGTATTTACATTATTCTTAATCGCCCAGACGAGGCTAAAAAAAAGTGGAATGTGGAAAAATTGCTTGAGTTCACTGTAATAATGGAGGAAATAAACATAATATTACATGTGATATTCCCAGTGTTTTCAATCGCGTCAAAGTAGGGGGTACGTGACTCTTCACCTAAAGCTTCCGGGGGTACACGGCTCCAAAAAGTTTGGGAACCACTGAAATAGTATGAACATGCTATTTTCAGGGAAATAGCCCCTTGAGTGCAAGAGGTTTACATTACCATTACATTAAAAACATTACGATTCTGTTGACCCATACCTTAAACATTTATCTGTGAGCCAACTAACACATGGTTAAGAATCATATTTGTTCTGAGTTTTCATGTAAATTCTTAATTGCTGTTTTTTTGTGTTCTCCAGACTGCTGCCTTTCCTGCCGGTATCAGCCAGTGCAAGGGTTTTTTCAAAGACTCAGTAGTAGGGGTGAGTAGTGTATTCTACACGTTTTACGCAAACTTCACAAAATACACTCATGTACCCATGACTTGACACTCACCCAAACACTGACACACACACTGATTACATTCAATAAATTTTTTTATATTTGTCTCTCTTTTTTCTTTCTTTTGTTTCTTATGCAGTATGTGGCAGTGTAAAGCTTGTTCTGAACCAATGGTTCAGGACTTCAAGACCAGATGGCCAGCATTCTTTCACATGAGTGAGGTTTGTGATACTTTGGCATGTTTTTTATTTTTTTCAAATTATAAACGATACATGTACCTAATATGGTTTTGTTCCCTTGACTTTGCATTGACATTTTTTGCAGTTTTGAGTATTAATGCTTTATCTGTGTGCTTACAGATAAATGCCGAATTTTAAGAGGATAACTACCATGCTGCTCCAGTCCAGATTTCTCTCCCAGCTGGATATTCATACAGTCAAAATGATCAAGTTATTCGGGAAACGAGGAGGAGTGATTGGAGCCAAAATGAAGCACATCCTGGAAGAGATCGAGAGGGCAAGTGTTGATTGTACTTTATTATGCCCTACTAGGGAAATGTGTGTCTGTTTTGAGGAGCATTCATTATGTCATTAATACAAACGCCTTAAATTAGACATTAAAAAAATTCACTAATTCCAAACCTCTCATAATTTATTTGCAGTTTAAAGTTCCACATACCAATCTTGTATGTTAAGGGAGCCAGTGTACGTTTTTTTTCAGTCTGACATTACCAAAAAAATAATAATAATAATGCCCGAAAATCAATCTTGCTACCAACTATTCAGACACGTGAGCAGACTTTGAAAACCAAAGTCAGAAATTTTGTATTTATTTATGATTTGTGTTGCAGTTAGTAGTTCACTCTAGTTGTAGGGATCAATGAGATCAAATGTTTTTCTACAAAAAATAATATGCGTTCAAAAAAATAATACATTTTCTGCTGTGGGAAATTTCGACCTTGTAACCCCTCACAATGAGGATTACACTGATCTTTAATGTCCAAAATCATAACTACCTCAATAAGTTCTTCAACTTTCAGCAATACCCAAGCAAAATTTGTATTTTAAAATGAAATATACCAGATCTTGAATAGGTTTGATCCTTGGCGAGTCAAATAAATTGGAAAATTTGCGCAAGTCCCAAATCAGTTAATAAAGTAACTCTCTTTCCAGACAGAGGACATTGACATTCTCAGAAAACTCATCCTAAAGGGACTGTGCATATATCTCCAGGAGGACCCAGCACACCTGTTCAGAGAATATGAGGTGAGTCCAACTGATGTATTGTTGAGTTGACCGTTTAATCCCAGCTGTCGCAGTAAGAACAACCACAGGATGCACTTCGAGAACATCAACACTTATTGTCTCCCGTCCTTCTCCTCGTGTTGCTGTATTTTCTAAAGAGGGCTGTGATGGCTTTCTGGCTTTTTTGTGGACATGGTAATGAGTGTGATGATCTAACATCATTCCTTCCCCCTCCCCTCATGTTAACTGTCTGGTTCCTCCTCCACAGCAGAGCAGTTTCTCTCCTACCACTGTTATGAACTTGAGAGCTGTTTGGCTCCCTGAAAACGTCCTTAAGTCATCTTGATGTTCTTGCAAGGTTTTCTCCACAGTGGGCCCCAGTCTCCTCACTATCATTAACGCTACTCTGCATTCAGGAGTGTTTCTGTCCTATTTTAAGCAGGCAGCTGCCCAGCCGTTCCTAAAGAAACCGAAACTAGACCACACATTAATGCTAAACTACAGGCCCATCTCCAAGACCTCATTTGAATCCAAGATCCTGGAGAAATTAGTCGCCTATTTTTTAATATTATATATTATTATTATAATATTATTCTTTAACTACAAACTGAACATAATCAGACTCTAGGGCTGTGGGTAAGAAAAAGTGCGAGACAACTCCTGCATCGTGCATGGTGATGCCTTCAATGGCCATTCATCAACGTGGGAAAAAAAGCATATCAGCCTGAGCAACCTTAGCACTGTAAGACATGAAAATGAACTTCATTAAAGAACTCTGATAAAATTTAAAATAACAATTTGGTGACACTTAAATTAAATCAATTAAAATAGGTCTTATCTTAGAGTAGTTTGTATTTAGACATGAATTTGTACTATTTTCTGATATGTATTTAAGTTCCTTTGAGATGAAGAACATCTTGAATAAGAAATGTTGTTTTGTTTTGTTTTTCTATGGATTTCTTTTGCATCACAACTGTTACTTTGCCTAATTTAAGTAAAAGTAAATTCTTTTACCTTAATTTTTCAAACCAAAAGTCACATTCCTGGGCTAGTAGTTGAAGTAGTGGGGCCAGTTCATTTGATTCGCTGGCAAAAAGACCTCAATCAATCCCTGACATTCACACTGTCTTTTAATTCTGCTTGATTTTTCACTAAAAATGCATCCGGTTAATGCTTTTAAATGCCAAATATTGAAAATGTTCAATATTTTCCTAGAGGGGTTGTAAACTTCTCACCTTTTTCACCCCTGACCCGTTTTAATGCCTGAGTTTTGTTAAGGGTCTGGGGGACTATTTATTCTCACATGTTCTACATTTAACTTTTTATTGCATTTTTATTATAACATGTTAATTTATACTTTTAAAGTGTTTTGAAGCACTCTGTGCTCTTGTGCGGTGAATAGCACTATACAGTATACATGATTAAGTGTTTAAAGAAAGCTATGAAAGCTTTCTGCCTCCCCTTCAGGTGGTGATTGGTAATATTTTGTTTCTATAAAACTGTGTTCCGTAGAAAGAAGACCATGCTGCATCCAGGAGGCCATCGAGGACACCACGGTGGGAATTTTCCTCATCAGGGAAAGTGGCGGTGATGGGGAAGAGGACATCCTCGTTGTCCTTGAAGGCCAGGCCGTGGTGGTTGACCTACCAAGTGTGGGGGTGGCGGTTGCCATGCTGTTTGGCCTTATTTACAACTTAAACCTGGACTACCCTCCTCATCTCAGATACACCTTTGAGGTAATACAGAAAGTTTTAATGGAGTTGGAAGGCATAGTGCTGTCAAAAAGGGCTCAGGCCTTGAAGATCCGACTCTTTGAGTAAAGATGGAACCTTAACCTCTACCCGGACCGGATTGGCTTTACCCAAATCTAAAAGCTTATGGAAAATGAGTCATCAAAAATTGTTTAAAAAAACGCAGCAAAAAAGTGCCAAAAAGAGACCACAAAATGCCACAAACAGCAACAGAAAAGTGACAAAAGAACAACAAAAATGTTACAAAAAAGCGATTGAAGTGCAACACAAAAGTGGAAAAAACAAGTAAATTTTCAAAAACTCAACCAATAATGTGAGATTAACTAAAGAAAAGAATGACAAAAATGTAACAATTAAAAGTGACAAAAACTGAACACAAGAGACAAAAACCCAAATTAGGTGTAAAATAATGTGGAAAAAGTGATGGTAACAACACAAGAAAAAAGATGAGTTCAGATCCATTTTGTAGGTCTTAGCTTTTTAATGAGGCGTTACATTGGCTTTAGGTTGCAACTTTTAGATTTGGGTAAAGCTGAACTGGAGAAAATGCACTCGTTTAAGGTGGGAAGTAAGGGGTTAAAAATGTTTTCTGTTCGACTCGAACCATTTACCATTCCTGTTCGACTCGATGATATTCATATTCATAGTTCACCTATTTTCCATATTGTTCTTACCTTAGCTTTCATGGCTTCATCGTGTTATTGCAGATTTTTTTATTTTATTGTTCCGCAGTCTGTTTTTGTTGTCATTGTTCAGATAATTGTTGTGTAAAAGTATATTCATGTTTAATTAATAAAAGGGTTGAGCCTTAAATTTGTGTTCAGTGTCCTGTGTTTGAATTGTAATAATGCATGTGATTCTTGCAAATAAATATTGGCAGAATATGCTTTTTTAGACATTAAAATTATCAGCAATTGTATTTATATTATGCACTTTCAATCTAGTAAAATTATCTATATTTCAATGAAATAATTGTGCTGCTAAAACATGATTTTATTGATGGTTCAATGTGAACAAATTGTGGAAAATTGCATGATAAAGTCACGTTTGTCTAATGTAAAATTCTTAGGTGTAGTGAACAGGAGATATTCATTACAATGTAACGTGATTTTTTTATGTGCAATATTCATGTTGACATAACATGATTTCATTATATGCAACCGATGTCCATACTTTTTTTATGTTAATCCAACAGATTTTTTCTTTCAGTGCAAACACTTTGTGTGTTTTCTGGCCATGTATGCACTGAAAGAAAAAATCTGTTGGATTAACATAAAAAAAGTATGGACATCGGTTGCATATAATGAAATCATGTTATGTCAACATGAATATTGCACATAAAAAAATCACGTTACATTGTAATGAATATCTCCTGTTCACTACACCTAAGAATTTTACATTAGACAAACGTGACTTTATCATGCAATTTTCCACAATTTGTTCACATTGAACCATCAATAAAATCATGTTTTAGCAGCACAATTATTTCATTGAAATATAGATAATTTTACTAGATTGAAAGTGCATAATATAAATACAATTGCTGATAATTTTAATGTCTAAAAAAGCATATTCTGCCAATATTTATTTGCAAGAATCACATGCATTATTACAATTCAAACACAGGACACTGAACACAAATTTAAGGCTCAACCCTTTTATTAATTAAACATGAATATACTTTTACACAACAATTATCTGAACAATGACAACAAAAACAGACTGCGGAACAATAAAATAAAAAAATCTGCAATAACACGATGAAGCCATGAAAGCTAAGGTAAGAACAATATGGAAAATAGGTGAACTATGAATATGAATATCATCGAGTCGAACAGGAATGGTAAATGGTTCGAGTCGAACAGAAAACATTTTTAACCCCTTACTTCCCACCTTAAACGAGTGCATTTTCTCCAGTTCAGCTTTACCCAAATCTAAAAGTTGCAACCTAAAGCCAATGTAACGCCTCATTAAAAAGCTAAGACCTACAAAATGGATCTGAACTCATCTTTTTTCTTGTGTTGTTACCATCACTTTTTCCACATTATTTTACACCTAATTTGGGTTTTTGTCTCTTGTGTTCAGTTTTTGTCACTTTTAATTGTTACATTTTTGTCATTCTTTTCTTTAGTTAATCTCACATTATTGGTTGAGTTTTTGAAAATTTACTTGTTTTTTCCACTTTTGTGTTGCACTTCAATCGCTTTTTTGTAACATTTTTGTTGTTCTTTTGTCACTTTTCTGTTGCTGTTTGTGGCATTTTGTGGTCTCTTTTTGGCACTTTTTTGCTGCGTTTTTTTAAACAATTTTTGATGACTCATTTTCCATAAGCTTTTAGATTTGGGTAAAGCCAATCCGGTCCGGGTAGAGGTTAAGGTTCCATCTTTACTCAAAGAGTCGGATCTTCAAGGCCTGAGCCCTTTTTGACAGCACTTTGCCTTCCAACTCCATTAAAACTTTCTGTATTACCTCAAAGGTGTATCTGAGATGAGGAGGGTAGTCCAGGTTTAAGTTGTAAATAAGGCCAAACAGCATGGCAACCGCCACCCCCACACTTGGTAGGTCAACCACCACGGCCTGGCCTTCAAGGACAACGAGGATGTCCTCTTCCCCATCACCGCCACTTTCCCTGATGAGGAAAATTCCCACTGTGGTGTCCTCGATGGCCTCCTGGATGCAGCATGGTCTTCTTTCTACGGAACACAGTTTTATAGAAACAAAATATTACCAATCACCACCTGAAGGGGAGGCAGAAAGCTTTCATAGCTTTCTTTAAACACTTAATCATGTATACTGTATAGTGCTATTCACAGCACAAGAGCACAGAGTGCTTCAAAACACTTTAAAAGTATAAATTAACATGTTATAATAAAAATGCAATAAAAAGTTAAATGTAGAACATGTGAGAATAAATAGTCCCCCAGACCCTTAACAAAACTCAGGCATTAAAACGGGTCAGGGGTGAAAAAGGTGAGAAGTTTACAACCCCTCTAGGAAAATATTGAACATTTTCAATATTTGGCATTTAAAAGCATTAACCGGATGCATTTTTAGTGAAAAATCAAGCAGAATTAAAAGACAGTGTGAATGTCAGGGATTGATTGAGGTCTTTTTGCCAGCGAATCAAATGAACTGGCCCCACTACTTCAACTACTAGCCCAGGAATGTGACTTTTGGTTTGAAAAATTAAGGTAAAAGAATTTACTTTTACTTAAATTAGGCAAAGTAACAGTTGTGATGCAAAAGAAATCCATAGAAAAACAAAACAAAACAACATTTCTTATTCAAGATGTTCTTCATCTCAAAGGAACTTAAATACATATCAGAAAATAGTACAAATTCATGTCTAAATACAAACTACTCTAAGATAAGACCTATTTTAATTGATTTAATTTTAAGTGTCACCAAATTGTTATTTTAAATTTTATCAGAGTTCTTTAATGAAGTTCATTTTCATGTCTTACAGTGCTAAGGTTGCTCAGGCTGATATGCTTTTTTTCCCACGTTGATGAATGGCCATTGAAGGCATCACCATGCACGATGCAGGAGTTGTCTCGCACTTTTTCTTACCCACAGCCCTAGAGTCTGATTATGTTCAGTTTGTAGTTAAAGAATAATATTATAATAATAATATATAATATTAAAAAATAGGCGACTAATTTCTCCAGGATCTTGGATTCAAATGAGGTCTTGGAGATGGGCCTGTAGTTTAGCATTAATGTGTGGTCTAGTTTCGGTTTCTTTAGGAACGGCTGGGCAGCTGCCTGCTTAAAATAGGACAGAAACACTCCTGAATGCAGAGTAGCGTTAATGATAGTGAGGAGACTGGGGCCCACTGTGGAGAAAACCTTGCAAGAACATCAAGATGACTTAAGGACGTTTTCAGGGAGCCAAACAGCTCTCAAGTTCATAACAGTGGTAGGAGAGAAACTGCTCTGCTGTGGAGGAGGAACCAGACAGTTAACATGAGGGGAGGGGGAAGGAATGATGTTAGATCATCACACTCATTACCATGTCCACAAAAAAGCCAGAAAGCCATCACAGCCCTCTTTAGAAAATACAGCAACACGAGGAGAAGGACGGGAGACAATAAGTGTTGATGTTCTCGAAGTGCATCCTGTGGTTGTTCTTACTGCGACAGCTGGGATTAAACGGTCAACTCAACAATACATCAGTTGGACTCACCTCATATTCTCTGAACAGGTGTGCTGGGTCCTCCTGGAGATATATGCACAGTCCCTTTAGGATGAGTTTTCTGAGAATGTCAATGTCCTCTGTCTGGAAAGAGAGTTACTTTATTAACTGATTTGGGACTTGCGCAAATTTTCCAATTTATTTGACTCGCCAAGGATCAAACCTATTCAAGATCTGGTATATTTCATTTTAAAATACAAATTTTGCTTGGGTATTGCTGAAAGTTGAAGAACTTATTGAGGTAGTTATGATTTTGGACATTAAAGATCAGTGTAATCCTCATTGTGAGGGGTTACAAGGTCGAAATTTCCCACAGCAGAAAATGTATTATTTTTTTGAACGCATATTATTTTTTGTAGAAAAACATTTGATCTCATTGATCCCTACAACTAGAGTGAACTACTAACTGCAACACAAATCATAAATAAATACAAAATTTCTGACTTTGGTTTTCAAAGTCTGCTCACGTGTCTGAATAGTTGGTAGCAAGATTGATTTTCGGGCATTATTATTATTATTTTTTGGTAATGTCAGACTGAAAAAAAACGTACACTGGCTCCCTTAACATACAAGATTGGTATGTGGAACTTTAAACTGCAAATAAATTATGAGAGGTTTGGAATTAGTGAATTTTTTTAATGTCTAATTTAAGGCGTTTGTATTAATGACATAATGAATGCTCCTCAAAACAGACACACATTTCCCTAGTAGGGCATAATAAAGTACAATCAACACTTGCCCTCTTGATCTCTTCCAGGATGTGCTTCATTTTGGCTCCAATCACTCCTCCTCGTTTCCCGAATAACTTGATCATTTTGACTGTATGAATATCCAGCTGGGAGAGAAATCTGGACTGGAGCAGCATGGTAGTTATCCTCTTAAAATTCGGCATTTATCTGTAAGCACACAGATAAAGCATTAATACTCAAAACTGCAAAAAATGTCAATGCAAAGTCAAGGGAACAAAACCATATTAGGTACATGTATCGTTTATAATTTGAAAAAAATAAAAAACATGCCAAAGTATCACAAACCTCACTCATGTGAAAGAATGCTGGCCATCTGGTCTTGAAGTCCTGAACCATTGGTTCAGAACAAGCTTTACACTGCCACATACTGCATAAGAAACAAAAGAAAGAAAAAAGAGAGACAAATATAAAAAAATTGATTGAATATAATCAGTGTGTGTGTCAGTGTTTGGGTGAGTGTCAAGTCATGGGTACATGAGTGTATTTTGTGAAGTTTGCGTAAAACGTGTAGAATACACTACTCACCCCTACTACTGAGTCTTTGAAAAAACCCTTGCACTGGCAGGAAAGGCAGCAATCTGGAGAACACAAAAAAACAGCAATTAAGAATTTACATGAAAACTCAGAACAAATATGATTCTTAACCATGTGTTAGTTGGCTCACAGATAAATGTTTAAGGTATGGGTCAACAGAATCGTAATGTTTTTAATGTAATGGTAATGTAAACCTCTTGCACTCAAGGGGCTATTTCCCTGAAAATAGCATGTTCATACTATTTCAGTGGTTCCCAAACTTTTTGGAGCCGTGTACCCCCGGAAGCTTTAGGTGAAGAGTCACGTACCCCCTACTTTGACGCGATTGAAAACACTGGGAATATCACATGTAATATTATGTTTATTTCCTCCATTATTACAGTGAACTCAAGCAATTTTTCCACATTCCACTTTTTTTTAGCCTCGTCTGGGCGATTAAGAATAATGTAAATACAAAAATATTTATGAAAATGGCAGTTTATTATTTTGGAAACGAGGCTGTTAGTGAGAATGGGTAACGCTGAGTGTTTTGCTTTGTCCCAGTGACCAGCTCATTCTGAACATCAGACTCCGCGCTCTGGCCCCGCCCCCTCTGCGTCTCCTTCAGTCGTACTGTCACCACCGGGACAGACTCCAATGCGCTGGTTTAAGCTTTTGTTAAAGCGAAGATAATGTTTACGCAGGACATAACCATCTTTGTACGTGCCACCAAACATCAGCTCGTAAATGTAAACGTGTCAGATACAAAGCCACGGGTTTAGCGGCAGAGGAGGGGTCAGCCCAGACGCTTCTCCCCTCGCTCCTCGGATCAGAATGAGAGGAAAACTCCTCTTGCAAGTCGAAGTCTCCGTCAGTCTGATGGCACGCGCACAGGCTCCTCTCTCTTTATGACAGATATGACAGAAATTGCTGCTCGATCAAACTCTGGCACAGTTCACGTTAAAGGCGCTGCTGTTGTAGCGTGGGCTGACGCATCAGCCGCGCTCCCGGCCTCCGCGCGCGCGGAGTTTTACGCACTCCGGTGCAAAGCGGCTCTTGAGGTTCGGTTCTGGAGTGGACACATTTAGTTCCAGAACAAACTCATCCACGTCTGAATTATAAGACTCTTTCGCCTGTATAAGCACGTTTCCCGTGCGGTGGTTTTAACGGGTCAATATCGATCAGATTGTGATAAACATTTATTTTTCTCCAACATTTCTTTGCGTACCCCCGGGGTCGTCCCGCGTACCCGTACCATAGTTTGGGAACCCCTGTACTATTTGATAATTTAACAAGTTGTACAAGATTTAAAATCCTCATTTTACTCAGTTATGCTGTTGGGTCTTGGGAATATCTGGATGTGAAAATTAGGAAGAAACACATTGGGGGCAAGACTAGCAGTGGTGTATTGTTGAAAAAATGAAATTCCGCCTAGAAAAAAAAACAAAAGGAGCAAAAACTCTTATTTTTACTGGAAAAAGATATGATGATGTTTCTCCAAAACCCTTCCAATCGGACCCGAACCCGTTCGCGACGCACCGAGGCGATCCGTGCACCCAAAGGAAGCGAGAGGAGGGCAGCATTAGCATTAGCAACCACGGGCACCTCCGCCCCACCGCCGAGGGCAGCGGGTGGATGGAGCTTGCAGTTGCTTGATAATAATAGCAGATTAAAAAGCTCTGCTCCGTGAAAACAACAATGTTGAGGCGATGTCTACCACTTCCTATCGTTAATGTGTAAGAGAAAATTGAATTTACCTTATGCGGGTGTCCTCATGATGCAGGTTCATGTAGCATCGGTTGTAAAATGGCGGACTAAAATCCCCACGAGGAATGCTTCTCGATGCACGGGGTTTCACGCGTCACAAATTCAGGGGCAAGGACAAAATGTTACATTTTCATTTGGCATCAACATGATTTAGATATGTTGATGTAACAACGCTAAAAATTAAGTGTGATCTTCAAGATTTGCTTATGTTTTGAAGAGAAACAGAAATTGTTCATGTTATTTAAACCAGCTTAAAATGTGTAAATTGAACAACCCCACCTCTCCCGTTCTTTCAGTGTGTGCGGTTATTCCATGAGAGGATCCGGCTGTATGCGCTCCTGCGAGGACAATACCAGATGGGCATATGATGTCCCAGACTGGAATGACCGTCTCACCCGCTCCAGAAAAGAGAGATTTTTGCTTTGTGCCACTTTGAAACTCAAATGACTTATAGCATATTAACAATAGTAGCACGGGAAATGCCTGTGCGCCATAAGGACTGTCACTGGGGCATAAGAGGTGTAAACTTTAGAACTATAAAACAGTCAATTCTTATTAAATGCGGGTGAGGTCATGCAGATGGAAGCGACCTCAGTGGAGCGTTGTCAGTGGGGCGTCCCAGCGTCAGAGGTCGCTCTGAAAAGGTCAGAGCTGTTTTGTCTCCGCTGCGTGTTCAGGGAGCGTCCCTGTGCCCGTCACAGCTCGGTTCCAGTGTGAATGGATTCTGGCTGATTTTGGTCAATGTAATGCATGCATCGCTTGCAACAGTAATATTTAAGTGTTGACAAAAATAAACAAATGTTTCTGCTCAGTATGGGCTACTACACTGTGTTCCTAGAGTACCGACTGAACAAGGTGAGGCTGCGCTTCAGTTCCATGCAGCAAAGGTCTGGAACAGTCTCAGAGAGGACGTGAGACAGGCCTCGACCCTGACTATGTTTAAGTCCAGGCTGAAAACATGCCTGTTTACTGCTGCCTATGGCAATTGACTGTATTTGAACTCAATTTAATATATCATTTGAATACATACAAATTACATGTATGTATTTTTATATATTTTTATGACTTGTATCAATTGATTTGTTTTATTTAGTAGACACATTGAGTTGCCTTGTGCATGGAATGTGCTGTGTAAATAAATTGGCCTCGCCTTGCCTTCTATAGACGCAAAGAATGGTCCGTTCTGTAATTACGCCTAGCACAGCGCAACGCACCAATGACAGAACTCAGGAGGGGGGGGGAACCAATAGGCTACTCTGTCAAAGTCAAAGTATTCCTCCCCTAGAACAAAACCTGGAATAGGGCCTTTAATGGGCACATGTGGCAGAAGTCGAGCAGAAAGTCACGAATCTGGCGAAGCATTAAACTCCCGGCTAAGTGCAGCAGAGCTAACCGTCTCCAGCGGTAAATCTGCTAACGGCCTGTTTACCCGAGCGCTCCTCACTCATATTTCCCGATGCTCAAAGGCGGCACATTTTAATCAAGCTTCTCCGTATCACGGGCGCGCGTTGCCGCCGTTTGTCACGTCTTTTTTACACTACAATGGCCATTAGGAGGCGGCTCGTAATCACCGCGCTGACAGACTGGGCTCCGGCGGTTGATGGGCGCGAGGAGGATTCGGGAAATGGCCTCGCGTTCCCGGACATCTGTAAATCGGATCGGCGCGAGGAGGAGGAGCGGCGGGGTGGGGGGAGCTGTTTGTCACGTCTGTTAGCTCTTGCGCTCGCAGCCGAGGAGGCGCAGACGCCAGCGGAGCGTTTGGTTCGATGGAGGCGCTGATGAACTTGAAGAGAGTTTGTGTCCGCGAAGTGACGGCTCGACTAATACAACGTTTACTGTGTCGATAAGAGGACACAGCCGCGACTCAACCCGGACGAGCCCCCACCTGTCACTACTGTGGCTCGAGAAGGAGCAACACAGCGAGGAGACCACACAAGAGCAGAGTTTAGTTCAATAATGATAGACCCTTACAACTTTCGACCTCAGAGCGTTCTAAGCTGAATTAACTCGTATGTAAAGGAAACGGCTAATGCTACAACAGTTAGTTAATAAGATGCTAACGTTATGTAACGCGTTCACTTCACTGATACAGTAGTCTTATTAGCTACACTTCTCCACTGGGGGCGCCATTGCTGTCATGTCTGAACTCAGAGCACTTTTGTCATCCCAGAGTTTCCATGTTATAATTACCACTTTGAGCAGCTTCAAGGCACTTTTCCAACTGGGTAAATAAGAGCCAAATAAGTCATTTGTTTAAAATAGAAATGAACTTGAAATGGGCCAAAAAAATTAAAGCAACAACAATCAATCAATCTTTTTTTGTATTGAAATTTACAACAGCACTTGCTGAACCAAAGTGCTTTGTGTTCCTATGTTCCATATGTACAAAGTACTAAAAACCATTTTCAACTCCACATAGGAAAATCACATAAATGACATGAGCAATTAACAGCAAAAGCAGATCTAAACAGGTACGTTTTCAATCTAACTTTAAACAGTGTCAGGTCAGTGACGGCTCGTAACAGGGTTGAGAGCTGAGGCCTATGGTGATGTGACGCTCTTTTGAACGGCTCTTTAAGGTGAACGATTAGAACCAGGTCTCAGATTTCAACAAACACAAGAATCAGCCCAACAATGAAAACTTTTTGCACTAAAGTGAAAGATAAATGCAAAACAAATGATTAGCCAGACGGTTAATTGTGGCGCAAGATTTTATTCAGAAACACGTTTTTTAAAGCCTAAATATGGGTCCCATTGCAATTTAAGATTATTTAAATAAAAGTGAGTTGGCATTATTAACCTTTTGTATTCAAAAGAGCCAGTCTTTTGAACGGCTCTTCAAAAATGAATGAACAAATCCCAAAGACTCCGCTCCGTAAATCCCATCACTATACCAGGCACTGAAACAGAATGATCACCCACTGCTTAGTTTTGGTCCTGGGGCGGCACAGTAGCACAGTGGTTAGCGCTCGTGCTTCACAGCTAGAAGGTCCGGGTTCGATTCCCACCTGGACGGGGCCTTTCTGTGTGGAGTTTGCATGTTCTCCCCGTGTCTGCGTAGGGGTACTCCGGTTTCCCCTACCACTAAAAACATGTACAATAGGCCCAGGGACTGCAGGTGGAAATTAGCACAAGTGCTATAACCTGGTACAATCCATCTCTCCTTTCTGAGGCTAATGTATATTGTACACTGTCCCTGTTCAAATAAATAATACAATACAGCAGGTGTTGTCCTGACCTACTCAAAATCACTACAAATTCCGATATTTTGAGCACTTTTGAGCAAAAAAAAGTAGTCCAGTGTAGAATGTCATTCATCAGGATAAATTCCGCCTGATTGGTGTTTGTGTTTGGTGTGAATCGTCATTTGAGTCGTCTCTGATTCTGCCTGGAGATCGTTGCTAACCACATTTCTCTTTTGTCTTCCTCCCCTCGCAGCCAAACATCAGACGAGGCCAGTGCACATCGGGCACCGCGCAGCATCTGCACCGCAGCATCTCTGTGTATAAAAATGGCTTAAGAGAAGACATGTGGCTCTAATGCGCGGTGCTGGGGGAGGGCACTGGGGGGGGTGGGGGGCGTTATCTGGCCCTGTCCGCTCGAGTATCGCGTAGCTGTGAGGCGTGGCGTGTGGCGTTCCGAGCGGGCAACAGCTGAGCCGGGCCCCGGACACTGACATCTCCAGAGGTGCCAAGTCGCGGGGCATCTTGTTACTGCCGCGGCCTGACAGGCCCGGCGAACGCGGCCCGTAACCCGCATCACGGCGAGGAGGCGTAGCCGGAGCGTGGACGTGTTCTCCACAGTCTGACAGCTGATTTTAGTGGAGCTGATCGGACTAAAGCACGGGCCGTAAACAGTCCCGCAGCGCCAGAGAGCAAACAGCTGCAGTAAACATGTGCGTCACAGCATCAGAGTAAACGGGAGGGAACAAAACGGACGGGCAAATGCTTCACTGATAGACTTTGGAGCCTCGACCCTGGAAGGTGGGGACGTCAGCGGTGTGATGAAGAATGACCACGGAGACATATCATACTTTGATGTTACAAAGCCATTTTATCTCCCAAAACAGACCTAGAACCTTTTAATCTAGATGTTTTTAATCTGTGTTACAATGAGTTCAGCCATTCCCAAAGTGTGGGGCATCATAGCCCTCTTACTGATCCCCCAATAAAAATATATGTACACATTTAAAGGGCACGGTGTGATATGGATCATTCTAAAGTGACGGTGCACGTTTGAGTCTATTTCTTTATATTTTCATTCGTGTATGTGCGCACCCAAACAAGAGCGTAAGATCCTGGACTTCCCTTGTTTCCATAAATGCACAAGCACAATGTTTTCCAGGAACCAAACACGAGCCTCAAATCAAACGCTGCGTGTGTGTGTTTTACATAGACCGTAAAAAATAATAGACGACGACTCCTCACTCCTCCCCGTTTACCACAATGACCACGTTCGAGGGGGAAATCATGGCGGAGTTACAGACTCCTCCCTCCTCAGCTCTGACTAAGCCTGTTCCTAATAAGGGCATAAGGGCGGGATCTTCACTGTAGACTCGGCCCTTGCGTGACGTGAAGCTCGCGCAGCTCCAATGCTAACAGTCCGGCCCTCATTCAGTACGAGGTGTCTAAAATGTTTCTTACAAAATCCAGCCTGGTTTCTTTAATTGTAACTAACCCAGCGTTATCACAGGAGGAATATCTAGCTGTAGAAAGTTCAAAAAGGTGAGAGACCAGGCTTTAAAGTTGTTTTTAACGTGTCTAAAGTGCAATGCATTCCAATGGGGGACTAGCGGCTATATGGAGGTACTACAGCAATGGCGGCCCCCAGTGTCGTCGTCAAAAAGCAGAGCAGCCAGCGGCCATTTTAGAAAGGATTGCCATTTTTATTCAGTGAATATTATACTGCTGCCCAAAGTCGAACATTTAGGCTATTTTATAAAAATAAAAAATAAATATTATTTTATATATTACACTTGCACCGTGATGCACTGAACCGTGACACCCCTGGTATTTAAGCATTAAAAAGCATTAAATTTGACTTTTTGCCACCTGTATAAACCCTGCTTCCTTCCTTATATGTCCTAATTCAAAACGACCACACAGTAATTACTTCAAGTCAGGAAACGTAAGTAAAGATAATGTCGAAGTACCCAAAAGCACTTTAAATTAGATAAACAACTTCAAATGTCAAACTTCGCACACATTTTTTCTCATGTCCGACTTGTCATATGTTCTTTAAGTCTCTCCTGTTCCAGCTCCTATATATAGCTCCTTCCCTCCCCCCCTCGCTGAAGTGCAGGTGTGTCCGCTGCTTTGCCCCGGGGCAGGTCAGGTGCTGTACTCCGTGCCGAGCGAGAGACGGAGGGGGAGGTAAATCTCTGTGACAGCTCCGTGGTGTCAGGACTCCGATCGCCCAAACACACTTCAGTCCGGATTGCGCGTCCAGGCCCTGACGGAGCCGCGGTCTGTCACCGCTCGGGCCCCGGAGGGACGGGGCTGTTGTCATTTTGCAGCGTGTGCGAGATCGTATCGACCGAGTGAAGTCCAGGCTGGTCTCACTCAAGCTGTCACGGTGGGAGTGGTTTTTTTTTTTACGTCTTCCGTTGGACTATGAGCATATTTAGCACGCATAAATAAAGCTGAGTCTAATCCGGGTCCCTGCGAATGTTTTGTCTCAATCTTGCTTTAAAAAAAATGAAGAAGATTGTCAGGTAGAAGTGTTTGCTGACACTCGAAGCTAACCGTTAGCATGTAGCAGGAAGCTAACAACATTGTGCAAGGTTTATACGGGCGGAAACAAGTACAATTTAACGCTTTTTAATGGCCAAATACTATTTTTAATGCCACACATGCAGGAAAAAAAATCTGTGTGTATTTCATTTCTTAAAGCAGTACTAAGTAACTCTTGCCTCTAGAGGCCATTAGCGCAACTGCAGGTGTCGTAGCAAGTTACGATTTTCTAACTTATTAAATGTCTTGGAGAGTAAATACTACGCTGACAGAAAAGGCGAAGGGAGAGAGGGTTTGTTGTACATCCAGTTATACAATGGAAATAATTTTATTCACTCAAACTTGGCTGTACATACTGTTTAAAGTGGCACTAGCCCGCAGTTAGCTTTGCCCGTTAGCCTGTTAGCTTCTTCTTCGTGGTTCTATTAGTGTGTATTGGTTGCTCCGACCCGGTGGCAGTCAAGTTGCAAGCATGGTTTTCTGGCCAGAGACACCAGGGGGAGATGAAATACCCCCCAATCATCCCATTAACACTTACGTATTACATAGTCCCCCAGAGGGACTACGGAAAGGATTTATTAAGGTAAACAAGTTTTGCAAACGTTTCATCAAACAGAGGAAAGAGAATTGGAAAAAAACTGGAAACTTTATAGCAAAAAGATGTAGCCAATTCCAGCCAAAACTGCAACTGCATATGTTTTAGACCATAATTCAGGTATTTTCTGTGAACTTATACCGGTTTGAATCAAATGTAAAGCTTTTTAATGACATTCAAGGCCTTGATTTTGGCACAGTTCATTGAGTGACTTTAAATGTTTTTTTATGCCCTGCGGAAACCATGATTGTGTTTAGCTTTCCCCGTTATTGTTGCATATTTAGGGGCAAAACGTCCTACACTCCCACCACAGAGTACAGAAGATGACTCAAGAACCTTCATTGAAGACATTTATGGGCAGCTGAACTCCTTTGATGAAATATATACAAAGTACATCCATAATTCTGCATTCGTTAAAGTAATGGTGGAGTTAAAACGTCGCCTAGGTCCTTTTCACGTTTTGTTTTCCTCCCTGGGTCTCAGCAGCTAAACTCACCCAAATATCTGACAAACCGGTCAAATTCCTTGGCCACACGGAGCGGCTGGAATTTTGTATGTATTTTACTCATCGGATGATGTGGAACCGCCCCTTTCTCTCTCACACACAAAAAAGGCCATTCTCAGTCATGGGCTGCATCTAAAAAGTGTAAATAAGCCTAGGAAGTATCCATCGTAGAAAAGCTAAATCATCGACTGGACGTTTTTTTGGTAAAGTTGAAGTAATTTCGCTTCTAGTCACAGGTAGGTTGCTACCTTTTTAGAGCTACCGAAAAAGGTAGCTCTTCTACCTTTTTAAGTAAAAGTGTTTTTTCTGACCTAAAGAGCTAAGAAGAAGCTTCTGTGACTAGAAGCGAAACGTCCTCAACTTTACCATAACCTAGTCCAGTCGATGATCTAGCTTTTCTACGATACACCTATAGGAACCTTCTTCTCTTCATCATTGACCCCAACGTGCGTCACCGTCAGCCGTCACTAGGAGCATCCAAATGTGTCAGTGCAGTTAGGAGGCAGCTAGGAAAGGAGCTGTGATGCTTCCTTTAGCAGAGGAACCTCGGGATGTTCCTCATCAGCCCGTAAGGAGCCCACTGCGCTGCCTCCCGAAGGTTTCTGAACTTGGCCAATCTCCGTACGAGTGTGAAATGATTGACATTCACTGCACTGCAGGAGCCCCCCCCTAATGGGGTGGAGGGGTTTGAGCGCCCGAATGATCCTGGGAGCTCTATTGTTGGGGGGCTTCGTGCCCCTGGTAGGGTCTCCCATGGCAAACAGGTCCTAGGTGACGGGTCAGACAAAGAGCGGTTCAGAAGCCCCTTATGAGAGACCACCAGGCCCGGTTAGAACCATGAGGACGTCCTTCTGTGGACCCACCACGTGCAGGAGGAGCCATAGGGGCTGGTGCTATGTGATTTGGGCAGCTCCAGTGGCTGCCCCCATGACCCGGCAATGGAAAAGTGAAAGAAAATGGATGGATGGATGGCACAGCAAGAGGACATGGAGCGTTTACTGTACGACGTAACTTCCTGGTTGTTCCCGCTGAGTTAGGAAGGTTCAGATTTTCCTAACGGGCAGAAGGAGCAGCTGAAGCTCCTGTTTCAAGCTGCAAGAGGTTCCTCAAGATCGACCTCCTAACGTAGGCCTCAAGTGTTAAGGAACAGAAGAAAGGAGCTATCTTGCCACTTTTAAGATGCAGCCTTGTGATTGTCCTCATTCAAAAATAATTATAGCCAATTTTACAGCGTGGCCAAAATCCAATGTTTCCGTAATAAATGATCAAAATTGGCTTTGTTTGTAATGAACAAATCTGCGGTCCTGACTTTTGCTTCATGCTCTCTCGTAAAGCTAAATACTGGTGCTAAAAGCTAAGGTGGAAAACCTTCCCTTCATGACATTAAGTAATGAAATGTCCGCTGCACACTTCAGTCTTCTCTCAAACATTAACGCTCCTGGACACGTTTTAGATTTTACACTTGGACCTGAATCCCGACCACCTCCTGAAACCTAACCACGGCTGCAGATACCTGTCAGAAAAATTGTGCTCGGGCCATGTTTGGGGCCCGCGACTGCTCAGGCCCTGGAGGTTTTCGCGGGAGTTGTCATTGTGCGGCGCGTTGGTGTTAGTCTCATTCAAAGTGTCAGACGAGGAGAGAGTGCGGAGGAGACGCGAAAAGGTCACAGACCGAGGAAGCGACTTAGCCCCGGAGACACAGAGGACGGTTAGTAAAGCCACTGCTGCTAATGAACACAGCCGCAGTTTAAAAATAGGTGCGGCTTTTCACGAGCCTAAACGCCCACGTCTTCGAGCCAGTCAGGAAGACACTATGATCCACTGTTGTGTGAAATAACAACAGTGTTTCCAGTGGCATCTAGTAACGACAATGCAGAAAGCAATTCTACAGTGCTTGACTAAAAAAGAAGTTTGCCTTTATTTTGATTCCTGCACATTCGCTGTGGCATTTGTGATTTGTGGTAAGACGGGTTTGGGAGGTCTGTATGGAGCCCGCCAGGGGACATGGATGAGATTTTTTTTTTTTAAAAGGGGGTAATTATGTCAGGATCCCAACTTACTAAGTCAGGGGCACAAGATAGTAACTCGGGGCTCAAGATAATTAAGTCGGGGCCCGAGATAGTGATCCTAAGGTGGCACACCGCAATGAACTTGGTTGGATACTCGGCAGATATTCAGAGCAGGAGCTGTAGCGGCTGTGGGGCCGCCAGACACACACGGGGAAGCGGCTACGCTCATAGCTATCCGGTCAGATTTAGGGACCGTCAGCAAATTACTTAATATCACCGCTAAAAGTAAGGTGCACATATAAAGAGCTTTGTGACGAAATACCTTGGTAAATCACCACAGATCTAAAACTTTCACACAATTTGTATGATTTTGTTTATATTTGTCAACTTATTGAAAGCCGCCAAGTTGCAGTGTCCTCTTTGTTGCATATTTTTAACATATTCCTCCACTGAGCTTTGCAACTCGCTCTGGTATTGCACCAAAAAGTCACTCACAGACACTTCTCCCCTGTTATGATAGGTGTTAAACTCCACTTCTTGACGGAGCTAACTAACGTTGGTTAAAGGGCTTTTGCAACAGGGCAATTGCATCGGTTTGAGTACAAATCTGAAAGGCCCCCCCCCCCCAACCCTCACCTGCTTTACTTACCTGCTGCACACAACATTCAACGATTACTCAAACAAGAGCACACCTCGAAATAATTATTCTGTACAATGGTTTAAAACTTATATTGAAAATAAAGAACTATAAAACACCTTCTGTAAGGCGCTTGTAGTCGACCAAATGTAGTGTAGTTTACTGAGTCTGCTAGAGCCTAGAGTTCCATCACCTTCCAAAATCCACTTTAACCAGAGTCAGGAGCCATATTCCCACAGGATTAAACTGACCTGGGGACGTAGGTGAGTTTTATGGGCATTTGGTTCAGCTATGACAGTAATTCACACATTTTTACTTACTTTTTACATCTGAACTTAAACAAAACGCATCTAAATTTTCCCTCAGAGCCGCCATATTGATCTTTTTAACGTGCTACCGGTTCACGTCGTAGTTTGTTCCCTCTTTTATACCTGTACTTTTTAAATGGATAAACAAACTGCATTTTAGTCGGAGTAATGCTTTATTATCATGGTAGTATTAATACAGCTTAAATGTGGACATAAGTATAATGTTTGAATTGATGTTGCCCTTGTAGGCTTCATTACGCAAGTAAAACACTTTCCAAACTCTGACATGTCGATTCACACGGGACTAGAGTCCCCTGAGGACCTCGGAGTTGAAGCAGAAACTCTGAGAATGTCATTTTTACATTTTACATGAGGTCCCGAGGTCATTTTAATCCTCTGCGAACAGGCCTAAAGCTAGTGAAAGGAATTAAACAAAAGTTAGAATATCTGGTTTAATTTTGCCTAAACGATTATCTCCTGTCCATTCAAACAGTCCTGGAGGCCGTTCCACAGATTACTGGAACATTCTCTCTGCGCTCAGGACGATTGCAGCCTGAAGACAAGAAACACACTCTGAAATTAATCTGCTGGAAAAAGAAGAGCGTTTGACGATCTTTACAGAAGTTCCAGAAATGTGAGCAAGACCTGTTGGAGATTATTTCCAAATTCAGTGATGTGGGAAAAGCCTGTTTTATTTTGAAAGAAAGGCTTGAGTACAATTTGCTCTTTGTACAAGTTGCTCTTTTTCTTGAAAAACTGTTACAAATCCGTCCAGCCGCCATTTTGAATGGCGTTCGATCCTAACATAATATGCAGACAGTTAGCAAGTTAGCTGTTAGCTTATAGCCATTAGCATTAGCTTATCAAACATCAATCAATCAATCAAACTTTATTTATAAAGCACTTTTCATACCGAAAGGTATCACGAAGTGTTCTACAGATTACAACATTTAAAACAGTACACAGGAAATTATGAACGGTCCAGATGATTTTCGGCTGTGGTCCATTGACCACATTTAGGTTTTGGTCAAAGCCTCGTCAGAAATCATTCATCAATGTACAGACCTTCATAGATTTTATTTTAGATAAGAACTAGCGTATATAAGTGTCGGCACATCGGCAACTAAACATCATGTTATAATATGAGAGTGATAGACAGTGGTGTGCTGGGACCTAATTTCAGCCCGCGAATTTAGAGAAGACCGGCCCATTTTCATACTTATATATAGCTCAGTGGTAGTGTGCAGGTCTCAGGTACGGGCGGTCGCCAGTTCAAATACGGCCTTGACACTTTACTAATGCTTTCTCTTTTCACACGGGCTGCTGCACACACAGTCTGAGCCTGATACAACTCCACAATCAGCACCAAGTTATGTAGATACAATTATTTATTTGTCCACTTTTCTACCTTTCACTGCCTTTTCCCTCTTTACTCCCGCGGACACTTGTCTCCACTGGATTGGACTGCACCAACTTGAGCTTAAGCGGAGGGGTGTTCCACGTAAACGCTCCTCTGAGTCAGTTCAACATCAAATGGTCTCTCCCTGCCACAAGAATGAAAAGTTCGACGCAAACATTTTCTCCGATTTTCATAGCCTACATCAGTCGCTACTTAGATTGACTTCATTTATATCTGGAACAAAGCCTTCAGGCCTGGAATAGCACAAGTGCTATTAATTAATTATTGCCATGAAAAGGACATGTCCTGGTCCGCAATTATGCAAATCCAAACCTCACGGGGGGACGGCAAGTGACAGGTTACACGGCACCTCTCCGTTCCCTCCATTCATTTGTGTGGGGACGGAACGCTCAACATAAAGTACACGGCGGGCTACGCATGTGTATCAACAGGCTCGGGTCACTAAAGGCCTTCCTGTGACGGTTACTGCCCTCACAGAAATAAAAAAGGAGCGCGCGTGTCCGACCCGAGACAATCTGAAAACGTATCCTCGCGTGATTTGGCATTTACGCTTCATCTATTCTCCCGTTTTCGCACGTGAACAGACTGGTGCGTTCCAAAGTGTAGTCATCATTACTGCATTTGTACTTTCACACTCTTAATTATTATAACCCGAAACCCCGCTCATTCAGTCAGCCGTGATCCTGCCCCGGGCTTTGACGTCACGCAAATGTGTTAGATGAGTCGACAACAGCCAAGATCGCTCTGAATCTGCCATTTTTCGGGGGAAAGGGGGGAATCTTGATGGGACCTAAATGGCTATTTTTGGTGGCAGCGGGGCGACGGGATGAGAGGGGGGTTCTTTTGGAGGGGGGTCCTTTGGAGGAACAGCTGGGGCCCATCACTTCTCGTTGGGGCCCGCTCAGACAGACTGATGCTAACGACTCTCCATTCTCTCCATTACCCACATCATTAGGAAATTAGGGGACAGAAGGTATTTACTGTAACGCTGGCGCCGCCCGGGGAGAGATAAACACGGGCTGATGGATGGAGCGCACCTCTCGGCTCCGGGACGCACATCACTCACGCCGAATGAGAGGAGCGGAGAGGGGAGCCGGCGCCATGAGGATCAGAATCCAAACGATGAGAAACGCTGATGGGATGTTATTGGAGAGCCGCTTTGGACCGCGCGGCGTTTGGATGTGTCCCCCTGAGCCCGGGCAGTTTCCCCTGGCCGCCCTGCTCGGCTTTCTTTCATCAACCTAAAACATGCACAATATGGCGCATTATCCAGCTGGCCACGTCTGAAGGGTCCCTTTGCACTGCTTTGGACAGGTGTTACGCTAATGGACTTTGTTGGTGAAAAAATGCAATATTGATCTAAAACAGCTGAAATAAAATGTAGTGCTTGCAGATTCACCTCCTAGTTTCAATAAAGAGACACGCACACTAAAAGTTCATTGTTCAACAAAATTGTGTTCAGGTTCTGTCCTGAGCCACTGCGACTGAGTGCGCCGCCATTGTGGGCCGACCTGACCTGCATGTCGGTGTACTGCCTTTAGTGCTCCTCTGAAACGGTACACCAGTGCAGGACACCACGCTCGGAAACAGGGAGGCCTGTTTCCGAGCGTGGTGTCCTGCACTGGTCAGCTCCTCCACTTCCCTCCTTCCTCCTGCGCGGCTCCCTTTCGCCATCTTCTCCTCGTTTGTCCCTTTTTTGTTTCCTTTGGCTCCTCTTGTGACGCCTCCACTGTGCTGCAGGTGTCTGGGGGGGGGGGGGGGGGGGGGCTCTTGGTGCCTCTTCAGTGTTTCAGAAGAAGAAATGTGTAGGTCTCAAATGTCTTTAGCTCCTGTTAGCTGCTAGCTGTTTGTTTACTTTGAAAAACCTGGGTCCTTCATGACAAGAACAGATTCTCTGCAGTAAAAAATGCCACTGAACCTCACAAAAACACAGCAAAGATGTCCAAGAGTATCCAGTATAACAATGTGGAACACAGAAACTACAAATGCACTTAAGAAAAAAAGCAAGAAACACCGCCATGAGTGAGGGAAGAAGCTGCTTTTCAGAGGTTGCCATGACACATACTAAAATATGACTGTCAGCTCGAGGGCTCGAGTGTCGAGCCATGGCGAGTGTTTTTTCTCCTCAAAGAGAGGGTGAAGTTTAGCATGAGGTGGAGAGGTCAGGAAAGTTCATGGATTATTACTGTATGTAAGAGCTCAGGAGGAGCTTTTGCGGAGCAGCCGCCAAGCTGCTAGGAGTAGGCCCTGAAGAACATTTGAAGATTGTTCAAAGTGGGCATGCCATTTACAGGGTTTCCGTGGGGCATTCAAAAGCACTAAGTCATTAAAAGTATTATGCCAAAATAACGGCCTTAAAGGCAGTGGCGGCCGGTGATGTGAAAACCAGGGGGGGCTGTTGCCTCTACCTACCTTCAATTATATTTTAAAAGATACTTATAAACATTGTTTTTAACTTCAAAAAGAAAGTTATCTTTGGGGCATTTAATATTATTATTTTATGCAGAATATAATCAAAACTAAACTTATTTAGTTTTATTAAACTAAAAAATAAAGCAGCATGGAATGAATGCTTTTGGAAAATCTTTTTTCTGATGAAATGAAATCAAAGTGTAAAGATAGTCACTATACATATTTTTGTTCCTCGCCGCCCCAGGCATTAAACTACATGTTTATGATGCTGTTACAGCACACAATGAAGCTGGCAGACAAAATGACACACTCCTTCCCCTCCGCTCCCCCTTCCTCCAGTGTAAAACACATGTACAGAAGAAGGTCATGATTTTGCTAAACTTAAAACTTGTATTTATTTATTTATTTTATTTGCAAAAATTGATAGGAGGGGCGGCGCCCCACCGCCCATAATGGACCGGCCGCCACTGCTTAAAGGGATATTTCAGGATTTTTTACATATTTTGAGTGTTGTTGATGTCTGGAGATATTTTTTTCTTAAATTCATGCAGTTTTTATATTTGAAGAGCTTAGTGGCGCTAGGCTAATGCTAGGCTAAAGCATGTCTATGGTATCAGCAACCCTACATTAAAAACTGACCCACTCCACAGTGCACCTGAGGCAAATCACGTATAACGCCAGACTACCCATATAAATGTCTGTGTTAATATAATATGGCATTAAATCTAAAAATGTTTTAAAACATAATTTTTCCTTAGAGACAGGACCCACAACAATGACACCGCTCCACAATTTTTACTCCATATATTTGTGACAAACACACACACAAAAATCTGGTCTAAAACCATTTCAAAATTTCTCCTCATTCCTCTTTATAATTAGGGATTCCTGAGATTTATTTCCCTTTTTTAAGTGACCAAAAGTCATCCTCAATAATATTGTTTATCGCAGTATTGTGCAGCTTTAATATATCAAATTTCTTTGAAATTCTGCTATTGTGACAATCCTAGCTAGAAACAGTTTTAACAGGAAATCCTCATTGTCCAATCAACTGAGAAAAGAGAGAAGTCCTAATGGTTCAAAGCGGAAGTGCAATGGCTCAAACACAGAAAAACAATTAGATGATTCGATTCTATATTCACTTTTTAGTCCAATTTTTCCCCTGCATTTTGGTCTCGACTTTCACTGTTCGAAAGAATACGCTCAGAACATGATGCGCTTCAGCTCAGAACAAAAACATGTCACTTGCAGGTCACCGATGCCACGCGATCGGCACTGACAGACGGAAGGTTGTCCTCCGCCGACTGGACACTCTCCTTCCCCCCAGCGCTCCCTCTCTGTTTGTGTTTGTAACAATAAGCATCTTTTCTGCTCCGACAGTCTGCTTCGTGGACATGTCGTAACTGAACGGACCTTGTCATGTCCTTCAAATCTGCTCCGCCGCTCTGTGTGCCCACACTATTCCCTGCATAGTGCGCTGTCTCGCGGTGTCCGCATGTCCGAGGGGAAAAAGCAATAATCCATTCATGTGAAACCCATGTTCAATACTAATAATAATAATAATAATGCCTTACACTTGTATTGCGCTTTACAAGCCTGTATTACCAAGTTTCTCAAAGCGCTACACTGTCGCCATTGTTCACTCACTCCATACTCGGTGGTGGTAAGGTACTGTTGTAGCCACAGCTGCCCTGGGGTAGACTGACGGAAGCGAGGCAACCAGTCTGTGCCACCACCAACCACTCACCCACACCCCCGAATTCCTGGTGTTACCAAACGGTCTCCCATCCAAGTGCCGACCAGGCCCGTCCCTGCTTAGCTTCAAAGAGCTGACGGGATTGGGCAGAGCAAAGGCGGTATGGCCAATACTAATGCTCATATCATAAATATGAAACTATCACCTGAATTTAATTTTTTTCCTCGTAGTGGAATAAAACGTCAGTCTTCAGTAGATTGTAAAAAAAAGACATCTGTACACCTAAAGCCTTTCCCCCCTATAGAGATCTAGCAAGCGTTTGTTTGTTTCCCGTACTGTGACAGTGACCCTGAAAGATTATAAGTGCTTATTCACAACATATCCCTGTGAAGAAAAGGGATGTTAGAAATGCGTTAGGAATGACTTTGGACACAGCTAACTAAATGTACAAACAATGGAAGCAAGCAAACAGAATAAAAAACGGAGGTATGGGGAGTTTAAGTCAATGGAGCTCAGAGGGCCAAGGGACAGTGCTTCAAAATAAGCCTTCCTATCGTTTTTCATCATATTCTGCAGATGTTTCAGTCCTTCTTCCATTTGCTTCATCCACTGCTTCCCGTTTCCTGTCCTTCCTTCCTGTTTCTTGCCGTTTGGCTTCCATTCTAATAAAACCTTCTGAATCCTGGAATCCTCCATCTGAGCAGTTCTTCTCCAGTTCTTCGCTCTTCCCTTCGCGATGACACTCGGGAGTTTGGGGCACTGGCATTTCTGTCCCAGTCCCATAGACGTCACATGACCCTTTATCCTTCTGAGCCTCCGGTTGTGGAACTTCTCGCTCCACCTTGTTGTCTTCCTTAATGGTCCATGTTTCCGAACAGGGACTTGTATGGCACCACGTTTGTTTCTAGTGTGTGGTAGATCAGTCAGTAGAGCTCCACATCGTCCCTCTTTAATGTTCCCCGTCATCTTTTATGATCAGGCATTCGAGTTCTCCCACACACTCATAGTTTCAAGTAGGTACAACCGAAAGTGCGTTCAGGTGTTGGGTTAGTCCTGAGCCACTGCGACTGAGCGAACCTGACCAACATGTCTTTGGGAGGTATCCAGAAACCGGAGCACCCAGAGGAAACCTGGCTGGCTGACCTTCAGTGCTCCTCTGGAACGGTGCACCGCCCCCTGGAGAGACTGCTCTCCCAACTACAACTACTAACGTGACGTGCCCCCCCCTTTAGGACAGAACTTCGGCAGTTCCCGAAAGCGTTTCTGCAGCTTTCCTTCATATCAAAGCCCCTCTGATGTTGACAAAACACTAATTTCTCAAACAAACAAAATCAGAGCCCCTCGAAATGTTCCCTTTTGTCCTGACGCAGCTGATGAAGTTAAATACCACCGCTGTAATTTTATAATGGAAAACAAAAACAGTGTTTGCACGCTGCACGCGGCAATTAGCGGCTCCCTAACGATGATAATTTGAGTTTTAATTCTGAACCCACTAGTGACTGGCAGAGTCTATCAATTAGTCCATTACAGTCGGCCGCAGCTGCGCGCCCGAGCAGGCTGCTGCCGGTGCAATTCCCTCCGCGCGCCGGGCTCAATTACCGCCGCCGCTTCATCATAATCACGGCGAGCCGGGCGCGTGCGCGGAGACACAGATGGCGGCGAGAGGAGAGCGAGGCCGTCGCCGCTCTGTCAGGATCTGCCGTCAGCGTCCTCGAGTGATGTGTGAGTGCAATCCGAAAAGAAAACTTTGTGAATCGAGCGAAACGGGAGAAAGAGGAGGCACAAACTGACAAGAGTCTTGCCGGTTTCAGATTCAGACAGTAAACCGTCGGGATGATGTGTGGTTATGAGCTGTGTCCAAGCCGGGGCTGAGACGGGTTTAATAGGATATTTATGTGTAGGACTAAACCGACTTAATAAAAGGGAAATGTACATAAATGAGCTCATAGTCTATGCCTTTCTGAGCAGCGCCACAAAAGCTTCTGTTTATTTCAAAGCGTTTGCTGGTCGTGGCCTTTCTGTGTGGTTCCCCCTATTCAACAGTGCAGGATGAATGATGTCTGTGTGACTCAGTGAATGGTGGTGGGTGGTGCTGCTGTCAGTCTGCCATCAGGGAAACTGTTGATTGAAGTATAGCTTGAGTAAAGGATGAAGAGAAATTCCCTATGCCAGAGGTCACAGAATGGTGGACCTCTGTCCAGGCCCAGACCCAGCCCTTGCATCCAAACTTTGGACCCAGCTGTTAATCCCCTCGCTCGAGCGACCGTTTCTCTCTGCAGGAGAGCGCTAACTACAGGCCAGGTTAACGGAAAGAGCTGCCCCTCAGCTCCTTTTTTTTTATAATTCAAATTAAATTGGATTTTACAACTTTTAACATGAACACTTGAACTAACAGTAGTTCTATAACTTTTGACCTTCCATACTTTGTGGTCCATAACATATTTAAAAAACAATACAAAAGTCTGTACATGAAATATACAAATTATAAATACATTACAAAAAAATCAGAAAAAAATGCACTTCGTATTTATCCCATTCACTTATATAATTAGTCTATGACCTCAATTTTTTTTTTTACTGAATTCTGGTGCATTCTAAACAAATAAATACAATGTATTGCTGTTGTGTCAGGTTTAGCCCTGGTTTAGTCCTGGTGTAATAGTCCTTGGAACAGCCTTTAGCCCTGGTTTAGTCCAGTTTAGTGTTGCCTTAGAGCAGAGGTAACCGTAACAGTGGCAGATAACATGTAGAGGTCCAACAGAATGACTGGAATTTTTATTTTTATTTGAAGTTGTAGTTTTAGAGGCAGTTATGGTGAACAGGTCAGGGTTCATTCTACACATTAGGACATGGCTGGAACATGTAGGGGGAGGAAAATAGGCAAGGCAAGTTTATTTGTAGAGCACAATTCATACACAAGGCAATTCAAAGTGCTTCACAGTTGCATAAAATTACAAGAAAAAAGATAAAAATCAATAAAACATCAACATACAAATTGATCAATTACAGTAAAAGGCAAGAGTGCGGGGCGACGGTGGCACAGATGGTAGAGCGGGTCGTCTCATGATCGGAAGGTCGGAGGTTCGAATCCCACCTCCTGAAGGTGCACTTTGTCATTGTGTCCTTGGGCAAGACACTTCACCCTCCTTGCCTCCAGTGTCTGCGTACACTGGTGTATGAACGAGAGTGTGAATGGGTGAAGCCCCTTATGAGAGACCAACAGGCCCGTTTGGAACCATGAGGCCGTCCTTCTGTGGACCCACCACCTGCAGGAGGAGCCATAGGGGCTGGTGCTATGTGATTTGGGCAGCTCCAACAGCTGCCCCCACGACCCGGCAACGGACAAGTGGAAGAAAATGGATGGATGGATGGATGGCAAGAGTGCAGATAAAATACTTAAAGTTTTCATATGCTCGGGTAAAAAGAGCTGTTTTCAGCTGGATTTGAACATTGTCAGAGTTGAGGCCTGTCTCACATCCTCATGAAGATTGTTCCAGATTTTAGCTGCATGAAACTGAAACGCAGCCTCACCGTGTTTATTATTGACTCTGGGAACCACCAGGAGACCCCTCCCTGAAGTTCTCAGGGCCCGAGATGGTTCATACGGCTCTAACATGTCATAGATGTACTTTGGTGCTAAACCATGAAAAGACTTGTACACAAGCAGAGCTGTTTTAAATTCTATTCTCTGAGTGACAGGAAGCCAGTGTAGAGACCGGAGCACTGGACTAATATGGTCGTATTTCCTGGTTCTTGTCAGGACTTGAGCAGCAGCGTTCTGGATGTACTGCAGCTGTCTAACAGCTCTTTTAGAAAGGCCAGTGAGCAGCCGTTACAGTAGTCTAACCTGCTGGAGACAAATGCATGGATGAGTGTCTCCAAGTCTGGTTTTGACACTATTCCTCTGATCTTAGCAATGTTTTTCAGATGGTAAAAAGCTGATGATGTTATTGCTTTGATGTGGCTGTTTAAGTTCAGGTCTGAGTCCATGATTACTCCTAGATTTCTAACCTGATTTTTTGGTTTTAGAGAGAGAGACTCAAGGTGACTGATAACACTTTGTCTTTGTGTCTGTGGGCCAAAAACAATGATCTCAGTTTTGTCTGAGTTTAGTTGGAGAAAGTTGTTTTGCATCCACAAACTGATCTGTTCGATGCAGTGACAGAGAGTATCTACAGGCCCATGTTCACCTGCCGTCAGTGACACGTAGATCTGAGTGTCATCTGCGTAGTTGTGGTACGACACAGTGTTGCTGTTTATTAGCTGACCCAATGGAAGCATGTACAAGTTGAATAAGAGGGGTCCCAAGAGTGACCCCTGGGGGACTCCACAGGTCATGGCAGGGAAAATCCATAATTTTTACATTTTTAAACTCTGTATAGTCTCTTTAATATTGGATTTAATATAGGCTAAAAAAAAACCTGAGAGGATTTTAATTCAGGACCTCAGAATTGTGATGCCATCGCTAAGCATCATGGGATTGGCAGCGGGCTTATTCCGCACTAAAAAATAATGGAACTTTTAAAATGTACAGTTATTGTTCATATTAAAACTTTTGAACAGTACAGTGTGTTAGATGAATTTACCAGTAGTGACTCAGCAACTAGTCTGAGTGTTAGCTAGTCTATGGAAAATGTTTGCTAGTATCCACACAAACATAGCAGATCTCCATGGTCAACGTATAACATTCCTTCCCATACTCAAGGGCCTTTTTAGATTTGTCTCGGTTTAATTTAAAGAAAACCTACTTTAGATTTATTGGGAAATGTGTTCCCCATTAGGCCCCAGACATCTCTCGTCTTGTGTCTCATTGCTGCCTTTCTCCAAGCCATGATTTTGGTCCAAAAAGAAAGCGGTATTTTGTGGAGACGAGCGGAGGAGGAGGAGAGGGGAGAGCGCAGGGCATCAGCTGGACCGAGAACTCCGGCGTGATCCAAGCTGTCTCCCTGGCTCTGGGCTGAAGAGGCCATCTTGACTCGCTGGCAGGCAAAAGGCTGGAGACGGGAGAGGGGGGGGAGGAGGGAGGGGGAGAGAGGAGAGGGGTGGAAGGGGAGAGAGAGAAGAGGGAGGGGGCGGAGACAGGAGAGGGGAGAGATGAGAGGATGGTGGAGGAGAGGGGTGGAAGGGAGAGGGGCGGAGACAGGGGAGGGAGAGAGGAGAGGGGGAGAGTAGAAGAGGGGGAGAGAGGAGAGGGGTGGAGGAGAGGATGGGGAGGTGAGGGAGGAGGTGGAGACAGGAGAGAGTAGAGGGGGAGAAAGGAGAGGGGAGAGGGAGGGAGTGAGGAGAGAGGGGGAGGGGTGGAGAGGGAGAGAGGAGGAAGAGTGGGGGGGTGGAGAGGAGAAGAAGAGGAGAGAGGAGAAGAAGAGGAGAGGGGGAGAGGTGGATGGGGAGGAGACATGAGGTGGAGGTGAGGAGAGGGAGAGGAGACGGGGAGAGGTGGAGGGGAAGAGACATGAGGTGGAGGTGAGGAGAGAGAGAGGAGACGGGGAGAGGTGGAGGGGAAGAGACATGAGGTGGAGGTGAGGAGAGAGAGAGGGGGATTGAGGGGAGAGATGAGAGGAGTGGAGAGGGAGAGAGGGGAGGAGGTGTGGGGTGGAGGAGAGAGGACAGGGGTTTACGTCTTAAATGTGGCCTTGTTCGCCTGGTTCTGTTTGTATTCTGTGCCTCACTCATGTGATGTCATCTGTACGTTTCACCCCAGCAGCTCCTCTTGTTTACACATTCACCAGATTTCAATGTTCTTTCCACTCCCCGAGCACAAGCCCCCGACTCTCCTGCCGGTCGCTCCGACTTCGACAAATCCGAACACGTCCACGACTTCATCCAGAAACAATATGACCATTCCAAGATGGCCTCCCTCCTCGAGCCCTGATCGCCTTCTGCCTCACGGTTATTAGCGAGACGCGCGAGTCCAGAAACATCGATGAAGATTTTCCGAGCGAGGGAACCCAGAAGTCAGTGATTAAATGTTTCCATGTGGACGCAGATGTCAGCCGCGGTCTGTTGTGTTAGTGTCATTGTAGATCACTGTGTGTGCCCAGTCAGACAAATATTAATGTGCACTAATGTATCAAACTCCCTGTTGTGCAAACTTAAGACCTGCTTTAGTGGAGGACGTGAAATGTTGTAGCTCACTGAATAACTTTAAACAAATGTACAAAGAAAGGGTAAAACTATACTAAAGGAAATTAAGAACTGTAAATCTATATACTACAAAAACTGTTCTTTGGCTGTGAATGATATTTCAAATCAAATCAAATCAAACTTTATTTATAAAGCGCTTTTCATACAAAATGTAACACAAAGTGCTTTACAGTGCTTAAAAATCATTAAAATCGTCCCCACCAGTAAATATACATAAATAACTACAACCCCACCACCCCCCACCCCACCCGCACACACAGACACACAGACACATATACGTACAGACAGCCAGCAGTTAAAAGTCTTAAATAAAAATGGACATAGAGTTGAGTACGTAAGGCTGGGTACAGATGGACCGAAAGAGGAAACATCATCCAAGGAGCCGTCTGCACCAGGAGCAGCCCATCAACCACAGCCACAGAGCGCCAACTCAGGGGGCCCGGAGTAGGTGTAGGAGAGACGTCCTATCTCCATCCAGGCACCCCCAGGAGAGCGCCCGCACGGCCACAGCCAACCAGCACTCCTGGGGCAGAGGGCTCCCTCAGAGGAACCACTAGGAGAACATTAAAAAAAATATTAAAAAAAATAAATAAATACAATAAAAATTATATATACACATAAAAAATAAATATATATTTAAAAAGAGATAAATTAAGAACAGCTAAAACTGTGCGTGAAATAGCTACGGATAAAAAGAGGGAAACTAAAGAAATAATAGAACTAAAACCGGTAAATAAAGTTAATATAAGTAAATATTAGTTAAAAGCTAAACTAAAAAGGTGGGTCTTGAGCCTGCTCTTAAAAACATGAACGTTCTCTGTGGTCCTGAGCTCCTCCTCAGGTCGTCCCAGAGGCGAGGGCCATAGTATTGGAAAGACGCCTCTCCGTCTTAAGAGTCTTTCTGTTGACTTTAGGAATAACTAGGAGACCCCTGCCGCAGGAGCGAAGGGGCCGTGAAGGTTCATAAGGTAAAAGCAGTTCTGAAAGATAAGAACTGATATTTGATATAAAACAAATATTTGTATTTGTTTTGTATTTTTTGTTTTTGTACACCCAACTTGTTGTCAAGAAAATAAAGAATGTCAGAAAGGGGTAAGCATTAACAGTTTATACTTCAGCTTATTCCTTTTAAGCTTTCCTGTGTGCCTTGCTTTATCATTGCAACAGCGCAAATTATGTTTTTGTGCAAAGTTTGTTTTTGTGCTGTTTTTTTTTTTACACAAATAGCTCAAATAAACGAAATAAAAATGAAAAAATGAAAACAATTTAAGGACGGAAATGCCATTATGTCTGCTTAGTGTTGAGAGATGTTTTTGCTAGTTTTATCCTCAACATGTTAGTTTAAAAAAAAGAGCAGACTCTCTCTTTACGATGTTTATTCTCTGTCGCTTTATTGTTGATTTTCCAAGAAGTGACTCCAACAGGGCTGTGGTGCTCCCTGGTCTTTCCCGCGCTTATTCATTCAGAAATGCCCACATGTTTGGTATCCACGTGTAGCACGAAAGGCTCAGACCGAGATGACGCTGTAATCCAAATATGGTCATTTCCTTTTGTGGGGGACAGCAGCGGCTAAAGACGGGAGAAATATACACAGACCATATTCTAATAACCCCCCCCCCCCCTTTACTACTCACGGTCAGGATACTTACGGGCCAATCTGGGTCCTGCACATTGACGTTGCGCCGTTGTCCAGCTCTCAGCCCGTGTTAGGCCTCAGAGTCGGCGGTAACCTTTGGGACCCGGTGTTGTGTGTATAGCTGCTCTGTCGTCTGTTTTGTTTGGAGAGGAGCGAATGCCCAGACACCTCCCGCTGGGCACGGGAGCAGGTCAACCCCCCCCCCCCCTCCCCCCCTCCCCTGACACATCTGTGCTCCCAAGAACAGTCAGGATACTGTCGGTACGTGAATAAACAAGTGGGGAATAGTATTACAGCGACATAATTAAAACATGGAAGGTTAATTTAAGCAAATGAGAAAGGTTTGACATTGGAAAGAGGCAGCATGTTCCTCTTACAACCTCTTACAGTTGTCCGGCCACATCCTCACAAACATCGGGCAGTTCATTGATAAAAAAAAAATTACAATGGGCCCCTGGAGAATAGAAGGCGTCGCTTAGAGAAGGAGTCGACTGAGGCGTTGCGCGCTACAAACAATGCTGACCTAGCCTGGTCCTACCATACCCTCGTACTCATTTCGTACAGAGGGTCTGGAACCTCACAATTGAGCTCCGTTTTCAGGTGGGAGGGATGAACTCCTTTGAAACGATTGGATCTGTTTTCAAACTACAACCGGTGACTGGTAGGTTTGGAATTCAACCGATGAAACGCAGCCACTGAGATCAGACCCAGACGTACATGTAGGGAACAGATAAGTGACCGGAGTTTACGGATGGCAAAGGCCAGGCTAATGCTAACCACGACAAGCACTTGCCTCCGAGCTGGCCTGGTGTGGCCTCGGGGTCCCCCCCAGAACAGCTGGAGGAGGTGTGCGTGGCTCGGGAAGTCTGGGCATCTCTGCTGAGACTGCTGCCCCCGCGACCCGGCCCCCGGATAACGTGGGAGAAAATGGACAAACTACAAACTGTTTCTCCCACTGTGAGTTAAACACTGTCAATGTCCCAAATGCATCAATGGTCAGGCTCTAGCGCCCGTATTAAGCGAGATTCACGCCAACCCGACGCACTGTCACTGTTTGTCATCTGCCACGGTCTCACCTGCTAAGAGCAACATCTGTACACACTGGGTCACTTACCAAGCGTTTGCTCATGTGCAAAGCAAGTAGCACGTGCAAATGTGGATCAGCATTTATGCATGTTTAGCTCACGCATTCTTGTCGCATTTACATATCAGATTTGGGGCCCCAATCCTGTAAGACAGGCAACATCAAATGGTAAATCAACAAAAATAGCATATTTTATTGTTCAGCCTGCACCCGCCACAGTGCACGGTGTATGTTTAGCAGTAAGCTGTAAACAAAATGTTTATGTCACAAAGAAGTTTGTACATTTTTACAGCCAGTGCGAAGGAGCCAAATTTAGTGAGGTCAATAACTCAAAAAACACAGTCGAAAAGCACTCCTTCAAATATCCAGCTGACCGGCTGCCTGTCAGTAACCCTCGGCCAGTAATAATAATAATAATAATAATAATAATACATGTTATTTAAAAGCGCTGGAGGACACTGTACAGTGAAAACAATGAAAACAGGAGAAACAGAATAAAAGTACGGCCTTGAGCTGGTGAGGGCGTGACTAGGTGGTGTAGGACAGTCTTTACAGGTGAGTCTGGAGTCTGGATTTGGAGAGTGGCAGGGAGCCTATGGTACGGGGGTCAGGAGGGAGAGAGTTCCAGAGCTGGGGAGCAGCTCTGAGCACCATGGTGACGGGTTTGGCCGGTGGGACAGAGAGCTGGAGGGTGGAGGAGCAGCGGAGTGTGCGATGTGGAGGTGGTGTATTGTATGTACGGAGGGGCCAGGTTATGAAGACGAGTATTTTCAAGTTGATTCTCTGTTTCATGGGAAGCCATTGAAGTTGTTGTGGAGCAGGGTGATGTGGTGAGCAGTGGGGGTCCGTGTGATGATTCGTGCTGCAGAGGAGGGCGGTGGTGAGACGGGAGATATTGCGTAGGTGGAGGTACCGGGTGATGCTATTGACGTGAGACTGGAAAGAGACTGTTCTGTCGAGGACTCTTAACCTGAGAGGAAGGACGGACAGATGAGTTGTTGATGGAAATTGAAAAAGTGTCTGATTTGGAGAGAGTGGATGAGGCCTTCTTCCTCACAGCGGGACGCCGATTTGACAAACGCAATCGGCCCAAACTGGCTTTACCGACGTCCACAGATGCCAACGGTCCTGTCCACATTAAACTCACACGTCCCGACGTTGGCCATACCTGCCCGAGCACTTCAGACGAACGATTGCCGCGCTGGTGTGAAAGGGCCTTTAAAGAGCGCGGGGCAAACTCCATGCCGCAGACACGTGATCAAAAAACCAGCTCGTGTGAAGTCGATTAGCCATCAGTTACTGATGATGCTTCGCTGTAAATAAGACAAGAGTAAGACCCTCAGTAATTATTACACTTTTATTTCCTTTGTGAACTATAGTTAGAGTTGACCTCAGCCCTTTACAAGATCAGAGTTCATTCTTCTAACTCTTCAAACTTTGGGACCTGCAAAAGGATCGGGCAAACAAATCTTGGTATTGGTTTAATATTAATTCATATTGTGGCCATACCACCTTTGCTATGGCCAATCCCGTCAGACCTTGGAAGCTAAGGGCCTGGTCGGTACTTGGATGGGAGACCGTTTGGTAACACCATGAAGCCTAGCGAATGTAGTGAGTGAGTGAGTGGTTGGTTGGTGGTGGTTTCTAGGGTCCGATGGCGCAAACTGGTTGCCTCGTTTTCCATCAGTCTACCCCAGGGCAGCTGTGGCTACAATAGTATCTTACCACCACCAAGTATGGAGTGAACGAATACTGTAAAGCGTCTTTGAGTGTCCAAAAAAGCGCTATATAAAACCGATGCATTATTATTATTCTTATTATTAATTATGCTAAAAAAATGATATCCTGATGAGTTGCAAAACACTGAAATTAAGAATACATATAAACTTAATTTGAGTCATTCTGACTTGCCATGTGAAATAAATGACACTGACATCAGACTGGGATCGCTCAGACTTAAATCGTTCGGGGAGAGGGCGCTGATTTGAATACTTACTACTTAGTTTTCAAACATTTTATGTGTGTGTGTAAAGTGTGTAGCAGCATTCCTCGTGTCGTGTGTATGTGAACTCACGAAACCGCGAGAATTCAGCTTTCAATCGAGGAAAGAAAAAAAGAATTTGTCAATAAGTGGGATGAGGCTCTTATTCCGAGTGGAGTTAGATTTACTTTCTAATTTGCAGTGCAATAAGAAGTTTGTGTTGGTATTTAAAGTGTAAAATAGATGAATTTACTC
Organism: Proterorhinus semilunaris; assembly: GCA_021464625.1. Classification (NCBI taxonomy): domain Eukaryota; kingdom Metazoa; phylum Chordata; class Actinopteri; order Gobiiformes; family Gobiidae; genus Proterorhinus; species Proterorhinus semilunaris. The sequence goes on along the minus strand of CM038345.1, from coordinate 34,234,844 downwards.
ACTCGAATCGCGATTAAATATTTGGATTTCAAGAAAAAGCACTTCGACTTTAGATTGGTTATAGCAGTTCAGCCTTATTGGGTTCGGGCTTCTAACGTTACCGAACAAGCTGTTCTGAAATAGTGGGATTTCGCGAGTAGATCCTGGTCCTTGTTTTTGCCTTGTCTGCTCTGCTCCGTTGAAACGAGGCCTTCTGTCTCCGCCTCCACCTGCTCCTCTGCCCGTTTGTCTCCCCTGTCATCACCTGCCAGCGCGCTTCCACGTCAGGGGGGCGAGGGGAGCGATCGGACCCCGCGGGGGAGGCCCTGTCCCCCCGGGTTCACAGCGGCGCGTTTCCCCCCAGAGAGGCCGTCTCCGCGGAGGGCAGCGAATGGAGTTGATCACGTAAAGCTCGAAGCTGCCGGCTCGGATCTGTGTCCGGCGGAGTCACGCAGGGTGTGACCTATAAATAAGAGAGGGGGGGGAGACGCTGATGTTGAAGCTCATTCGAATGTGTTTCCCCCCCATCATTTATGACTTTTCGTGTACAGTCTTTTCAGTAAATACAGCAGCTAGAATCTGCCAATAAAGAATGGTCTGATTTTTATATCGCTCTTTTCCCTCTTTACATTCGGCGCTCAAAGAACATTTACACGTCATTAATTACACCGAGAAATGACTGGAGCAACATTGAAGCCGTCATGGCCGTAAAACGGTTCCCTCATGGGCCATTTATTACACGGCAGTAGATTTCAAAGCTCTGCCATCTTACATGCAGTCTTCTACGGTGCAGTGAACACCAGGGGGGGCTGTTGCATATACCTGCTTCTATATTTATATTTTTTTTTTACCTCAAAAGGAAATTGGGTTAAAGTTTTGGGGCAGTTTATGCTTTTGGAATATATTGTTTCTGAAAATGAAATGAATGTGCAAAGATTATCGCTATGTTTATTTATTTTTCTGCTTTGAACCTCTAAGAATGGGATGATTTGTGTTGTATCTGCAGAACCAGAACAAAGATATTGTTGTCGGTATTTTCAGGATTACTCTTCGACTTCACATATTAGGCCCAGACCGTTTTACAGGCACACACTCACTTTTGTCACGATTCGATACGTATTTCGATATGAAGGTCACGATTTCGATTCAATACATTTCACCTGATGAAGAAATAAAGTTGTTTTCAAAAATCCCTCCAAACAGAATATACATTATCCGCTGTGTCGTATAAAAACTCTGTCGTGTGCTAAACATTGAAGTGCTTAGCTCTTTAGACCTTTGGAAACACTGTATCTACGTTTATTTTTTCGTTTAGTTTATTTGAGCTGCTTACGTTCTATTTTCTCAAAGAATTCTCATCATTACACTGTAGTGGAAGCTCAAAAGGAGTCGGCTCAAGTAAGAAAGCTTATGTGCGGCTTCCCCATATTCAATATTCAATACAGCGGTCCCCCGCTATAACGCGTTCGTCTTTCACGGCCTCGAGGTTTCGCAGATTTTATTTTTGTGACAATTTTGCCTGAGGTTTTACAGCGTGGTCCGACTCCGCCTTTTACAGGACTTTCCCCTGGATAATAAACACCGCTAGCATGTGGCGCTCGTCTTAGCTAAACACTCACCTGCTGAAACCTTTGGTCGTAGCTTCGGTTGTCTCTTAGTTTGAACAGTCGGACAGCGGAGACGAGAGCAGCTCACGATGTTTCCATCCCCACGTCTGTAATGTGAATCTAAAAATCTTATTAGACAAAAAAATCACACAGTGAACACAAGGCATGAGGGAGAACCCGTGGGAACTAGTGAGAAAAGTGTGGTGAGGGGATTTATAGACTTAAAACATATAATTATTGTAAAAAAATAAAGCTGTCTACTTATTATTTTTTAGAACGTGACCCGAGGGATACCATTACCTTCCCCTGGTTGTTATAACCGACAGCACAATCCTGCCACAGCTGATCCGTGTGAAGGTGGCACGTTCAAACTTTGGTCTCTTGTTGTTGCTCGCCGAAATGCCTGTCTGCTAGCAGCTAATGCTACAAACAAACAGCAGCAGCTAACACGTGTTGATCACCCGGGGGGGAGGAGCAGCTGCTCGGAGGGGGCAGAGGAAACGTCTGAAAATAGTATTAGTGGGCCGCAGCACATCTACAATCTTGCATTGACTCATATCGAATACATTTGCATATTGAATCGAAGAAGACATATCAAATGATTCAATATAATATCGAGAATCGTTGCGTCCCTCGTGTATAAACTGTCAGACAAACGATCCGGTCAGAAACAACAGCCTTCTTCTTCTGACGTACGGTCCTTACGTTCCACATGGTCCTGAATCTTGTCTCCATCAAATGTTCACGTCCTGAGAAATAACTGTCTTTCCAAGCCTGCGAGAGAAGTCCCAACGTTTTTAATAAACAACCAGTCGCTAAATTAAGGCAAGGCAAGTTTATCTGTAGAGCACGAGGCAATTCAAAGTGCTTCACAGTTGCATGCAATTACAAGGAAGCAGATACAATCCATCCATAGAACATCAACATACACATGAATGAATTACATTAAAAGCGCAGAGAGCAGATCAAATACTTTCAGAGTCACATGCAGCTGTTTTCAGTCTGGATTTGGACATTGTCAGAGTTGTCTCACATCCTCATGAAGACTGTTCCAGATTTGAGTCAAACTGAAACGCAGCCTCACCGTGTTTAGTCGGGACCAGCAGGTTCATATATAACATATAACATGTTTAAGATGTACTTTGATTCCAGACCTTGAAGAGACTTGTAACAAGAACAGATGTTTTAAAGTTTAAAAAGCAGACAAGTTAGTGAGCATGGTAATGCTACCGCCATGTGAAATTCGTTTAGACTCGAGCTCTTACTGAAGAAAGTTGTCATGTCCATAGTTAGACATGGCCATAGTAACGCTGTTCCTGTTTCTCGAAGTTTTTCCTGGGATTGTCGGCGCTGCTCAAAACAAGCCGCTCCTTGATCGTAGAGTCCACCCATGATAAAAATCTAATGGCCGTATGAAATTTGTGCCCCGACAATGGGCATACGTAGCATTAATTAAAGGGGTTGCCAAAGTGCGGCCCGGGGACCAAAAAGTTGTTAGTTCTAATTCTACAAGTTTATAAGTAAGTAAGTAAGTGTTTTATTTGTCATTGTATAAGTGCACAACGAAACAGTGTTCAAATGTCAGCCCTGAGCCGCTGCGACTGAGCCGCGTGGCCACTGTGGGTCAACCTGACCAGAATGTTTTTGGAGGTCGGGGAAACTGTAGCACACAGAGGAACCTGACTGGCGGCCTTAAGGGCTCCTCTGATCCAATGGAACGGTGCAGCACCTCATGGGTTTGTCCCTGTTTCGGAGCGTGGTGTCCTGCGCTGGTCAGCTCCACCTCCTCCTTCCTCTTCCTCCGCCCCACAATAGTCTTTCACCATCTTCTGGGAAGAGCTTAGCAGTTAATCTGTTTTATTCTCCAGTGAACGTCCATTAGCCAGAACAATAGAAGGCATTGTGGCTTAGCTGTGAGTCTCGCCCGAGTACCTCCTTGTCTGTCCCTTCCTTATTTCCCTGTAGCTCCACTGTGCTGCAGGTGTGGGGGGCTCTTGGTGCCTCTGAAGTGTCTCAGAAGAAGAAATGTGTAGGTCTTAAATGAGTTTAGCTCAAAAGCTAGCTGTTTACTTTTAAAAAGCTGCTTTCTTCAGGACCATTATGAACTCTCTGCAGTAAAAAAAAAAATCAATAACTAACATTTTATTGCGAGAAAGAGCTGGCATTATTGTTCCAAGCCTAAATAAAGGTGTGGGACTTGGGTTAAACCTCTGCTAAATGCCGCTGGCCCTCCACAGTGGATCAATACTTGGCCCTCGATGAAAACCGTTTGGACAGCCCTGGTTCATTAGATAGTAAAATAACAATCATGACGTTAACATGATTGATCAAGTTTTGACCGTGAGGGTCTTTGATAGTGCGCCTCTCGGACCAAGTAAAACAAAAGTATGTTCTGTGTGTGTGAAAAAGCTTTGTGTTCTCTTGTAGATATCTCGGCTCCTGTTTGAGGTCTACTGAATAATGATGAGGAATCTTCCATCTTGGTTGTTCTTTGAACTTATTTAGGTCAACTGTATTGGCTATTCCTCATGTGTCCTGTTGGTGGCCTTTAGTAACATTCTGTACAACATTCAACAGAAGCTCAGCTGATGAATCCGTCCGTCCGAATGTAAGACCCACCAGAGACTTGTTTGTAATAATGACAAACTCCTAATACCTCTGACCTTGTTTCGCGGCATAAACCGGTGCACTCCTCAAGCACCCCCTCGGCCCCAGTCCGGTGCTAGACCCGTGCTCTCCGCGGCCCCCTCCATCACCCCCTCGCTCCCCTTCCTCTCGGCTCGCCTGACAGCAGAGGACAAGCTCATCCACACACACACACACACACACACACACACACACACACACATACGTGGTTTTATGGTTTATGTTGACCTTTTGGAAAAACCAACCCTGGTGTGGTTTAAGAGGACTATGGTTTCCCAAGGTCCTAGAGAGATAAGCTCTGGATAGACTAACTGTAAAAAATCTGAAAAAAATTTAGGTCTATTTAACATCCTTGTATCAGCTACGGTTGTCTATACACAGCCACCGACCAGAAGGTGGTTCATGAGGACCAAAGATGAATTATGAGGACTTTAAACATAACTGAACCACAATTCCCCTATGAGAGACCAACAGGCCCGTTTGGAACCATGAGGCCGTCCTTCCGTGGACCCACCACCTGCAGGAGGAGCCATAGGGGACTGGTGCTATGTGATTTGGGCAGCTCCAACGGCTGCCTCCACGACCCGGCAACGGACAAGTGGGAGAAAATGGATGGATGGATGAACCACAATTAGAGGCTGGAAAAGTTTTAATGTTCTTCATACATACACTCCATGCTTATCCATCTTTTACCTTTAGTTGTCTTTTATGTGCTAGTCCACGATTTCTCACAAAGTCTCTTATATTCTGCAGTGTTCTCTGACTTAAGGCCATTTCGGCTTGCTTACACTGAGTTACTTCATTTTTTGTGGCCAGTTTTCCTCTCTTGATGTGTTTTTTAAAATGCCGCATTACAGCTGCTTCTTCAGTCTTTGACCATGCTCTTTTTGTCACTCTGCGTTTTGGTCCAGGTTGCTTTGCAGGCCTCTGTGCTGCCTCTGAAAAGGAAAATTAGGAATTAATTTAAACAAAACAATGTGAATAAGTCAGAGCAAGACTACTACAAGAGTAAACAGAAGAACTTGCCTTCAAAATCAGAGGTATCTCCATCAGCTATGTCGATCGGGTCATCATCTATAACCACAGTTGCCGCTTGTTTCTCAGCAGAGTCCCCCGAGTCACTGTGACTCTCCTCTTCGGCCTCATCTGCACTGATGGGAATTTCATCTAAAAACAAAAGGGGGATTCAATTCAATCAGCCCGCTCCTAAAGCCACCAGGCCTGGGAAAACTCACCAAGGCTGGGGCTAAGATCCCCAGCCGGCTCCTAAAGCTACCAGCCCCGCACCAACATCCACCACAATGACCCACCCTCTACTCCACTTACACTACCCGGCTCAGGGCACTCCTACCCCGGCCTACGTGCACACACTCGCCCCCCTGGCTCCTCTGGACCTCCTCTGACCAGCCTGCTCCTAAAGCTACCAGCTCCGCACCGACATCCACCACAATGACCCACCCTCTACTCCACTTACACTACCCGGCTCAGGGCACTCCTACCCCGGCCCTACATGCACACCCAGATAAGAGATACATTTAACAAACCTTCAAGTTCAATCTCCTCCAGCGTCTTTCCTTTTAGCGAGGAAATGGATCCCTTCTCCATTAAAAGCAATACTTTGGATATCTTTGCAAGTTGTGTTGTTGGAACAGGCAGTCTGTAGAATTCCCTGTGTACGCGGATATCATGTCCAAGGAAGTCTGCCACCTGATCCAGCTCATTCTCCTGGAGGTTTAAGACTTGAGATAGCGTGGCCACATGTTTCCTGAGACCCGTCGACCGGAGGTGCTCGGGGTACTTTGTGTCGCACTGTGTGGAGAAACGTCTCAGGCAGTCACTTCCTCTATAATGGGTTGGTGCTTTGGGTCGTGCAAATAAGAATGGGTTTGAGGGAGACACACCACATTCTTTCCTCTTATTTGTGAGTAGTGTAAGACCATTGACAACAGGTCGGGGGAGAAGAACTGCAACTTTTCTCCCTCTTTTACCCATAATTTCCACGCGACTTAGATACCGGCAGAGCTTCTTTTCTGTGTCCGATAAACCAAGGCTTACATCCGCATGAAGTTGTTGATTATCCCTCTCCAGAAAATGTTTCAGAGGCATTTTGGAAACCTCTCCAGCTCGCCGACGGTTGAACACAATGATTTGTGTGAGCAACACCATGGCAAGACGGGCATAAGTTTGAGCATCATCTGTTTCTTGCAGTTTGCTTGTGGCCTCTTCTGCTGCCTTTTCCAAAAACTTGTGAAGTTTCACAACATCTTCAGTGAATGGTAAGGTTAACGGTTTATTAAACTTGGCATCACTCAGTGTGTTAAGGGCATTGTGAGATACATATTCTTTCCACTTGGTACTGAGCAACTTCTTAAATGTTTCAGTATACTTCACCAGCTTCTCATCTTCTGCCATCAAGCCCCGGCAGTGGATGATGTCGCAGATCTTATTCAGTGTGTGGCCGAGTTTAAGAGCAAGGCTCGGGGTTTTGTACGAAAGATTGTCATCATTAAAACCTGCTACCTTTTTGACCGCTTGTACCACTTTCTCAAAGTTTGCAGGCCTAACAGCATCTTCCAGGGTCGGCACAGAGAAATCTGTCCGCAAGCACAGCAGCAGACGTCCCACTTCTCTCAGTTTTTGTCTTATGTATTCATACTTTGTTGTATCCTGTCCATGAATGTTGTAAAGTGACTGGGCAAACTGGAGAATACAGAAGTCATTTCGCACAACTGATCCAACTTCATCCACGTTCATAACACTGAGAAGCTTCCAAACCCCACCCGAGATTTGCGCACATAAGGCGGCATCCTGAGCTGATGCAGAGCCGAGGATCCTTCTCCTTCCAGACGTCTCTTCTTGGTTTGCATCTTCGGGTTTGTGAGGGCACCTGCGAGTATGCCTCCATAGTTCTTTGCGGAGAAACATGCCTTGACAATACATGCAGTGAATAAACTTTCCATCCAAAGCTTTTTTTTTGCATCGTCGCTTCACTTTCAATTGCCCTTTCCCACTTTGTAATACTGCTTGATTATGTAAAAAGTTCCCTTTATTCCTAATTTTTTCAATCCGTTTGTTGCGCTCCTTGACATCAGTAAGGGAAAAGACTTGTACAATCTCTGCATTGGTCTTGTGTGTTTTAAGATGTCTCGATATTTTCTTCTGGGGCTTACCGCAGACAAAGCAGTAATTTATGGAACTTGTCCGCTGTGGGTCTCCTCTTCGTGGACCATTCTCTGAATGCAACTCTGAGGTGTATGAAGAACTACCTTGCTGGCTGGTTCCCGGTGCACTAGAAGCAGGAGCAAGACTTGTATCCGACTTTTGTGTCAGCCATATATTTGGATGGGGGAGCTCATCTAAATCTTCATCACCCACATAGTCTGGGTCTGAGTCTGGGTTGTTTTTTTCTTGTGCCATCTCCTGCCTTTGGTCCTTCCCAGTGTCACTCTGAAAGATAAACAGACAATACTTGAACCTACAAAGAACCACCCAGGCTGGGGCTAAGTTCCACAGCCAGCTCCTAAACCCAATACCCCGGTCCCCAACTCATCAGGGCCGGGGAAAACTCACCAAGGCTGGGGCTAAGTTCCACAGCCTGCTCCTAAAGCTACCAGCCCCGCACCGACATCCACCACAATGACCCACCCTCTACTCCACTTACACTACCCGGCTCAGGGCACTCCTACCCCGGCCTACGTGCACACACTCGCCCCCCTGGCTCCTCTGGACCTCCTCTGACCAGCCTGCTCCTAAAGCTACCAGCTCCGCACCGACATCCACCACAATGACCCACCCTCTACTCCACTTACACTACCCGGCTCAGGGCACTCCTACCCCGGCCTACGTGCACACACTCGCCCCCCTGGCTCCTCTGGACCTCCTCTGACCAGCCTGCTCCTAAAGCTACCAGCTCCGCACCGACATCCACCACAATGACCCACCCTCTACTCCACTTACACTACCCGGCTCAGGGCACTCCTACCCCGGCCTACGTGCACACACTCGCCCCCCTGGCTCCTCTGGACCTCCTCTGACCAGCCTGCTCCTAAAGCTACCAGCTCCGCACCGACATCCACCACAATGACCCACCCTCTACTCCACTTACACTACCCGGCTCAGGGCACTCCTACCCCGGCCTACGTGCACACACTCGCCCCCCTGGCTCCTCTGGACCTCCTCTGACCAGCCTGCTCCTAAAGCTACCAGCTCCGCACCGACATCCACCACAATGACCCACCCTCTACTCCACTTACACTACCCGGCTCAGGGCACTCCTACCCCGGCCTACGTGCACACACTCGCCCCCCTGGCTCCTCTGGACCTCCTCTGACCAGCCTGCTCCTAAAGCTACCAGCTCCGCACCGACATCCACCACAATGACCCACCCTCTACTCCACTTACACTACCCGGCTCAGGGCACTCCTACCCCGGCCTACGTGCACACACTCGCCCCCCTGGCTCCTCTGGACCTCCTCTGACCAGCCTGCTCCTAAAGCTACCAGCTCCGCACCGACATCCACCACAATGACCCACCCTCTACTCCACTTACACTACCCGGCTCAGGGCACTCCTACCCCGGCCTACGTGCACACACTCGCCCCCCTGGCTCCTCTGGACCTCCTCTGACCAGCCTGCTCCTAAAGCTACCAGCTCCGCACCGACATCCACCACAATGACCCACCCTCTACTCCACTTACACTACCCGGCTCAGGGCACTCCTACCCCGGCCTACGTGCACACACTCGCCCCCCTGGCTCCTCTGGACCTCCTCTGACCAGCCTGCTCCTAAAGCTACCAGCTCCGCACCGACATCCACCACAATGACCCACCCTCTACTCCACTTACACTACCCGGCTCAGGGCACTCCTACCCCGGCCCTACTTGCACACACTCGCCCCCCTGACTCCTCTGGACCTCCGGGGACACACAGCCCACATCTCGGACCCACTCTTAAGCACCCCTCCTCGGACTACACCCCCCAACTCATCCAGGCCGGGGAAAACTCACCAAGGCTGGGGCTAAGTTCCACAGCCAGCTCCAAAACCCAATAGCCCGGTCCCCATATCATCCAGCCCGGGGATAAATCCTCCAGGCCGGGGCTAAGTTCCATTCAGAAAATACTTGATAACGTATATTTAACAAGGACTAGATACTTACCAATATATTTTCTTGTCTTCTTTGGAGTGAACTTTCTCTTGGTCCTTCTTCTTCGCATTACCATTAGATGTCTTCCGAAATCACTCAACATGCCCGAACACATATCCCGCACATGTCCCCATAAAGAACCAATCACAATGGAGCCTTCAATACCGCCAGAGTAGGGTAGGGGGAGCACATCATACACTCCATACACAAGAAGTCAGGTTGGGGTATTATATGGACGTCAAATAAACTTTCAATTTATGGTCTTTAAAAGCTAAGAATTTAAAAAAACTTGATATGTGCATGATATATTATCATTGAGCATTAAAAGGACTTCAGAAAAACAATGAAATTATGCTCTTTATATGCAAAAAATTAAAATACAAAATCTTGGTTTATGAGGACCGTAGCATAGTCCTGCTAATCCCCTTAGGTTCTCGTAGTGCTGGTGAGTAGTCAGGTCAATTGGCTCCATAAACCATATATACAGACACACACACACACACACACAAACCCACTCTCTCCGCTGAAAGAGGAGCAGCGGAACAGATGGCCCCCGCACCCGGGCGCGGGCACCGGAGAGGCAAAAACATCTTGAAAATCTTGTGGCACAGGACGGAGGGACGAGGAGAGGAGCGAGTGAAGGGTGACGGAGAGACGGCCAAACAGGGAGAGCAGCTGCGGCCGAGCGGAGTGGAAGAGTCCATCAGCGGCCGGAGACTTTTGTGGAAAATCAGGAGCAACACTAGACGCTGCAAGAGAACAGGAGACAAAGATTTGTAAAATTAATGATTGATTTGATCTGTTTTCTTGTAATTTTATGCAACTGTGAAGCACTTTGAATTGCCTTGTGTATGAATTGTGCTCTACAAATAAACTTGCCTTGCCTTGCCTTAAAGCAGTTTTGGAGAAATGGGAGGAGGTTCAGTTCTTTCTCTTCTTTGTTTTCCCTCTCTGGCTGCTTCGAACGTGACCATTTATGGACCATTCCAGAGATGCCGTCTGTATCCATCTCATTCTTTGGGCTCATTGTGTCGCTGAACCTGGACCTGACCAACTGCAGCGGCCCCGGATCAGTTACTTGGTTACATCCGGGTAAAGAACTCTTTATTTTGGTCAGTCAGGGTGTAACGTAGATGTTCCGCTGAGTGGCTTTAAATACACCTTCCTCCGCTTCCCATTAGCCTCAGTTCAGCGCGCCGCCTAACTACGTAGCTGCTATCTTTCCGGTTCCACCCTCGCTCACCCTCTCTCCTCCTCTTCTTCCTCCTTGTGAATCTGCCCGATGCGGACGCCATTACGGAAGGGTGACCGCGGACATACATCAGGCTAAGTGCGTGGCATTAGGCGCGGATATCGGAGCTAAAATAACCAGATGCGGACGGGGGGGGCGGCCGCCACGGACCGCGCGCAAGTTCAAGGAGAGTTCAACCGCAGTCGACCGACGCCGACGGGACGCCGCGCCGACTCCCGCATCTCCGCCGGTGATGATTGTCTCCACGCTCTCATTTGAACACCCCATAAGTCCAAATCCTCCCCGGACGATTATGCCGCACCTAAGGCTTAGATGTGGCCGATTTGGTCCTTTTCCCGCGGATTCTCTCCCTGTCAATAGAGATTATAAGGAACGGCGCGGGCATAAACTTTTTATGGGGGTGATAAAATGGCCGCCGCGGAGCAGGGGAGAGAGGGAGAGGAGGGGGGGGGGGGTGGGGGGGAAGCAGGTGAAGAGGGTAATAGACGGAAGAGGACAGGACAAAGACATTGGGAAAACATTAGGAGCGTTTTAACCTCAGAACACGGGGCAATGTGGCGCATCGGCGAGGAAAGACATTGTTATAAAAGATGTAATGATTTGGAAAACGTTGCTGAATGCGGTCGGGTCGATCCGACTCCATAAGAAAGGGATTTAAAGCCACGCCACGGAACGCTCCAGGTCGTATAGTGTGTTGTATGCCGGGGGTATACTGAACATGCACCTTCATCTCAACGAGCCTCGGACAATGATATTTCTGCAGTTGTTTATCAAAATGAAGCATTTTTCAGCAACAAAAATGACGTAGACTTTTATTAAATGAGATGATGGCAAAAGGGCGAACGTAGACTGTATTTGGGCCCAAGAGGAGACGATGAGCTCAGTGGTATTTACTGGACAAAGACCATGCAGTACATGAAGCTCCTGCTCCAGAACTTACGATAATGCACTTATCTTCAGCAAATGAATTGAAGGCTCTGAAAGGCCTGGCTCCTCACTGTTCACTCTATATCTCAATAAAGGATCAAAAACAGCATCTTTGGATTGAAGAATCAGTATAAAACAATGTTAAATTAAAATACATGTGTTTATTACAGGAAGATGAGTCCACATTAGTTGCCATTAAGTTGAATGTTTGCTACAATTGTTCCAGAAAACATTTTACACTGGAGAGCATATGGATCCAATCGACTCAAAGTAACTGTGACAGACTGAAGAAGTGCAGTGTGTCATCTGCCTTTTATTTTACTGAAAAAAACAACAACTAAAAAGGACATTGGCCTAAAGTCTAAAACTGAAGAGAATATATTCCGTTACTCTTGAGTAGATTGGACCCATATGCACTCCACACAGAGTGAAATGTGCTCCGGAACGTTTGCTGTCAATGGAGTTCTGGTTCTCCCATTTTTGATGTTTTACTTTTATGCCGTTGTTGAGAATCTGCACTATATGGTGTAAATTTGCCGGCTCCAGGGAAACGGACACAGGAGGAATGTGTGTGGAAAAGCACTGTATGAGTTGATACCATTTCCCATCAGTACAGGGCATGGTAACCTAAGTCCGCTGCTGTTAAACGTGTCCCTGTATGTGTCCAGACTGTGATGTAACAAATTGTAATCTGTCAACAACAATGCCAACCACAATGAACAATGTCATGATATACACTTGGAATAGTAAAACGTCATGCTAAAACTGGAAGCGTTGAGTCAGATTTGGGGGATTTTCGTCGTGAGTTATTGTCATTAGACTCTAATTTTGGGGTCAGACGCTTCTGAGTTAATCCAGGATGTAGACTCATAGCGAGTTTCTATTTTTGCGTTTTGCTAGATTTAGTTCTTTAGCTTTCTTCCCTGTAATGATTTGCAGAGCTTTTTAATAAACACAACTTTCTGCTTTCTTCATTCGGTTAGTGCTGCTGTCATAGTCCCCTAGGGCTACAGATGGAAATTAGCTTGAAAAAGCTACAGTCTGGTACAAGCATCTTTGCTCACGAGCACAATGTAACTGTACATTGTCCTGATAAATAAATAAATGAAAATACTGATTGACCCCTCCTGGAACCGCCACCTTAACGTGGTGGAGGGGTTTGAGCGCCCGAATGATCCTGGGGGCTCTGTTGTCGGGGGCTTCGTGCCCCTGGTAGGAACTCCCAGGGCAAACAGGTCCTAGGTGACGGGTCAGACAAAGAGCGGTTCAGAAGCCCCTTATGAGAGACCAACAGGCCCGGTTAGAACCATGAGGCCGTCCTCCCGTGGACCCACCACCTGCAGGAGGAGCCATAGGGGCTGGTGCAATGTGATTTGGGCAGCTCCAGCAGCTGCCCCCACGACCCGGCAACGGACAAGTGGAAGAAAATGGATGGACGGATACTGATTGCGATGTTTGTTGTAAACCTTTGGCGTGTCCTTGGTACTCTCTGGGAGACGCTCGAATGGCCTGGTTGACGTCCCATTGGAAACAAACATTTTGGTGACGTTACATCGGGGCTGTTCTTTCCCCCGGTCAGCCTTGCCCCTGCACGGTCAGGTCTTGGGCTGATGCTGGTGTGGCTCAGTGTGGCTTTGGCCGAGGCGTCCCAGCTCCTCCAGCGCGTCTGGACCTGAGGCAGAGCTAGTGTCACGCTCGGTACGGCTTTTCCTGAGCCCTCAACAGCAGTATTTCATCAAACGTCCATGTTGTATCATTAATAATTGCCCCATCAAACCATGCCATGATTTGATGAGGAAATGGAGATCAAAATCAAACTGCAATTTCAAATGCAAAATCTCCCAGGTATAAAGTCCAGGCAGTTCCTCTAATCGTCCACCAGGGGTTGATTTGCATCACGTCCTGCTAATTTCACATGAAATCGATTATCTCCACTCGCTAAACAACAATCCAGAGTTGTTTCCCCACACGCTCCTTTAATACATTATGAGCGTCTCCCCGCACTCGTCTTCGTCGTTCATTAGCCGCTATAATGTGTCCAATTACCCACTGCAGTCCCAGTGTGTGTGATACCAGAGCATGAGCATTATTATGACATTTGACCCCATGATGTGGAGGAGTTTACGCTTCACACGCAGTTTCTTTGACGCGTTTGGAAGATATGAGAACTTTTCACGGATCATTTAGATTTATACTTAAACTAAGGCGAGACGCGACTAGATGATAGATTTTTCAGTCCTCAACGTCTGAGTTTTAATGTCAGAGCAAAAAAAAAAGAAGATTAAACTAACCCTTTGCGTTGCTTCATTTATGACGCTTCGTCCATTAACCAGAGCCAGAGTTTTCCAGGAAGTCCCTCCGATACTCCATCGTCCTTCCCACGCTCATTCGTTCACAAATATTGACCCGTTTGGTATCCACGTGTAGCACGAAAGGCTGTGGCCGAGATGACGCTGTAATCCAAAGACGGGAGAAATACAGTGCCTTGCGAAAATATTCGGCCCCCTTGAACTTTTCGACCTTTTGCCACATTTCAGGCTTCAAACATAAAGATATAAAACTGTAATTTTTTGTGAAGAACCAACAACAAGTGGGACACAATCATGAAGTGAAACGAAATTTATTGGATATTTCAAAAAATTTTAACAAATAAACAACAGAAAAATTGGGCTTGTTGAGTACGCTTTATTCCTCAATGATTCTTCTGTATTTCAGTTATTGTGCAGAAGTCTGGGTTAACACATATTCCAGCACCACTAAGCCCTTGTTCCTGCTGCAAAAAAAGAGCTATTAGAATCATCAGTAAAAAAAAAAGGTTATAGAGAGCACACTAAACCTTTATTTATTGAAAATAAACTGCATACATTTAAAGATCTTAAGATTTAAAAGTTCCTTCCGTGGACCCACCACCTGCAGAAGGAGCCATAGGGGACTGGTGCAATGTGACTTGGGCAGCTCTAATAGCTGCCCCCACGACCCGGCAACGGACAAGTGGGAGAAAATGGATGGATGGATGGAAGATTTAAAAGTGTTGATTATTATGTGGAAAGCGAAACAAAAAAAATAGCCAGACGATGTTCAAAGTAATTTTGTTGCACAAGACGTTTGCCATTAGAAGAAAATATAATTTCTGGAATATGTTTATATGTTTGCACAGACATCGCTGAAACAGAAATGTCCGTCTGTTTATGGAGTTAAACTGTGGAAGTCTTTGAGAGTGGAATTTAAATGTTGTACACGTGTTTACAAGTTTAAAACAATTTACAAAGACACAATTCTGAGAGATTATGTAAAAATGGAAAAGGCCTGAATGTAACTGCAGAACTGTAAGACAAATGATGCAGATGCATTGACCTGGTGGGGAGTTGGGGTGGAATGACGGGGAATGTAATTGATTTGATCTTGTTGTAAAGTTGTTATTATGAACAGATAACACAAGATTAATCTTCCCTCTGTTCCTTTTTGTTCATGTACGGAAGGAAAAAAAAACATCGGAGCGAGAGGCGCATGCGGTGAACTGCGACGGTGCGGATCGGTTTAATGACCTGGAGCTGAAGGAAAGACCTCGTTATGTTTTAGGCCCCGCCCCCAACGCCTTATATGGAAAACACAATCAGGACAATGTCGCTTTGTGTGGTTATGTGTGTGCTAATGTCCTCTTTTCAGTGGATGGTCTTTGATGAAGAAACACATTTCTGCAACAAGAGTCACTCCCGGAAAAGAGCCATTCACTTTGTTTTCTATTATTTTACAGAAGTCTATTTGGATTGCCTTATCATGTTGGGAAGGACGGACTTTATTTGTAAAGCGCCTTTGACAGACTTGGTCACCAAACCATTTACGTCACATTTTGACTCTGAAGGACGGCCGTGACGGTAAAAAATACCTATTTTGTCACATTTTGTCTAAAAAGGTTAAAAAGATAAGTATAGTGCCTTTAAGGCACCGTTTTTCACCGAGGGCCACATACTGACATGTGTATGCATGGAGGGCCAAAGATCATGGTCAATGCATTCAAACATTCTACTGGGTGTATTTAAGAGAGGTTTAAACTGTGCCCCGAACCTTTATTTACACTTGGAACCATAATGGCCAGCTCTGACTCACAATAAATGTTACTTTTTGAGGTTTTAATTGTGTGGAATGATTAAGGGTTCAGTTCAAAGTACCATCTCTATTCTCTAATGATTGAGGGCCAATAAAACAAGAAGCCTGAGGGTCACCAAAAATTGGTTTAAGTGCCTGTTTTGGCCCCCGGGCCACACTTTGGACGTGCCTGTTTTAAAGGAAATTGTAATTTCAAGGCCATTTTCTCAAAATGCATTTTTCTCACATCGGTGCGACAACATAACAATAATATTTCGCAGGCTTTTTTTCAGGGGCATTTTTTAAATATCTAATTTCTGCTTGATTTATTGAGTTTTGAATTTCAAAAACAAGGTGACATTTTAATTTCATACAGATTTTCCCTCTAATAAGATCCCTCTGAAATGGTCTTGGTAACTAAAATGTCACAAAATAAAACTAGCTCTGTCCATTACTCCATTTACTACAATTTTAACTTATTTTTAAATGAAAACTGTAGCAGTACTCACCAGTAGTTTCAAATTGATATCTCTAAATTTAAAAAGTTTCCCTGTCCACCCGCAGCGCCTGGCCTTAAGAATGGACACGTGTGGATTGAGGCAAAGTAATAATAATATAAACTAGAGTTTCTCTACGCTTCTTCTGCTGTTGCTTCAAACACTGAAGGCCCTCGATCCGTCACGAGTTATTTTGCTCTGAAAAGTTTGGCCAAGCCGTTTGTCTTGGAATCGTGACAATTCTGAGCGCATTCTGTTGCGTTCCTGAGCAAGACACTTCACCCCAGTTGCAGGGAGCAGCTGAAAGACAAAAAGTATTTCATTTTACCAACGCCAAAGCCTGAATTGGCCCGATACGGTGGACAGACTCGGAGCACATCCGCAAAAGCGAGGCCTCCCCGGAACATAATTTGCGCTTTTCCCCAGTAATCCCCCCCGAGGGACCCCCACCATTTTTGATTGTTAGGAAAGACAACACGAGCGGAGGCAGCAAAAGGCGCGACATGAGGTCCAAGTGAAGATATAGCTTTGAAATGAAATTAACTCATATTTAACTTGGGGCTGTCCATCTGCAAACCGGCGCCGCTCCTCTTATCCCGTCACCTGAAGCGCATTACGGACACTCAGAGGCGCAGATTCGCTCCAAGATGGCCAGGTTTATCTAGCAAACAGCGACCAGCGGACTTAATTAAAGCGCCTCATCCCACAAAAGTGGAGCGGGGACAAGACAAACGGGACGGGAGCCACGGCAAACAGCGCTAAGGCTAAATTTAAAGGTAGTTAAAGGCATTGTGCTGAGAGAGCTCGGGGGGGCAGACGGGGGAACAAAAGGAGCGGCAGACGGGCCGGACGGATTAGAAATGATGGAAAATACACACGGAGTGAACCGAAGGACTCCAAATACAACAGAAAGGAGAGGAGCGGCAGACAGACAAACACGGGACGCGCTGCTCTCACGCCCGTCTGCGTGCGAGAGTGTGCGCTGACTGAAGCGGGACGTTTCGGAAAGTTGCAGCAGCAAAGGCCTGCGCGCTGACTTTTGAAGCTTTTAACCACGTTTGAACGATGCCTCCGGGCCACACAGAGTCAGAGTCACGTGGAATGGACTCACACTAACACAAGGGCCTGATTCGATTCACGATTTGGATCTGGGAGACATTCTCATTAGAGCTAATGCTGTAAATAGTAGAAACTCTACCTTGGTAAATTAGTGGGGGAAAAAAAGAATATTTACATTAAGAATTGAACCCCCCTTTGTTGCCATGGGCATAATGACGCTCTGGCACAGCCCATCAGGTTGGCCTTTGACAGTAAACAACATGGCTGCTACCATAGACATCAGACTAAAGCTGATTATTGGAAATAAACAACAAAATCTGTGTTTGGAAGAGATGCGGGACAAGGAAACAAGGCGCTAAAGACGTTTTATATCCATGGAGAGCAATTTTTTACTCGTTTTTCACCAGACCGTAAAAATAATAGACCACTCCTCCTCACTCTTCCCCGTTAACCATAATAACCACGTTCGAGGGTAAAATCATGGCCGATTTACAGACTCCTCCTACCCTGCTGTGACGGAGCATGTTCCTAAAAAGGGCATAAGGGCGGGATCTTCACTGTAGACTCGGCACATGGTTCGGTCGTAGCCGCGCCTTTAGCTCTAATGCTAACGGCCTGTCAATCAAAGTCCGGCCCTCGTTAGTATACGAGATTTCGATAAATGTTTCTTACGAAAACCTGCCTGGTTTCTTTAATTGCAACTAACCCAGCGTTATCACAGGAGGAATATCTAACTGTAGAAAGTTTAGGAAACTTTGAAACCAGGCTTTAAAGTTGTTTTTAACGTGACTGAAGTGCAATGCTTTCTAATGGGAGACTAGCGTT
This sequence comes from Proterorhinus semilunaris, assembly GCA_021464625.1. NCBI lineage: Eukaryota > Metazoa > Chordata > Actinopteri > Gobiiformes > Gobiidae > Proterorhinus > Proterorhinus semilunaris. Next base: position 34,216,821 of record CM038345.1, on the reverse strand, counting down.
GATATATGGAGGTACTACAGCAATGTCAGACCAATGTCGCGGTCTCGAAGCAGAGCAGCCAGTGGCCATTGGCTGTAACTTTGCTCCCCGGAGGACTAGAGGGACAAACTATATAGCTTATGTATTTGAGTTAGGCAGGGCTTTGGGCGTATCAGCAGCACACCTGTCAAGTTTTGGATTTGAAAATAAGGGATGTTTTCCGGAGCCTGCTGTGAGCCGTCCCACCCCCAACCAACTTCCAAGGGGGAAGAGTGCAGTAGTTTCCTGGACAAAACAAGAGACTTGACAGCTGCTCACCTCGCGACAACTGCGGCCCCGGCTCCTGCAGGAGGCAGTTTGGAGAGGCAGAAGAATGTTTTTTTGTTTACATTTTGTTAAAATACTGCATGAACTAATCTAAGATCAGATACAAACACTAACGCCAATGAAACAAGCACGAATCCAATTTGAAATCAGATAAATTGACTTTTGCATTTAAGAATAAGTCTTTTTCACTTGAAATGATAAAAAATAATCTGAATTAAGATTGGAACAATGCTTGTTCCAATGGCAATAAGAGGTTTTAACTTATCTAAAACTAACTGAGAACAAAGTAAGTGTTCTAAATACTTACTCTGAATACATGTATTCAGTTACTACACGGATGGCCATCACTTGGGACGCTTTAATCCAACGATCTTTCAGTTTTATACAGTTGAAGAAAAATAACAATATGGTGTAATAACTATGCACACATTGTAAGATTACCAACTGGCTGGAGAGCAGGGTACTGATCACGGCAGGGACCAGCCTGGAGTCTGCTGGTTCTCCAGCCCAGGATCCTGGCTCCAATCTGCTCCACTACATGTTTAATCGAGCTTTAAAGGACGGGTCAAATGGACAAGAACAATAGATTTACAATGTTGTGGCTGACCTTTACGCCTACAGCATCTATGCCTTTTAACAAATATGTTAAAGAATAAACTGAGCGACAGCCGTCAGTGCGATGCCGTGCGAAACGTTGTTTAAGTACGTGAGTTCAGTGTGGTCGAACCCCGAGCCTCACAGCGGAGGAGCCCAGAGCTGCCAGGACTCAAAATGAAGCGGTCAGTGGACAGCTTGGCTTGTCACAGGAACCAGCGGGCAGCAAGACTCATGGAGATCACCGGACAACTGCTCACGGGACAGGGCCAAAATGAAGAGAGGAGAGAGAGACCACGGGACAGGGCCAAAACGAGGAGAAGACAGAGAAGACAGAGACCACAGGACAGGGCCAAAAGAAAGAGAAGAGAGAGATCATGGGACAGGGCCCAAACGGAGAGAAGAGAGAGAAGACAGACACCACAGGACAGGGCCAAAACTGAGAAAAGAGAGAAAAGAGTGAGACCACGGGTCAGGGCCAAAACGGATAAAAGAGAGAAAAGAGCGAGACCATGGGACAAGGCTAAAACGGGGAGAGAGAGACCACGGGACAGGGCCCAAACGAGGAGAAGAGAGAGGAGAGAGACCACAGGACAGGGCCCAAACGAGGAGAAGAGAGAGGAGAGAGAGACCACGGGACAGGGCCCAAACGAGGAGAAGAGAGAGGAGAGAGAGACCACGGGACAGGGCCCAAACGAGGAGAAGAGAGAGGAGAGAGAGACCACGGGACAGGGCCCAAACGAGGAGAAGAGAGAGGAGAGAGAGACCACGGGACAGGGCCCAAACGAGGAGAAGAGAGAGGAGAGAGAGACCACGGGACAGGGCCCAAACGAGGAGAAGATGGGCATTTGAGCCAGTTTATTTCACTTGTTCTGAGAGATGTTTTTGACTTTATTTCAAGCCAAAGGGTTAAGAAAATGTGACTTTCCTATTTCAGGCGAGATCACCTTAGAACCATCTGAAATGCCAAACACGATCAGATCCTAATGTATTCAGACCGTTAGCAAGCCGGCTCGGCCGGGAGATTTGCCGTGTCTGTTAGCATTAGCCACAAACATCACACATTATGAACGATCCAGATGTTTACAGCTGTTGTCAACCATCGAACACAGTTAGGTCAAAGCCTCGTTAGAAATCCCTAAAGAATATACAGACTTTTACTTTAGTGGCCTAAATGAGCTAAATGCTAAATCCTATTCAGTTACATAACCCTCAGTGGCGCCGAGTCTTCTCCAGTCTTGACTAGTCGAAGGCAGTCAGTCTCGAACCTGCAGCACTGAACTGTGTTGTGCCGAGAGTGATCACATGACACTGTTGACCAATCAGAGAGAAATGAAGCCAGAGCGAGGACAGAGACGCACCACTGTATTGTAATCACTCTCCACTGTAACACACTGGTGTCGTGTGTCCGCTCTTACAATTCTCACTGGTTATGTGTGAACCCGTCGTTCCATAGTCACGTGAAAGTTTCTGCTTTTTGTTGGTTGGATAAACATCCATGGCCACTAATCAACATGTTCTCTTTAACAGGTGCTATTTGGTAGTAATGTCAAGTACATTTTTACCATTATGTTACACTTTGACTTTGGTTAGAAATTGCAATATTGATACACTTTCACCCCATAAGCTCCTCCCCCAGATCTCCATAACTGAAAAAAATATTGACTTGACAATACAATTAGCCATTTTGAAGTGTGGGTCTGTTTTAATGCTTGATTTGTCGAGATGGATTCAGAGATCATAATAATTTGTCTTATATCGCTTAACAATTTGGTGCATTATTCATTCCCTCTATACTCGGTGGCGGTAAGCTACTATTATCGCCACAGCTGCCCTCGGGTAGACCGACGGAAGCGAGGTAACCACTCTGTGCCATCGGCCCCTCCGACCACCACCAACCACTCACTCACTAAATTCACTAGGCTTCCTGGTCTTACTGAACGCTCTCCCGTCCAAGTACGGGCCAGGCCCCTCCCGCTCAGCCTCAGAGGTCTGACGGGATCGGGCAGAGCAAAGGCGGTGTGTTTTAGTGGCCGATTTGTCCACGGATTCAGAGATCACGCACAACTGCTCAGCGTGCAGGGCCAAAGCGGAGAAAAGAGAGAGGGAGGGAACGGCTGTGGGCGGCTTAGGGACGGTGAGGGTTGTCGAGGAACTGGGCTGTGACGGAGCCGCCTGGAGGAGGCCACGCAGCGGGGCAAAGTCCAGCCTGTGCTTCTGAACAAGATAAACCTCTCATAACATGTTCACGTTCAATCTCACTGATGAATACGTCTGGGTCCCGTTACTAATACCGATTCTTTAACGATGTGGTTTACGATACCGATACCTGAAAGATACCTTTTTCAATACCTATACTAAATATTGATAATCCAGAACCATGACACAGAACAATTTTCCTTTAACGCTGTCCCTGAACCAATAGCATCAAAACTTGATACAATTTTTTTCGGTACCTGCTTCTGATGCTTTTATTATTTCTACACCAGAAGTCCCTCAAGACATTTTCAATACCATACTGGCATTATTTAACGGGTGTTTTGCCCTAGACTGAAGCTGCGTTGCAAAAGATCAGACACGTATTGGGTTTAGGACGCGTCCAAGTGGCCTGGGTCGCATTTGGAAACATCGGATCTGTGTCATTCAGACAGTCAGCACGGTTTCCTCCACCTCCAGCTTCAGGGCGTGACCTCCCCCTCTGTCCCGTTGTCATTGTCGCGCAGGCAGCTGCTGACGGTGTTCTCTCTGCACAGACAGTGACAGGAGGTGCAGAGGTGGGTCCCCGCTCTCTCCCACCCCCTCCACACACACATCTGCTCCGTCTGAACCCGCTCTGAACCAGGACCGGGGTCTGAAGCGGGAGCAGCCCCGGGTCCCTGCCCCGCTCCGGGTTTGACGGGACGAGCAGCTTTGTGCTCGATGCGGGGTTTTTCCAGCCCCGAACGAGGCGGCGTCCGGCTCTGTAACCTCTGTCTGCGCATTTATAATGACATAGAGTCACAGAGTTTGACTTTGCAAACTCCGCCAGGATTAGTGAACTTTACCACGGGCTCTCAGGCGGAGGACGCAGCATTCTATCAAATCACGGCCGACTTTCCCCTTTCTCTGCCCTTAGGAAAATCACTATGCCTCCTTCTTCTTCTTCTTGGCGTTTCTCGTTTAGAAAGACAATAGTCCGTTGATTTCGGACATGTCTGCTTAAGTTCGGCAGTAAGTCAGACCTGTTCCCGGTGCGTGTTGGTCTCCACCAGGGCTGCCCTTTGTCACCGGTTCTGTTCATTACCTATATGGACAGAATTTCTAGGCGCAGCCAGGGGCCGGAGGGTGTCCGGTTTGGGAACCTCAGAATCTCATCTCTGCTGTTTGCAGATGATGTTGTTCTGTTGGCTTCCTCAAATCAGGACCTCCAGCGCGCACTGGGGCGGTTTGAAGCCGAGTGTGGAGCGGCTGGGATGAGGGTCAGCACCTCCAAATCTGAGGCCATGGTTCTCCACCGGAAAAAGATGGTTTCCCCGCTTCAGGTCGGTGGGAAGTCCTTGCCCCAAGTGGAGGAGTTCAAGTATCTCGGGGTCCTGTTCACGAGTGAGGGACGGATGGAGCGTGAGATCGATAGACGGATCAGTGCGGCGTCAGCAGTGATGCGGTCGCTGTATCGGACTGTTGTGGTGAAGAGGGAGCTGAGTCTGAGGCAAAGCTCTCCATTTACCGATCGATCTACGTTCCCACCCTCACCTATGGTCATGAGATTTGGGTAATGACCGAAAGGACAAGATCGCGAATACAAGCGGCCGAAATTAGTTTCCTTCGTAGGGTGGCTGGGCGCACCCTCCGAGATCGGGTGAGGAGCTCAGTTACCCGGGAGGAGCTCGGACTCGAGTCGCTACTCCTCTACGTCAAAAGGAGCCAGACGAGGTGGCTAGGGCATCTGTTCCGGACTGTGTCTCTGAGCTGGCCTGGTGTCCCCTCGGGGTCCCCCCAGAACAGCTGGAGGAGGTGTGCGTGGATCGGGAAGTCTGGGCATCTCTGCTGGGACTGCTGCCCCCGCGACCCGGCCCCGGATAAAGCGGAAGAACATGGATGTCTGCTTAAGGAGAGACACAGCAGGTGAAAACGTATACTGCATTTTTCACGTTGGGGGAAATGTGGATATTTGTTGCTCGTTTTCTCCCTTAGTTTTCAAGTCAGAGTATTCCTGGGGACCGTGGCCGAAATCTTCGCATGGATTCGGGGACCAATCACAGAACGAGGAGGGACGGTAAGACGATGACGCGCTATCGGCGTACGGAAGCTTGTAGTTTGTTTACGGATAAAACCAAAAAAAAAGTATTTATGGATCCAATATGACAGCAGCAGACGCAACGCCATCTTTCCATCAAGCTTTAGACCGTGTTCTAAATAGTTTAGCTGGAAAGTTTACGTCATACGTCATCTGATACAATGATACGATTGGCTATGGCTACGTGCAGACGCATGAGAGACATTCGTAGCGCCCAATAAACGGCTATGGACGATCGTAAACCACACCTCTCCTACGAGAAAATAAATTGGTGGTCCCCAGACTAAATATCACTGGTGATATTTAGTCTGACGATAGCCAGGCTACTGTACGAGGCTTATAGCATGAGGATTTGCTGCAATAGAGCTGTAGATATCCAAGAAGGAACTGCGCAAAGTGTTGGAGATGAATCTAATCCAAATATGGTCATTTCCTTTGCGGGAGACCCTTGCTACTAAAGACGGGAGAAATATACACTTTGTGACAAACTTTTTGGGCCGTTTTATCCAAATGAGGTTTTTATTCCACTCTTTAACAACATCTCCACTTTATTGAGCTTTGAACCTAAAAAACAAGGCAAGGCAAGACTCAAAATACCGCGTGAAAAAATCTTAGTTCCTATGAACAAAATAAAACCATACACTTAGCCTCTTAACCCCCGCTTTAATGGAGCGCATTTCTCCAGTTCGGCTTCACCCAAACCTAAAAACGTCTTACTGTCTATAGGCCTCATTTGAAAACTCATGTTTCCATGTGCTGTCACCGCATTGTTGCCACTTTTTTGTCACGTTCATACATGTTTTTGTGGTGGTCTTGTAACTTTGTTGTTGCTTTTTTTTTGTCACGTTTTTGTTGCATTTTCATCCTCATTTTACATCTTGTTTCCGTCGCTATTTTGACGCACGTTCAAGGAAGCTTGAAGGCAAATCCCGGATACCTTTGATAATAGCAGGAGAAAATGTGCTTGCGTGGGTGGGGGTTAATAGGTTAAACCTGGTTCTATCTATCTTTAGAATTTGCCGCAAAAAACACAGGCAGTTTTGACCATTGTTATGCACAGCTCCCGCCTAAGGCCCATAGTTGCTGTCACCTAACACCCATAATGAGAAGGAGCCCCTGAAGACCATTAGCTGTTATTACAAAACTACCCCCTCTTTCCCGTTTAATCACCGACATGAGCGCGTGGTCCGTACAGGAGCGTTTAAACCTGTCGTCGTCCCCCCCCCAGCTCCCGCGTAACGACGAGATGGAGCCGTGATTTACGCCGTCGCCGGGGGAGAGCCCAGAGGTCGACCGCAATTTCCCTTCAGAAAGCGTCCCTTTCCACCGCTCCTAATAAACGTTTATCTGAGCGCGCGCCGGCCTGATCGAATGTGACAATTCAGTTAAGCCGTCCGCACACCCGCGCCGCGGGTCGGGACGGGGAACGCAGCCCATTCGAGGAGAGGCCGTCCCGGGGCAAAGGCGAAGGACGGGGCGCGCGGAGGGTTCAGAGGAAATGAGGTGGATTAAAAGGATGGGAATGATTATGTCACGGAGGAGACAATGAGGAGGAGGCGGATCAGGTTCCTCCGGTCCGTAGATAAAGTCCAGACTGATGGTTGGACACGGAATATTTGGATAATGGAGCGGACTGGAAATGTCAAATCATTGTTTTGGAAGTGACCGGATTCAATCTGCCACAATCTGATTATTGCCCCCACTTTTGGACGCCTGTATGGGACAGTCATGTGACCTTAGTTCATATGTGCTGAGAGAGAAGACGCTGGACGGTTATTGTTTCTTGTGGATCGATATTAACCATAAACCAAGTCCAATATTCTGCATGTTGACGGTGACCACAGTTACCACAAGGATTCTTAGCTGCACCGACTCAATTTTCAATTATAGGCTGTTTATCATAGATTTCTAAAAACATGTACAATAGGTTCCCCTCTGGGGCCAGGACTCCCCTGACAAAGAGATTCTTAATCTCAGTGGGACTTTCCTGGTTAAATAAATAATACATAAATACAAGGAGAAGCGGCGTTCGATCCTAACGTATGCAGACAGCTAGCTAGTCGGCTCATCCATTAGCCTGCTCATTGTATTTTTCCTATAGCCGTTAGCATTAGCCATTAAACATCGCGAATTATGAACGATCCAGAGGATTTCAGCTGTTGTCAACCCATCGATTAAGGTCAAAAGGTCAAAGCCACGTTAGCTAACCAATAATGAATGTGTTGCTTTGGAGAAACGTTAGAAACAAATTAGCGTCTAAAAGTGTCCTCTGAGTTAAATCATGTTTAGTTAATTTTCTTCTTTTTGTCACTCAGATACACATCCAATTATAACATAATCTAATAAGTTAGTATTGTGCCTGACTTTACTATACATTTGAATGGGGATAGAACTTTAAAGGAACCGGTTCAGAGCTAAAGGCATTTCTATGATTATTTCTATGCTGTAGACAATGTTGTGACGCCATGTGAACTCCGCCTGTTGCATATCAGAGTAGTTACAGTAACTTGGTAGTATATTACAGGCCTTTGCCTTTCAGTAAACATGTTTTTAGCTTTAACCAGTTACTTTCTATCCACCACGTGTTTTACTCACGCATATCTTACCCATTTTGTCAGAAACCACCAGGTCTAAGCCTTGAAATGAGGCATTGCACTGGCCAGAACTGTTGCAAATATAATTGTGTGAAAACGAAGGCTCCCTGAACAGAGAGGCCTGCAAATACCATTCCAACATGGCCGCCCGTTTAATGTCCGAGGAGAGCGTCTGAAAGTCACGTGCCGCGCCCTAAACCCGCCTTTACTGCGGCGAGCGGTGTTCCCTGTGCGTTTTAACGACCGCTCCCGCCGTTTTATCCCCGACATAAAGGCGCTTTAAGACGGCGTTGGAATAATAGAGCTAATATAACGCCTCTCCGCGGCGAGGCTGCGGGTTGGACTCCCGAGCCGTCTCTCGAATCGGCGTTTCTCGTTATGCAAATGGCGTTTGTTCTGAGCCGTAAACTCCTCCCGTTTTGAGCAAATCGCCTCTTATTATCCAGATTTATGCGTGTCCCGCCGCGGCCCCCTCCTCCAGATCTGTCCCAAGGTTAATTAGGTTGACGGTGTCTTTAAATAGCACCTCCATGATGATGTTTCTCCGCCTCCTCCTCTTTCCCTCTCTCTCTCTCTCTCTCACACTCTGGGTCTCTGGGCACAGGTTCAACTCCTATCACTCCTCCGTGCTGTTGTTCGCCGGATCAGCGCTGAAGTGGAGATGTCGAGGAGGAGGAGTGGGGTGGAGAGGAAATGCCAGACGTTTTGTACGAGATTTTACCGGTCCATGAAGCTAAATTACACTGGCCTCATTCATAAATAACCGGAGGATATCTGTGTCAGATATTTTGAATGAATATTTTGGAGAACTTTTCTTTTTTTTTAAAGGGGCAGTGGTGCAAGTTTTCTGCCATTTTATATTTTCATATAAAAAAAAAGACATACAGGTATTATGCATAAAAATGGTCAAAATTGCCGATATTATCAGCAACGAAATCTAAATAATGAAAAGAGCCAGGTTTAAATGTGCGGTTATAATTGGTGACATATTGGGACCGTTTTTGTTTTATGTGGATAGGACCAGCTGTTACAATGATATTAACCATAAACCAATAGGAGTCCATTTTCAATTACAGACTGTTATTTTAAAACCGGCGTTCCATCCTAACGCATGCAGACAGCTAGCTAGTCGGCTCGTCCAATAGCCTGCTCATTGTATTTTTCCTATAGCCGTTAGCATTAGCCATTAAACATCGCGAATGAGGAAAGATCCAGATGCTGTTGTCAACCATCGACCACAAGAAATCATTAATGAATGTACAAACGTTTAGAAACAAATTAGCATCCAAAAGTGTCCTCTGAGTGAACTTTCTTCTTTTTGTGGGTCAGATACCAGTCCAATGGCCACTGAACATTATCTTATAAGATGTCAATGATAAAGAAACCACAGAAATGATATAAATGGCAAGAAAAGGCCAAAACATACCTCGCCATACGTTAGTGTTGCGCATGACTTCACTATTCATTTGTATGGGAGAGTGGAATGAAAACCTCATTTGGAGAAAACGGCCCTAAAGTTTAGTCACTTTGTGTATTATTTCTCCCGTCTGTATTATTCCTGATCGTTTTTTGTGTGTGTGTGTGTGTGTGTGGAATAAGTATAACCACCATAAGAAAGTGTAAAAAGTATATTGAGTAGAGATTAAAAGGTATGTTGACAATTACCCGTTTTGCTGCATGTTGGGGGAATATACAGTACAATCAAAATATAAATTAGCATAAAATGGGGCATGTGAGGTTTACAAACCTATGTATGTGTATTTTGGTTTATAAGTCAACTTTCAAAAAATAAAAAAAAATCCATGTTTCCAATCTCGACACTGAGCCGGTGGTTGACTGTTAATCCATGATCAATTGATAAAGCTGAATGTGTGTTCATAATATTGAGATGGTTTATCTAATTGCAGGTGCCGAAAAGTGCAAATAGACTTTTTGTCCTCGTTCCCCTCTGTAGCCGTAGCCGTGGTTACAGTGTGTGTTGACAGTGGTTTCAGGAAGAAAACGCTGCCGCTTGCGTCTGAAGCTGTAAATGACTTGTGCAGAGTGTTACCTGTGATGGGCAGAGGAGGTGAGAGCTCGCTGGCCACAGACGCCTTTATATCTCCCCCCCCCCCTCTCCCCCTCCCTCCCTCCCGTCCTCCCTCCTCTTCCTGCATCCCGACCATCTGCGCGCCCAGCTGGAGCGCGAGCGCGGTCTGGCACTCGCGCGGTGCCATATTTACTGATCGAAACACAAATGGCCGCCGCCTGATTGTTTCACCGTTCATTAGTCGGGACACGGCCGCCGCGACGCCAGGGCAGCTGCGACCGCGCCGGACCCCTGTCGCCGCCCGCGTCACCGCGCCCCGCCCCGCGATCGGGGGCCACCTGACCGAGGAGGAGGAGGAGGGGGCGCGTGTCACGAGCTGAGGTCAATGTGAGGCGGGTTAGTAAGACGTCAGAGAGAGAGAGGGGGTAAACATGACAGAGGGGGCCAACAAGCGTCCCTTAGAACTCCTGTATCCAATTAGGGCAGTCATTCACCAGTGGGGGGGGCGTGGAACCATGTTCAGTGGGTCATGGGCCTATTCTCGGAAACATATTGTGACCTCTTAACCCCCAACAGAACCGAGCAAATTTTCACCAGTTTGGCTTTACCCGAATCTAAAAAAGCTTCTTAAAAAAACTGGCAGGAAAAATCGACCCTGGACGTTTTGGTCAAGACCCAGGTCTTGATGTTTTGGTCTTGACCTGAAAAACTCATCTAAGATCACTTGGGCAAATATGGTGTGAGGGGCAGGAGTAATGTTATATCCGAGGAGCCCATTGATCATTTATATATGAGATTATCTGGGAACCATGACTCTAGAAAGCGCCAACAGAGGTTTATAAAAGGCACTAGATAAGCCTGTAGTGGACCCACGGACCACCACCAACCACTCACTCTACATTCACTAGAGCAAAAACAAACTAAAAGCTGGTCCCGGTTTAATGTCCACTTCCTTCATTTTATGCTGGGACTTTTCTAATATTTCAGAGTTAAAAAACAGCAGCAGCTTCGCGACGTCGCTACATCCGGCTTCACAAACAGGAAATAACGAAATAAAACGGATTCGAAAGATTGAGCCCCTTGCTTAAGGATCGCATGTCACGTCCCAGGAGAGCCGGGGCGAGAGGCTGCGAAGCATGTTGAGCGCAGCTGCAGCGGACCAGGGCCTAATGGGAAATCGATAGCTGCCTCTGCGGCGGCGGCGTGTGGTCCCCGCGGAGCACTTGACCCGTGTTCCATTGATTTCAGCTCTGCGTCCGTGAAGGAGCGAGTCGCTAAAGGAGAGAAGATGGACTTTAATGATGTCCGTGTGTCAGTTTGTCGACTGCATGGCTTTATAACGCACCTGTGACGTGAATCTAAGGGAAACAAGATCACAGCTGTGCTAATGGCTACTACAATTATACACTCAATTATGCACTCAATTATACAGCGAAAGGGAGCAGAGGTTTAGGCATCTATTGTGCGGTCCAGGGGGCCAAAAATCAAACCAATGTTGGGTGATCCTCAGGCTTCTCGTTGAGTTGGCATACACGAGACGGAACTTTATACTGCAAGATTAAAATGTCCACATAAATACCACCACACACAAAAAAATTAATAAAACACACACATATTGATGTGAGACAGGGCTGGCATTAAGGTTGCAGCAACACTGAAGGTGAATAGGGAAAGTTCATTTAGAGACATTGATTACTGACATAAATGAGAAAAAAAATGTATTGCAAGTTTTCTGTCATTTTGTGTTTTCAAATCAGTCAATCAATAAGTTGTTTTGTATAGCCCAATATATATAACAGGAGTTCACTCATAAGGCTGCAGCAAACATTAAAACAAACAATACAATATCCAAGCAAATGTAGTGTCCAGGCAAAATTAGCTGTTATGTTTGTGGAAATAAGTGGATAATTAAACACGTTATTGTGAAGATTTGTTTTGTGTTGTTTTTTTGTTGTTGGTTTTTTTTTTTAGGTAAAAGGTGATCGTGTTCAGAAACTCAATTTGCCCAAATTTTTTTTTGATTTGCCTGCAGTGTAAATAATCTATGATAATCTTTGGCCTCTTTTCTTCAAATGAAACCCTACCCCCTTATTTGATGTATGTTTGTCCCAGAGCTCCTGTAGCTTTAGGTTTGTTTTTTTTTTTCCCAGAATTGAACAGATACTGAATGTGGAGAGCGAAGTACAAACTCCAACAAACAGCGCTGCCTGGTTAGAAAAAAACAAACCCGGGACCTTTCAGCTGCGCGGCGAGAGCGCCCCAGCCACTCAGCCACCCGTCCGTCCAGCCCGTACTCATCTCTGACATTTGCGTCGGCCCGACCGCGCCGGGCCACAACACGCCGGCGTTACACGGCCCACAACCCCAAACCTCTGCTCGTTTTAATTAAGGCGTTATTAGCCAATAGGTTGCGTTCACGATTTAGAATTCCATTTCAGTTGGAGGGCAGGTGTCAATACAACTCTATGGGAGAGAAACAGTTTTTGAAAGAAATTTCCAAAAAGAAAACGTCCAAATGTTTTCTCTGATCATCAGTTGATAGTGATTGGATTCACAAACCTGACATGTGGATTTTTTGGCTGAAAGTCCTTTCTACTGGCCAACATCAAGCACATGTTTTTGAATATTGTCTCCACTTTTGGACGCCTTTGTGAAGAAATAATTAGACATATGTTCATATGTGCTGGAAGATATGACCTTGAACTTTGTGTCAGTTTTAGTTTCATGTGAATTGGCCCAGGAATTACAGAGATATTAGCAATGATTTAAGACTATAAATCTGCATTTTGAGCGTTACTATGGTTACGGCCGTGGAATTTTCAGTTGCCCTCCACCTCAATGTTAAACTATAGGCTCTTTAGAATGTTGTGATGTCACGTGAACGCTACCTATTAGCACGCGGCTAATTCTCTGCAGCGGAGGGGGTGAGGGGGGGGAGGGATTCCTCTGAGGCGCCGACGTGGGGCTGTGGGAGTAATTAGGAGCCAAGGACCGGGTCGTTACAACCAAACGCTCATTTTACTGTGACAAGATTTAATTAGCGGGGGGACACATGGTCTGAGCACGGACCTCGCCCTAATTGATAACGGAGCGTTTTGGGTTTTTTTTTGAGACGTGCGCGGGGTCGAGGGAGCCTCCACCTGTCGATTCACTCTGTCGAGGAGGGGGCAAGAGGGCGTGCGGGGGATGTCACTGCGTGATGACAGCGCGGCGACGGAGGCTGAAGGAGAGGTCACGCCGTGTTTAACGTTGCGTTCGTTCTGTCGAGGTTCGGTCTGGAGCAAAGAGGGTTGTGTCGAGGATGAAAAGTGCGAACCCCCATTTGCAGCTGTGAACGGAAAAAGGACTCCGAGAAAACGTTAACTGTCCCTGTCCATCCATCCATCCATCCATTTTCTTCCACTTATGGCCCCCATGGCGCCCCCTGCAGGTGGTGGGTCCACAGAAGGACGGCCTCATGGTTCTAACCGGACCGGACTATGTCTCCGAGCTGGCCTGGTGTCGCCTCGGGGTCCCCCCAGAACAGCTGGAGGAGGTGTGCGTGGATCAGGAAGTCTGGGCATCTCTGCTGAGACTGCTGCCCCCGCGACCCGGCCCCGGATAAAGCGGAAGAAAATGGATGGATGGATGGATAGATGCTTATCTATTCATAAAAAATGAAAAAAATCTAAGCATGTGCTTCATTAAATGTGCGCACAACAGTTGTATTGGAGGAGGAACCTTTACTTCTGAAGTAAATTTATGATTTTTTACCGCGATGTTCCGCATGCTCCCTGAAAGCTTTTTTAAAGGCTTGGAATCTCGAGTTTCCAACACTAAAGACCGCAAGTTTCTGTTTCAAAATTATGGCTGAAAATAGGCCATGTGGTTCAAAAATTAAAGCGCAATTCAGCGCCCTCTCCTGCAGATGGGACCAGGCCAGAGTAAGAGCGCTAACCACAAATAAAAGTGCCCGTCATAAAGAAGCCGCCCCAAAGGCTTCCGTGAAGGTGGAGTCTGTACGAGACTGTCACAATATATCACGCATTTCAAGACACCCAAAGGTGTAAGGATTTGATTGTGGAACTAGGTTTGTTGGTTCAAGTTACTTGCAAGTCTAAACTGAGTATTTTTGAAGTATTTTTGTGTACAGACAAGAAAGCACTCTTAAAACACTCAAAACACGGCTGTGTCACCGCTCACTTTGCTTCATTCAACATATTAAAGAATTCACTTATTTATCCTTTCTCACCAACTTGTATTCATTGTTGATTTCGCTCCCAGTTTCCTGTGTTCATAGATATGTGTGTGTAGTGTGCAGGCTACAGTTGTAAACGCTTATTAACTCATCTTAACGTAGAACCAGGATGTTGGGAATGTGTTAGAAACGTTAGGAATGAGATTGGACCGCAACCATTTAAACTAGCTCTATTTAAAATATGAAAAACATAAAAATGTGGTACCTTTACCAAGGGAAATGATAAATAACCAAAAAATATATTTTTTTCTGATTCTGATATTCTAACCTCCCTGCTGTGTCGTTCCACTGCAATTGTTCATGACTTTTTTGTTTGTTTTTGTCATGAACAATTTTTTAAAACAACACTTTCCCCCTCGCTCACTTACTTCGCACAAGCTGTCGCGGCGCGATAAGGAGCAGTTTAGACTTGTACTTTTGCCTGTTCCGGCCTCATCGCCGGCTCCTGGCTTCTTCCGAGGGCGTGCAGGAAACAGCAGTTCTGAGAGAGAGCGAGAGAGAGAGAGAAAGGCGAGTTGTTGCGTAACATTTTCTCACTCTCCCACTCCACTGCTCCGCGAGTCCGGCCGCCTCCCTCTGCCCCTCCATCTGTCCCGAAGCGCTTCACACCAAACGGCCACAATCGCATTCTTCTCTTCTGTGTGTGTGTGTGTGTGTGTGTGTGTGTGTGTGCGTGTGTGTGTGTGTGTGTGTGTGTGTGTGTGTGTGTGTGTTCGAGCGCATTTGGCCGAGCGCGGGTTTTTCGCGATCCGAACGAGGAAAGTGGCAGCCATATTTGCGCTCCATCTGCTGCGGCGCGGACAAGGCTCGGCCCACGCCGCGCGGTAAAGTCGCCGGACAATCGCGGGAAGTGCAGGGGCAGTGGACATTTGGTGCGGTTTACAAAGAATCACTTCTGAAAGCCGTGGGAGGGGAATTTACTACAGGGACAATAAGATGGTGTAAAAGTTGCCTGCGCTGGAGGAGCTAATGTTCCGTTGTACGGCAGAATGTGAGGAGTGAGCGATCGGGGCAAAGGGGCTGAAGCTGTCGGCCATTTTGGCAACAGTTAAAAAAAAGTGCCTGATTATGGAAGATTATGAGTCAGCAGATTTTGAATTTTAAAGGCCCTTGTTAGTAGTAAATACATTTTCAAGATGAAGTACTGCAGGAGTCGCCAGCTCCTACCGCCATCCGCAAACTCATGCAGGAAGTGATAGCGTCCGTAGTGCACCAACAGTGCAACAACAATTTACATGAAGTCAATAACCCTTTCTTAAATGGAATATTAGCAAGAACCCGGTTGCGCACAGTCATGTAAACACGGGCAAAAACCCGAATCATGGGTCATATGCGTATTAGAATATCCCCATCGAAAGGAACATTGCCTTTGCCTCCCGCACATGTTCCATCCGCGAGGAATCTTGGTCTTTTGAGAACAGGAAGTACTTGTCTGTGCCGTCTGGGAACGCACGAGAAGCCGGACTAAACATGGCGCAACCCGGACGCAGCGCTGCGGCGCCACATTTTGGGAGCGAGGAGGAAACCGTTTACTTTATTAGCGTGGTCCCAACTGACCGTGGAGCAGGAGCAACGCTGTCTGCGCACACATGGAAACGGGTCATTCCAAATGTTTCAGAAACCGGGATATCGACCTGACCTAGAATATTGACGGCATGCAAACGTTAGGAGTATGACAATATTTTCAATTTCTGATATATCGTGATATTTTTGCGAGACGATACGATACCGATACTTTTTATACCGATATTGATACTTTTGATGACGTTGTGCATATTAATGAGCAACATCATGCATATTGATGAGGCAGCAGGGCTCACCTGTTTTCACAGTCAATAGAGGCCAATAATGATGAAGAATTCAGTCAGGACAGCAGGGGGCAGCACTACAGTTTTAAGAACTTGGATCAAACACAAATAAATTACTTTTAATGACAGTTTTTATAATTATAAAGAAGATTAATTTGGGGTTTATTTATTACTTTTTAAATAGGACTGTGGTTTCTTGTTACTGACAGTCACTGACAGATCTATAGCCCCAGTGTGTAAGTCAGGGATCATTTATATGCATGTTCTCCTCGTGTCTGTGTAGGTTTCCTCCGGGTACTCCGGTTTCCCCTACCACTAAAAGCATGTACAATAGGCCCAGGGACTGCAGGTGGAAATTAGCACAAGTGCTATAACCTGGTACAATGCATCTCTCCTTTCTGAGGCTAATGTATATTGTACACCGTCCCTGTTCAAATAAAATAAATAATACATGTAGAATGTTAAAATAATGTTGTGCAACATATCGATTATCGCAGTATCGGCGTATTGTGAGATTATCGTTATCGTAAGCCATGTATCGTGTATCGTATCGAATCGTGAGGTACCCAGAGGTTCCCACCCCTAGCAAACGTAGTCAATGGCTAATTTTGTTTCCGTGCGAGTTAGACTGGAGCTAACGGTAGCGCCACAGCCCAAGAAGTGATTTACGATTCTTGTCTAGTCGGCCCTTGCTACTTGAAGTATATGATTAAATACGCACTTCAAGTGTCAGTGTAATGCTAACGAGACACGTGCCCGCTTGACCTTTCTTCAGTGACAACAATGAAAAAAGAGCGGGAAAAAGTCTTTTCAGAGTTTGTGTTTCCACGTTCCAGCGTGAGCAGATAAACAGAGTGTAGTTTGGAGTATCGTCGCCCGATAAGCACTTTGATTATTAGAAAGAAGCACGAACAAACCAGTAGGCTAATGATGCAACAGCTTTAGGCATTTGTGCTAGCAGCATAGCTAACGTTAGCATTTGATCTGTTGTACAAAAACAACAGGCCTTAGAAAAAAAACGTACGCTCTCATCTGGCACTACCGATTCTATGGTAATGAAAAACACACCGACAAATTGAAAATGTGCCTTTATCGTACAGTATGTAACGTGTCAAACATTTAACAATATATGATAGCCATAAGATATTTACCTAAACCGTTCAGCTCTAAACTGCAGTTTCTTCTGTGAACTCGGTGAAGTGTGCAGCGGTCCAAATCCACGTTCCCAAAACGCCGTTGTCCCGCTCTGACGATGGTCACGGTAACGGCGCTCGACTAACGGCTCGAACCACATAAAGGACATATTCTGACTGACTGCTTTAACAGGAGCAACGAGCGCCGTTTGGTTCAACAACACGGGAGGCCGGTGTTGGTTTAATATTTCAACATGATTACGGCTCCATACCGTGACACTAAAGCTTAATATTCGGTTTAGACAGCCCTGACCGCGTTTAGTCATGGTGTTCTTTTTTAGGCCTGACTTATAATCCTGCTTTAGCACAACATTGGACCTGTTTCTGTCCAGGTTTCATCCCGGTTTGGTCTTGATCCTGATGGCTCGTGTAAACGCCAAATGTTCTCTGTGGTTCTTGGTGTGAACAGTTGGAAAACCACTGGCCTAAAACGTGGGGACAATGAATGGCAAATATGGCGGACATTATTTCCACCTAATGGCACGGAGCTCGGTGTGACGCTGGCAGCCTCTCCTCTCTCTCTCCTCTCTCTGTCCTCTGTCCGTCTCTCTTGTTTCTCTTTCTCTCCTCTCTCTGTCCGTCTCTCTTGTTTCTCTCTCTCTCTCTCTCCTCTGTCCGTCTCTCTTGTTTCTCTTTCTCTCCTCTCTCTGTCCGTCTCTCTTGTTTCCCTCTCTCTCTCCTCTCTCTGTCCTCTGTCCGTCTCTCTTGTTTCTCTTTCTCTCCTCTCTCTGTCCGTCTCTCTTGTTTCTCTCTCTCTCTCCTCTCTCTGTCCTCTGTCCGTCTCTCTTGTTTCTCTTTCTCTCCTCTCTCTGTCCGTCTCTCTTGTTTCTCTTTCTCTCCTCTCTCTGTCCGTCTCTCTTGTTTCCCTCTCTCTCTCCTCTCTCTGTCCTCTGTCCGTCTCTCTTGTTTCTCTCTCTCTCTCCTCTCTCTGTCCTCTGTCCGTCTCTCTTGTTTCTCTTTCTCTCCTCTCTCTGTCCGTCTCTCTTGTTTCCCTCTCTCTCTCCTCTCTCTGTCCTCTGTCCGTCTCTCTTGTATCTCTTTCTCTCCTCTCTCTGTCCGTCTCTCTTGTTTCTCTCTCTCTCTCCTCTCTCTGTCCTCTGTCCGTCTCTCTTGTTTCTCTTTCTCTCCTCTCTCTGTCCTCTGTCCGTCTCTCTTGTTTCTCTCCCTCTCTCTCCTCTGTCTGGCTCTCTTGTTTCTCTCTCTCTCTCTCTCTCCTCTGTCCGTCTCTCTTGTTTCTCTTTCTCTCCTCTCTCTGTCCGTCTCTCTTGTTTCTCTCTCTCTCTCTCCTCTGTCCGTCTCTCTTGTTTCTCTTTCTCTCCTCTCTCTGTCCGTCTCTCTTGTTTCTCTCTCTCTCTCCTCTCTCTGTCCTCTGTCCGTCTCTCTTGTTTCTCTCTCTCTCTCTCCTCTGTCCGTCTCTCTTGTTTCTCTTTCTCTCCTCTCTCTGTCCGTCTCTCTTGTTTCTCTCTCTCTCTCTCTCTCCTCTGTCCGTCTCTCTTGTTTCTCTTTCTCTCCTCTCTCTGTCCGTCTCTCTTGTTTCTCTCTCTCTCTCCTCTCTCTGTCCTCTGTCTGGCTCTCTTGTTCTTCTCTCTCTTCTCTCTCTCCTCTCTCCCTCCTCTCCCTACCCACACTTTATCCCTCTTGTTTCTCTCTAATTTTTTTTTCTCCTCTCTCGCTTTCTTCTATCTCCTTTTTCTCTCCCTTCCTCGCTCTCCTCTCATTCTCCCTCCTTCTCTCTTAACTTTCTTCTCTCCTCTTTCTCCTCTCGCCCTTTTCTCTCCCTTCCTCTCTCTCCTCTCACTCCCCTCCCTCTTTCTTTTCTCTCCCGTCCTCTCTCTCTCTCCCTCCCTCTCTCTTCTTTCTCCTCTCTCCATTTTCTCTCCCTCCCTCTCTCTCCCCTCACTCCTCTCCCTCTCTCCACTTTCTCCTCCTCCCTTTTCTCTCCCTTCCTCTCACTCCTCTCCCTCTCTCCCTTTCCTCTCCCTCCCTCTCTCTACCTCTCTCTCTCCTCTCTCTTCTCTTTCTCCCCTCTCGTCAGAAGGACGGGGGGAGGGCGCGGGGCCATATTGAAGCTAATGATGCGCCTCCTACAGTTTGCTGACGACCGGGATCGGGGACAGACAGAGCAGTGGCCCAAACCCAAACCCCACTCAGATTACAGTAAGTGGAAAAGTGGAACGCATCACTCACACTTTTCTTTTAAGCTTTAACTGTGCGACAATGTTGTTCCCTCGTCAAAAACAGTATCCCCGGCAGTATTTAATCATGTCATTATTTACACATTAACTTGTTTTTTCTTCACATTATCCCGGTTTGACCTCTCCGCAGAATCGTGCTCGTATCTGTTAATTATTACTGTAGGCCTTAATGGCTTTTATTAATGATGTAGACGGAGCTGGTCTGATTCGAGCGGGGAATACCATAATGTTTGCTCGGTTTCCGCGGCGATGAGACGGGCGCATTAATAAAGCATCCGTAGCAGGTCGGACTTCTTACATCGGGAGCGTTTGACGAAACACTTGAGACAAATGGAGAGAAGTGAACACGTCTGGGATAGGAATGCTTTTAGGGAGAATCGGGTCCGAGAGTTCGGTGGCACAGTGGTTATCAGTGATCCCTGAGGCTTTCTGCTTGGAGTTTGCATGTTCTCCCTGTGTCGGGGAGAGTTTCCATAATAACTTTTTCATTATTTCACTTCCTTTCTGGACACTGGCGGGAAGTGACATACATAGAGGAAAACATAGGAATGATAGAAATGCCGTTAGCTATCTGAGCATGTCTAATGTGTTAACATATAATAAGATGAAGTTTAGTGGCCACTGGATGTGTCACAGACCCACAAAAAAGCAAAAACTTAACTAAGTATCATTTTAAAAGAGCTGTACATATATTAATGATTTCTAATGAAAATTAGTTGATGGGTTGACAGCTTATGATGTCATAACATAGTAAAAGTAAACTGAGTGGCTATATCTGCGATGATAATTGTATGTAATTACAGATTCAAATTTAAATAGAATCTACATAACCTGCATACATAAGTATTTTCAACAAAAAACTTAAAGCAGAACTAAGTAACTTTTATACCTTAATAAATCCTTTCCGTAGTCCCTCTGAGAGTAATACAAGTGTTGATGGGATGACTGGGGGGTCTTTCATCCCCCCCTGGTGTCTGTGGCCAGAAAACCACAATTGTAACTTTCCTGTCTCCAACCCGACAGCCCCAATACTAGGGATGGGTACTGTTCGTTTTTTTTCCCCGATACCACTACTTTAACGATGCCTGCTTTTCGGCGCCGGTGCCATAACGGTACTTTTTTTTATACCTATGTTATTTTAATTCAATTAAAATAACGTGTATAAAAAGTATCGTTCAGGAAAAAGTTCTAAAACAGCAAAACAGAAGCTCCACAGGCCGCAGCAGCGTCACCTGTAACTTCGTATTGTGAGCACAATTTCTACTTAAGCAGCGATAAAAAAGAGAGAAAGGACGTTATTACCTCCTGAGCTGCAGAGACCAGATCCACATCATAACACGCTTTCTTTTAGCCAAAACTTTCTAAACACACGCTTCGACGAAGCACTCCACACATCAAAGATCCTTACATGGTGTGAGCGCTCACTCTGCCACTAATAATTTACCAAAACTGTACAAAAAATGTCTAATACAGAGTGAGCTCTCACTTTTCCACAAACAATCTTTGATATTCCCCTCGCTGCAGCTGCTTGTAAAGTTGTAACAACAGCTCGTAAACTCAGCCTCGGGTCTGTCGCTAAAGGTAAAGACGTCTTTCTTGTTGTCACTGCTCTGGTTTGTTTTTCAATTTGCCTAAAAACTCAAGTTTCTTACTCAGTCCTGGTTTATAACTGGTTTAGTTTAGTTCTGGGTTTTACAACCGGTGTAAGTCCTGGTTTAGTCCTGGCTCAGTCCTGCCACAGACCGCGGGCCATCTCTATTACAAATGTTTAGTAGTTGTAGTTTTGCTTCGCTTTAAGTTATAGCTTAAGTTATAGTTTTGTTTTGCTCCATTTGCGCTGAAGCGGCTCATTATCAGCGCACACGTTTATGTTTTTTTTTTTTAAACCCGCTGTGGGTCATATATTGACGTCTGGAGAGAAAAAGAACCGAAAGTTGGCACGGAAATAATTTTTGTTTTTCGATACCACCCCCGACCGGAGCTTTTCGGTCGGTACCAAGTAAGCATTGTTTAACGGTGCCCATCCCTACCCAATACACACTAATCATCAACAAACCAAAAAACGTTATTTGGTTTATCACGGTCAGGGGAAGCTAACAGGCTAACGGGCAAAGCTAACTGCGGGCTAGCACCACTTTAGCAGCATTTACGACCAAGTTTGAGCGGAAAAAAAATATCTCCATTGTGTAATTGGGTTGTGGCACAATGTACAATATCCCCCTCTCTCTTTGTCTTTCTCAGCGTAGTATTTACTCTCACGGACAATGAATGAGTAAAAAAACGAACATGCTACGACCCCTGCAGTGGCGCTTGTGGGAAACACAAGGGGCAAAAGTTACTCAGTTCTGCTTTAAATACATTCACTTACGCAACATTTTTGACTGAGTAACATTTGACCTGCAGTTTGTATTTTTACCAAAAAAAGTCTGGTAAAGAAATACACATTTAAAGGGATTTTCTTTGGGAATATTAGGACTGTCACATAATTACAAGTTTTGTCTCTCATATTTTTTGTCCCAGCTGAAACATAAATCAGACTTTTACGCTCAAACAGTTACTCACCGTACTCAAGTAACATTTTCACATCAAGTACTTTTACTCGAGTATTTGTTTGGGTCACTACTATTTACAAATGATTTATTAAGTAATGTTACTCAAACATTTGGCTATTCTACCCACCTCTGCTTTTTACTCAAGTAATGAAATAAAGTACTTTGTCCGCCTCTCTTTGAAATGAACAGATCCCGAAGACTTGGTTTTCCACCTGAAAAAGCCCAAACATCACCGGTGGGACACGTAACCACAGTTTTAGAACTCCTCTCTCCCCTCTTCAATAAAACCACATTTGCTCATCATCAAGTATAAATTCTCGGGGCCGACTGCCTCATCAGTGGCCCCCGCTCGCAGTGATCCCGCCTCATCACACTTAATCTCCGGCGAAGCTCTCGCTCGCCGCTAAATGACGTGCTGTTGGCGGATATTTATTTTGTGCGGGCCACGGAGGGAAAGGGGGGGGGGGTTGTATGGGGGGGCTAATGGCCTGTCCCGCCGCCCCTCCCTCTGATGCTTATTTACTGGGGCGCAGATGCTCGGCCTCAAAATGACTGGTCATGTCAGCGGCGGCCGTTTTTCTCCCTGCGCCGCCCCGCGATGCAATGATCCGGTCGCGCCCGTCCCATTGACATTGACTGGGTGACTCCTAGGGCCATTACGGTGACAGCTGATTAGCGCCGAATTACCGAGGGAGGGAGGGAGAGAGCGAGGAGGGCGAGATGAGACTTCCCTCGGAGCGCCAGACAAGGACACGAGGGCGGCGACGTCGGCATCACACTGAACGCTGTAACTCCGTGACCTGGATCGTGCCTATAGAGCACGATCGTCCCAGGAGACCCTTATGTGACCAGAGAACTCTCAGTAATGCATTCATTATCTTGTATTGATGATGGGAGAGTGCGAGCACTGCGCAAAGCCTTCTTCGGCACATCCCAAAGATTCTCAATGGGGGTTAAGATCCGGTCTCTGTGGCGGCCGATCCGCCATCACCGTTTGGAACTTTGCTAACAGCCAACCAAACCTGGAAAAGTTTCATATGGATCCAATCGCAGGCCGCGATGTCACGACAGGAACTGAATTAACCACTAGTTAAACATTTTCTTAAATTTCTGAAATGCAGATAAAAAAGTTGATATTAGTGGATATTTTTGTTTTTTTATTTCTGTTTATTTTAGGGTTTCTGGTAGGTTATCTAGATGGAATGTACTGTATATGTAACCATAGGGACACTCCCATCAGCCAGTGTTAATTTCGTCGACTCAAATATTTAGTCTTAATTTTAGTCAAAGTGATTTTTCTGACGACTAAAATTGGACTAAAACTAAATTAAAAGTTTTTTATGCGACTAAAACTATGACTAAAATGTCCAGATATTTTAGTCGACTAAAATAAGACTAAATAAAAATGAAAAGGAGAGACTAATATAATCCAAACTTCTATTGACAGTCTGAAAGAGCCTCATATCATGTAAATTCACTGCCAAAGGAACAGCTCTGAGCTTTGTTCATGAGGGAGCAGCTCCATGAAGCAGAGGACCTTGATTAAATATGATTATAATGAATATTATAAATACAAAGTCGACTAAATGTGTCTTAAATTTAGTCGACTAAATTAACTTACAATTTTAGTCGACTAAATCTTGACTAAAATTGAAGATATTTTTTTGACTAAAACTCGACTAAAATTGAATTACATTTTTGTCAAAAGACTAAGACTAAAACTAAATTAAAATATGTTTCAATATGTGTCAAAATTAACACTGCCATCAGCAGTGAAAACCTACCAGAAACCTAAAACCTAGAGTGCTTCATCTTCTCTAAAACGACTTTCTTCTTGTGTCCGTCTTCTGAAAGTATTCCC
Organism: Proterorhinus semilunaris; assembly: GCA_021464625.1. Classification (NCBI taxonomy): domain Eukaryota; kingdom Metazoa; phylum Chordata; class Actinopteri; order Gobiiformes; family Gobiidae; genus Proterorhinus; species Proterorhinus semilunaris. Next base: position 34,193,176 of record CM038345.1, on the reverse strand, counting down.
CCCCGTTTCAAACGTACATTGATTGAAACTGCCGTTTTGCATTTGTGTTGAATTCTCCTATGTTTAAAATCGAACCTGAGTTGCTAGTGACTCCTTGGCTGTTTCCCTAAGCCTATACTATATAGGCTTATGCCTATACTATAGGCTTAGGGCTTAGGGCCTTGCCTTGGTCTGAAGTGGGCGTGGCCAGGCCTCCACATCAACACTCACTGCCCAAGTGCAGTTCCAATGTTCAAGTCGTCCAGAGACATGAGTCTTCCCTTTGTGGGTCATTTCTAAAGGATACAGTACATCAGAGTAGCCTTCGCTGCCTTGCACAAGGCAAAATCACCCATAATGCACCATGTTTTTTAAGGAAAAAAAGAAAAGAAAAAGGGTGGTGCTGGCTTGTGTGACTTGTTAAAGCATTTAAATTCCACTTTTTAAGAAAACAATCCATGCTTTGAGTTGTTTAATGGCTCTGCAGCCAGTGTTCATTTTACTTGACAAAGTTTTTGTCAAAATTTGGTCAAATTATTAATTTTAGGTTTTTGTCTTTTAAGTCTATAACAGAAACACTGACTCTATGAGTTGTTGAAATTTATATTATTTGATTCATTCAAGCAAATTACACTGCTTCGTGGAGCAGCAAAGGACTTGATTTGTTTTGTGGGCATTGAATTTAAGTTATTATTAATTAAAACTTTCAACATTTTATTTCTAAACTTTTTATTTTGTATTTTCACATATCTGACTGCTTTTAATGTATTTATCTTTAATTGGTAAAAATATAAATAAACTTTCAAAGAATCCCCGCTCCTCAGCAGACCCTCCCCTCTCCCCTGGATGAAATATGTCTTCCTTTTTATTTTGTGATGTCACTTCCTTTACCTGTGAAGTGTGTTCCATTAGCAGCTCTTTTGGGGCCAAGGCAGGACACTTGGAAGTGAGTTTCAACACCAAGGCAAGGTAAAATTCCCGGATGTCCGACCACGAGGATGTCATTCCAGTCTCGCCTCCCTTCTCTTTGCATATCGGGGGCCACATTTCTCGCGGTAACCCACTTCCTCCAACCTGCCACCACCCGTCAACTCCTGCATCCCGCTCCTGAAGTACAGAAAGCCCAGCTCACACCGACCTGTGGCGGGGGGGTGCATGTGTAATTAAACCGGGTCCGAGCACGCGCCCCCCGGTGTTGAGAATGCGCTAATGGGCCGTCCCGCGCTCGTCTGCCGCGCCCCCCGGAGCGGAGGCGGGTCCCGGAGGCAGAGCGGACAGATGCTGAGGGGGCCGACTGCACCAAGATGGCCGCCGGCGCGAGGATTGTCACACCGTCTGTTCAGGAACGCGGAGGAGTGTGTTGGAGACAGATGCTGGGAATGTGCAATGTGGAGGTCAAAGGGCGGGGGCTCTCGAGAGACAATAAAACAGAAAAACATAACTAAAATAAATGGAATTGACCTTTTTCAGCATCATGTTTGGAGATTATTTGGTTTAGACTGCAGTATTAACCCGAAAAATGAAATAAAAATCAATATTTAACGAGGGGGTATTATGCTTTATGTAGGTATTATAATTTCAAACACATCTTTATCTTCATTTTACACTTTGTTGGTTAGTAAAGGTAATATTGATCTAAATCCTAGATCCTGATTTTCCCATCTTAAGCTCCTCCCCTTTGTTGCACAGCTGGCGCCTGTGGCTGTAGTGAAGCTACGGCAAGTGTGTTTTAATTCCGCGATGAGAGGGGTAAGCTTAACAAGAGATGGAGAGGTGAGGAAAGCGTTTCCCGGAAGGGAAGGACCTGAGGAGGAGCTTCCGCTGAGCTGTTGCTGCTAAGAACAGCCACTGGGGAAGATTCAAAGATCACTCAAAGGTGCGCTAATGGGTCGAAACACAGCTCCAGGTCTGTTTTTAATGAGAGAACAACATTGTGACATGTTTAAAGGGTCCAAAAAGTTGAGTTTGCGAAATGGGGAGTACATGTACATGTTACAGTACATGTACAATATATTTTTGTTTTCTATACTTACTTTTTTCAAATCCAGCAGTATACCGTATTGTTTAATGGTACTCAGTCCTATCTGTAACTACAATTTTCTCCAGTGTTGGGGGTAACGTATTACAAAGGTATCGAGTTACAGAAATATATTACTTTTTTTTTTCAGTAACTGGAATATAACACATTACTTAAACAAAATATGGTAATATGCTAGTCATTACAATTTAAAGCTGCCCTAAGCAAAGTATTTTTGATTTTTTTTCGTCAGTAGGTGGAGTAGTGAACCCACCACCACCCCCTCCCCTCACCTGGCTTTCCCCCCATCACCCATGCCCCTCATTCCCCTCCACACCATAGACATCTGATTGCATTCAATGAGAAATCTGAATAATCGTGTGTGAAACACACATTATCAGCATAAATAAGACATGTAGCAAAGTAAACATGTTGAGACTTACATTTATTTGCCAAACTGCAACTTTCATGAAAGTCTCTCTTTTTTTGGCATTTAGAACATAATACTTCCATTTACAACTAAGTTTACAGTGCAGAAAACTTTTTCCCCCGCAACCCTTGAACGCCTCAGCCTCTCGGTGCTGCTTTGTAATCATAGGGAGTAAAAAGACCTGACGACTCCTGTAGATATAGGATTATTAAACAAACGAATATTTCATGAGGACTTTAGCTGCATCAGAGCAGACCAGGAGGCATCCGGAACATATGCCCTAGCCACCTCAGCTGGCTCCTTTCAACGTGAAGGAGCAGCGACTCTATTTTGAGCTCCTCCAGGGTAACTGAGCTCCTCACCCGATCTCGGAGGGTGCGCCCAACCATTCTCCTCCACTTGAACTCCTCCACTTGGGGCAAGGACTCTCCACTGACCTGAAGCGGGGAAACCACCTTTTTCCGGTGGAGAACCATGGCCTCAGATTTGGAGGTGCTGATCCTCATCCCGGCCGCTTCACACTCGGCTGCAAACCGCCCCAGTGCAGCTGGAGGTCCTGATTTGATGAAGCCAACAGAACAACATCGTCTGCAAAAAGCAGAGATGAGATCCTGAGGTTCCCAAACTGGACACCCCCCGGCCCCTGGCTGCGCCTAGAAATTCTGTCCATATAGGTAATGAACAGAACCGGTGACAAAGGGCAGCCCTGGTGGACCCCAACACGCACCGGGAACAGGTCTGACTTACTGCCGGCAATGCGAACCAAGCTCCTGCTGCGGTCATACAGGGAACGGACAGCCCTTAGTAGAGGGCCCCGGACCCCATACTCCCGGATCACCCCCCACAGGGCACCACAAGGGACACGGTCGAACGCTTTCTCCAGATCCACAAAGCACATGTGGACTGGTTGGGCGAACTCCCACAAACCCTCGAGCACCCGATGAAGGGTATAGAGCTGGTCCAGTGTGACTCATCTAGAGATATTTATTTGAGTAGCACTCGGCTGAACAAACGGTTGGAATATAGCGTTCTATCATGCATAAAAACATATATTTTACAGACATGTGATGCTGTTTAGCTCTGTTATAATTACCGTGCGTATAATGGAAGTCAGTGGGACCCCAGCACCGTGGAGCCGTCACTGTGTGACCCTCAGTCCACTGTCAATCTCTGAAACAAAGATCTGAATGTATGACTCTGTCTGCGCCCCACATTTACATAAACATTAGCATAGATATTTAAGAAGCATAAACTACTGTGGACAGCTTCGTTCTGTGGAGGTGTTCGAGATCGGACGTGTCAGACACACAAAGGCGACGACGGCGATAATGGAGCCCCCTCCTCCGGGAAAGGACAGGGGAGAGGGGTCTTTACAGTGATGGGAGACAGCGAGGTGCAATGGGCACATTTTGAACTTGTTAGCCAGTGTTTCAGACTGCAAGCTTTTTTAATCTGATCATGACAGTGTGGTCAGATTTGTTCAAATGCCGTGGCAACTTCCGTATGTGCTCCTAAATCTGAAACATATGCAAACCTCAATCATACAGAGAAATCCCTTATTTTTTACTGGTTCAAAGAAAAACAACACTTTCTCCTTGTCTTTCGGGATTCTGAATGAAGCCTCTGTGATTGAAGCCGCTCACACACAATGATGTCAGCACAGCGTGAATAGAGTGGTGGTGGTCAGAGGGACAGTTGGCACAGATGTACAGCTGTACTTCTGTCGATCTATCCCAAAGGACAGCCACCATAATCTACCGCCAACTGTGAGAAGCACTTTGGGTGACTTGTGTCGTGTCAAAAGCACAAACAAGATTCAGGATTGGGACAGAATGGATAGATTCCATTCTGTCCCAATCCTGATGGAGAAGACTCTGTGCATGATTTGAGGACTAACTCAATAAAGACACAGGGACACAGATCTTGTGTTTCTAAAGGCAAACTAAGGTGTAACCTTTTCCGTATTGGAGGGGCACAATGTGAGACCTGCTCTAAGCTTTGAATCCAGAACATTCTCTGGCGTTGTTTAAATAAACGTGTCCAAAGATCCAGTGTTGCATTCATGTTTCGCGAGGGAGAGTGTGACCACTGTGCAAAGCCTTCTCCGGCTCATGCCAAAGACTCTCAATGGGGTTAAGATCTGGACTCTGTGGTGCTCCCTGAGCCACTTTTTCACAACGTGACCCCCATGAATCCTGGCATTGTCAACATTGAATACAGCGATGCCATCATGGAAGAAGAAATCCACTGATGGAAAGATCTGGTCATTCAAGATGTTCAGGTCGTCACAGAGTGTTTCTGAACCTAGACCTGACCGCCTGCAGCAGCCACAGATCAGAACAGTTCAGGCCCATTCATACTTCATAAGACACAAGAACTTGTGCACACTGCAGACGGTCAAGTCTGCGGAAGACGATCACTCGTGGGGAAAATCTTAGGTCGTTGCTCAAAAGCACAGGTTGTAGGTCGTACAGTGAGACAGGGACACAGATCTAAACTAGAACGTATGACCAAAGACGAGCTACGACCGACATCAGGCAGTCTCTGAAATTTTGCGAGGCTGGTTGCAGAGTGAGCCTCCACTCACTGCAGATTGGATCTCTGTCAGTGTTCCATCAACACCGCAAGTAACAAAGGTCAGGCACGAGCGGGTCTGACTCTGCATTTTACAGGACTTTCCCTGCACTTTTCCGCTTAAATAAACTCTTTGTTCTCCTTGAACTATTGCACAGTGGAAACAAGTGCAGCTCACCATTTTACAATGTGACATCTAAAATTCGTATAAGACAAAAACAAAAGGCATAGTGTACATCAGCCTTTACACCAAGAGCTACAAGAACAAAATGTGCCTTGTAAACATGGACACGTATTGGAACAGGAAGTTTCTGTGAGTGCGGCTACATTTTAGAAGTCGGCCATTGCCCTTATTTTGCTTATAATCTGTGGCTTCAGTATAGTAGTTTATGTTTTTTCTTTATAGGAGTATGCTCACCATTGTAAACTCTCTATGAAGACCATTGTGGGTGTGCGTCAGTATAAAAACAGAAATAGCCTGACTTTGAGCATGACTTTTTGTCTCTTCACCCAATACAGTGGCAGATGGACAGATAATGTACCGAGTTCAACTGTTTTTACTTGGGTAGCACATATCCAGGTAAAAACAATGGCAATATTTGTGGATGGAGCAATATTCATGTGGTGATAATTTTATTTTATTTTGCCTTATACTACAGCTGATTCTCTTTCTTTCCACTTCACATTGTGGAACGATCATAATTACTCTGCAATTAAAAACGCCAAAACAAATGATTTTGAAATTAGCATGGAACAAAACAAACCCTGCTGCCAGCTGTTTCCAGAGGAACCGTCCATGTGTCTGATTCAAGACACATTCTTGAGAGACTTACCCAGAGGTTTCCAACTTCATGTTATGAAATCAATATTCAGTTCACAGTGCACGTGGTAAAGGGTGGTATTAAGCAAAATCCTTTTACCATGTTAAAATGTTTCATCAAAAACAGATAGGGAGCTGCGTTAAAGTGATAGTTTTATATGTTTTACAAATGTAATAGATTGGGTATAATTTACCATCCGGATCTGAAATTTGACGTAACATTAGTAATATTAAATAGTTACATCAAGTCCCTCCCGTTGCTGATTTTGGATAACATTCTGACAATGAGATGAGCTTTCCTGAGAACCGTCCTGTCAGGAGAGAAGGGGGAGGAGCTTGATCATTTAATTTTGGAAATTATTTTCCTGCTCTCCTCATTTTGTAAACTAGTGGCTCGGTTCCACCTACCCTACTCTACCCTTCTCTACTCTACTCTACTCTACTCTACTCTACCCTTCTCTACTCTACTCTACTCTACTCTACTCTACTCTACTCTACTCTACCCTACTCTACTCTACTCTACTCTACTCGACTCTACCCTACTCTACTCTACTCTACTCTACTCTACCCTACTCTACTCTACTCTACCCTACTCTACTCTACTCTACTCTACTCTACTCTACTCTACCCTACTCTACTCTACTCTACTCTACTCTACCCTACCCTACCCTACTCTACCCTACTCTACTCTACTCTACCCTACTCTACTCTACTCTACTCTACTCTACTCTACTCTACCGTACTCTACTCTACTCTACTCTACTCTACTCTACTCTACTCTACTCTACCCTACTCTACTCTACTCTACTCTACTCTACTCTACCCTACTGTACCCTACCCTTCTCTACTCTACTCTACTCTACTCTACTCTACTCTACTCTACCCTACTCTACTCTACTCTACTCTACTCGACTCTACCCTACTCTACTCTACTCTACTCTACTCTACCCTACTCTACTCTACTCTACTCTACCCTACTCTACCCTACTCTACCCTACTCTACTCTACTCTACCCTACTCTACCCTACCCTACTCTACTCTACTCTACCATACTCTACTCTACCCTACTCTACTCTACTCTACCCTACCCTACTCTACTCTACTCTACTCTACCCTACCCTACCCTACTCTACCCTACTCTACTCTACTCTACTCTACCCTACCGTACTCTACCCTACCCTACCCTACCGTACTCTACCGTACTCTACTCTACCCTACTCTACCCTACTCTACTCTACCCTACCCTACTCTACTCTACTCTACTCTACTCTACTCTACCCTACCCTACCCTACTCTACCCTACTCTACTCTACTCTACCCTACTCTACTCTACTCTACTCTACTCTACCCTACTCTACCCTACCCTACTCTACCCTACTCTACTCTACCCTACCCTTCTCTACCCTACTCTACTCTAACCTACTCTACTCTACCCTACTCTACCCTACTCTACCCTACTCTTCTCTTCTCTACCCTACCCTACTCTACTCTACTCTACTCTACTCTATCCTACTCTACCCTACTCTTCTCTACCCTACTCTACCCTACTCTACTCTACCCTACTCTACCCTACTCTTCTCTACCCTACCCTACTCTACTCTACTCTACTCTACCCTACTCTACTCTACCCTACTCTACCCTACTCTACTCTACCCTACTCTACTCTACTATACTCTACCCTACTCTACTCTACCCTACTCTACTCTACCTTACTCTACCCTACTCTACTCTACTCTACCCTACTCTACTCTACTCTACCCTGCTCTACTCTACTCTACCCTACTCTACTCTACCCTACTCTACTCTACTCTACCCTACTCTACTCTACTCTACCCTACTCTACTCTACCCTACTCTACTCTACCCTACTCCACTCTACCCTACTCTACTCTACTCTACTCTACCCCACTCTACCCTACTCTACTCTACTCTACTCTACTCTACCCTACTCTACTCTACTCTACCCTACTCTACTCTACTCTACCCTACCCTACTCTACTCTACCCTACTCTACTCTACCCTACTCTACTCTACTCTACCCTACTCTACTCTACCCTACTCTACTCTACCCTACTCTACTCTACCCTACTCTACTCTACTCTACTCTACCCTACTCTACCTGCATTTTAAATGTTTCCACCAACTAGTACTTTTTTCAGTACTAGGCGCATTGAGTTGCCTTGTGAAATGCGCAGTATAAATAAAGTTGCCTTGCCTTGCCTACTAGCTTGGCCCTGGTGCTAAGCAGGTACTGTCTCCATGGATACAGCCAAAAGCAAAGCCATATCCATGGTAACCATGGATACAGTATCAGATTCTACAGAGTAATAGAAACACAACCAGGCTTAGTAGAGCAGGACCAAACCGAGTAGAGTAGGGTAGGGCTGGGGTCTTTCTGTGAGTAAGGTCTGAATGCAGCCGATGGAAGGGCACGTGATCAGTGGAGCTCCACTTCTCCACAGGAAATTACATCACCTCCACAGGACAAACTAATCCAAACTGACCCTAAACCTAACCCTAAGGATAGTGGAGTTTGCTAAAGGCCTATTATTGAGATTCATTTTTTGTTTTGTGTTTTATTAGGATCCCCATTAGCTGCCCGTTTAATGGCAGCTAGTCCTTCAATTACATACTTTACAAAAAATAAATGTGCACAACATGCTTTAAAGTGTCTACAAAAATACAGCAAAACACAGTGTCAGTAAACAAATAACATTTCAGCAAAAGTCTAATTTTCCAATGGTCATCTGCAGTAGTTCTCGTGAAGACATGTTTCTAAATGTGTATTTATTTTTAACTCTGCGTGTGCTGACTGAGAGCTGATTCCAGGTAAATATTGCTCCGTAAAGCACTGTGGACTTCAGACAATTTGTTTTGAGATGAGGAAGTTTTAAGTCACCACCCAGTGCCGTCTAGTATCGGTGGCTGCTTTCTGCAAACACAAGCTGCTCAGAAAAAAAAATATTGAATTCCACAAAATTTAATTTGGTTGTTAACTGTAGCCAAGTCAGGCGTGAATGCATTAGTGCCACATTGGTCCTGTAGGAACACTGAAGGACTGCCCTGTTTTGTGCCACTTGAAGTTTGTGAAGATCTTTTTGTGAAGCAGATGACCAAATGACTGTTCATCTGACTGGTCATCCAACAACATTTATGGGGAAAATCATTTCCTGTGGAGATGTGGAGCTCCACTGATCACATGAATCTCCATCAACTGCGTTTAGACCCTCTTGTATAAAGGGGAGGAATTTGAATGTTTACTTTAAAATTTCACTTTAGCTGTAATCCATTTGCAAACTTGCAGACTATCACTTTAATCTTTGAATCTTCTCCAGAGACTGTTCTTAGTGCTCCCAAAAAGTGCTCCCAAAAAGCTCCTCATTTGGTCCTACATATCCAGGAAATGTTTTCTGCTGTTCCCCAGTAGTCTCCACCCAAGGAAGGGATCCTGAGTGAATGTTGATGGTGAGTGTGGGGTTGGTTGTGGTCGGAGGGGCCGAAGGTGCAGATTGGCGGCTGTGGCTACAATAGTAGCTTACCAAACTGAATTGAAATCACATATGAATCGTTGCCATCAGTAGATTGCAAAGACTGCAGTTATTTATGTCATATAAAGTCCTCTGTAGAGAACTAAAGGTCCATGTGATTCCACGGGTTCAAACTGACATTACATCTGTAGTATTAGACCTGAAACATGTTCCTAATGCATGAGGTCTGTGGTTTGGGAACTCATATTTCTGTCATCTTTCGAATTCCAATGCATCTGAATGTGTTCAAAACTATTTGATATATCTCCTGTCCACAAACAAAAGGCTATATTATTCTAAAAACAGTTCCGTTGTATTGTCAAAGTCCTCAGTCCTAGTCCCAAGCCCGGATAAAAACAATGGGCCTTATCTGGAAGCCTCTGTTATGCAGATGCACTCACGCTGAGGCGGATGATTTGCCGTCACGGCCGCGTTCCCCGATCTCTTTCAGACGTTTGACCAGAGACGCCGCTCAAACCGAAGTGAAATGCCCATAAATTTACATATTTGCATCGTGTTTAATGTCCCCTTCACCGAGACAATTCCCCTCGTCCTAAACACGCTCAAGTACTCGCCCTGCCCCCTCTTCTCCAATCCCTATTGCCCCCTCTCTTCATCTCCCTCATCTGCTGTGAACGAGTGTAATGTATGTAGCCTTCACCTTTGTATTCAGCTAAAATGAATGAACGAATTTTACAATGGCACTAATGGAGAGGGTGGGGTAAAATGAGACAGTTTTTGCTTTTGTGTAAAAACAGTGCAATATAAATGCAACATTTTACTATTTACAGCAGAGGCGTGGGAAGATATTTTAGTTAGGGAGTGCTGAAGGACAAAATTGACCCCGAAAAACGCTTTTTTCTGTGCATTATTTCCTATCTATCAATATTGCCTGCAAACTATCCACTAGGGGGTGCTGCAGCTCCCTCAGCACCCTGGGTTCCCACAGCCTTGATTTACAGACATTTTACTGGAATCTGTGGCTTCGAAGAAGAGATCGACCGATATAATCCAACAGAAAACGGTTAAAAAGAGTGAAACATTGTGATTCTCCTGAGAGGTTTTCTTCTCGGGCTGGGCAGATCGATCCCGATATCATATTGATACCAAAGTCAGTATTGATGGTACCAGAGAGGGCTAGGATCTATCTTTTTTGTTTACATTTTTTTACCGTTTAATTAGGCAGATTTCCCGTGTTTCCCTCTTTTCCTCCCCTCAGAGCCGATTGTTTTATGATTGAGCTGAATCGCCACAAACAGTAGAGTATTGTTATAAATTACACATTCCTGTAGTGATCAAGTGCATAAATGATCCATTAATTACACAGAAGTGCATATGTTCCCGTATAACAGGGATCTCCAACCAGTAGCTCCATATGCTTGAATATTCACATTTTCTGTTGATCACAATCTGCAAATAGTTGGGTCAATATCGTAAAGTATAAGTCCTAAACTAATTTTCTTTTAAACACCATATTGGCAACTAGCTCTCTGACGTGTGAAAGTAGCTCGCCGAGTAAAAAAGGTTGGAGACCCCTGCCATATAATCAAAAGTACTTGGTATTGTATCGGAATCGGCGATACTGGCTCCAGTATTTACTTGGTATCGTTCAATACCACAATTGCCCAGCACTATTTTCTCCCCCCCTCGGCTAGGCCATTCCCCCTTGTGTGACGCGCTGCTGTCTGTATAGTCTACTACAGCCATTCATAAAGTCTGGGACACCTTTATCGATCCAAGAATCTCTCGGGACCCCCAAATTCATAATCATTTATCCATTCAAAGAAATGTGTTATTATTTTACAGCTATAATTGCATAAAAAGCAACAACTAGCCATGACTGTAGGCTAAATACTGGTTTAAACTGGTATATTTGTCTAAATAAATGTATTTCCGATTTGAAAATGACTTTTTTTCAATGAACTTGTTTCGTGGACAAACTTTGGGCGCCTCTGAGGCCCCCACCCCGCATCGCGAGATTATGTAAATGAGGAGTCAGGGGCGAGAGTGGACACAACTTTACTCTATGGACAGTGTTGTGGTGTGCCAGAAACATGGCGGATCACCACGGTAACAGTGACAGTTCCATCCCCCTGGACTCAACGCCCCCACCCCCCCCTGCCCCGGTCCCCTCCGTGACACTCGAAGAGGCCCTTTAGATTAACAGCCCACGTTCCCGTCTCCTCCACGCGCTGCATTTGCATAAGCAGATAACCCTCGATAAGAATTCCCATTAGACAAAGGTGAAATGGATCAATTTTCTCCCCTGCCAAGATAAATCTGTGTGTTTTTTTATTATATATTTTTTGTACGTACACACCGTCTCGGCCATTGCTCTGAGGAGGAGGAGGAGACCATTCGGCGATTTGCAATTACCTGTAGGAAACGCTTATTCCGTGCACAATAAAACACATTACGGCACAATATGATCCAGGCCATAAAGATCGCGGCGGAGGGGGAGAGACGTCAGCACATTCGGGACGAGGGGGGGGGGGGGGCAGTGTGGGACCGTAAAGGGGGGGCAGATGTGGATATTATCGTGGCAATGCAAATGTCTTATTACAACACGTCCAGAGATATTAAGAGGAACGACACTGGAGGTGGAGCAGAAACCGAGTCAAAAAAATGTGCACGTTATAGATACGCAGACGATAGATTTCCCGTTTGAGTTTTTTAGTCCAGGTTTACTTGAACTCGGACGACAGATTCTAAAGCAGGTCGTCTTATATCGGGAAGGCTGGTGGTTTTGTTATTCCATTTAGAGAGCACAGGATATCCACACTATAGTGCACTACGCACACAGTGGTCACGCCATTGTGTAATGGTGTCCGAATGTCCACAGAGAAACAAGTACAGTGAACTCATTTCCCACAATGCACTCTGAACAGTAGTGTGCAGCCACATGGCCACTAGACGGGTCACGATAGACCACGATGCATTGCGAGAGTCGGAGAACACACAGCGACAGGTCTTTGAACTAAATCAGTCAATCGGTCTTTAATTTATATAACGCCTTAACAACATCCAAAAGGTGCTCAAGGTGCTTTACAGAGAATAACAACAACACCGACTAAGAAGACAGGTGGCCGGATTAGGTGTCAAATGCCTGTCTGAATAAATATGTCTTTAACTCTGATTTAAACGACAGATAGTTCAGTGATAGAACGCAGCTTGGATTCCAGAGCTCGGGTGCGAAGACTGAAAACGTTCGATCGGCCCACTTCTTGTAATGCGACCCGCGGCCCGTCAGCGATGTAAACTCAGAAGAGCGCAGGGCCCCTGACAGGACCGGTGGACAGTCAGCAGCCCAGTGAGATAAGCTGGACGGTGATGGCTTTGAACGCAAACAGGAGGGTCCTAGAATTGGACCCTGAACACAACACGGATGAATGCAAACTTGAATATAAATGGTTACGGTGAAAAGTGGCTAATGTAAACTCTGACCTCTAGCTTATATGCTCGATAGCACCCCCTTCAGGCACAAAGGTGTCAATCCAAGCCATTTTCTCCCTTCTTGTAAAATCCATGTTAAAGCTACCCTCAGCCATACTCCTGGAATGTTTTTTTGTCAGTAGGTGTCAGTAGTGAACCCCGCTCTGTTTTGGCATAATTGGCATATATTATAGAACATTAATGTTCCATTTAGAACTAAATTTACATGGCAGAGCTTTTCTTTCCCGCAACCCTCGAACACCTCTTGTACACATCCCTGTGTGTGCTTTATAAAATATATAAAAAATGGCCTCTTAAATGAAGAGTTTTCCCCTTTTCCTCCGGGGCCCGTTTTTTTTATTTTTTTTTACTTTTTTACTTTTGTATCAGGGAGTCGTTTTCTCTTATCATGAGGTCTGCTTTGAAAATGTGATTATTGAATTTGTGATATTGATCGTGTTCCAATCTGTATCAGGCTATATTGTTCAGTGTTCAGTCTGGTCTGTTATCAGTGCACACCTCCTTGACTGTTTTGCATAATAACCTGTATTGATTTATGTTACAATTCATGTATGGATAAGCTTCTTATGGGAGTTGGATGTTTTCACCTTTCCTGTAAATATGAACGGTCTTTGTAAATACTTTTTGTAAATATTTTTGCAAAGTCACGTGATCTGAATCATGTGAGAACCCTCGCTTTAAATGGGGCTCACACCTGTGTCATCCACTTACCCTGATGGAGACTCTCGTGAGTCGAAACGTGTTGGTGACGCTGCAATAAATAGCAATTAGCTTAATCTAGAGTGCCTCGGCTCCCCCTCTTCCTCCTCTAAAGTGACCTGGCCCACGGGTCTGTAAGTTTACCTGCTACTTCACTAGCAATCACGCTGCTACTGTGACAACCCAGTGAGCACCCTACCATCTGCTCCGTCAAGAAAGAAAAAGACCTGAAGGCTCCCTGTAGTGTAGATATTGGATTATTAAACAAACGACATGGACATTTCACAAGGATTCCAGCTGCATCAGAACGGGTCGCTCACCATCTTTTGTAAACTTCTGTCCTGATGCTAAACTCTGACTGAGTTAGCCGCTAACTGTTGCTGCTTCAAACATAATTTTGTCATTTCCAGCGATGCAATGTGGGAATTAAGACCGTGGGAACCCATGGTGCTGAGGGCGCTGCAGAACCCCCTGGTGGACAGTTGGTGTATTGCAAGCAATATTATTAAATAGGAAATGAGCACAGGAAAAGCGTTTTGGGGGGAAATCCTGTCCCTCAGCACCCCCGAACAAAAATAAGTTCCCTCGGCTCGAGTAGGTGAGATTGACTAATAGAATCAGTGTCTATAGTGCGGGCCGACATGGTGGATGAGGGGTCTGGAGAGTCGTCGGTTCGAATCCCACAGGTGCACACTGTTGTTGTGTGTCTTTTGGCAAGACACTTCCCCTCCTTGCCTCCAGTGTCCGGCGCTGGTGTGAATGAGAGAGAGGGTGAGTGGTCCCTTGATGTATAATGAGTGACTGCTGTCTGTTTTAAAAGAGACCACTTCATTCTGGGCCCATTCTGTCCCAACCGCTGTGATTATTATTATTATTTATTTTTTTCAGATTTTGCCACTCGTCTAAAACACTTGCTAAGTGCTTTTTCCATGCGTGTTGGAATTAATGCTGTTTACGCAGATGGTGCAAATTGTTAAAAAAAATCCTAAGGGCGAAATATTTGCACAATATCTCTCTCTCTGTGAAGTTTAATAGAGGCTATTCGCAATTCTCTCTAAATCACTTTTCACAAATATTTGGCGTATTTCTTCATTTGGCATGGACATTACAAGAGCATTGGACAAACCAGATGCATGGTTCAAAGCAGTGGTTCTCATCTGGTGGGTCGGGCGCCAAGAGTGGGTCGTGGAACAATGTTCAGGGGTCACGGGCCTTGGAATGTTTGGAATGGAAGTTGTAATCTGTAAAGCACTTCAAAAACCTTATGAAAAGCGCTTTATAAATGAAGTTTGATTTGATTGATTGTTTTGGTTATGATTTCAGCTTTTCAGCCTTAATCAAAGCTAATTAAAGGTGCATTATGTCATTTTTATGCAAGAAATAAGTGAATATTTGCGCATTTGACCATATTAGTCCAGTGCTCCGGTCAAGTCTACACAAGTATACAGGGTACAAGTCTTTTCATGGTTTAGCACCAAAGTACATCTCTGACATGTTAGAGCCGTATGAACCATCTCGGGCCCTGAGAACTTCAGGGAGGGGTCTCCTGGTGGTTCCCAGAGTCAGGACTAAACACGGTGAGGCTAAAGCTAAAATCTGGAACAGTCTTCATGAGGATGTGAGACAGGCCTCAACTCTGACAATGTTCAAATCTAGGCTGAAAACAGCTCTTTTTACCCGTGCATATGAAAACTGAAAGTATTTTATCTGCACTCTTGCCTTTTACTGTAATTGATTAACTTTATGTTGGATGTTTTAATGATTGATTTGATCTGTTTTCTTGTAATTTTATGCAACTGTGAAGCACTTTGAATTGCCTTGTGTATGAATTGTGCTCTACAAATAAACTTGCCTTGCATATTTGACCTTTTAGTAACCCAGCAGCTGTATGGGTGATAAGCATGGCACCTTTACTTTCCATCCCAGTGGCCTCTAGGTCGCTCCAGGACCAATTGTTTTTTAGGGTTTCTGGTAGATTTTAGCTGCTGTTGGATCTGTCTCCATGGTTACGCATATCCCACCTAGGACTGGAGGCGACTGCAGCCCAATAACCAGTGGTTCCACAGACGAGGCCTCAGTCTGAGGGATGCTCTCTGTAACATCTGCACTGAGCCAGCGGCCGTTTGACGTCTCTGCACCACCTGAAGCTCCATTGTTCCACTGAAGGAAAAAGCTCCAGGTCATTATGGCGATTCTATCTCTGTGGGGCGGAGAAAACATCTCAGGTGGATCTGGTTGTGATGCCAGTAACGTTGGACACCATCATGACCATCAAGGTTACATTTTTCTCATCAGAGAATCAAACTTTCTTCCACCTTTCAATGTCTTGGTCTCTCTCCAAAGTCCAAACGGACAGTTCTGTGGCTCAAGGAGACCAGGCCTTTGGAGACGTTTTTTGTTTTTGAATTACTCCAGTCTCAGATGCCTCTGATGGTTATGGGGCCGCAGTCGGCTCCAGTAACGGCTTCATTTGGGTTCAGGATCCTCCGGTTCAGTGCTGGGGACTTTTTTTCACTTGGCTTTTTTGTTCCATATCCCTCAGGATCTTTCCATACATTCAAAATGACTGTTTTACTGCGTCCCGCCTCAGCAGCGATGGCGCTCCAAGAGGCCCTGCTTATGCAGCTCAACAACTCAAACACATTCAAAACGAGAAGTTTTTTTGCCTTTGTCTTCAGGGCGACATGACAGTCTGAAAAACTGACAGAAACTGACGCTGAACCCACAGATTTGCACAGATTTGGTTCTAAACATTTGATCAGCAGCAAAAACAGACTATTTCAGTTTATTTATAGTTTTCTTAAACTTTTGATCGTGAATGTATAATTTAAGGTGCAAACCGGAGTACCCGGAGGAAACCTACGCAGACACGGGGAGAACATGCATACTCCACACAGAAAGGCCCCGTCCAGGTGGGAATCGAACCCGGGACCTTCTAGCTGTGAAGCACAAGCGCTAACCGCTGTGCCACCGTGCCGCCCGTTATATATAACCTTTATTTAACCAGGAAAGTCCCACTGAGATTACGAATCTCTTTTTCAGGAAAGTCCATCAAATGCAATGTAAGAAATGTAAAATGTAGTACAATCAGCTTCTGTAAAAAGAAGCATTAAACAAAAGGGGTCAAATCCAGTTCCAGTGGGTTTTGGCCTCTGCTCTTAAAGAAGAGAGAATCCAGGACTCAATGGAACTGGATTTAACCCTTTTTTCTTTTAGTCCCGCTTCAGTCCCGCTTCAGTCCTCTCCTCTTTCACCATAAACACATGATAAACCCGTCGTGTTGCGCCGCAGATAAAGCCTTTGTATCCCTCGCCCTCCTCCTCCTCCTCCTCCTCCTGCGCCTCTCTCCTTCGCTCTGACGCTGATGTCTCAATAACGCGCCGCTACACCCGCCCGTTCAGAGGAGCCAGAGCGCCCCCTGTCGCCTGCTCGCGGACCTGCAGCCCGGTCTGACGCGTCTGTGTTTGCGCAGATGTGGAGCTCTTTGTTCAGACGGAGCCGTGTCAACAGCTGGACCCGGGCCTCCATCAGTCGCTCTGTTTGTGGACCGAGGTGAACTGTCTGTGAGAACGTTTTTCACCAGCGAAATAAAAGGAGACACGAGGAAAATACCAGAATTCGATATTTAAATGTAGATTCAATTGTTACACACTTTAAGGGTTTGGACACACGAGACACACAGACTGCTGTTTGGGAGACATGCAGATTTACAATAATGAGTTTATCTTCAATGTAAAGAATGGAGGGGGAAATTTGAGGGAAATCTTCTTGTGTCTGTTCGGGACAGTTATCTTGTCCAGATGTCTGCAGCACATTTTTGCATATTTCTGATGCAAACAATATTGCTTCCTCATCGTTAAAATATTGCGATATTAATTCTCGATATTGCCCAGCCTATAGGACACACCTGTTTTAGCCATAGACTATATTAATTGTACTGTTGTTGTTTTATTCACATTGAGTCTAATGCTTTTACTTGATTGTAATTTCATCATATTATGCATGCATTTTAAAATGGAAATTAAACGTATGTAAAGGCCAAAAACATGGGAGCGGCCATAATGCATACAATGGACGACAGTGTTTTCTTTTCAGTGTTCAGGTTTTGGCCCAAAATGGTCTCTTAACATACAAACCTTCGCCTGGAAACAACAACAACACAAATCCATAATCATAATCTAAAAATATGTTTAATTATGCTCTCATTCAAAGTTTCTCCATAGATTTATTTTGGAAATTGTAATTTTCTATCACAGACACACACTACGGACTTTCAACGCTCCGACCTTGGACTTGACAATAAGGTTTTTCAGTGGGATTTCGTCATATTTAATCCCTATAATTGATTTATGGGGTTTTGACTTATTTCATTTTAATTTTATTTACATTTTTTTACAGATTTTTTCCAATAAACTGCTTATTTTAAAACTAAACAAGATCCAAAATAACTAAAAGTCTATTTAACTAATACCATACATTTAAACCTGGCCTCATTATTCAGATTTCGTCGCTGAAAATATTTTACATTTTGGCCATTTTTGTGCATACGTTACAATATTTACGAAAGACACTCAACATAAATGACACCGTGAAACAGTATAAAAATGGAGCAAACAGCGTGACAATAATGTGATAAATAGGCTTTTATTTGACGCTAAACTACATATAGGCTTGCTGTAAACAAAACAGTCCAGATGACAGCTTCAAAGCCTTTAAATCAAAGATTTTCTTCCGAAGGACACCTCTTGCTTTGACGCTTTGTTCTGACTGAAATTAAAGTCACCTCGTGCCCAAAGGAGGAGCTCATTCACAGCAGGCTCACAGCGCCCTCTACAGGACAGTGTCTCTGAAACACCCACTCTCTGGCACTGCTCAGTCAAAATGCTCTTTTTGTGAAATCCTCAATATTAAAAAAAATAAATACAGTTGAGCCATATCAAATTAGGCAGCGGCACATTCAGTGATGTGTCCAATATGTTAGGTCAATTTAACCGGCGCACAAAGACAAAATGTGTAAATTATAAGCAAAAAAAAAAAAGTAAAAAATTACTAATATTTTCAGAAACAAACCCTTGATAATGGATACAGCCAGATTACACTGACTCTCTAGTGTCTTTTAGATTTGGGTAAAGCTGAACTGGAGAAAATGTGCCCAGTTCAGGCGGGGGTTATTATAATAATAATACTAATGCATTGGTTTTATATAGCCCTTTTCTGGACACTCAAAGACGCTTTATGTTGCATTATTTATTCACTCCATAGGGCAAAAAGGTGAGAACTGGCTACGAGCCTCCACAGAGCTCCAGAGCCTGTCAATCACAGATTTAGACTTCCACTTTTTCTTTATAATATACACAAAAAAATATGACACCTACCCCATCGTCCAAAACGATGTCAAAGTCAAAAATGTCAAAAACCAGGGGGTGGTATTACAGCAATGTCAGCTCCCCACCATGAGGACCAAAGAGAAGGGCTTTCCTCGCCCGTTGGGTTTTCATATAAGAAGACATTTTGTGCATGAAAAGCCAAAAAAGCCTATAGTTTCAGCGACGAAATGTAAATTTACAAAGTTTTTTCAGAGGGGATTTTGGATCTTGTTTAGTTTTTGAATAAGCTATTCAAAATCTGTAAAGACTAAAATGTTGCCTTGTTTTTTGGGGTTCAAAGCTCAATAAAGATGTTATTAGATATAAAAAAAAAAAATCCTTCTGGAAAACGTTTGCTACTGTAGTGGTTATTTTGTTGCATGAGTGGAGCGAACCAGCCCTGAAGCTTCTCAGCCGAGTGACTCGCAGAAGGAAAAATACCTTATTTGCTTCACAGCGTCATCTTAGACCCCCCTCACTGGACACGTGGATATAGAATGTGTCGATATTATACCTACAGAGATGTTGCAGCTACTTCCGGAATATCTCTGCCTCACGAGCAACAAAACATCACAAAATATGCATCGTACGGGGTGAGATTGTCAAATTTTATACTCTGACATGAAAACCTGAAAAATCTCCACTTCAACCACTGTGTGAATAGCCAATACTTTCATATACGGAGATGAAAAGATGACTTTACCTAATATTATTTTGCATAAAAATTGCCAAATGTATGGTTTCATTTTGTTGATATATTTTTGTGGATCCGAGTGTGTGCACTTCAATCAGTAACATGAAACTCACTATGTTACCCACGTATGCCTGTAGTTCAGATGTTCATTCAACCCCGTTTCAAGACATCAAGCGTTTAATATAGGCCCTTAGTTGCCAGGACGAGCTGTTTCAAAGGAAATAAACAAAAGTGAAGCCCTCAGCTGAGAAAAAATATGCTAATATGACCAGAAAGCACACTTAGACTAAACAGAATCAGATCAGACATGTTTTAATTGCTATTGTTAATGAACAGGTTCACAACCAGGAATTCTTTCTGGTGCAATCATAGATCATGACAGAGATATTGGTTCTTGTTATCGTTCATGAGTCTGATGGCGGAGGGGATAAAACTGTTCATGTGACTGGAGGTTTGGGTCTGAGTGGAGTGAATAGTCCGTGTCCAGGGTGAGAAGGGTCAGCTGTGATCCGACCCACACGCCTCTGGGTCCTGGAGGTGTACAGGTCCTGGAGAGGTGGGAGCTCACAGCCAATCACCTTCTCAGCAGCGCACACAATGTACTGCAGAGTCGATGCTTGTCCCAGTTTGTGGCGCCGGGGAACCACACGGTGATGGAGGAGGTGAGGATGGACTCGATGATGTCCGTGGAGAACTGAACCAGTATCTCGGTCGGCAGTTACGGGGGCTAATGGGAGTCCCTCTGTCCCTCTGATTGTGGTGGCAGAACGTCCAGTTGTTGGTGCTTCAGTCCTTGTTGTCCAGTCACTGTTGGACGGTGGTTCCGGACAGGGCTGAAGACTGAACGACCGGCCACCTGGAACAGAGAGAGAAAGAGAGAGATTTATGAGGGATGTGGATGTAAATCGAGATGGTCTTCAGGAGAGAATGGAGGACAGGAGTGGAGAGAGGACAAAGGGAGAGGGAGGACAGAGAAAGGGGACAGAGGGGGAAGAGAGAGAAGCCAGAATGGAGAGGACAGAAAGATGGGGTAAAGAAAGAGCAGAGAGAATGGAGAGAGAGAAAGAGAAAAGCTTTATATCAAGGAACCACTCACCCACACTCATTCATACACCAGCGCCGGACACTGGAGGCAAGGAGGGTGAAGTGTCTTGCCCAAGGACACAACGACAGAGTGCGCCTACGGGACATTCCGCTCATGCGACGACCCGGCGCCGCTGTCACCCCAGAAAAAGAAAAAGAAAACACGGAAGAAGAGAGAAGGGAGATGGCAAAAGGTCCCATATATGTAGCGCCCTTTGTACTTGCACGAGGCACTCAAAGGGCTTTACATCAAGGAACCACTCACCCATTCACACTCATCCATACACCAGCGTCAAACACTGGAGGCAAGGCGGGTGAAGTGTCTTGCCCAAGGACACAATAACAAAGTGCGCCTACAGGACATTCCGCTCATGCGACGACCCAGCGCCGCTGTCACCCCAGAAAAAAATGGAAGAAAGATCGGGAGAAAAAGGGAAAAGATTGAAAGAGAAGAGAGGGGAGAGTAAAGAGTAAGAAAAGGGAAGAGAGACAGATCTGTTCCCCTCAAAACTCATGAGAGAAATCTGTCCACCTCAGAACCAGGGACCGTTTTTCCTCTGACCCTGCTCCTCCTGACGTCTCCTGTTAAAGCCATTACTCCTCCTCTGGCCATAAATGTTGGGCATCTTATGGTCAGTTTCCACCTTCTTGTCCTTCTCTCTCTGGTTCCTGTGGTCTTTCCAGGCGTTATCTTTGCTCCGTATGTCCTGCGGTGCTTTGCTCCACTCTGGCTCCTTGGTTTTCAGCTGAGCTGGTTGTATTTTGTTTGACTCCTGCTGTGCAGCTGCTTTCTCTGCCTTCTCATACTTTATGATTGTCTCTAAAAGGATCATTTTTCCTTTCTGAATTGCGGCATTGTCCTCCTTCAGACTCACAACGACTTCGACACTGTGTTCCAGATTCTCATACAGCTCCTTAACCTGTCCCTGGAGAACACTTGATTCCTCCCTAAACTTATCGGCCTCCGCCATAGCGTTGTCACGGGCTGTCTTCATTTCTAAATTCTCTTCTTGGAGTCTCTTAACAATCGGGTCGGTTTCCACATTCTCTTGGAGTTTCTTGGATTTTCCCAGCTCCGCCTTGGCCTCCTGGAGCTGCGTTTCCAGGCGTAATATGGTCCCTGATGTGTGTGATTTAGACCTGAGGACTTCTACTGTGAGTACGCATTTTTCAGACTCAAGCAACTTGTTTTTCTCCTCAAAGACGCTGATTATTTTGACTTTGTCCTTGAGATTTGACTCCAGTTGTTCGAAATCAGCTTTAGTCTTCTCACAGGCAGCGTTCAATATTTGTTTCTCTTCTTGAAACCTCTCAAACATACGATTGGACTCTTCAAGAGCGTGGAGTCTGTCTCTCATGCTCTCCTGCAAGCTGTCATAATGTCCGGTCACTTCATCTTGGAGCATGAGGTTCTTCTGCTGCTCCTCCATCAGCTTTTGTGTTGTCTGATGGAGCTGGTCTTGTAACTTCTTGCAGGAGACCATTTTTTTGTCGAGGGTCAGCTGCAGAGTCTGGTTAGCTCTCTGCTGTGAGTCTAGACCTTTATTGAGGACTTTAATCTCTTCCCTCAATGCAGAGATTGTCTCCTTAGCTTCCTCTGCGGCAGTTTTATTGGCCTCCTTCATGGACACCTGCTCCTGTAGAAGAGTCCTCATTTTCCTCTCCATCTGGTGGACGTCGTCCGTCAGGTTCGTCTCAAGCAGCGCAAACTGTTCAAGCTTGAGACGACTATCGGTCAGCTCCTTGTCTTGCTGTTTAAGCAAAAGCGATTTTTGTCCGACCTGGCCGACCAGGTCTTTAATCTTCTCACGAAGACTCACGTCTGCTACTCTGAGCTGACCACAGTTTGCCTTGAGGGCACTGATAACCATGTTTGTACGGTCTCTCTGGTCATCCATTTCCTGTTGAAGGAGGAGAATTTTAGCATCTCGCTCTGACACGGAGGCTCGAAGCCTGTGGTTCTCCTCATTCAGACCCTCGTTTTGGGCGTGTAGAGTTGTGACAGCTGCTCTACTCTCCCTCAGAGCCTCGCTGGCCATGTACAGCGTGTCCTGTGAACGCAGGGTTTTCTCGTCAAGATCGCTCGCTAACAAGTCCTTATCTTGACGCTCACGCTGCACCTGCTCTTGCAAAGAGAGAATGACCCTCTCCGCTGAACAGAGCGAAAGCCGGAGCTCTTGTACGAGCGCGGCATCGGAAGAACGCTTCTTTCCAAACAGTTTCATGATCTGAAATCTGAAAATCTGTTTGCGTTTGTGAAAAAAGCTTAAAAATGCGTTCATAGACGACAAACTGTGTCGGAGAACGTGTAAAATACTTTGAAATGCAACAAAATGCAGTCCAATGCGTCGAAATGCGTCGAAATACGTCGAAATGCGTCGAAATACGTCGAAATGCGTCGAAATACGTCGAAATGCAGTCAAAGGCTTCGCTCGTGTGACAGGGAATGACAGAGTGAGGTACTTGGTGATAATGACTAAGCATGTGACATCATTTAGAACAGCTGTAAACATTCCACACAGCTGTGATACAACTCTATGGACGTTGCCATGGTAATCCATTGGAACCCATAGAGACAGAAAAGTATGTCCTACTGCCCAAACGTGCCTTCTCTGTATCCAAGGACGAAAAGGCTATACCCCTCCAAATTGCTAGATAATCTCTACGACAAACGCACGCGTTGGTGCACACAGCGTACAGATCATGTGCAGTTCTTGCAAACTTCCTACGAAGCACATGGAGCCCACGGTCAGTACGTTTATTGCAGGTCGGTCTTACAACTTCCGTGCGTTGGCTGCATGAATGAATGCGTGGTGATGTGAACACCACAACTACGTTCTCCACGAACAAAAAATAAACGCAGCAATTTGTTGTCCCTGTATCAGAGCATGGTGTCCTGCACTGGTCAGCTCCACTTCCTTCCTCTTCCTTCTGTGCAGCTCCCTCTGCTCCCGCCGCCCCACCTCCTCTCGCTCCTTCTCATCTTCATCTTTGTCCTCCACCTTCTTCCCTGGCTCTGACGCCATTCTTCACCCGAGGGTCACCTCCTCGTTTGTCCCTTTTTTGTTTCCTCTAGCGCCTCCTGTGAAGCCTCCACTGTGCTGCAGGTGTGGAGGGCTCTTGGAGGGCTGCACGGTTTTGACAAAAAACCTAATAGGTAGCGTTCACGTGACATCACAACCTTCTAAAGAGCCTATAGTTTAACATTGAGGTGGAGGGCAACTGAAAATTCCACGGCCGTAACCATAGTAACGCTCAAAATGCAGATTTATAGTCTTAAATCATTGCTAATATCTCTGTAATTACTGGGCCAATTCACATGAAACAAAAACTGTCACAAAGTTCAAAGTCATATCTTTCAGCACATATGAACATGTGTCTAATTATTTCTTCACAAAGGCGTCCAAAAGTGGAGACAATATTCAAAAACATGTGCTTGATGTTGGCCAGTAGAAAGGACTTCCAGCCATAAAATTCACATGTCAGGTTTGTGAATCCAATCACTGTCACATGATGATCAGAGAAAACATTTGGACATTTTCTTTTTGGAAATTTCTTTCAAAAACTGTTTCTCTCCCATAGACTTGTATTGACACCTGCTCTCCAACTGAAATGGAATTCTAAATCGTGAACGCCACCTATTGCAATTTTTCAAACAAATATTGCAATTGGATTTGCAATTTTTATATTTGATACATTTAAATGTATGCTGCCAAAAAGACGAGTGAAAGAGGTCATGTTACTTTTAGACTTAAGTCAAACAACATATTCTTGCTCGAATTGCCCCACATTAGAACAATACACAATAATGGTAAATGGTCTCAACTTATATAGCGCTTTTCCACCTACGTTAGGCACTCAAAGTGCCTTACAGCAAGGATCCACTCACCCATTCACACTCTCATTCATACACCAGTGTACGCAGACACTGGAGACAAGCTGGGTGAAGTGTCTTGCCCAAGGATACAACGACAGTGTGCACCTTCAGGAGGCGGGATTCGAACCCCCGACCCTCCGATCATGAGACGACCCGCTCTACCATCTGCGGTAGATGGTATAATCTACTTTCAAAAAGATTAGTTTTTATGTGGACAGTGCCCTCTTTTAGAGGAGTTTCCCCGACATTCAGAGTACCTCTGGGGGACAGCCACGTGACTAAAATAAGTCCGGGATGGAATCACATAGCGTCTATCTAAAAACTTTAGAATCTGCTTTAGGGAAACACAGACAAACTTTTATCTGCTGCAGCTGAATCTGAGATCGCAGGCAAATCACATACACAAAACACCACACCTTGCAGCCCTAGCTCTTGGTGTCTCTTCAGTTTTGCAGAAGGAGAACTCTGTGGATTCGTAGCTCTTAAAATGCCGCTCAAAGGCCTTTAGATCCTCAGTTAGCTGTTGGTTTACTTTCAAAAAGCTGCTTCCTTCAGTAAAGAATCTATGCAGTAAAAAGTCAGCTGAACCTTACAAAAACACAGAGAAGATGTACTAAAGTATCCTGAAAAACAATGTGGATATATGATGGTACTTCAAAACCACAGGGCATTGCTTCTCTTGCACTGTGACAGATATAAATATAAAACAGCCTTAGTGGCCTGGATGGAGAAGCTTTTGCCGAACATTCGCCAAAACATCATGGAAGAAAACAACAACAGCAATCGCTCGTACAAACTCGACCTTTACCTAAAATCACCTCAGTTCTACAAAGCCAAAATGTTTAGGAAACATCTTTCAGATCTCCAAACAGACAGCTTCCATCAAACTGCTCTTTCCAATCCCCAAACTATAAAGTAATTTCTATAATCCCCGATATGACAGGCACCAATCAGGAAATAACATCGTCCGACAAACTTAAATTGTAATGTTGTTTGTTCAAATCTGTTTTAGGGCAAAAAAAAAAAGTCCAATTTATCTGCATGTCAAAGAGAGGCCCGTCGCGCATATGTAACCGCCTAAGCTTAAAATAGGGCTTTTTCTAACATTACAAGAAGATTAGCGCTAAGTTTCTGGCCGACCGCGAAAAGCGCACAACAACTTTCTAAAAAGCGCTAATCTGATTCCAAACAGCAGCTAAGTGTCCGCGCTGTACAAGCGTGGTAATCCCCGGTGGAAATTGTTATGCAAAATTGTTTTCTCCTCCATCTGGAAGAACAAGATGCGCGGTTTTAAGAAAGTAAAAGGGGGAAATAAATGCGGGATTAGAGCTTTTCGGAGTGGGATTATTGTGGTTCGGACAAGAGCAGGGGACAAGGACAATGGGTTTGATCGACCTAAAGAGCGATACGGCAGATGGGGATAAAAGTGATGTGTCCTGAGCAGGTGGGTCGTACGCAATTGAATTTATGCAAGTACATTTGCTGGAGTTACTTTTTGAAGTAACATAGTATTTTCACTTGTACTTCTGTGATAATGAAGGACAGTGAATATTTGGGTAGAAGGAGTTAAGGAACCAATAATAACGGCCAATGATGTTTTTGTGCAGTTTTTTTTTTTAAATGTTGGATGAAATATTATTTTCTGTTTAACATCAGCCTTTGTAAACATAACTTTCACATCATGTTAAAAAAAAGATTGTAGCTGTGAAGAAATTAACATTACAAGAGTCAACATTACGGTTTACGTCACAAAGCAGGACAAACTCCATTATCATGGGCGCGGGTCCGTTTTTAATATAACTTGGTCAGACATGAGGATTAGAGATGTTGAAATCTTTACCTTTACATGTTTCAGCCGCCATCTCAAAGTCGTCCTCAGAAGTATCACCGATGTGCCGTGAACATTCAGTTTGATGCTCCTTTTTTTGTAGAAACTGCGTTGCATTTTTCTTCTGGACAGGAGGTTCTACTCACACGAACAAAAAAAGAAAGGCAGAACAAGAGAACGTAGTAAAATTGTCTATTTCGGACCACTGTAAAAGAAACAATCACATCATGGCCTGGGAATTCAAGCGCTGGATAAAAGAAGCCATCAAAATCGGGAAACGGAGACCCGACACCGTCAATCGTGACGAAGAATCACGTACACTCTCTTTCAAATTGTGTCATTGATGTTGTCCATGCAGATCTTACCGGGCTTTGGAAATGGCATAAAAATGTTCCCTCCGGCGACCAGTCTGGATATGTAGAGTCTGATTTGCACAAGCCCCAACAGGAGGTTACGCGCCCTCCGACCTCTCACTTCCGCCCCTGGTCTCTGGGCCATCCGGTTTGAGCGCTCCATCATGTCGGTGCCGCTCACGCTTGATGCGCAGCTACATCGTCCTTTGAGTCTCCGATGCTTGTGTGGGAGCTGCGGTAGCGCTACGTGTTGTCCGTCCGTAGCTATGGCAAAGGTCTAGGCTTCCATCGTCCTATTAGCAGTTCTTGATGTCTGCACTGTGGAGGTCCGACATCTGCTGTCTTGTCTTGCTCATTTACCATGGAGCAACGAACTGGGACTACCTACACCGATACCTTTTTTATACCACAAAGTAAAATAAAAGAAAACCTCTTGTAATATGAATATTGCCTGCCTGTCATTCTCTCTATCATAACGAACCTGTGTGCCTTTAACTTTGTTTGTCAGCATAAGTTAAATCTCCAGGTGAGAATCCTGGGGTGAAGTTGTGGCATTTAAAGCTAAAATTAAATCGAAGTTAACCCTCGCCTTGTCAGATTTGGCGTTAGTCTGGGCAGGGTTTGATAAATGGCAGCGGCATGTTTCATATTGATCAAATGTAGTTTGCTAAGGTGAAGTAGTAGCCTAAAGTTTTTGTTGGCCTTTGAAAACCGGCCATATTGACCAATTTTGTGATTTTGTTTGATAACCTGCACATTGGTATTTTTGTTTTGCTGTGTGATTTTTATTTTGTACCTTTTGTGGCTGCATGTTTATGTAAATATGTGGTCATGTGAAATGGTTTGGAAATTGCTAATGCTAAGAAACTGCTAAAGCTATTACTCTACTGACTCTAACTGTGTATGTGGCTGAGGTGTTATGGACCCTGCGTTGTGTTGTATGCTGATAAGGACTCACGGGTCTCAGAGCGCCTTTGGAGGAAGCAATGGCTTCCCTCCGTTTATTATGCTGGCAACAAACAAAACATCGGCATTAGCTCCGACTGTAGTCCTGCCCCAATGTACAACATTTCCATAACATGGAAAAGCGAAAGGGAAGATGGAGCGGGAGGAGCCAACTTATATAAGGTGCATAGACAGGACATGACACACAAGGGAGCAGACAACCAAAATAAAATGCTATTTACACGGGGCTAACAATACAAAAATACTGCCAGGTACAATAAACACAGGACAAATAAACAAACAACGTGTAACACCACACTACGCCAGACGATGGCGCCTTAACCCAATTCGCCAGGATTAACTAGGCTATAATAACACCGTTACATGTACATAGCATTGGCAATGGCATAATATCATTTTTTTTGTTTGTGCAGAAAACACAAGACAGCAGTTGTCCAAGGAAATAGTAGTCATGGGGTAGAAGCATGAGGTCACTGCATCTTGGCTTTGGAGCTGGGAGCTGTACCTGGTGGCCTCCTGGTGGTGGCTCAAACCCACCCGGCAATAGTGTATGGGTCGAGAGGTAGGAGCTGCTGTGTGTGGGCAGTATCTGGGGTGGTCTCACTTATAGGGGCGGTCAAAGCAGCTATTGTGTCAAAGGAAAGGGCTAGGGTGCAGTTCCTAGGTATAGGCCAAGTCTGTGTGGTTCAGCTGGTAAGCCGTCAAGGGCCCACATCCTATTTTGTTACAAGTGGGTGGTGTGGCAGCTGTTTGTGTTTTTAAATTGTTGTGATGGGCCGTTGGTTCACAGCTTTTCTTTAGTACAGTGGTCGGTTTAGGGTAAGCCCCTTAGCCTCATAGCACCGCTGCTGTAGTCATGGGCGTCATTGTACATCCCTTGCGTATGTGTGTCGCCCGGCATTCAACACGCCCCTCTGTGGCCGTCAAGGCACCTCTTCCAGCCTTCGAGTGGGGTATAGGTTGAGGAAAAGTTGCAGTACCTAGTAGTTGTAATAAACCTATACTGATACCTTTTTTATACCACAAAGTAAAATAAAAGAAAACCTCTTGTAATATGAATATTGCCTGCCTGTCATTCTCTCTATTATAACTCTACGTGTCACCTGTGTGCCTTATGGCATTAAAAATGCCATAATTTCAACAACACAAATGGCAACCCATCCAGATAAACACCTTGAGCTGACACATTTCACACCTGTTACTGACAAAACAATGGAAGAGGTTATCTCCGGTCTGAGTTCATGCTGCTTTGATGAATTGCCCACTAGATTTCTGAAGTCTGTGCTCACCAGCTTGTTACCACAACTTGTTCAGTTAGTTAACATCTCACTTGAGACTGGAGCATTTTCAAAGGCTTTGAAAACCGCAGTCATTAAGCCTCTTCTAAAGAAGAGCAGCCTAGATCCCAAGATACTGAACAACTACCGGCCCATATCAAACCTGCCATTCTAAGGAAAAGTCCTGGAGAAAGTAATATATCAACAGCTCACTTACTTTCTCCTATCTAACAATGTGTTTGATACTTTCCAGTCAGGATTTAGGCCCGGCCACAGCACTGAGACAGCTCTGATCAAGGTGACAAATGATATCCGTATGAACACTAACGCAGGTAAGGTCTCAGTTTTAGTTCTGCTGGACCTGAGCGCTGCCTTTGACACAGTGGACCACGGGATCTTACTTCACAGGTTAGAAAACTGGGTGGGAATCTCTGGTACTGCGCTAAATTGGTGCAAGTCCTATCTCGAGGATAGGACGTACTTTGTCGAAATTGGCAACTGTGTTTCAGACAAAATTTCCATGACCTGTGGAGTCCCCCAGGGGTGAATCTTGGGACCCCTCTTATTCAACTTGTACATGCTTCCATTGGGTCAGCTAATCAACAGCAACACTGTGTCGTACCACAACTACGCAGATGACACTCAGATCTACGTGTCACTGACGGCAGGTGAACATGGGCCTGTAGATACTCTCTGTCACTGCATCGAACAGATCAGTTTGTGGATGCAAAACAACTTTCTCCAACTAAACTCAGACAAAACTGAGATCATTGTTTTTGGCCCACAGACACAAAGACAAAGTGTTATCAGTCACCTTGAGTCTCTCTCTCTAAAACCAAGAAATCAGGTTAGAAATCTAGGAGTAATCATGGACTCAGACCTGAACTTAAACAGCCACATTAAAGCAATAACATCATCAGCTTTTTACCATCTGAAAAACATTGCTAAGATCAGAGGAATAGTGTCAAAACCAGACTTGGAGAGACTCATCCATGCATTTGTCTCCAGCAGGTTAGACTACTGTAACGGCCTGCTCACTGGCCTTTCTAAACGAGGTGTTAGAGCTGCAGTACATCCAGAAGGCTGCGGCTCGAGTCCTGACAAGAACCAGGAAATACGACCATATTAGTCCAGTGCTCTGGTCTCTGCACTGGCTTCCTGTCACTCGGAGAATAGAATTTAAAACAGCTCTGCTTGTGTACAAGTCTTTTCATGGTTTAGCACCAAAGTACATCTCTGACATGTTAGAGCCGTATGAACCATCTCGGGCCCTGAGAACTTCAGGGAGGGGTCTCCTGGTGGTTCCCAGAGTCAATAAGGGGTTAGGCAGAATAAGTCTCGACTTCAGCCTAAACCCCTTTCGGTCAGGTATCATTTATCAAATACATAAAGTAAACGTTTTTCTTTTTGTATTGTAAAATGTATAAGATCTTTGGAAAACATGTGACCTGGGATCTAGATGTTCATAATGACCGAAGAAAAATAATCTACTACTACAATAATAAACACGGTGAGGCTGCGTTTCAGTTTCATGCAGCTAAAATCTGGAACAGTCTTCATGAGGATGTGAGACAGGCCTCAACTCTGACAATGTTCAAATCTAGGCTGAAAACAGCTCTTTTTACCCGAGCATATGAAAACTGAAAGTATTTTATCTGCACTCTTGCCTTTTACTGTAATTGATAATTTTTTATGTTTTAATGATTGTTTTTATCTGTTTTCTTGTAATTTTATGCAACTGTGAAAGCACTTTGAATTGCCTTGTGTATGAATTGTGCTCTACAAATAAACTTGCCTTGCCTTGCCTTATACTTTGTTTGTCAGCATAAGTTAAATCTCCAGGTGAGACTCCTGGGGTGGCGTTGTGGAATTTTAAGCTAAAATTAAATCGAAGTTAACCCTCGCCTTGCCACATATGCAAATCTGACAGGGCTACTCACCATAAACAAAAAACCCTTGTTAGTCGAGCAACACATTTTCACGCATCTATTTAAACAGAGAAATTATAGTTATACTCATAGACACCACGACCCACCCCCTGGAAGTTCGTGTTTGTTTTAGTAGTTTCCGTCAGGCGCAGCCAGGGGCGGCCTCTTCATTGCGGGGTCCTTCGGTGATGACGTGAGCGCTGATTTGGAAGATGTTGTTGCAGTAGCTGAACTTTTGTGAAACATTTATTCTTTTTATATTTATTCTTCATGACTTTCCACAAATGCGGAGCCCTTACTACAAGCCGCAGAATGGCACCCACTGCACGTACACCAAACTAAAACGTAAGTTCACAAAACTAGTTTTATTTTAGGTTAAATTTGGAGACGAGCTAGTTAGCATTAGCGGCTAGCCCCTAAAAAGATGATCTGATTTGTTTTGAGCGGAATAAGATTCAGTCAGTTCTTTCTCTTGTTGTTTTACTGGTTCTTTCGACCTCGTGTAAGGGTATATAATAATGTTTTTGAAAAAAAAAGATTCAATAAAGACTTATTTTGTTCTTGTTATATTTAAATGTGGGTCAGCTTAGCACTGCTTTGTTGTTTTTAATTAGAAGGTGTCGCGTAACTGCAGTCAATAGTTGTGCTTACGTGTCCTGTTTAATGCTAAAACAAAATCCGATGAATTGAATGTCTCCAAGTCTAATAGAAATAAAGTGAATGAATAAATAACATTTTATTTTGCAGAAGTCAGTAAAAGGCGTTGACAGAATTTGGCTCTCAGAACAATGGCTTATTGTACAAAACTACCTATCTTAACAGTTTGATTTAAGATTGGATTATTAGTAATTGGTGATGTAGAGACCAAATTAAATGGTTTTGTTGTTATTAGTTAATATGACTTGTGTATAATAGCCTAACAGTCTAGCAAAAATATGGAAAAGTAGCATTAAAGATACGAGTATATTGAGATTTGTTTTTAAATAAACGTGTCAAAAATATGTGCAAATAAAATATTATGTTACCTGATTTTTGTTTGGATTTGAAGATAATTATCCAATCAGAAAGCAGAGTCTTGAAGTCAGTTGATAATAATCAAAGGGACTCTCTTTAGACCACAATCCCAGCATCTGTCCCCCAACAATATTAGAGTCTAGACTCTGGAAGTTCTAATTAGGGCTGAAAGATATATCGTAGCGATATCGAGATATGAACATTCAAAATATTAAAATTGTTGAACAGAATAAGAACCCACATTCAGCAGTGGTTGTGAACTAAGAGCACATGGTCCTACTGACATTAGCCCAGCAGAGCCCAACGTTCTGCCCGACACCACCTGCTCAAGGGGCTCTGGTCACGTTACAAACAGTGCTTTTGCTGTGGTGGGTCCAAAGCGCTGGAACTCTTTAGCGCTTGAATTACTGCCATCACAGACCTGCCCCTGTTCAAAGCAAAACTAAAGACTCACCTGTATAGAAGGGCATTGGACACATAGTTCTACTGCACTTTGATGTGAATGTGATAATGGTTTGTTTTTAATTATATATAATGCCTTTTTTTTATTGTATTTTTATTGTGTACAGCTCTTTGGTCAACTTTGGTTGTTGTAAAGCGCTTTAGAAATAATGATTGATTGATTGACTTCGGGAGCTGCAATTCTTGAACTATTCCTCCAATTTGTGAATCATTTAAAATTAGGAGTTATCGACGTGATAATAGTTGAGGAATCGGCTGCTGAAGGTTCATCCCCAGCGTCAGAGTGAAAGAAATGTGAATAATAATAATTGTCCTCTGCAGCCTCGGCGATGCCTCAGAAGCAGAAGCCGTCCCAGACGGCGCACTACATCGAGCTGGGCGGGTACCAGTACTGGCCTGTCCTGGTGCCGCGGGGCATCAGACTGTACACCTACGAACAGATCCCAGTGTTTCTGAGGGACAACCCCTACATCACTGATGGATACAGGGCCTACCTGCCCTCGCGACTCTGCATCAAGAGGTGAGTCGTCTCTCAAATGTTGACATGAAGGTCATTTCTTGTCAAATTAACACGTGCATTCTGCTCAACGTATCAGATTTGCCTCAAACTTGGCCTAATGGTTGTTTATATAACCAATAGACCCTTTCATTGTTTGTAAACATTCTGAGCTTAGCTGGAGGCGGGAAGCTTGATTCCTATCTATTTCCATTGTCTTCATCAGGACACGAGCTGCTGAATTTTGTAAAAGTTGTAAACCTGAGATACTCTTTTTGGGAAGACCAGAAAGCAGGGCATTACAGTAGTCGATACGACTGGTGATAAAAGCATGCATTAGTGTCTCCGTGTTGGGCCGAGAGAGAATGGGACGGACTCTGGCTATGTTCTTTAGATGGTAAAAAACTATCTTTGTGATATTCTTATTGTGTGGAATTAAAGTCAGCTCAGAGTCAAAAATCACGCCCAGGTTCTTCATCTGTGAGGAAGGATTAAAAGACAATGACTGTAGTTTGGGTAAAAGTTTCTCTCTCTGGGCCTTAGGACTGATGACTAAAACTTCAGTTTTGTCCTGGTTAAGCTGGAGAAAGTTTTCTGCCATCCAGGATTTGATCTAAAATGCAGTTAAAAAGTGCATCCATTGGCCTGGTGTCCTCAGGAGACATGGAGATGTACAACTGTGTATCATCAGCGTAACTATGAAAAGTAGGTTTAGTAACTCTCTGGTGAGTTTCAGAAATATTGATGGTGGTATTAAAGAGTTTTTTGTAGTTTCTCGCACACCTGCGGACCCGGAAGCAGAGCTGGGACGTTACCACTTAACAAACGTATAGTGAGTGTGTAAAAGGTAGGGTTGGTTAGGGTGTGTCGGACTAGAATAATGGCTTTTGCAAAGTTAGTCAAGTTATAACTCTTCAGTAGTTCGCCCAAAATTGAACGGCATTTTCAGAGTTGGTTCTTCACATTGTGCAGTACTGTAGGTTTAGAGGATATAATACAATCTTAACATCACTCTTACATCACTTAACAATAACTAGCATCAGTTTAATCAAACTGTGAGAAAAAGTTACTCACTAGGGCTAATATTTTTGATTTATCTGGCTTTTTGCCAAAGGTGTGAACTCAAGTAGCTTTTTAAACCTAAAAAAACGCCATCTACCACAAAAAGACCTAGTACTCTGAATTTATCTCTTCATTAAGACTGTTCTGTTCTTCTTCACCTGATAATAAGAGTAATTGGACATTATTTACAAGTGTGAAATTCTGTGTCTATATTTAAATCCTTTTTGTAATCTGTCATTGCAGCCTGTTCATCGTGTCGAACGAGTCGGTGAACATGTGGATGCACGTGCTCGGCTTCCTGCTCTTCTTCTGCCTGGGAGTCTACAACATGGCGTCAGTGCTGCCTTCTGTGGGCGCCTCTAGGGAGGACTACGTCATCTACTCCATCACACTCTTCTGCTTCCAGGTACAGGAATGTTCACCGTGTCAGATGCCCTCCCAGCCTCGTGTACTTCCATGTAACCTGCAGATTCTTGTGTCAAGTGCTGGAGGAGAGGCCCTACACCGTTTAGGAGTCGAACGCAGTGACCCTAGAGTGACATTTACGTAACAATCCTCTTTCAATTTAATATTTACTAAACGTACAACCTCAGGGCCCACAAAGGCAGCAGCACAACAAAGGAGACCAAGAAATATCCCAAAATAGAGAAGTGCTATTCTGTTTCAGCTGTTTTAGATCAATATTACATTACAGCTGATTACGGAAATCGGATTTGATCTTTTATCGTCTAATGTGAGTGTTGTAGTTAAACACTGCAACATTTTTGAGTTTAGTGTGAGTCGTCTTCCTCGGAGTAACAATATTGTTGTTGTAACAACAACATTTTTAAACTCACAAACACATTTACCGTTTAGTTTTCGAGATGCTAACATCACATTTAAATGAGAAGCTGAGCTCAGCGCTAATCAGTGATTAAAGATGATATGGTGATATTTGATGGTGTCAAAATCCACACTTTCCCACAAAACATCCACATGAACACAGCAATATTAGTTGCAAAGACTTTTTCTTGTTTTAAAATAAGCTGTTTACTAGAGGGAAAATTTGTAAAATTTAAATTGAAAACTCAATAAATCAGGTCAAGAATTGGATATTAAAAAAATCCCTCTGGTAAAACCTTCAATATATCATTCAGTCCAAACTGGTAAGTTTGGAGTCTGTAGGAGCGACTAACGTGAAGATATTCTCGCACCAATGTGAGAAAAATGCATTTTGAGAAAATTGCCTTGAAATGACAATTTCCCTAAAAAAAACATTGAACATTGAATAAGTGAATAATTAAACATGTTCCTGGGAAGATTAGGGTTTATTTTTTTTGTTAAGAGGCCAATTTGGCCCAAAATCTGAAATTATAAAAAAAAAAGTCTTGCCTGCAGCGTCTCCCCTTAAGACCATCATTTTGACCTAGCTGAAAACATGAACCTCAAAACCTGTCAGCAGTAGCAGCAAATGACGTGGGAGTATCCTCCATGGAGCACATGCATAAGAATGACCAGTTATTATCTATATAGTTCGGTACGTTTCCATCTCCTGTTGTTTATTAGGCAGTTGTTATGACATCATTTTAAAGTTTGTAGATTAGATCAAGTCATTTCTCCGTTTGCCTCCTCAGCTGAGCATGCTCTGCTCTGTGGGTTTCCACGTCTTCTGCTGCCATCGCTCGGAGAAAACCAGTCGCCGCTGGATGGCCCTGGACTACGCCGGACTCTCCATCGGGATCCTGGGCTGCTACGTCCCCGGAGTCTTCTACACGTTCTACTGCAACAACGTGAGGCGCTAAAACTAAACTTTCAGTATGGAAAAACAGTGGCCTGTTCCTTTTAAGGGAAGTACTGACCATGTTACAATGTAGCTGTTAGTTAATGGTGTAATTTGGTCTGGTTCTGATATGCGAACTTGTCACTCAAACGGTGGATACGCAAGGCGGGGAAAACGAAACAAAAACCTCAGAGTGTTTGGACTTAGTTTTCCTTTGACATTAGAAGATGTTAAAGGAAGAAAAGTTGACGGCAATCTCTCAGTCGCATTTATTCTTTTGACTTTTAGACACATGGCTCTCACAAATAATACCCCTAGCTCGGTGACGCTCATACTGGTGAGAGAAGATGCCGGTCAGAAGAACCACCGCTCCCCCCCAGAAAAAAGACCCTGGAACCCCTTTAATTGAATCCTGTATCTGTCAGTCTGTCTCTGACTCATGTCCCGGTGATTAAACGTCCCCACACCTTTTGGATCGGCGGCTCCGCACGCCCACAGCCGCTCGCTCATCCCTTCAACCGCTCGTCTTTGGCTGCTGCCTCCTTCTCCCTGGCAGCGCCTCCGAAACATTGGAACAACGCGCTGTTTTGCCCGAGCTAGAATCTGCTGCGGCGCAAACCAGATGGCAACCGCAAAAAAAAGAAAAATCGTTAAACGGGAAAAAAAACTCTTCTTTCATCCCGTGCCAACTCTGTCTATGCCTCTGTTCCCCCCAAAGAAGACAGGCGGCCATTATTACTTAGCTCTATTAATTTTGTCAGATTTTGAGATTTATTTATTTTTTGGCTGGAAAGAGGCAGGAGTGTAAATTTATGCGGCGTTAGATTCGTCGACTGGACCGTCTCCACACGAGCGGACAG
This sequence comes from Proterorhinus semilunaris, assembly GCA_021464625.1. NCBI lineage: Eukaryota > Metazoa > Chordata > Actinopteri > Gobiiformes > Gobiidae > Proterorhinus > Proterorhinus semilunaris. The sequence continues at coordinate 34,156,653 of CM038345.1, read as the reverse complement.
AAGGACGGAACAAAATGGAGCCGTGAGATTTTTAGCGGTCGCACTTATGGATACAGTAGTGAATTTAAACATTTTGTGAACAATTTGTCCTCGGGAGTCGACGTGTGAGGAGCGCGAGAGTTTGGCGAGGCTTTGAGGGACGGCGGAAGCGATGTGACAGCAAGACGCCGGGGCCAGAGGATCCACAAAATGGCAGCTTTCGCGGGGTGGTCCCGCTCTGGAGTGGTCAGGGCTGAAACAACTCATGGTCTTAACTTACACAGCACTTTTCCACCGACATTCGGCTCAAAGAAACCAGTCTCTCATACACCAGTGTACGCAGACACTGGCAGGCAAGGCGGGTTAAGTGTCTTGCCCAAGGACACAATGGCAGCGTGCTTCTGCAGGAACTTGGATTCAAACCCCCGTCCCTCCTATCATGAGACGATTAATCCAATCGATTATTGAAATAGTTGAAAATGCTATTTTAGTAGTATTTTGGGTTACACAGACACAAAAGGAGCAAAAATTTGTCAAATGTAGTATTTAAGAGTTTTGTACAGTGTAAATGTCATAAATATGATCTGTCTATGTCTCAGGGCAGTTATTCACTGAAAAAGCAGAAGGGCCTGTCACAGTAACAAACTCTAAAGTTTGATATCTTGAGGCAGCAAACTATCACAATAAACAATATTATTGAAGGCCCTATAATGCCACAGAAACTAACTCTAATGTCGTTTCCTGTGATTTATTTATCACAGAAAATTAAATCTGTGATGTGATCTGTGATCACAGATTTATGGGAGGCATGGTGGTAGCTTGAAGGTCCCGGGTTCGATCCCCGGACGAGGTCTTTCTGTGTGGAGTTTGCATCTTCTCCCCATGTCTGCCTAGGTTAATCGAGGTGTTCCTGACCATAAGACTGTCTCCACATCTGGAAATGGGTCCTGTTGCCCCAGTGGTGTTGAGGATGGGTCAAATGCAGAGAACAAATTTCCCTACGGGGATGAATTGAGTATATTTAACTAAAAGGGACTAGTTGGTCATTTTATGCTCACTACTGCCACCTCAGGTCTTATGCGTAACTGCAGTGTCTATATTAAGCTCGTGCATGACGGCACTTCGGACCCGAATTAACACCTTTGTGAGTGACAGTGCAGGATTTTAGAGGCAGTTGTGCTGGACAGGTCTGGGCTCATTCTACACATTAGGACATTACTAGAACATGTAGGGGGAGGAAAACACTTAATTTTAACATTTTTAAACTCCGTATAGTCCCTTTAAACGTAACTAGAAATTACAGTTAAGCTTTGTTTGAAAATATCTCACTATAAACATGAAATACAACTTACTTTGGGTAAAACATTAAGTATTACTTTAGAAAAATGGAAATAAATGAAAATAATTTATTGATAATCAATGTAGTGACAGCCCTCGCTCCACTCTTCTATAATTTAAACCAGTTTGGAAATAAACTTCTTCAATCCCAGTTCCTGTCCAAGATAAAATCCCATGAAAAGAGGAAAAAAGATCCGCACAACTGAACAATGCTCACCAGTTTATTTGCTCACACCAGAATGACGTTTCGGGTCTAGCCCTTCATCAGACGTCATTCTGGTGTGAGCAAATAAACTGGTGAGCGTTGTTCATTGCACCTTTTGGATCCAGCACACTGGTTTAGAACGTCGGATGTGCGTGTCTTTCCTCCTCAAGATAAAATCCCAGTCAGTGCCAGTTCAGTCCCTGTGCTTTAGCGACTGGTTCTTGGCTTTCAAAGGTTCACACAAACCTGTGCTTGTGTTCATGTGCAGCTGTTAGCAACCGAGTTCAGTTGGAGAGACTTTTGAAAGCACCAAGAGCCTCTTGGTGACATTCACAGTCTTCATCTCCATCGACACGTCCTCAAGCGTCACTTTAGCTTTATTTGCGAAAAAGCCTTTCACAGCCATTTATTGTAAAAAAAAAATCTGCAGATTGTTTACAAAAATAGTCATTAGTTGCAGCCCTAGTCATCGTTAACATTAATAGAAGGAAGAAATGTGGAGCACACGACACTCTCTCCACGCTTTGTGATGAGTTACACCTACAGCCCATTTAGCTGGACTGAAGCCTCACTGATCAGGGTTTTGGGTATAATCAGCCAAATCCACATAAAACCATCTGAAAACCTGCTCTCAAGAAACGCGTTCAGGGACAGGTTTATTCTGCCAGTCCGGCCCTGACTGTGTCGCTCAAAAAGCCTCCCAATCCACAGGAGTCTGCGTACCTGTTAGGGTTACCACTGTCAGCTCAGGAAACAAAGGGGGAGTTTCTGCAGCTCAACGCTAATAATCAATCAATCAATGGTTTTGTATAGCCCAATATCACAACAGGAGTTGCCTCATAGGGCTGCACCGAACATTAAGGCAATAAAACAGAGCAGTAAATAAGACAATGTAAAGTTCAGGTGAATCAAGTATCCAGGAAAACATAATGTCCAGATAAGCGTCAGCAGTGGGTGGCGACGAGCAGCTCGGGTGTCCCCTGTCCTTAGACTCTCCAGCACAGCAAGGAAAAACTCAAAAACCCGGTGGGAGAAACGAGAAACCTTGAGGAGAACCACAGAAGGAGAGATCCACTCCCATGGACGGACAGGCTATAGAGACCCAGGGCCGAAGGAGTCCCTCAGCAGACGGGCCAAGATCACAGACCGTCCAGTCCTTGTTGTCAACCCAGTAGGCCGGGTTCAGCCGGGTCACTCCGTTCAGCCGGGTCACTCCGTTCAGCCGGGTTCCTCTGTTCGATCTAGACAGGCACTCCCGAGGGGGAGTGGGACAGGAGACACCATGTGAATAGTAATGAACAGACTACAGATAAAATAAATATTGTATGATAACAAGACAAAGAGGAAGAAGAGGATAGCGCTCAGTGTACCGTACTTCCCACAGCAGTGTTTACTTCAGGCTGTGGGTCAGAGCTTTACCTAACTGACCTGATCATAAGCTCATTGGAAGAGGTACGTTTTGAGCCTAGTCTTAAATGTAGGGACTGTGTCTGCTTCTTTAACGTGAGCTGGGAGTTTATTCCATAAAACCGGAGCTTGGAGCTAAAGGCTCTTCCTCCTACAGTGATTTTGGAGACCCGAGGAATCACTAGTAGCCCTGAGTTTTGAGAGCGGAGAGCTCTGGTTGGCCGATATGGAACGATAGTGTCTTGGAGCTAGAGCGGAGCCAAACCCTTTAGGGCTTTAAATGTGAGGAGCAGGATTTTAAATTTGATTCTAAACTCAACAGGAAGCCAATGGAGAGACTTTAGCACAGGGGTAATGTGTTCTCTTCTCTTTGTACGCGTTAACAATCTTGCAGCTGCATTTTGAACTAATTGAAAACTTTTTAGGGAACTTTTAGGACACGCTGCTAGCAGGCAGTTACAGTAGTCCAGCCTTGAGGAAACAAATGCATGAGTAATTTTTCTGCATCACTCTTAGGTAGGATGTTTCGTATTTTAGCAATGTTGCGCAGGTGAACGAACGCAATTTTACAAGCCTGGTTTATATGCGTTTTAAAAGAGAGGTCTTGGTCAAACAGAACTCCAAGGTTTTTTACTGTAGAGCTCGTCGATACGTTAACATTATCCAGGGAGATGATCTGCTGAGATAAAGACTCTCTCAGTTTTTGAGGACCTAAAATAATAACCTTGGTTTTATCAGGGTTGAGGAGGAGGTAATTTACAGGCATCCAGGTCTTAATGTCTTTTACGCAGGAACTAAGCATATCCAATTTATCTGTCTGACCTGGTTTCATAGATAAGTACAGCTGTGTGTCGTCCGCGTAACAGTGAAAATTTATATTATGATTTCGGATTATGTTACCTAATGGAAGCATGTACAATATAAATAAAATTGGCCCGAGCACTGAACCCTGTGGCAACCCACAGAACACTTTGGAACACAGTGAAGACTTTAGGTTTACATTAACAAATTGGTGCCTATCAGATAAGTAAGATTTAAACCAAGACAGGGCTGTTCCCCTGATGCCTACGTCAGTTTCTAACCTCTGCAGGAGAATATTGTGGTCGATTGTGTCAAAGGCTGCACTGAGGTCTAACAGAACCAGGACTGAAGCTAGTCCGGCGTCAGCTGCTAATAACAGGTCGTTGGTAACTTTGACTAAGGCGGTCTCTGTGCTATGATAAGTTCTGTACCCTGACTGAAATTTTTCAAATAAACTATTGTCCCGTAGGTGGCGGCAAAGCTGCTTAGCCACTACTTTTTCAAGGACTTTTGAAATGAAAGGCAGATTAGATATGGGCCTATAGTTTGCTAAAATATCAGGATCGAGATTGTTTTTTTTTTTTTTTTTTTCAACCCCGTGAACTGCTACCTTAACGTGGTGGGGTTGTTTGAGTGCCCGAATGATCCGAGGAGCTATGTTGTCTGGGGCTTCATGCCCCTGGTAGGGTCTCCCATGGCAAACAGGTCTTAGGTGACGGGTCAGACGAAGAGCAGTTCAAAGACTTCTATGGATAGTATTAAAACAAGGACCGTGACGTCGCCCGGTATGGCGCAGCCGGGGCCCCACCCTGGAGCCAGGCCTGGGGTTGGGGCTCGAATGCGAGCGTCTGGTTGTCAGGCCTCTGCCCACGGGGCTCGGCCGGGCACAGCCCGAACGGACGACGTGGGCCCGCCTTCCTGTGGACCCACCACCCGCAGAGGGATCCGTAGGGGTCGGGTGCAGAGAGGACTGGGTGGCAGTCGAAGGCAGGTGCCTCGACGACCTGGTCCGCGTGCGCAGCTTCTGGCGTTCGGGACATGGAACGTCACTTCGCTGGGGGGGAAGGAGCCTGAGCTCGTGCGGGAGGTAGAGAGATACCGGCTAGATATAGTCGGGCTCACCTCCACGCACAGCCTGGGTTCCGGATCCCAACTCCTGGAGAGGGGCTGGACGCTCCATTTTTCTGGAGTTGCCCGCGGGGAGAGGCGGCGGGCTGGGGTGGGTTTGCTCATAGCCCCCCAGCTCAGCCGTCACGTGTTGGAGTTCACCCCGGTGAACGAGAGGGTCGCGTCCCTACGCCTTCGGGTCGGGGACAGGTCTCTCACCGTTGTCTCGGCCTACGGGCCCAACATCGGTGCAGAGTACCCGGCCTTCTTGGAGTCCCTGGGGGGGGTACTAGATAGTGCTCCGGCTGGGGACTCCATTGTTCTACTGGGGGACTTCAACGCCCACGTGGGTAACGACAGTGAGACCTGGGTGGGGGTGATGGGGAAGAACGGCCTCCCCGATCGGAACCCGAGTGGTGTTCTGTTATTGGACTTCTGTGCTAGTTACGGTTTGTCCATAACGAACACCATGTTCGAGCACAAGGATGTCCATAAGTGCACGTGGCACCAGGACACCCTAGGCAGGAGGTCGATGATCGACTTTGTAGTTGTGTCATCTGATCTCCGGCCGCGTGTCTCGGACACTCGGGTGAAGAGAGGGGCTGAGCTGTCAACCGATCACCACCTGGTGGTGAGCTGGATCCGCTGGCAGGGGAAGAAGCCGGTCAGACCTGGCAGGCCCAAACGTGTTGTGAGGGTCTGTTGGGAACGTCTGGTGGATCCCTCTGTCAGTAGGGTCTTTAACTCCCACCTCCGAAAGAGCTTCACCCAGATTCCGAGGGAGGTAGGGGACATGGAGTCCGAGTGGACCATGTTCTCCTCCTCCATTGTCGATGCGGCTGCTCGTAGTTGTGGCCGTAAGGTCTCTGGTGCCTGTCGCGGCGGCAACCCCCGAACCCGGTGGTGGCGCCCGGAAGTAAGGGATGCCGTCAAGCTGAAGAAGGAGTCCTATCTGGCCTTGTTGGCTTGTGGGACTCCGGGGGCAGCTGAGAGGTACCGGCAGGCCAAGCGCACTGCAGCTCGTGTGGTCAAAGAGGCAAAAACTCGGGTCTGGGAGGAGTTTGGAGAAGCCATGGAGGAGGACTATCGGTCGGCCTCGAAGAGATTCTGGCAAACCATCCGGCGCCTCAGGAGGGGGAAGCAGTGCTTCACCAACACTGTTTACAGTGTGGGCGGGGGGCTGCTGACCTCGACTGGGGATGTGGTCGGGCGGTGGAAGGAGTACTTCGAGGATCTCCTCAATCCCACTGTCACGTCTTCCGATGAGGAGGCAGAGGCTGGGGACTCGGAGGGGGGCTTGTCCATCACCCAGGCTGAAGTCACCGAGGTGGTTAGAAAGCTCCTCGGTGGCAAGGCCCCGGGGGTGGATGAGATTCGTCCCGAGTACCTTAAGTCTCTGGATGTTGTAGGGCTGTCTTGGCTGACACGTCTCTGCAACATCGCGTGGCGGTTGGGGACAGTGCCTCTGGATTGGCGGACCGGGGTGGTGGTCCCCCTCTTCAAGAAGGGGGATCGGAGAGTGTGCTCCAATTACAGGGGGATCACACTTCTCAGCCTCCCTGGTAAGGTCTATTCCAGGGTACTGGAGAGGAGGATCCGGCCAATAGTCGAACCTCGGATTCAGGAGGAACAATGCGGTTTTCGTCCTGGTCGTGGAACACTGGACCAGCTCTATACCCTTCATCGGGTGCTCGAGGGTTTTTGGGAGTTCGCCCAACCAGTCCACATGTGCTTTGTGGACCTGGAGAAAGCGTTCGACCGTGTCCCTCGTGGTGCCCTGTGGGGGGTGCTCCGGGAGTATGGGGTACGGGGCCCTCTACTAAGGGCTGTCCGTTCCCTGTATGACCGTAGCAGGAGCTTAGTTCGCATTGCCGGCAGTAAGTCAGACCTGTTCCCGGTGCGTGTTGGGCTCCGCCAGGGCTGCCCTTTGTCACCGGTTCTGTTCATTACTTTTATGGACAGAATTTCTAGGCGCAGCCAGGGGCCGGAGGGTGTCCGGTTTGGGAACCTCAGAATCTCATCTCTGCTGTTTGCAGACGATGTTGTTCTGTTGGCTTCCTCAAATCAGGACCTCCAGCGCGCACTGGGGCGGTTTGCAGCCGAGTGTGAAGCGGCCGGGATGAGGATCAGCACCTCCAAATCTGAGGCCATGGTTCTCCACCGGAAAAAGGTGGCTTCCCCGCTTCAGGTCGGTGGGGTGTCCTTGCCTCAAGTGGAGGAGTTCAAGTATCTCGGGGTCCTGTTCACGAGTGAGGGACGGGTGGAGCGTGAGATCGGTAGACGGATCGGTGCGGCGTCAGCAGTGATGCGGTCGCTGTATCGGACCGTTGTGGTGAAGAGGGAGCTGAGCCAAGCGGCAAAGCTCTCGATTTACCGATCGATCTACGTTCCCAACCTCACCTATGGTCATGAGATCTGGGTAATGACCGAAAGGACAAGATCGCGAATACAAGCGGCCGAAATGAGTTTCCTTCGCAGGGTGGCTGGGCGCACCCTCCGAGATCGGGTGAGGAGCTCAGTTACCCGGGAGGAGCTCGGACTCGAGCCGCTACTCCTCTACGTCGAAAGGAGCCAGCTGAGGTGGCTAGGGCATCTGCACCGGATGCCTCCTGGTCGCCTCCCTCGGGAGGTGTTCCAGGCATGTCCTATTGGGAGGAGGCCTCGTGGAAGGCCCAGGACACGCTGGTGGGACTATGTCTCCGAGCTGGCCTGGTGTCGCCTCGGGGTCCCCCCAGAACAGCTGGAAGAGGTGTGCGTGGATCGGGAAGTCTGGGCATCTCTGCTGAGACTGCTGCCCCCGCGACCCGGCCCCGGATAAAGCGGAAGAAAATGGATGGATGGATGGATGGATGAGATTGGGTTTTTTCAAAAGGGGTTTGACAACAGCATATTTAAAGGACTTAACGGAGATTTCAGTAAAACCAATGATGAATGAATATATAAGCTTCAAAATATAAATAAGACGGTGCTTTTTGTCGGGGGTCAGAAATACGGTCTCATTTCCTCTGTATTGGTGGGTTTTATGAACCTTTTCTAGCTCTTTAATATGGATGGTCATAGTTAATTTATCAGTAACTTCATTGTTTAGAAATAATCTGGATAAGAAGCGGTCACTTTAGTGATTTGTTCACTACATTGACATTAATTAGTAGCACTTTTTATTTGTTATTTTGAGCCCCCTGGTTCAAAGGGGCACCAAACTAAGCCCCTGTCTGCATTATGATAACTGTGGCCCTGCTTAGTTTTGTGTATACTGGTTCGTTACAGTGGTATGTATATTTCTGCAGTACTGGAGGCATGTGTACCTGGTTCTTTACACTATTATGTATATTTCTGCAGTACTGGAGGCAGGTGTACTTGGTGGCTGTCCTGGCCATGATCCTGGCGGTTTTCTTCGCTCAGATCCACCCTCTGTACCTGAGTAAACCGTGGAAGCAGCTGCGCTCGCTGATCTTCTGTTTGGTGGCGGGATACGGCCTGGTGCCCACCGCTCACTGGATCTTCCTCAGCGGCGGCTTCAGCTCCGATCTCGTCCAGGTGAATATCACACTTCATCATAACTCTGATACAACACAAAACATGGTCACTACATGTTCCCCCGAGTCTGGACAATTTTCCCCTTAATTAATTTTGAACATACTTGTACTTTCATATTTGCTTTGGGAAACCAGCTGCACAGAGACTGTCAGCCTGTTCAGTCTTTTTCACTGCAGATGTGTTAGAAGATTAGATTTTGTTATTGAGACAGGCATATGTGGGTTCATCCTCTGTATTACCAATGGTGTTTGAGTTCCCAAACCTTTCTCCCTTATTTTGGGGAAACTATAACAAGTAATTGGTCTTCGGTGCCTGCGCCTTTTTTCCAATGATCTGTGTGGATCATTCACTGTTTGCTGAGAGACGCTGCAGGGAAAAGGGACATGTCTGCCGAGATATTTTATGTGGATTACAGACAATGTCTCATTGAATGTTTACTTAAAAATAAGGCGTTCTATGCGCAAAATTGCCCTCTCTCTGTAAAAGTATTTGTCAGTAAACCTCCCTCTCTCTCTGTAAAAGTATTTGTCAGTAAACCTCCCTCTCTCTCTGTAAAAGTATTTGTCAGTAAACCTCCCTCTCTCTCTGTAAAAGTATGTGTCAGTAAACCTCCCTCTCTCTCTGTAAAAGTATTTGTCAGTAAACCTCCCTCTCTCTCTGTAAAAGTATTTGTCAGTAAACCTCCCTCTCTCTCTGTAAAAGTATTTGTCAGTAAACCTCCCTCTCTCTCTCTGCAGGCGTTTGTCCCTCGTGTGCTGGGGATGTATTTCCTCGCTGTTCTCGCTCTGGTGTTCTACGTCTCCAAAGTCCCGGAGCGATACTTCCCAGGTCAGAACAACACTAACCTTTATTGTATTATTTTGAATGCGAGTCTTTACTGTACGGCCTCGTTCTCCTCTGTAGGTCAGCTGAACTATGTGGGCTCCAGCCACCAGCTCTGGCACCTGCTCCTGGTTCTGATGTTTTACTGGTGGCATCAGTCGTCGTGCTTCATCATGGCGTACAGACACAGCCAGCCGTGCCCAGACGCCACTGCCCCGGGCTAAGGCCATCATGGCAGGTGAACACCTCCATTTTTCATTCAGAGTTTTTAGCTACTTTTCTCTTATTAAAGTGCATATGACAGGCTTTAATGCTTTTAAAAATATGACATCTGTTGTAAGTAATAAAGATGAAGTGTTGGCCGGAAAAGTTATTTGCGACATACCATGCTCGGCACGACAACAGTTTAAAATGGTTTGTCTCTATCTATGTCACCTGTCAGTGTCCAATACGGAAGTGAAACTATAAACATCACAAAAATGGCTGAGGACAATCTTTAGCAAAATCTTAAATATAATTATTGTGTCTAATGTGTCATATACACTTTAACGTATAGTTTTATTGTCAAAGCCACCCTTTACGATGTTTCATGACGACATGCGACAAGGCGCTGTAATCCAAACATGGTCATATCCTGAAAATGTGTTTTTTTATTCCACTCTTGCAACAACATCTCCACGTCAGTAGCTCCTGCAGACTCCACACTTTCCATTCTTGGACTTAACAAAAAGTTTTTTTCATTGAATAATTTGAATTTTTACAGGTTTTCTTGCCAATATACACAGTATCTTATTCAAAAACTAGATCTAAAATCTCTGAGCAAATCTTTGGAGCGATCATATCAACAAAATAAAACCAAACATTTAAACCTGGCTCGGTCCGTTATTTAGATTTGGTTGTGTCATATCTGCAATTTTTGCTATTGCGAAACATCAAATCTAAACTACTCTGGAGACTTTTACTTAGAACTTATCGATGGCTAGAGACTCTGAAAGAACTTGTTACTATTCCACTAGTCTATCCGAACCGCGCCCCAGTGCTGAAAGGCCCTTCAGCACTGGGGCGCGGTTCATTTGAGTGAGAGCGCAATCAAACCGAGCCCGACTCGGTTCGGGACTTTGGCCCGCTTGGAGGAGGCGGGCCAGAGCGCGGCTCGGTTGCTCGTGTATGAGCACAGGCATGGACACAAGCAGCTGTTTTTGTGCCTTTGTTGTGGTAAAACCGTGAGAAAGTGTTTACCTCCTGATGAGAACACAGCAGCAGCCTCCGCCTCGCCCTCGTCGCCCCCGCTCGCCTCATACTTGTGTCGTGACTTTACAGGGAGCGGCCTGTGCTTCTTCTCTGCTATTGACCCTGGTCTGGCCACAGGCTTTTGTCTGACAGATGAGCTAAAGGCTGCGGCTGCATTTATATCGCTGTCATTTTGGTGTTTCCCACAGATTTCAAGGAGACTGTGGTGGGAGAGCGTGGGAGATTTTTTTAGATGCAATTTCCTGCATTCTGGTGTATTTTTGGCTATTCGGCTGCTGTGAAAAGAATAATTTCTGGTTAATTTACATAGGGTACAGCACAACAGGGTTCCTGCACACTTTGCAATGTGAAATTTAAGACCTCGATCACTTAAAGATGACCTGCATTTTATATACATTTAAGCAGGAACCTGGATAGTGATAGACTGAGTGGTTTTTGTTTTGGAATCTATGGATTTCAAGTTTTCAAACAGGTGCTCCCTGATCTTCCTGCTCCGTACAGACGACGTATAACATTACATTTAAAAAGTTGTAAAAATAGATTTGAGCCAATACACATTTACGCCAATCCAAGACCTAGAAAACATTACGTCTGACTTTACCATCTATTCTCTATTGAATCTGTTTGTGTTCACAGATTGGGAGGTGATGGACCGACAGCGGACGAAGAGAAAGAACAGTCTTTCTTTCCCTGAGCTGGATCTGACGCCGAGAGCTCCACTTTAGTGTTAAAGAGACGACACTCGACACTGTTAAAAACATTTATTTGAGAAAATGTGTAGCATTTCCCTGGAGCTGAAAGATGACGGTAAGTGCCTGTGAAGCAGAAACCGGACGAACAAATGAACTTTTTTAATGATGGAAAAACGCCACACGTTAGGATTGTTTTACTGTGGTCTTAAAGGAGAGCGACCCCTGGTTCGTGGGGGAATACCTGCTGCAGTGCGATGAGTGACATTTACCCAATCATTTGCAGTTTCCGTGTCGAGCAAGTGCCTGAAATTTTTTTATTTTTTGTAAAACCAAAAGATTTAATTTAAAAGGGACACATCATGCAAAATTGAGTTCTTTATTTGAGCTTTTAACCAGGTTACAGCTTCCCCTCGTCAGAAACTGACAGTATTTTTCCGCCTTCATGCAGTTTTTAGTAACTTTGTTCATTTCTTCTGTATTTTGTTGTGTAAAGCCTTTATATCGTCACAGGAGCCGCTCTGAGGAGTTCTTTGGTTCAAACTGCGTTGATCTAATTTGTTAGAATGCCTTTGGCTAATAATGTTGGCTTGTACACAACTGTGGCGTTGACTCCAACTGTGGCATTGTTTCAAAGATTTTATTTCCATCGTGTGTTGCACTCGTGCGCAGCAGAAGCAAGTCAAATGTTCTGCCGTTTCTCCAAGAAATCATTTCACAAAGAGAGGGACAAAACAATGTGGTACATTTCATAGAAACTGCAGCTGACTGTTCTAAACTTTAACTTTGGTATTTTCCATTAACTTAGAGTAGAAATAGTTGAACAATTTCATGCTTTTTACTGACATTTAAGGCCTTGATTTAGGCACAATTCATTTATTGACTTTTAATGCCCCACAAAAACCCTGTTCACATCCCGGGCTGGACGGGGCCTTTCTGTGGCGTTCGCTTGTTCCTCCCAGGTCTACGTAGATGTACCCGACCACTAAAAACATGTACAATAGGTGAAAGACGCAGGCAGCCGATGCCCAAAGGTATTTATTAAATAATGTTTCAGAGGAGTCTTCAGATATTTTTCTTAAATTGCACTGTGGTTCCAAAAATTAAAAATGACCTGAGGAAGGCTCTGCTGAATAATATACCTTTAACCATCGACTCCTGAGTGTGCAATGCTGCTTTTTTTCATGTTGAATATTTTCCTTCACATCTGCACCTCTGATGTTACTCTTTCTTATATTCACTGGAAACATGTAGTCTCGTCTTAGATCGGATAAAACTCCATTTATTCTCTATTCAGATGATTTTGTCTGTTTGTTCCGTTGGCATTAGAGTTTGTATCTGATCATAGATCAGTTCAAACCAACTCAAACTCGACCTGAAATACCTCAGTTCAAATGATTTTAAGTCATTTAGGACGGTCCTTTTCCCAGTGTAATTCGGTGTAACAGTAACATGCAGGATTTTCACAAATCAAAAGCAACTTGGACACTACAGATAACATTTGAGCTATGAATGAGGCCACAACTGCACTAAAATGTGTTTTACACTATCAATTTTAGATCTGTTTGAATTTGTGCATCATCTTAACGCAAGATTTCACACAGGTTGGAATCCACGTGAATGCTTTTTGATCACATTTAAGGCCTTGCATAAAAGCGTCAATTCTGCAGGATATGTCCCACTTTAATCAAAACAAATCATGGCAGTGTTAAAAATAAGTAGCATCGTTTTACTCAATTCACCGACAGCAATAAGCTTTCGCAGATTAAACGAGTGTTTCTGGCGCCCCCTGCTGGCTCCACAAAAGGGAAACCGATCATTTGTACAGGACACTGGACTGTAACGCCTCAAACTGTATGCATCGTCACGAACCAAAGAAAACGTCTCACTCTTTCAGTTTTGGACATTTTGCTGCCGTTGGATCGAGATGGGTATGGTGCAATGACTCGTGCAGCTCTGGAAAGGTATTTGTCCGGTCGATGTTACGCGGGGCTCATTTACATGTATTTCAGAGGTTTCTCTGAAAGGGTGGGGACTACTTTTCCTTGTTATTCTTACACCGGTCACATGGGAGACTTATGGATCGTTAACTTATTGTACGCTTGTGTTTTCTGTGTGTTTATTATGTCCTCTGCTTTCAACATGTACACTTCCCTTTTTGTACAGTAGGATCTTTGTATTATGGACGGTTAAAACTTGACGCTAAATAAAGGAAACAAGCACTGGTTAAAGTCTGTTGTGATGATTTTCGTCCCAGGTTTCAATTAGAATCTCTCCGTTCAACTTTCCTGAACTGAAACAATACATGTTGTATTACAAATCAGAAGCATTTTTCCTTTTTGGGGTCATAGACAATGTCCCTGAGCAGGTTGGCGCCCCCTGTGGGTGGAACAGAAGCTCTCGTCTAAGGCTGGAAATTCTGGAGTCTGTAGGAGATACTAGTGGAGATATTGTTGCACCAATGTGATAAAAATACATCTTTGGAGAAACATTGAGTGATTTATTTAACATGTTATTGTGAAGATTTTTTTTTGTTTCCAAGTTAAAATGTATATGTTAAGAGACTAATTTGGCCCAAAACCTGAACATTTTAAAATGGAGTTTTGCCTGAAGAACTCTTAACATTTCGGCTACGGCGGCGAGAAGAAGCTTCTGAAGACGGCTGCAGAAAGGTCCTCGACCCGACCAACCCGGTCCAGTCTACATTTAAAATCCCTGTAATGTAATCTAGAGAGAAAGATGGCGTCATGTTGATGAAATATTCACCAAGAAATCCCACAAAAACCAAAGCAAAGGGACTCGTGTTCTGTGCCTTTGTGTTTTATTTCTCTCGTCTCTAATGTCGTGCGAGGTTCGTACAAAAGTCCCATGAACAACAATCGTTTGCAAAACACAGAAAATGCATAGAGTAAAAGTCCCGTTAAAGACAACAAAGTGGTTATTCTCCACCCACACCCGAAAACAAAACCCCACAAATCTGGAGCGAATCCGAGGTACGTCGCGGTAAGGCATTACGGTGCAGACAAAGACAAGGCCAGAGCTTCGACGAGCTACGCTCAGAATGCAGGTTCGCGCGGGACAGTTTTGAAGTCACTGCAGTTCAATATTCATTTGTGGACAGATTGAAAGCAAGATGAACGTTATAGATTTAAGATACTTCCAGGTCCAGTAATTGCCTAGTTTTAGTGGGAAAGCCTGGACAAATGGTAAAAAAAAATAAAATAAATACAAATTAAAATGTCCCAAAAGATCTCAAAGGCATGGCGTTACAGATTAGACATTCCCATTTTCAAAATAACAATGTAAAAAAGTCTTTTCTTCCTTACTAAAATATGCCAGGCCATGTCTCATCTGTATTCCTTTTGGAGGTCCTTTAATCCTCCCGTTGCGTTTTTGTTCACATTAATGGAATAGTATTTTTACACATAATGCACAAGGAAAAGCATCTTGTCCAAATCTAGCACTAAATATTTGTTGTATTTTCTTCTCTACAAACATGTTTAGCAATTCATTTTTCAGACTTTTTTTTTTTCCGAATACACATGCTCCTGGAATGCGTTCAGCTCAAAGTTCATTCTAAAAGTTGAATATACTGTGATTATCGAAGCCAAACCTGGTAATTGTGTAGCCCTCGTCTTGGGAGTCGCTCAAACCTATCCCGTTCATCTCGCTTCAAAGGGCGCGATCATCCGTCCTAAACGTAGGAGGATTTTGGAAACGCGAGCCGCCATTGACCTCAAGACCGTTCAAACTAAGCTTTAGACGTACAATCTCTTGTGCTCAAAATCATCAATATCTTTCATTTTTACAAGCGCGAGTGAATGCAGCATGAGAGACAGCGCAAGTGTTCAACGAAAACAAACGTCTCCACAGGACTGTAGTAAAAAAAAAAAAAAAGTTCATAAAAAAAAAAAGCAACAAGTCCAGATACCGTTTAGCGGCGAGTCAAAACGAGGGAAGGCATTTCCGATTTGTCCTGGACACATTTACTGTTTGGAGGGAAAAGGCGCCGCTCCGAACGGGTCCAGTTCCACAGTTTGCGGCGGCTGTGGCTGCTGTTGCTGCTGCTGCGGTGGCACCAGCTCCGTAAACGGCACGGCCCCGAAATCGTCGATGGGCTTCGTCTCCGGGTGGAACGGCTTGGCCCCGAACGGATCCAGAATGGCGTCGTCCGCGGGCAGCGTGGCGGCCTTCTCGTCCCCCTCCCCCATCGTGACGTCCACGCTGATGTAAGGCTGGACGACAATGACAAAAGTGAGTATCTCGGTCATTTTAGGGACTTACTCCATAATGAAGCTTTGGTTTTCTTTTTGCAAACCATCAGAAAAATGAAAAAAATAAATAAAATAATCATAAAAGGTAATTTTGCTCAACAGACGACAAAAGGGTAGAAAGGCACATGCCATTTTTTTCCCTATTATTATTTTGTTCCCTGACTTTTTCCACATTATTTCCCCATTTGTCTTCAATTGTTCCTTTTTTTATTTTTATTTTTTTTCCCCCATTTTCTTTTTACAACGTTCCTCCCATTTTTTTATTTCCCCCAACTATTGATAAAAATGTGTCCCTTTCCCCCCCATTTTCTCCCCTTCCAATAATAATTTTAAAAAAAATCTAAATTTTTCCCTAATTTCTTTCCCAATTCCCCCCCATGTTTCCTATTTTTCTCATTTCTTTCACACGTTTTCTCTCATTTACTTTTAACATTTTCCCCCCCAGTCGTTCCCATTCTTTTCATTTGTCCACTTTGACCTTCCTCGACCCTGCAGAGGAGCTCGATGTTGTGCATATCTGGGCCCACCTCGACGCTGATGTTCTCCTTGGAGTCGGACGCGCTCAGGAACTCGTTGCTGCTCTGCGAGTCCCTCCGCCCGACCTTCTTGTGCCGCCTGACTTTCTCCGGCGTGCGGTAGCTGTTCGGCTTGTTGCTTTTCCGCGCTCCTGTCGGCGTGCTGTGGTGCCGCTTCCCGTTGCCGCCGCTCGCCTCCTGGTTCTTGGTTTTCCGTTGCCGCGACGACAGCTTCTGGAGGCTGCGCTGCTTCAGCCGCTGCTGCGGACTCGATTCGTCGCACGAATGGCGGAAGAAGATGTCCTCCGCGCTCCTCGACGTCGTGGGGAGCGTTTGCGGCGCGTCGTGTCCCGGTTGGAAAGGCGAAAACCCGAAAATATCTATCCCACCACCGACGCCATCTTCCGGGGAAACGGGCGGCGTTTGCCCGCCCGTCGGCAGCGTCCCGGATCTGGAGAGATTCCGGCTGAACGGCGCTTTGGTGAAGACGTCGAAGTCGTCCGCGCGTTGCTTCTCGCGGCTGACTTGGCGGAAAGGCGCTTGGGCGAAAATGTCTGAAGTGCTGTGCGTGATCCCGACCGGAAACGGGACGGCGCCAAACACGTCGAAGCTCTCGGATTTCTTGGGGAGCGTCGCGGCGGGCTGCTTCCCCGGCGTCACCGGACCCGCGGGTTTGGCTGCGGCGCTTTTCCTGGAGCGGGTTTTCACTTTGCCCGTGGACTCGCAGTCCGAGTCGGAGCTGCGTTCGTCCTCGGAGTCCATCAGCAGGGGGCGCTGTCCGAGGTTCTCCGGCTCCGTGTCGTCTTCGCCGTGCTCGCTGTTCAAAGCCTCCTCTTCGTCTTCCTCCTCCTCCTCCGCCTCCTCTTCCTCGCTGCTTTTGGGCGAAGGGGGGTCCGATTCGAAGTCGCTGTCCGAGTCGTCGGCCGTCTTTGCGCTGCTCCTTCGGCCCGGCTTCTGCTCCTTGGCGCCCCCCGCTGGCTGGAGGGGGTCCAGGACGGCGGGCGGAG
This sequence comes from Proterorhinus semilunaris, assembly GCA_021464625.1. Lineage (NCBI taxonomy): Eukaryota > Metazoa > Chordata > Actinopteri > Gobiiformes > Gobiidae > Proterorhinus > Proterorhinus semilunaris. The sequence continues at coordinate 34,139,721 of CM038345.1, read as the reverse complement.
CCAAGGGGTCGTCTGCTTTCGGATCCGGATTCACCGCAGCGACGCCTGGGAAAGAGAAATACATTAGTCTCAGCGGGTCAGCGCAGTCGACCCTCTCTCAGACGGGGCAGGAGCCAGTGTCCTTTGCTGATGTCGGGATAAGAGCCGAACCCTAAACTAACCTCCACATTCTCCGTGTTCGCCCCCCGCACTCCGCAGGAACTTCATTGCTATTTTAATCATTGGGAAGTGTTCGACATCCTCTGTTGCCGTTCCTCCCCGACAAAAATACGGATCAACTTCATTTTCAGCTCTGTCAGAATCTGGCCAGATCAAGCTCCACATCAGATCGACCACAAAGGAAAGACTGCCTCTGTCCCTCGCATTGGAGGGAAAAACAGAACAGGGCGAGCTTCCAGTTTACGGCTTGTCTGCTCCTAAATATTTATTTTATTAGGAGTTTTATTTCACAAACTCATTGCGTTCCACGTGCTCCTCGTGGCGAGGACCAGGACCGAGATCGTGAGGGACCTGAGAGAACAGGCGGAGAATGTGGAATCTAGGGGTAACAGACAGATCTCCCTTTAAGATACTATACTCTAGGGCAGTGGTTCCCAACCTGGGTCCATGGGTCTTCTCCAAGACCCATGTCACCTGCATGAACAAAAATGGCTTCCTCCCTGTGACTACAAACAGTCAGCTTTTATACCTCTCCTAAATGGGGAAAGGACCTCCCACAGGTAAGTACCATTAGCTCGATTGGTAAGTTCAAACAATAAGTTTAGCTGGCAAGTATTAACATTTTACATAAAAACATGTGTTTAGTCCACAAATAAGTGTTTAAATCAAATGAATAAAGACAAAATAGAAACCAAAATCATATACAAAGGAAACTCAAAGCAAAGTTTAAACCAATTTCCCCCCAGCCACATGGTTCAGCCTGTGCTTTTAAAATGGCCGACAAGGACCACGCCTTCCCTTTGTTTCAACCATGAACAGGTAAGTTTGTATACAAATAAACTGTTTTAAAACGGACAATCTGAAGTGTAATCATTAACTTAAACAAATGAATCAGGTGGGTTCTTGTTAGCTGATGGATATTGCAAATGAAACAAAAATAAATATTGGGACAACCCCACTTTGTCACAGTATCAAAACATGACAATAATTGCTAACAAGTATTTATTTATTTGAACAGGGACAGTGTACAATATACATTAGCCTCAGAAAGGAGAGATGCACTGTACCAGGTTATAGCACTTGTGTTAATTTCCACCTGCAGTCCCTGGGCCTATTGTACATGTTTTTAGTGGTAGGGGAAACCGGAGTACCCGGAGGAAACCTACGCAGACACGGGGAGAACATGCAAACTCCACACAGAAAGGCCCCGTCCAGGTGGGAATTGAACCCCGGACCTTCTAGCTGTGAAGCACGAGCGCTAACCACTGTGCTACCGTGCCACCTTTATGTCAAATACATAAACTGACATTTAACTGTTTAAAGGAATAGGCCACCGTTTTTCATACTGAGATATGTTCTTACCATGACATTTTACCTTAAATGTTGTTAGCATTTAGCCTCTCCTAGCAAAGGTTTAGCTCCAAACTGGGGTGAAGTGAGAGGCTTCCAAGCTGTTCCACGTTTTCCCTTTTTAAATACAGTTACGTGAGCCTTTACATGATCCAAGTCTAGTTACACAAAATTGAACATGTCGATTTATACTATATATGTAAAGCATAATACCTTAGAAGCACTTCGACGTCCGCACAGTAAAGTGAGATATTACTACGCGGACGTCCAAGTGCTCCTGGTGTTATTATGCCTCACGATATAGTTCCCCCTTTTATCCGCTTAGAAACTCCATGTTTAATTTTGTGTAAGTAGACTTGGATTGTGTAACTGTATTTAAATAAGTAAAACGTGGAACAGCTTGGTAGCTTGTAACTTCACCCCAGTTTGGAGCTAAACCTTTGCTAGGAGCGGCTAAATCTAACATTTATGTGACTGAGCGCACGCACCAAGACCAGACAGGTACGAATCAACTCGTCTAAGCTAAGGTAAGAACATTATCTCCGTATGAAAAAACTGTGGCCTGTTCCTTTAATGCACCTGTAGTCCTATTTGATGATTTTTAACCATATAATTTGCTCAAATAATGTCTTTTATGACCTGATCCTCTGACCAGACAAAGCTATGGGCCCCCCCTGCAATCCCACGTGCCCCCCAGGTTGGGAACCACTGATGTAGGACATCCCTAAAGCTCGTCTAACCTGCTCATAGCTGTGTCGAGTTTGCATGTTCTCTCCCCTCCTGCTGTTCCTAGAGTGATGAACCAAACACACGGACAAATGGACTTTTTACTTTAGAGTTTTTACAGAAATGTAGTGGAGTAAAAGTAATACATTCAAAGTAAAAGTAATATATTCTCAACACACAAATCGTACTAAAGTAAAATATAGATCCTCCAAAACCAGCGTTTGAATTCACTTTGTTGATGCCTAACTCTGGTGCTGCCGGTGCGTCGTTTCCTCAAGCGTCTGCAGTGAAATCTGGATTATGAAACGTGACGGCGCTTGAATCCAAACAGTTTGTCTGAGATTGAAGCAGAAGGAGCTTCAAGGAACTCAATATGCTCCGGAGAAAGCGGATTGAAGACCCGCGACCTCGAACCGGCGGATTACGGGCTTCCGAGAAATATTACTTTTGTTTTTTAATCCCCTAATCTGCGTGGCACTTTCGCTACAATAACATTGGCGTGATCTTAATCCCAGAGGTTAAACGTCACGATTCCGGGTCAAAGGAATTACGCTAAATGTGTACGTCTAACGGGGTAAAGATACTTTTAATTAAGAGGGAAAAGTACACGTATTCGTCGGTGGCAACGAAAAGTGTTTCCTATTTTGGAATTGTCACTTTATACTTTTATACATGTATTTTGAATGCGCAAAAACTATATTTTAATGACACAAACACAGAAAAAATCTGGGCATATTTAATTTCTTTAATTTAGTAAAAGATATTTCATCAAAATACCTTTTTAGTCAAAATGTGACGAAATAGGTTTTTGTACTGTCACGCAGCGCTGCTCTCGTCAACGAAGACAAAATAATGTCCATGACTCTTTTTTAATCAGGACAATAATGTATCGGTGACGAGCCAAAAATGTCTCTTTGATTGGGTTTGTTTTTATGCTAGAAAGTGGTTCATCAGACGTTTACAATCCGGACTCGACTCACTGGGACTTTTATCTTTTCTCAGGACAGGCAGAAAGCGCGTTGATGAACGACCAGGAAGCGATGATCAGAGGACGAGCGGACGCTTTTGGGAAAAGTCATGTTCACAGTGAGGACAACCTTCAACCCAATTCCCACCTCAATGAATTTGTTGAAATACTAATACTTTTGTTTTTGTTTTTAACTGACGGAAAATTGACTACCCCTCCCGGAAACGCCACCTTAACGTGGGGGAGGGGTTTGAGCGCCCGAATGATCCTGGGAGCTCTGTTGTCGGGGGCTTGGTGCCCCTGGTAGGGTCTCCCAGGGCAAACAGGTCCTAGGTGACGGGTCAGACAAAGAGCGGTTCAGAAGCCCCTTATGAGAGACCAACAGGCCCGGTTAGAACCATGAGGCCGTCCTTCTGTGGACCCACCACCTGCAGGAGGAGCTATAGGGGCTGGTGCTATGTGATTTGGGCAGCTCCAACAGCTGCCCTCACGACCCGGCAACGGACAAGTGGAAGAAAATGGATGGATGGAAAATTGACTAAAACTATCACATTTAGAAATGACTAAAATGTGACTTGAGGCCCTTTCACACCAACGTGATCTCCAACGGGAGTTCGTGGTCGTGTAGGTGTTTGGTGTGGACAGCACCGTCAGTCGGGCGAGGTCGGTTTTGGCTGATTGCGTTGCCCTAAGAAGGCTGTGGACTGGCTGGATATTAGGAGGAGAGCTTTTCTACTGTGTTTTTGAGTTATTCATATGGCTCCTTCGCACTCATTTTGCCACACTGTCCGATCAACTTGACGGAAAAATATACAAACTTCTCTGTGACATAAACAGAAATAAAAAGGTGACAGGACTAATGCTTCACCTACTGTATGCCCGTCTACGAAATCTGAATGTGACCACAATTTTTAAATAGGTTCCGACTGCTGCACTTGTTTTGAAAGATAAAAAAAATCGATCAACTGGGTGGTCTCCAACATGCGCTCTTTAACAACGACAAAACTTCATTGTTGTGAAGCCACTGTTGCTGAATGGGAAACGCCGATCGCCTGCTGTGAGCGAGTATCCAGTCTAAACTGGCACATGGAGGTAATTATCCGGCACAGAACTAACAAGTACCTACAGGCGCGCTTTCATGTGCCAACGCCACTTCGGAAACTACTGTTCTCATGAGCAAATCTAAAAACAAACACGGCGTTTCCCTCAAAAAGCCACTTCATGTAGAACCAGAACGAGGAGCAGAGGAGCTTCTACAACATGAACAAAGCTCAGAGCTGTTCCTTTGGTGGTGAATTTAAATTATAGGAGGCTAATTCAAACTGTGTCTCTGAGGTTCACATGTTTTTGTTCCCTTCTGGGGAAGGGAACAAATCATCTTTTTTTTTTTAAATATATATATTTTAGTCATAGTTTAGTTTCATTACAGGGAGACACTGCAGGCAAAACTCTCAAAATGTCAGGTTTTGGTCCAGTTTGGGGTCTTAAACTTTTACTTGAAAAAAAAAAAAAAAAACCCTAGCCTTCACAAAAACACGTTTAATTATTGTACTGATTAAATATTTTTTTAGAAAAAGTGTTTCCAAACTTTTGATCTTGATGTATTGCACAAATGAATGCACAAAATGTGTTGTTCACATAGTACCCGTCAAAATGTTTATGTATTGTTTTTTCTGTTATTTCAAGACTATTTCACTCTTAGGAATTGGAATTATATTTAGGATTGTTTAACAGTTGGGTCGAGGATCGTCCAGTGTCTTGACGGACAGCCAGTCTTTTTTTGGGTCTTCCACGTGACTTTTTTGTTCCATAACTAGGAAATTCAAAATGTCTGTCTTACTTACGCCTCAGCATCGATGGCGCAGCGAGAGGCTCTGCTTATGCAGCTCAACAACCCGACCACAATCAACACGAGAATGTTTCTGTTGCCTTTGCCATCAGGACGTCAAGGCAGTGCGGAAACCTGACAGAAACTGACACAGAATCCACATGTTTGCACACATTTGTAAAGTCATGTGGTCTTACACTTTTGATCAGCTGCAAAAACATATCTTTCACCATCTTCATGATGGAGGTAAAACCAAAGATTCAGGTGAATTTACATTAATTAAAATAATAAAATGGCTTTAAATTAATTTTAAGTGATTTAAGCCAAATATATAGTTATCGTGACATAAAGCTGTCGTTTACTGCATGATTACCATCTATCTTACCGCTTCTATTTTTAATTGTTGTTCGTTTGTTTTGTTTTTGTTCTCTCTGTATCATATATGCCTCTTCCATCTAAAACCGGAAGCTTTGTATCACGTGACTGAGACGGGGCTCAAAAAGCACACCTGAGCCACTATTTTAATGTTTTGCCCTGAAGAAGCATGTCCATTTAATAAAGGACTTTTACTAGGAATCGGAGTGCCTCGGATTTTTTCTCTCTTTTGCTTATACTCACGTTTTGGATCCTGAAGAGCACCTGACCTCCTTCACAGACAATTCTACCCACTGAAGCGATCACTTTGTTCCCCTCAAAAAATCGTGACATAAATGTTCGGCCATATCGCCCTGCTCTATTTAACAGGTGTTAAGGACCACTTCAAAGCGAGTAGCACATGCAAAACTGGATCAGCAGCAGACTCATTTATCCATGTTTCACTCATGCAGCATGTCTCATTTACGTATCAGATTTGTGAGCCATGAAATAGATTTTATTTTTCAGCTTGCACCTGCTTTGATAAATTACCCCTTTAATCATGAGCTTTATGCCAGTAAATTTGCATTTGTCTGCGATTTCTTGTTTAACATCTCTATATTTCGAAATAAGAGGAGCTTCATGTCTTCAACACCAGGAAAAAGCTCTTATGGGCCTCTTTATATGCTGCCCCTACAGGCCAAAGCTGCAACTGCACTTATGGGAATGCAACAAGCTGTTCATTGCTATGGCAATCAAGTACACAGTGCACAGGCTCCACCGGGGTCCAGACCAAATCACCTCGGGGTCCACGTCCGGTCCTGAGTCCAGAGTTTGAGAAGGCCTGTTGTATCGGTATCATAAACCAAGTACCGTTAAAGTACTGATATTGAAAAAGTGTAATGGTACCCAGCCCTAGTTAAAAGTATTGTGATTCTTGGTAAAGGGTAAGTGTCTATTCAGTGGGATGAGGGAAAGTCCATCTGAAAGCCACAGCTCCAAGTTCTGAGGGTGCCTTCACAGAGGAATTGGGTTCGTGAAGGGCCACTGTCGTCTATGAGGCCTGACGTTCACTCCTGCTGTATTCTGTCATACTTTTGGATAAATGCTCATCCTAACTGGCCTTCGGTTAATCTGTGCGTACATGCGTTAGGGCAACAATAGCAGATGTATATTGTTAAAAGATCAATAAGCAAATTTACATCTAAAATGTTACACTTCACCAGTATTTTTATTTTTGTCTCATTTCACAGTTTCTCAGGTTTCTCGCACAAAGACAGCCGTGATCAACATCTCGCTCCGTGTGTTTCTGGTGGAAATTGTCAAAAATCAAAAGGAAGCTTTGAATTCATTTAAAAGGCGGTTTTTATTCAAGAATTACATTTGATAAGAAATACATTCACACTGATATGATACAGGGCTTTGTACAGTCAACAACAAAAAATTAGCCTAGACCTCAAAGGCTCGTTAATCCAAAAACTTCCTGATCGAGAAATAAAGGTCACAATGTGACGAAAAGTGATGACATTGAAAAAAAGTGGATGTAGCAAAAGAATTGGTCGATTTCAAACGTTTTCTAGGCCTTTCTGTGGAGTTCTGGACGCTCTCCCTGAGTCTGCGCATGTTTCCCCTACCACACAACATGTACAATAGGGTGGATGTGACAGTTGGAGCGGCCGGGAACCAGGGGAACTTGATGAAATGGGATTCTATTAAATATTTAAATGTCAAGTGGACTTAATTTTACAGTTCATTAAATGTAAGTGAAACTTTAAGGCCAGCGAACGGCGAGAGCACGTTTTGATGCGGTTGGTCCAGGGACCGCACTGAAGAAAGAGACTTTGTTTCAGCTCAAGTTAATGATACACATTTAAAAGAAATGATCTTTTATGGAATAAATGATGAACATGATTGAACCGTTTTCTGGTTCTAGATACGACAAATCTTTTAGTATATTAAACCAAGTATTGCTAAAGTACCGGTTTGGAAGAAATGCAACAGGACATAGCCCCATTTCCCTCTCTTGTACTTCTGTCGGAGTAAGGAAACTCCTGCCTGTCGCTGTAGGTCCTGACCAACACTTCTTGTTTATCAATGACAAATGGATAAATAACGTGTATAAAACAGTTATTTATGTTATTTACGGGTTATTCACGCAACCCGTGAACGCATCAGATGGCGTTCCGTGGCACGTGGCGTTCTGCTCCTTGAGCCGACAAAAACTACACCAAAATGTAAGGGAATTGTTTGACCAAATCTAAAAAGTAAATTACATTTTCTTCAAAAGGCAAAGGTTGAATTAAGGGGAGACGCTGCTGGTGAATAAGTTAAACGCTGATCTATTAGATGTGAACAAAATATACTTCAAGTTTTCTGCCATTTTCAGATAAAAAAATAAGATATTTTATGCATAAGAAATTGTCAAAATTACTACAGTGTGGAAAAAAAGTAGTCCGCCAACAATTGTGCAAGTTCTCTCACTTAAACAGATGAGAGAGGCCTGTAATTTTCATCACAGGTTTACCTGTGAGAGACAAAATGAGAAAAAATAAATCCAGAAAATCACTTTGTCTGATTTTTAAGGATTTGCAAATTATGGTGGAAAATAAGTACTTGGTCACCTACAAACAAACAAGATGCTCTCACAGACCTGTAACTTCTTCTTTACGAGGCTCCTCTGTCCTCCACTCGTCACCTGTATTAATGGCCCCTGTTTGAACTTGTTATCAGTATAAAAGACACCTGTCCACAACCTCAAACAGTCACACTCCAAACTCCACTATGGCCAAGACCAAAGAGCTGTTGAAAGACACCAGAAACAAAACTGTAGCCCTGCACCAGGCTGGGAGGACTGAATCTGCAATTGGTGTGAAGAAATCAACTGTGGAAGTAATTATTAGAAAATGGAAGACATACAAGACCACTGATAATCTCCCTCGATCTGGGGCTCCACGCAAGATCTCACCCCGTGGGGTCAAAATGATCACAAGAACGGTGAGCAAAAATCCCAGAACCACACGGGGGGACCTAGTGAATGACCTGCAGAGCTGGGACCAGAGTAACAAAGGCTACCGTCAAAGTGCTCTAGAGGAGATCTGTATGGAGGAATGGGCCAAAATACAGAGCAACGGTGTGTGAAAACCTTGTGAAGACTTGCAGGAAACGTTTGACCTCTGTCATTGCCAACAAAGGGTATATAACAAAGTATTGAGATGAACTTTTGTTATTGACCAAATACTTATTTTCCACCATAATTTGCAAATAAATTCATTTAAAAAAAATCAGACAATGTGATTTTCTGGATTTATTTTTTCTCATTTTGTCTCTCATAGTTGAGGTAAACCTATGATGAAAATTACAGGCCTCATCTTTAAGTGGGAGAACTTGCACAATTGTTGGCGGACTAAATAATTGTTTTCCCCACTGTAAATATAAATGGATAGACTACATTTAAATGTATGGTTTTATTTTGTGACATATCGGTAAAGATTTTTTAAGAGGGTATTTTGGATCTGGTTAAGTTCTTGAATTAACTAATGTTAAGTGAAAAAAAAAAAAAAAACTGTAAAAATGTAATTTTTTATATATTTTTTTTAAACCCCTGTGAAAAAAAGTTTCCAAACCGAGTCGGAGCCTGTAAAGTGTGGAGTCAGCAGTTTAGTAACTTTGTCTGCACTTGCACCCCGTGTATATTTCTCCCGTCTTTAGCCGCTGCTGTCCCCCACAAAGGAAATGACTATTATTTGGATTACTGCGTCATCTCGGTCACAGCCTTTCGTGCTACACGTGGATACCAAACATGTCAGCATTTGTTGCCATTACTTTGAGGAAATCTTCGGCTCGAAGTGACAAAACGTCATAAAATAAGCATCGTATGGGGCAAGTTTTGTCCTTTTCATATTCTGACATGAACACTAAGACGTCCCTATTGTTTAAGCGCAAGACACAGGGAGAAAATTGAAACGACACAGAAATAAAAAATCAAAGCTACATCCACTTTTCCCCAAATAAAAAAATACAAAAATTATTAAACCTGAAATTCACCAAAAAAAAACACTTAAATGTAAAACAAACAAAAACACGGATTTATTTTCAATCATCGACAAATCCTTGGTCCAAAGACCTTCACACTTCCTCGCACTTTCACATTGGTTTAAAGTGCTTTTTAATTTGACCTAAAAAGAATTTCAGAATTTGGCACAAAATCGGGCCAAAGTTTCCCATCCACCAGTAACACACGGACAAGATGTTTATGGCTGTCTCGCTGCATGAAGCAAATCAGGAGAAAATGAAGCGCGTTTGTCCTAAAGCAGGAAGTGAAATGAGCAAAAACATGGCAGAAAACAAACTTACCTTCCTCTATTATTACCGTTAAGCTTATGATCAATTCTGTACAATTTAAGGGATTTCATGAAAAGATGGTTTGTCTCGCGCTTGTTGCTTTAAGGTGGAAGCAGCAACAACGACCTCCTTCAGACCCAGCGTTAAAATCCACCAAGAAATAAACTGAAGTGTAATCGGATATAATAATAATAATAATAATGCATCGGTTTTATATAGCGCTTTTCTGGACACTCAAATAGCTGACGGGTTTGGTGAAAGAATATTAATTAAAAATCAAATTTTCTAGAGATTTAATTCAAACTTTTAAGTGGAACTCTGGCATTTCTCTCCGTTTGTAGCACAGGCATGATATGATGTATTTATTCGGGTGTATCAGATTTACGTATCGGTATCTGGAGCCGCTGCAGGTTCAGGACCGCAGCCGCAATGCTATTTTGATATTTTTATACTTTCTACACTTTTGCCCTTTCATTTCATATAAGATACTTCTAGATACTATTACTTGATTTCACATCTTCCTATATATTTTGCACCCCCTGAGCTTGAGCTGATAAAAACAAGTGAAATTCCCCGTTGTGAGATCAATAATAATAAAATCCTGTGTTATCTTTATGTAAAATGCCTATTTTAGCCTGTGTAATACCTAACCATTGCGTTCTAATTTAACATTAAAAACTTCTTGGAATGGAAGCTTATTTGTATAGATCTTTTCACATGCATCTAAAGCGCTTCACATAGTCACATCTTGCATGTTTAAGGCCTGTAAAAGATTACATTAAAACCTGATTTTATTTTATTTTTTAAGATTGAGATCATTCCATCTTCTCCTCACTCCGTTATTCACATTCATAGGAACAGAAACAAGCTACAAATGGATTTATCTGTAGTGTAAGAAGTTTTTATCGAGTGGGGGGGATGAGAGCACTTTATTACAACAGTGGAAAAGGCAAAAACTGAAGCTCGATAAAACGCAGAGTCCCACTTAAACTTTCACCGTCTAAAATGACTTTTACTGGAGGAAATTTTAATCTCAGACTGTGTTTAAACCCGTCATGGCCATAACAAACAGCAGTTGGGCTTTGGAGCTGGTTTTAAAGGAGGGTCTGAAGGCGTATTCGTGAGTGTGAACATACAGCCCTTCAGGTCCGGGATTGTATGAAACTTAAAAGAAAAAAATCATTTACAATAAACCCTCATTGTCAGTGGAGCCCAGTGCAAATAAATCCTCAAAATAACTCAAGATCATCTTCTTTTAAAATTCACAAACAAAAAAACGCATTTCGCATTACCAAAATGACGACATTCAAAGCGTTTTACACTGAACTCCACTGACGCACACGACACAAGAGGCTGCTCGAAAATCCCCCGTCAATTTTCTCATTCCAGCCCCGAGATCGAACACAGAAACTCCCTTTAAATCAGTTTGGCTTCGACATTTTGGTTCGTAGTTACATGAATTGGAGCGCGTACATTCAGAAGCTCGGAGGCTCGTATTGCATTGGTCTCAGCCTGGATTAACTCGCACTACAGACGGTCCTGACTATCGCTAAAACGCCTAGGAATGGCTGGGTATTCGTTTATAAAAGTCACATTGACGGAGCAGGGAGGAAGAGGACAGAGGCACAAAGCTTATTGCTGCAAATTTCATATATTTTTTTTTTTTACATAGAAACAGTGGATTAAAGGTGCTCTGTTCTGCTGATTAGGGACAAATGATATAAACGAGCAACAAAGATTGACCTCAATCCTCCAGGTAGATGCAACACAGAAGCTTAAAGCAGAACTAAGTAACTTGTTTACCTTAATAAATCCTTTTCGTTGTCTCTCTGGGGGTAATACAAGTGTTAATGGGATGACTGGGGGGGGGGTCTTTCATCTCCCTCTGGTGTCTCTGGCCAGAAAATCACCATTGCAACTTTCCTGCCACTGAGTCGGAGCTAGGGTTGTGCCGATGACGAGCAACATCACGATGGAGAGCCGCCATCGTGATGCCACGCCCCCTCCTGTCAGAAACGCGCGCTGATCTTCTCCGGGCCTTAAAAACCTACAAACTTTGCAGGGATGGCACTGTAAATTAAATCTCAAATATAGCCAATATGCACGCTAGTAGTTTAGATACATTTATCCTGCAATCTCTTCATTTTTTCTCTTGCCTATATATAGGCTATGTAAATGTCTTTAAAAAAATGCTTATAATGAGAGTGGGACGATATCATCACGATGGTTCACTGTAAACATCGTCAACTACCAATTAAGGGGACATCGCCCAACCATAGTAGGAGCAGCAATACACACTAATAGAAGAAGAAGCTAACAGGCACAGCACCACTTAAACCGTATTTACAGCCAAGTTTTAGTGAAAAAACTGATCTCCATTGTGTAATTGGATGTACAACATCTCTCTCTCCCTTTGTCTTTTCTGTCAGCGTAGTATTTACTCTCACGGACAATTAATGAGTAAAAAAACATCATGCTACAACACCTGCAGTGGCACTTCTGGCCTCTAGGGGCATGGGTTACTTAGTACTGCTTTAATCTTCAACTGGACTTTTTTTTCCATATACATAGTTGCTGACGTTTGGAGAATCATCCAATTCTCTTCTTCAAGGGAAGTTCAGCCTCAGACGTTAGAGTGGGTGGTGACATATTCCAACTCAACAGGTGTTGTGGATTAGACGGTCACCAGGCAAAACTTGCCAAACTGATTAAATTCCAACAAAGATTTGTTTCATTTAAAAAGTTAAGTATTTGAACAAATTAATTTAGATCGATAAGTATTGAAAATAAGTATTGGAAATTGGGATGAAGGTTGTTTTAAGCTTTTGACAGATTCCTTCACCAAAGGCAGAGATGTCCTCATTGTGAACATGACTTGAGCTCTCCTCGTCCTCTGATCATCACTTCCAGATCTTTTATTAAGATCGCTGCACTTTTGTTCATCAACGGCTTTCTCCGTTCATACACTACGGTATTTAACTGGAGAAAAAACTATTGGGAGAAGATACCCTCAGTCACTGCTCATTTCCGCACTTCAGCTCTGGTTTCGAAATTCTGACAAACCACTTTCCAACATTTGTCTCATCTCGAACAAAAGTTCATAAAGGTCTCGTCGTGTTTTAGTAAAAGAGCTCTTTTTAGATTGTCACCACTCTGCTCTCGTCATCAACAAAATGACGAAAACACTGGATTGCAGTGGTTTTTGGGTGTTGTCATTCAAAGTCGTGACTTTAATCAAGAAATAAACTAAATGTAGCCGTTTTTACAAGGAAAATCGCATGACCAGACGGCTAACCTGACAATCCCAAGTACTGCTTATGTACCTGAAGAAAATGTAAAGGGTACTCAGTAAATTTAGCCTTTTAAATATTATTACCAAGAGTTTTAAAGTTTCATTACGGGCTGAAATAATGTTACGTCTGTGTTTAACCTTATTTCGCTTTTGTTGCGACTTAACTCTTTTTGTTGTGTAAAGAGATAACGTCGTGCTGCTGCTGTGAATAAAGAACGTCAAATCTTCCCCTAATGAGCAGAACCGAACACCTTCAGAAACCTCACAGTTTGAGATTGTTTTTCATGTACCTCATCAGTAAAGTGCACAAAGGAATCGAGGCGTCGTCACCGCTTTAACACAACACTTGCATCGCAGACTCCTGTGGGTAATAATGTAAACGAGATTTTGGAAGTTCAAGTTTTTTTTGTTTTTTTTTTAAAAGGGACCAGAACTCGGTACCAGACTGTAACAGGACTGAGAAACCGCATTCACACTGAACACGTCTACGATCCTCTCAAGTAGAGCTGGATAATATATCGACGACAGGTCATATCGAGACGGCGGTTTGCGTGTAGGGCTGGGTACCGTTTAACGGTACGTTTTCTCTCCAGACGTCAACAAATGATCCGCAGTGAGTCTAAAGAAGCAACCTGAACTCATGAGCAGATAATGGGCCGCTTCAGGGCAATGCAGATGTTTTCTTAAAACTATAACTTAACACTTAGTCATTATGTCAGTGCCGCGGTCTGAGCCAGGACTAAACCACTAAACTGGTTACAAATCAGGACTGAACTCGAGTTCTTAGACAAAGAGAAAGACCTTTACCTTTAGCGAAAGACCCATGTCGCCACAGAGCCTGAAGTTTGGTGCAGCATGGAGTTCAGTAAACAACAGCACCGGAGGAGGAGATTGAAGATTGTTTGTGGAAAAAGTGAGCGCTCACGCTGCATTAGCCATTTTTGGAACAGTTTCAGTAAATGATTAGTGACAGAGTGAGCGCTCACTATGTAACAGTCGTCTGTCCTGCAACGGTACCCAGCCCTATTTGGGAGATATGCAATTTACAATATCATGTTTGGCTCCAATGTCAAAATGTGGAAAATGTGGAAGAAATGGTAAAAAAGAGGAAACAATTGGGGAAACCTTGTAAAAATAATTAGAATTAAAAGGAGGGGAAATGAGAGTTGGGGAAAAAAAGTGGAAAGTGTTTTCTCAGCCCCTTCTGATGGTTTGCAAACATATCGCCTCATCATTGATATGTCCCCACAAATCGTATAGATATTTATTTTTGTCAATATCACCCAGCCCTAATCCAAAGTCTCTGTAGCGTCTTTATATATGAAAGAGTAATAGTCTCACAGTGGGAAGAGTAAGTGCCATGATACATAATACAATGAAACACTAATGTTTGAATGCGATCTCTCAGCACATTTCCCGTACCGTATCACTGTTAAACTGTTAAACTCATTTGTTCATATTGCTTTTCTCTCTGCTCCTTCCTCCTGTTTTTGCTTTTTATGGCGCTAACTAAAAAGCCTCTGACCTCACTTCATTCAAGTCTCAGAAACGTTTGCATAAAAGGTTCTTGCGCTCACTTTAATGTCTGATTATACAGAGATTACGAGAGCGAGAGGGTGTAGTTTAAAAACCTTGTAATCGCTTTAACTTTGTGAATAAATGTGTTTTATACCAGTGTTGCAAAAAGGAAAACCTAGATTAAAATGACTAAAATAAGAAAAAAGTAACTTGGAGCAAGAGGTGGAGCCACTTGACATTATCACGAGCAACTACCCACTTTAAAATAAATAGGATCAAATCAAGTCGTTTTAAATAGATATTACCTTTTTGCAATACAGTAACAAAATCCAACACAGACACCCAGACGCTTTTGACTGTTTTAATCCCCCCCGTTTGGTTTTGGTCCTTGGATTTCAGGGAGGGGGGAGGGGGGGGGCTCTGGACTCTCTTCGAGGGCAGAAGACGCCGGCGCTAAAACTTGCCTGCGCTGGTCACGAAGGGGACGGATCCGAACAGGTCTGCGGGAGGAAGGGCTGCGGAGGCTGGCGTCTGCTGCTGCTGCGGGTGAGGCGGGGTCTCTGCACTCGGGGTCCGCTCCACCGGCTTATCTGTGAGGAAAGACGAGAACGCTTTAGACTTCAAGGTTTAGCTTTTTGTGGTCCAGAGGATGACGGACGGGATCAGGAATATCACAAGTTTTCGGAGCTTAGGCTGAGACGAGACGCTCTAGGAGATAACGGAGAAAAACATGTAGAGATTCAATTTGACACTTGTGCTGTAGATTACGGTGTTCTGTCATTAAATGCTTTCATACGACATAAGAAATTTTGTGCGTGAAAATATCCAAACTTGCTGATGTATGCGACAAAACCTGAACAAATCAGAGCAGATTTTGGATCTTTATTTTTTAGAGGGAGTCCAAGTGCGTAAAGGTACAGATATGGGATGCATGTTTTCTTATTTGTCTTTAACCAAGACTGTAATAAAAAACCTCTAAAGCTTCGTAACGTTACGCACACGTCTTCCACAGAAGAAATGGCAGCATTTGTAAGACATAGCGTTATTTAGGAAGGTGAGAGCTTTACAAGAATAACAGAAATGACAGGTTTGTGAATGAGGCTGTGTTGTGTCACTTGCTTGCTCTGAGCAGATCGAACTCGCGGTCAAGCAGCTCCTCCTCAGTGAGTTTGGAGAAGTTGTCCTCTCCGAAGGGGTTCCAACGGGACATGTCCGGGGGGTGACTGATCACAGGGGGCTGGGGCTGGGATGGGGGCACGTCCGAGGGCAGCAGCTGGTTCCTACTGGACGACAAGCACGATTAAAGTGGCTTACCTAACGCACGCAGACAAAGTAAACTATCAAAGTCCTGTCTCTTTCTGATTGTATTCCACACAGAGCCATGATGCGTTCAAGTGCTTGTGAGGCAGATTCTCTGAGGGCGGAGCTTCTTCACTCACTTATTTCCGCTGAGAACAGACCGTTGTAGAATCAATATATTTTACAAGCTGCTCAGAGCAGCTCTCGTCATGACATTGAAGCTGGCAATTATCTAAAAATATGCATCTTCTGTGCAGAGATTCCTAGAGGCGACTCCAGAAAGACTGCTATGGATACTTTACATTGAACAAAAACAACTTAAAACCCTGGCTCCAAAGATAAGGTTTGTGTTTTGTAGATTTTTAAAGTTTGATAATCCGTTACCGCTCCGCGCCTAGAACCGACCCACTTTGGAAATGTGACCGATGCGTCAGGTTTATAGATGCACAACAGACTGTATAACAGTGATGGACTAAGTGAGGGTGCCATCAGCTCATTCTTGCAATTATTCCTGCCTTATAGTTTAAAGTTTTTTAGCTTATTTTTATCTTAACTCCGTGTTATATGTTTTATGTCTCACGTTTGCACCGAGAAAAAATCCTAGTTTGTGAACCTGTTCTCAAACCATGGCAATAAAACCAATTCTGATTTGGCTGGGATTTTGGAGCCTGCCCCTCTATTTGGAATCAGTGTGGTTTTCGTCAACGAAGACTGTAACGAAATAATTTAGTTGATGCTTCTTTTTTTAATGACGATAACGTAATGAGCTAAAAAATAGTTCTTAAGCGACTAAAACTCGTCGAGACGTTTATGAGTTTTTGTTGGCAAGACAAAGATGTTAGAAAGTGTTTGGTCAGACCAGAGTTTGAAGCGGAGTCGGCGAACAGACCCGATACACAGCGGTGCAGTCGAGTCACATGGCCTCATACGCTGCCCCTCCATTTCCCCACACGCTCCAGTCGGCTTAGTGCAGCCCGTCAACCCTCATCCACATTTACAAAACTTTTCAGTATACTACATTCATTTGTTGAAATACTTTTTTTGTGTGTGTGAAACTGACAACCTTTTTATCACATTTAGAAATGGCTAAAATGTGACTAAAACTACAAATAATTTTAGTAAAAAGACTAAGACTGAAACTAAGAGGATGCCAAAAACAACACAGTTAGAATGAGGCGAAATCAAGGAGGACATGATTTTGCACAAACTTTTAACATCCAAGTCACTCTGCAACCACGTTTACCTGGTATTCGCAAATGTGGTGTCCACCGGCGATGCCCCTCCTCCCATCGGCACTGCTCCCGTCGCGGTCATGGGGTGTGGCGACGAGGCACTGTACGAACCGAGAGGCACCTGGAAGTCCAGCGGCGAGGGCGACAGGTAGGGGGCGCCGTGCTGCGGCCCGTGGTGAGTCTGCTGCTGCTGCACGAAGGTCTGCTGATACTGGTGCAGCTGTGCGGACACAGGGGACAGGGGCCGAGGGGTGAGGGGCGGACCACAATGATTGCAATGACTTTGTGAACAGATGATTGTTGTGATTTGGGAGATGGTTAGAGTATACAGCTGGATTTGGAAAACTGGGGGTGTTAAGGAAGACGGGGTTGAGGGGATGAAAGTTAATAAACTGGAGCAGTGTCATCGTTTGTTGTCGTTTCTCTAAATCGCGGTCGTTTTTTTTGTTTGGTTCTTGTACTCTCTAAAGAAAAACAGATTGATGCTCTGCGGTCTAACACAGAAACCCAGCACCTGTCCCCGAACAACTTCAAGACGGGGTTTTATCTTCTAAAATGCACGGCTTCATCTTTTCAGAATGCAACAACAGCTACAACAAATCGCCCATTTCCAAATCACTCCCTCAAAGCGTCTCCAAAAGGATCATCTCTGAAGTTCGTGGCTGCCTCCCTCTGAACCAGTCTGCGGGGAATAAGCACATTTCTCTCTCCTCACCCCGTGTTCGCTCCCTGGTGGAGGCTCAGGGAACAGATTGCCTTCTAAACAAAAACAGATGGTAGCGTTTCAGAGGGAACAGCCTATAAATGTCTCCGCCCAGGCAGATCGCGCTGGGAGCACGTCTCTCCGCTGTGTTTTGGTGCCTCGGAACGCTGTGGATGATGAGTTTTTTAACGAAAGATTTGGAGAGACGTCGGGGGGGCGTAGGAAGTTCGGAGCGTCTGTTTCCGTCGACGTTTTGGCACCGAGCGGGAAGCGATTTTGACAGAAAAGAGCACACTTTGCCAGTGTTTTTGAAGGGAGCACATTGAAGTAAAATTTAGAACACGCCGCTTGTAACTTCCCGCTGTGCGTCCATGTGCTTCTCTGTCATCCGATAATTATTTTGGAGCAAGTCTTCACGCAGTTACGAGGCCCAGAACATAAGGATCTTTCAGATAATGTCATCATCTGCTGGTCACATTTCATGAGACGATATTATGCTAAAGTTACATTTGAACTGGAGAAATTCTATACATCACACGGTTTAATAATCGACCACTTTGTACTCGTTATTTAAAGGTTTATCCGGGGAACAGGCAGTCAAATCAAATGCCTTTTAATGAGCAAATACAATATATTTAATGGCGCAAACAGAAGCAATCTATAATCTGTCAAACATTACATCTTTGGGCTCAATATTTACTATTGTTAGTTATAGTTAGTTGTGTCTCATTGTATTTCATGTTTATTGTTGGATATTTTAAGATCAAGTATATTTCAAACAGAGCTCAACTGCCATTTGTAAGATTTACAGTTACTTTCTTTGGCAATATAAGGTCTTCAATAATATTGTTAATTGCGATAATTTCCTGCCTAAGTATGTCCAACTTCAGATATTGTTTTTCTATCCATTTAGTTTAATTTTAAATTTTAAAATTAGTTTGAACAAAGAAATGACAGTTAATTTGGAAAATAAAAAGACAATTTTAAAAAGTGGGAAACTTTTGAGCCAAAATTTGTGTTGTTTTTGTATTGTCCATTTATTTAAAAGAAGGGTGTCATGAAAAGTCGACTTTTTAGAGCATTTTACCATGTTACAATATTGTTCTCTAATTCAAAACGGACCTGGAGCTGTGTTTTTCGAGCCGCTAGCGCATCTTTGAGTAATCTTTTAATCTTCTCCAGTGACTGCTTTTAGCATCACAATGGCAGCTCCTGAGGTCCTTCGTATCCAGTAAATGCTTTCATCACTTCTCCATCTCTTGCTAAACTTGATCCTCACCCTCGTCACACGGTCTACTTTTCTTCTCTTTATGGACATAACTGCAAAGGGGAGCAAGAGGGGGGATGGGAGGGGCTTAGAGTGTGTAAAATCAGGAGGTGAAACTACTTTTCAGCCAGTGTCACTAAAGCCTGGTTCACACGGGAAGATTTTAAAATTGTCGGCAGTTTTTCCCGACCTGACAGACCCCATACGTGGCGATAAAAAAAACAAATCACAGGTCGAACCGAGTGTGTGGAATAAACACGTCCCACACAAACCCATTTCACTCATGAACATTCCCAGGTCAGACGGGAAAACTCGCAAAACCTCTTTAGATCTAATGTGACTTCAGAGTAACTGACTTTGCCTCAGGATCGCACTCACTGCAGTGGAGTTGACTTTTATAGGAGATAGTGTTAGACACTCACCATTGCAGAGTACTGGGCCTGAGCCACCTGCTGCTGATACACCGCGGGCTGCATCATCATCTGCTGCTGCTGCAGTAACATCTGCTGCTGAAGGGCCTGTTGGTACTGGACACAGAGGAGTTTTGTTACGCTTTTATATTAAATACAGAATCCCATTGTAAACAAGGCAAAGAGGTCACGTTTAAGTGATGTTACATTTTTATAGAGCCTAAAATTTTGTTTTTGGCAGAATTTGAAAAGGCACATAAATATATCTTCTAAACTTTTGTTCTAATGAACAAAAGTTCAATAATTTTTTTACTACAGACACATTTCACCGAGCCTGAGGCTTATTCTGAGACAACACCGGGAGTGACTTCCTGCTCCTCGTATTTCTTTAGGAAATTGGGAGATGATCACTTCCTGACCAAAACCATGTCGCCACAAAAACAAAACAATGGTCACATGCTCTAATATTAGGTTGTTCGCCTTAGCTTTGATTACAGCTCATTTGCAGTGGCCTTGTTTCAATACACACTGCAATGTCTAAAGATCTGGTGTTGCATTCATTTTTCACAGTTGAAAATGATGAGCAAGTGTGACCACTAACGCAAAGCCTTCTCCAGCACATCCCAAAGATTCTCAATGGAGTTAAGGTCTGGATCTGCTTCATGAACCACACCACAAAGGGAACCCCATGAATCCTGGCATTGTCATCTTGGAATACATGCCTTTCAGTCATGTGACTTTTGTTTTTATGGCGGTACAACATGTAACAATATCTCTACGCATTTTTATGTACTCGTAATCATTGCTCATGAAGATAACAGTAAAACACGTCCCCAGAGACGCACGTTTATGTGAAGAAACCAGTGAGTCATGGTGCGTCCACACCAAGCGCCGCAGACGCCTCCAAAGCGTCAGGTTTACATTTAAAATACATGGAGGACGTGCCTCGGGGAGCGTCAAGAGGTCCCGCAGCGCCGCATGCTCCTCCTGTGCAGTGCGTTTTAAAAATGTTCGTGCGTGGGAAGCTTTTGACGCGCCTCCAGGGTGTCCAGCGCGGCCGATGCTAGAGTTGGGAAATGTTGAACTTTTTGGAGAAATTCATGAGCGTCGATCAATCAGGAGCTTTCTCCAACAGTGACGTGCGTTGTAGCTGAGCCACCAGGGCAGAAGGTATGCCACAGATGTAAACAAGTCATGGAGGACTATCCCGTCGTGAACAGGAGCTACAGCAGCTCTGGGACTTTTACAAAGACACACATCAGTGTTTCATTTACCTAAACACCCAGGATTAAAAGCGGCGACAGGAAAACATATTTAAGTGGCTGGATCTGCGCTGGGAATATGTTTGGTGCACAGAGCATTCATAAAGCTGCTACAAGCCAATCGATGTGAAAACGTGACATAAGCACGAATAAAGTCTATTAAGCCCCATCTACATAAAGCAACCGTGTAACAATGATCACACATTGAGCCAGACTTGTTGATTTTTAAGTTTATTGCTCACATTTTATTTACAATGGGCCGTAGTCGATCTGTTTCCTCCCCGAGCTAGCTGTGCATAGAAATAATAATTTTATGCTCGCCGCTTAGCAGCAAACAGATAGCTTGCATTGACCCCATGAAGTATTATGCACTAATAACGTCAATAAAGCCCTTAACTACACAGAATAGCCTTTATGATGATCACACACTGAGGTGGGCTTTTTTGTTTTTTATCAACAATGAGCTGTGGGCGATCGCAACAAGCTAAACTAGCCAATAGCCACTTGCCACCAATGTCCCTTGAACCGTATGGGCTGGATATGAGCTTAAATACTAAGGAGATCATGCGTAGACCATAGTTAAAGATCCATAAGACATGGCAGGAGCAAAGAGGGAGACAAGTTAGCCTCAAAACAACTGTAGTTTTCAGACAAGAGCTGCTTCCAAGATCCAATCCAATTTATTTATAACGCACTAATAAAAACGAGTTGACCAAAGTGCCGCACAAAAATAAAAAATACAATCAAATGTACACATATACAGTGGCATAAGAGGACGATTTGAACAGTAAAAACTAGTTAAATGCCAAAGAGAACAAATGCGTCTTAAGGCGTGATTTAAAAACAGGAAGGGAGTCAGCGTGTCTAATACACAGAGGCAGCTCATTCCACAGTTTGGGACCAACCACAGAAAAAGCTTGGTCTCCTCCGAGTTTGCGGTGGGTCCGAGGAACCATAAGCAGCGATTGGTCCACCGATCGTAGCGAACGTGTCGGGGAGTATGACACGAGCAGGTCGGACAGATAACACGGAGCAAGACCTTTGAGGCATTTAAACACAAATAAAATAATTTAAAAATCAATTCTGTATTTGATTGGAAGCCAGTGAAGGGAAGACAAAACAGGTGAAATGTGATCATGCTTTCGTGAGCCAGTTAAAAGACGCGCTGTGGCGTTCTGAACCAGCTGCAGGCGTGCAAGCGAGGACTGGCTAATACCGGTGTACAGAGCGTTACAGTAGTCCAGCCGCGTCGTAACAAAAGCATGAATCAAAATTTTAAAGTGGTGACTAGAAAGTGAGGACTTTATTTTTGCAAGCTGCCTCAGATGGAAAAAACTGGCCTTCACCACAGCACTAACCTGCTTGTCAAATTTAAAATCCTGATCCATTTTAACACCAAGGTTTGGCACAGTGGGTTTAACAAACTGTGTCAAGGATCCCAGGTTTGCAGAGGCAACTCTACCATTGCTAGGCCCAACTAGTAGAACCTCTGTCTTTTTATCATTGAAATGCAGAAAGTTAGCGGACATCCAGGATTTTATTTCATCAACGCACTCTAAAAGTTGAGTGGGACTGAACGCATTCTCACGCTTAAGGGGCACATAGATTTGGCTGTCATCAGCATATAAGTGAAATGACACCACAAATCTACGGAGAACAGATCCTAGCGGAAGCAGATAAAATTAAAACAAAAGTGGTCAGAGAATGGACCCTTGTGGTACACCACATGACAGGGGAGCTGTGGAGGACACACAGTCACCAATTTTAACACAGAAACTCCTCTTTGTTAAGCCCCGAATGCCGACCGAATTTTCAAGACGACACAGGAGGATTTCATGATCCACTGTGTCGAACGCAGCTGTCAGGTCAAACAGCACCAATGCCACAGTGTGGCCAGAGTCCGTAGACATAAAAATATCATTTAAAACCCTAAGCAAAGCTGACTCAGTGCTGAGGCGGCTCATAAAACCAGACTGAAAAACCTCGGAAATCTCATGCTCATTCAGGAATGCCTTCAGCTGGTTAAAAAACATTTTTTCCCAAATTTCGGACAGCAATGGAAGCTTGGAAATCGGGCGAATTGGGCGAAGATGGCTACAAACGCACTCTGAGCTGACGCGCGACCAGGGTGACATTTGTGACAAGCGTCTGACTTCAGTAAGCACAAGCGTCCAACTACGGGCTTTGGGCGCGTTTGACGCCCACAAGGCGTTCGGTGTGGACGCAGCATCAGTGTTTAAGCTGCTGAAGACGTTAGCATGCTACTGGTTAGCATTTAGCTTTAACAGCTCAGCTCAGACCTCTCCAAGAGAAAGCCTTGAACCACAAACATCTAGCCTTGGATACGACATGTGACAGAAGTCAGAGCTGAGCAGTTACTGTAGTATTTTCTCAGTGTTCATAGATGTAAGCCACACATTTACAGTTGATTGAATCAACTGTCAATGGCTGACAGTTGCTAACCGGTAGCATGCTAACGTCTTCAGCAGCTTAAACACTGACTCAGACAGAGACTGTTGTCATGACAAACTGTAAAAATCACAGAGAAAGGTTTTCTGTTTTCTGTTTCCTCTTTGATGTGTTAATTTAGTCTGAGGAGTGAAGCAGATCTTTAGGAAATTCTGCTCTAGTTCGACAGACAGCGCTGCTACGTCTGTGCCACATTTGCTGGTTATATCACATAAACGTGCGTCTCAATTATTCAAATTGCGATTTCACTTTGATTGTGATTACTTGTGCAAACCTACCTCCATGAACTTCTCCTTACATTTTGACACAATAGAATTACAGGACATGGTTTGACATTTTGGAGTCCAAACCTGTAGGTATTGCAGTTGCTGAGCGTTGGCGTGCTGTAGATGCTGGGCGTTGGCGTGCTGTAGATGCTGAGCGTTGGCGTGCTGTAGATGCTGAGCGTTGGCGTGCTGTAGATGCTGAGCGTTGGCGTGCTGTAGATGCTGAGCGTTGGCGTGCTGTAGATGCTGAGCGTTGGCGTGCTGTAGATGCTGAGCGTTGGCGTGCTGTAGATGCTGCGCCTGGTGCCCTGTCTGATGGGGCTGTGGGTGAACCGACTGCTGCTGCTGCTGAAGCTGCTGCTGCAGTCTCAGGTCTCCGGGCTGGAGCTGCTGCAGGACTCTATGCTGTTGGCTGTTGTTGGTCTGAGGGGCCAGAGAGGGAGCCGTAGAGCCAGGAGTCGGAGCTACGAGGACAAACAAAGAGATGCCTTAAAGAGCTACTAAACACCCCTTCCAGAGCTTACTCCACCCACTCCCAAAATTCAAAAAACTCAGCCAAAGAGGCGTGGCGGGAGGCTTTGGGGGGACGCGGGGAGGGGGAGTGTGTGGGCGGTCTCTGCTCTGTTGACAGTCTCAGACCATGTGTGACCGGGACTGACTGACTCCCGTTATGCCGCATTTAGACAATGTTTGCGCCACTGCAGCCACCCGGACACTGCAGCCTCTCGTCCCGGCTAGCTTCTCCGGACATGTGGCGCCACTTTCCCGGACTCTCGAGCCCGTCGTACCGGCTACAGGCCGAGCACACGCGGCGGACATTTGGCGCTCGTATCTCCCCGTTCCCCCTCCTGGCTTTAGCGGACACTCAGTCACACTCTGCCCCGCTCTGAGCCTCCAAGGCAGGGGATGGCTAACCGCTGCCCCGGTGTCTGTGAGCTCTCCCTGGGGGAGACTACAGTAAAAAGCCCTCAGCCCCGTCTCATAAGCACTGACAGCCCTGATGAGCTCTGTCTGCCCGATACAGCGTTATCGTGTCTGTAGTTTCAACGTGAAAACATCCAGCCATGTCACTAAAGAAGTGAATCTGGGATTTTGGGGAAACATTTGTCTTTATTTAGTCGGAGAGGTCGGGGGTGTGAGTGCTGTGGTTCACAGAGTGGAGCGGAGCCTGTAGGTCAAATCCCGTCTCGGGTCTTCTCTCCTCATCCTCCCGCTCTGTGGCCTCTGTGAGAAGCATGTTGTGCACACGTCACAAAAGGGGAGGGGTCAGCTTTTATACCACAGCGGCAGATTTGGTGACGTATGATGGCTCTGAGACGTAGGATGGTACGTCATCAGCCAACCCCTAAATTCAAATGTAGTGAGTGCTGTTCAAACGTGAGAGGCGCTGAACAGACGGTTTTGTACACAAAAATTGGATTTTGAACAAGTTTGCACTAAAATGTCAAAATAATGATAAGGACATGTAGATAACTGTGTTAGTGACCCATATAGATAGTTTATCAGCAAAAAAAAGTTGATTAGGTGTTTAGTTGCTCTTTAATTATAGTAAAGTTGGAGTTTATGCAGAATTGTACTGTTGCAAAATGGCTTCATGGCTCTCAGAAATATTCTTTTGGTAACTAAGCATCGGTATTTCACATTTTAAAATTTGAACTAAAGTCTATGTAAAGGAAAATGCTTAGATGTTGAGCTGGTCATGATTTCAAATATGCTTGGAGCGCTCTCTGCAGGCAGTAATAGGAACGCCCACAAAAATAAACTAGTTGCAAAGAGGTGGAAACTTCCCGATACATTTCCGGAAACTTTCAAAGGAAATTATAGCGCAGACATTTTGGGAATTTGCTGTTCAAATGCTTAACCTCTTAACCTTGTATTATTTTACACTTAAAACTCTGTCATCTTCAAACCCCTAGCGGCAAGACATGAGACTTTTCATCCCTCGGCTTTGATAGATAAGTCAGCCTATAAATGTCAAATCAAAATCTTATCCTGCAGTTTATACCTTTCCAAGAAGCATATCAAAATATGTACAATAAGGACTCCCCTGTAAAAGAGATTCTTAATCTCAGTGGGACTTTACTGGTTAAATAAAGGTCAAATGAAATAAAAGAAGTGACCTTCAGTTACGTCCCTGATTATTCCCATTAATTGCCATGGAAAATTTCCAAACTTTTTACAATTTCCGGAATTTTGCAACTCTAAAAATAACCAACACGTTGACTTCTGTATCTACAACATGGTAGGAAATAACTGGTGCTGTTATGAACAAACTTTGAGCTAAGAACTGCTCAGAATGGATCCAGTGGTGGATTATGGGATTTAAAATCCATGATGTACAGTTCGGAGCGCTGCAGCAGCAGAAGAGGAAACGACCAAAGTGAACAGGATTAAAAGTACTTGAATTATGTAAAATACCACTCTAGGTCTGTTTTTGAGGCAGAACGCTCATAAAAAAAACAGATTTGGCACAATACGACTCCCTGTACATTGTGTTGTGGTTGGATAAATATCTAATCTAATGGATGTTTCTACTAAAATTAGAAAATTTCGAATTTCGTGGCGTTTCCTTGGATATTTCTAATACTTCGGACACAGAAACACTGGCACCAACACATTCCACATTTTGCGGTTCAGAGACATCCTCGATAAAGGCTATTTTTAGTCTGACCTTTAAATCCGTTGGCAGCAGTGACTATAAATTGAAGTCCACAGCTCATGTTCTGCATGGTCTTTGATTCCGTGACCGTTCTTTTGCAGTATGTTGGTCGTGCTAGTTTTTTCTCGAAGTGAGACGTCCTGCTGCCAGTCTGTCAATTTATAAATATCCTGACCCCTGTTCGACGCTGGCAGAATGTTCACTCAACACAGCCAACACCACGCTGGAAAAGACTATGT
The DNA here is from genome assembly GCA_021464625.1 of Proterorhinus semilunaris. Classification (NCBI taxonomy): domain Eukaryota; kingdom Metazoa; phylum Chordata; class Actinopteri; order Gobiiformes; family Gobiidae; genus Proterorhinus; species Proterorhinus semilunaris. The sequence continues at coordinate 34,113,380 of CM038345.1, read as the reverse complement.
TCTGTACATGGAATTATATACTGACACTAAGGTTAGGCCGTCTGCAGATCCTGCATAAGTGTGGCTTATAAAGCAGCTTTTGACCTCGTCACCTTTGATTTTAGATTTGTTTCATTATAACGTCATTTCTGTGTATGGAAAGCCCTGTGTTGGTTTTCCTCTCAAAGTTTGGTTAGAGTGTCCTCTGCTGGCAGTAGGAGGAATTAAACATGTTAACAACATACAAGCCTACATTTTATAACTAACGGCATAATAACAAGCCAATGCTGCACTGATAAATGCAGTTTGAGTAAAAAGGTAATTCCACGAGAACTTGGCATTTTGCGTTTCCATTAGTGATGCGCAGGTCAGGGTTTTTTCAGCTTTTTGTACACCATTATTATACCTTTCACTTTAATGTGTAATTACCTGTACCTACACATTGTATGTGTAATCTAAAATGTTACCAAAAGGTGTTTGTTATTTGACTCTGAATCTCATGCATACCGTATGCTCACTTCCTGACAACAGCAGCCCGAAAAATCACCTACAGCCCTGTTTTGACTGTAATGGGGTTGAGTGACTGTGTTGAGACTTATTTGTGCCCTTTGACCCCGTTACCATCTTGAACCCTAAACTCAAGTCCGTAGCACCTAATTTACATTTTATTTCTATTTTATGGAAAAGTTTATATTTTTGTTTAAAAACATGTTTTCAATATTTAATTATATTATACAATTATAAAACTTGATTTTAATTCTTCAGTTAGTCGGTTTTTGAGGAAAAATGTTGAGGCTGTGATCATTTAAAAGTTGTTTAAGACTTTATGAAATGATGATCTACAACTTTACGTCAATTATTGAAATACTGATTAGGGAGATTTGATGAGTATGAAATGTATGTTGATTGAGTATGTTGATTTATAAAAACGGGTTGGAAAAAAAAAACTTTCCAAAACACACAAAGACATACTGAATGCCTGAGATGGAAAAAAATGTTTTCCTGATAGTTTAATATGTACTTAATGAGAGGTGAGGTCTGATTTACAGTTATACATTTAGGTTGCAATATTGAGGATGTTGACGCTCGTCTTCTCCAGTTCTCATAAAATGACAGTTCCTTAGCATTTTATTTTATTGATATATTGGTTACAAAGATTTTTTCAACTAAAAAAAAAAAAATCTGTAAAAATATTTTGCCTTTTTTGGGGGGTTCAAAGATAAATCAGTCTGAGAATTAGATATTAAAAAATCCCTCTGAAATGTTTTTTCAAACTGTAGTCGGAGCCTGTAAAGTGTGGAGTCTGTAGGAGCTAATAAAGTGGAGACATTGTTGCAAGAGTGGAATGAAAACCTAAACTTGGAGAAAACGCCCCTAACGTTTTCTAACGAGTATGCGATATATTTCTCTAGTCTTTTGCAAAAAGGTTTCTCCCATAAAGGAAATGACCATATTTGGATTACAACATCACCTCAAGCACTTTGCGTACTACATGTGGATGTAAATATTTCAATACGTGTGGGAACCATGTGGGTTACATCAAGGATACCTCCAGCTCCCTCACGACAAAACATCATAAAAAAAAATCATCGTCCAGGGCAAGTTTATTCGTTTTTTAAAACTTTAACACCAAGACGTTATGGGAGAAAACTGTCACAAAAAAATCTCTTTTTCCCCTTGCCATGTCTTGCCTTAAGTGAATATCATTTACGTTAAGATTATGCAGTTACGGTGATCTCGTTTTCACAGATGTCTGACCTTTCTGGCCGTTGGCGCCGGCGGCTGAGGGCACGCTCATCTTGACCGGAGTGACCGTGTTGTTGAGAGGAAGCACGTTACTGTTCGCCGCCTTCGGTCTCTGTCGGGGCGCGATGGACGTCTCAGTGGGACCCACCGAGTCCGTGATCCTGGCAGAAAGAAAAACTATAGTAAAAAAGGCTCAATGTCATTTATTTATACATCGATACCATTACCTTGCTTTCGTCATGCTCTTCTTGGCAGCGATGTCACTGGCGGTTAGTGGCTCTGGTAACGATGTAGGGATGGGAGAGTTCTGGAAGACAAAGAGACATGAACACACAGCAGACACAAACAGAACAAGCACAATGTATCACAACTGCAAAAAAAACTCTTTAAAAATAAAATCCATTGAGCATCAATAAAACTAGAGTTGCCATATCCACAGCTGAAACACCGGTTTCAGATTGAATTGAAACCACATTTCTTTCAAAACTTTGGTGCAAACCGCGATAAAACTCTAGACACGATGATATTTAAAAGAGTGCGTGCACAAAGGCAGTGGTGGAAAACAACTAACTAAAAAGGAAATACTTTTACTTTATTTAGTCAATTTTACAAAGAATACTTATAAACTTTCATCCTATACCATTTCAGAGCCTGGACCTGTCTTTTCTACACCACCACATTTTCCTTTTGAAACCTATTTAGCAAAGTATTTTTAAGCAAATTAGCATAGCATAGCTTTAGATCATTGTTAAAATCATCCATTGACCTGTATGAACACACGTGCACTCAGTTACAAAGTTGTGACTTACATTTAGATTTGGCACCGGACAGTCTTTCCCGGCCAACTTGAAGGCAAAGTGGGAGACCAGGTAAATGTCCGGCCTCTTCTCCTGGTCGGGTTCAAGCATGTATCCTGCACAAAGGAGAAACAAAACCTTTTCAAGCTTTATGACCGGAAAAAAAAATGGAGCTTCCCATTCATTTACCAGGGGACAACAGTAGCCGGATAAGCCACACCCACTTCTTTTCTGCGCGAAAGAAGGCGGGTCTGGACATACACGGTAAACAAGCTGATTGGCGGCTAAGGCCAGGTTATGTCGCTCGCTGCACCACTATGTTGTTAGTTCAAATAACATCAACATTAGCCAAAACTAATCATGGATGAAGTAGTCGAGGATTTTGCCTCCGCGTTCTCATGTTATTCAGTTCATATTTTGTGAGTTGAACTACAGCGGTCGTCACGTCCGCTAATTGCTAATTGGTTTATTTCACTGAGAATCTGTGCGCGTGAGGCCCGCCCGTTCAAACTGCTCCAATCGCTCCGTGACCAGACTAACCTCCCAGCGTGGAATGGACAGGGAATCGTTTGGCAGAGCCAGGCAAGAACAACAGAGTCCTGTTGATTTCTTATCCCTCTGCAGTTTACTCTAGTGGCCACTAGATGGGGATATTGGTTAAGTCACGCCGCTCGACAAAAGCGTTTAGGGAAGTGAAATGCAGGATTGAGCAACAAACTGGTTTAAACAAGTCAAACTCAGAAGAAACGTTGACTGATCACCCGCACTTTACTTAAGAGTGATGTCTGGATCTGACAATCGTCTCATTAATTTGTATTCTGATTGGCATCGTTTTCCTAATCTGTAATATCTGGAAAGTGGGAGACACACCTACATTGTTTCAGGGTGATGTTTTTCAGATAGTGCTGCACGATTTGAGAAAAAACGCAATATTTGATAATGGTCTGGACTATTACAATAAATACAGGTGCTCGTCATATAATTAGAATATCATGAAAAAGTTTAATTCAGTAATTTCATTCAAAAAGTGAAAGTTGTATTTTATATCCATTCATTACACACAGACTGATACATTTCAAGTGTTTATTTTATTTTGATGTTTGTAGCTGAAAACTAACGAAAATCCCAAATTCAGTATCTCAGAAAATTAGATTACTACTTGAGACCTAACAAAGTTTTTTTTTTTTGTAATGTTGGCCAACTGAAAAGTATGAACATGGAACGTATGAGCATGTACTGCACTCAATACTTAGCTGGGGCTCCTTTTGCCTGAATTACTGCAGCAATGTGGCGTGGCATGGAGTCCATCAGTCTGTGGCCTTGCTCAGGTGTTATGAGAGCCCTGGTTGCTTTTCTGCATTGAACCTTCAGTTCTTCTGCATTGTTGGGTCTGGTGTATCGCACCTTCCTCTTCACAATACCCCGTAGAGTTTCTATATGGTTAAGGTCAGGCGAGTTTGCTGGCCAATCAAGAACAGGGATACCATGGTCCAGGTACTGGTAGCTTTGGCACTGTATGCAGGTGCCAAGTCATGTTGGAAAATTAAATAGGCATCTCCATAAAGTTGGTCAGCAGCAGGAAGCAGGAAGCAGGAAGCGCTCTAACACTTCCTGGTAGACGGCTGGACCTCAGAAAACACAGTGGACCAACACCAGTAGAGGACATGGCACCCCAAACCATCACTGACTGTGGAAACTTTACACTGGACTTCAAGAAACGTGGATTCTGTGCCTCTCCTCTCTTCTTCCAGACTCTGGGACCTTGATTTCCAAAGGAAATGCAAAATTTACTTTCATCAGAGAACATAACTTTGGACCACTCAGCAGCAGCGGACTGCTGCCGAGACGCTTCTGACGCCGTCTCTTGTCCAAGAGTGGCTTGACACAAGCAATGCGACAGCGGAAACCCATGTCTTGCATACGTCAGTGCGTGGTGGTTATTGAAGCACCGACTCCAGCTGCAGTCCACTCCATGTGAATCACCGCCACATTTTTGAATGGGTTTTGTTTCACAATCCTCTCCAGGGCGCGGTTATACCTTTTGCTTGGACACTTTTTTCTACCACATCTTTTCCTTCCCTTTGCCTCTCTATTAATGTGCTTGGACACAGAGCTCTGTGAACAGCCAGCCTCTTTAGCAATGACCTTTTGTGTCATGCCCTCCCCCCCCACAATGGTTGTGTAGCCTGCAGAACTACTGAGAGACCATTTAAAGGCCTTTGCAGGTGTTTTGAGTCAATTACACACAAGGTGTCTTCAATATTGAACCTTTTCACAATATTCAGATTTTCTGAGATACTGGTTTTCAGTTATAAACGTCAAAATTAAAAACAATAAACACTTGAAATATATCAGTCTGTGTGGAATGAATGTATACATTATAAAAGTTTCACTTTTTGAATGGAATTACTGAAATAAATCTACTTTTTTCCTTCCATCCATCTTCTTCCACTTGTCCGTTGCCGGGTCGTGGGCGCAGCTGTTGGAGCTGCCCAAATCACATTGCACCAGCCCCTATGGCTCCTCCTGCAGGTGGTGGGTCCACAGAAGGACGGCCTCATGGTTCTAACCAGGCCTGTTGGTCTCTCATAAGGGGCTTCTGAACCGCTCTTTGTCTGACCCGTCACCTAGGACCCGTTTGCCCTGGGAGACCCTACCAGGGGCACGAAGCCCCCGACAACCGAGCTCCAGGATCATTCGGGTGCTCAAACCCCCCCACCACGTTAAGGTGGCGGTTCCAGGAGGGGATCAACTTTTTCATGATATTATTTATTATTAATTATATGATGAGCACCTGTTTAATACTGCAATATTTAAACTAAACCATTTTCAACAAAGCCGGTTCCATTAGAGACGAGACAAAATCATGACCAAAACGGCACATTTTTAAGGTACCATTAGCTTTTGTTGTAGACGGGTTGTAAATCTTTGGAAGTCTGACTCCTCAGTGAATGTAAGACGTAATGTTACAGAGATCATGCCCCTTATTGCGATAACGATAATTATCGATATGTTGCACATACCGAGATTCATCCTGCCTATGGCTCACGCAAGGAAATAAATCACCTCACTTACTTTTTTAAACCATTCCCATAGATGGTTAAGAGGGGAAGTAGATATTTACGAAGAAACTTGGGACAACAGCTAATCTTTGAGGGGAAAAACATACGGAGCCAATTGAAGACGTACATCTTTACAAGATTTTATAATAATCATGACATGTCATTATTTGCACTTTTAAAATATAGATCGAGTGTCTTTTGGGATGAAATGTAATGTTTTTAATGCCATTCAAAGCCTTTAATTTTGGCACAATTAACGTGCTAGTTGCAACCCGGTAAACCTAACACGAACATCAAGTATATGACCAGGAAATCTCATTTTCTTGGCAATGAAATTAGCTAGAAAATGCTATCCTCATTATTCCAAGTTGTATTTCCATTTACCATGTCATTACTGTACTTACGGATGAGCCGGTGCAGTTTTCCGGAGTATTTTGAGTTATCGGGAATGATAAAGGTCCCGTCACAAATGGCGACCTGACTCTCCCCAAAAGGAAGTGAGAAGAAACACAGCTTGTACAACAAGCAGCCCAGCGCCTGCAGAGAGAGATTAGAAACAAGCGTCACAAACACGTCTCTGCGCACAGACAGAGCCGTGTAAATCGCAGACAAACGGTCCGATCTCCCACGACAAACACGCGCTGATGTGATACTTGTATTATTTAAGCGGTTTATATTGAGTCTTTTCTCAAATGTTACTTCTAAATCATGATGAGCAGAATTTTCATCTTATTTTTCACTTACATTGCACATCCAACACTTCAAGCCATAAATCATTGCTAATTATGAATGATCCAGATGTTTTCAGCTGTTGTCCACATCTAGGTGAGGTCAAAGCTTCGTTGGAAATCAATTATTAATGTACAGACTTTTTGAGACTTCACTTCACTTCACGTTTAAAATAAATGATGCTCGGAAAAAAAAATTTACTTGATAAAAAGTCACACCACTACTTTAGATAAGTGTTGGCGTGTGAAAGTGTCCTCTGAGCTAATTTCAATTCAGACAAGTTTCTGCTTTTTGTGGGTCGGATACACATTCAGTGGCCACTAAACCTCATCTAATAAGACGTTAATGATTGATAACCCACAGAAGTAAGGCATGCCATGAAACAGACATAGCATACCTCGTCATACTCAAGTATTGCGTCTGGCTTAACCATTCATTTGTATGGGGATAAAACGCTACAGAAGGTATATGCATTTGTAGGAATAGGCTCAGATAGATAAAGACAGACAGAATAAATAATACAAGGTTACAGTATACTATCAAGGACCGTGACGTCGCCCGGTATGGCGCAGCCGGGGCCCCACCCTGGAGCCAGGCCTGGGGTTGGGGCTCGAATGCGAGCGTCTGGTGGTCGGGCCTCTGCCCACGGAGCTCGGCCGGGCACAGCCCGAACGGACGACGTGGGCCCGCCTTCCTGTGGACCCACCACCCGCAGAGGGATCCGTAGGGGTCGGGTGCAGAGAGGACTGGGTGGCAGTCGAAGGCAGGTGCCTCGACGACCTGGTCCGCGTGCGCAGCTTCTGGCGTTCGGGACATGGAACGTCACTTCGCTGGGGGGGAAGGAGCCTGAGCTCGTGCGGGAGGTAGAGAGATACCGGCTAGATATAGTCGGGCTCACCTCCACGCACAGCCTGGGTTCCGGATCCCAACTCCTGGAGAGGGGCTGGACGCTCCATTTTTCTGGAGTTGCCCGCGGGGAGAGGCGGCGGGCTGGGGTGGGTTTGCTCATAGCCCCCCAGCTCAGCCGTCACGTGTTGGAGTTCACCCCGGTGAACGAGAGGGTCGCGTCCCTACGCCTTCGGGTCGGGGACAGGTCTCTCACCGTTGTCTCGGCCTACGGGCCCAACATCGGTGCAGAGTACCCGGCCTTCTTGGAGTCCCTGGGGGGGGTACTAGATAGTGCTCCGGCTGGGGACTCCATTGTTCTACTGGGGGACTTCAACGCCCACGTGGGTAACGACAGTGAGACCTGGGTGGGGGTGATGGGGAAGAACGGCCTCCCCGATCGGAACCCGAGTGGTGTTCTGTTATTGGACTTCTGTGCTAGTTACGGTTTGTCCATAACGAACACCATGTTCGAGCACAAGGATGTCCATAAGTGCACGTGGCACCAGGACACCCTAGGCAGGAGGTCGATGATCGACTTTGTAGTTGTGTCATCTGATCTCCGGCCGCGTGTCTCGGACACTCGGGTGAAGAGAGGGGCTGAGCTGTCAACCGATCACCACCTGGTGGTGAGCTGGATCCGCTGGCAGGGGAAGAAGCCGGTCAGACCTGGCAGGCCCAAACGTGTTGTGAGGGTCTGTTGGGAACGTCTGGTGGATCCCTCTGTCAGTAGGGTCTTTAACTCCCACCTCCGGAAGAGCTTCACCCAGATTCCGAGGGAGGTAGGGGACATGGAGTCCGAGTGGACCATGTTCTCCTCCTCCATTGTCGATGCGGCTGCTCGTAGTTGTGGCCGTAAGGTCTCTGGTGCCTGTCGCGGCGGCAACCCCCGAACCCGGTGGTGGCGCCCGGAAGTAAGGGATGCCGTCAAGCTGAAGAAGGAGTCCTATCTGGCCTTGTTGGCTTGTGGGACTCCGGAGGCAGCTGAGAGGTACCGGCAGGCCAAGCGTGCTGCAGCTCGTGCAGTCGCAGAGGCAAAAACTCGGGTCTGGGAGGAGTTTGGAGAAGCCATGGAGGAGGACTATCGGTCGGCCTCGAAGAGATTCTGGCAAACCATCCGGCGCCTCAGGAGGGGGAAGCAGTGCTTCACAAACACTGTTTACAGTGCGGGTGGGGGGCTGCTGACCTCGACTGGGGAGGTGGTCGGGCGGTGGAAGGAGTACTTCGAGGATCTCCTTAATCCCACCGTCACGTCTCCCGATGAGGAGGCAGAGGCTGGGGACCCGGAGGGGGGCTCGTCCATCACCCAGGCTGAAGTCACCGAGGTGGTTAGAAAGCTCCTCGGTGGCAAGGCCCCGGGGGTGGATGAGATTCGTCCCGGGTACCTTAAGTCTCTGGATGTTGTAGGGCTGTCTTGGCTGACACGTCTCTGCAACATCGCGTGGCGGTTGGGGACAGTGCCTCTGGATTGGCAGGCACCGGGGTGGTGGTCCCCCTCTTCAAGAAGGGGGATCGGAGAGTGTGCTCCAATTACAGAGGGATCACACTTCTCAGCCTCCCTGGTAAGGTCTATTCCAGGGTGCTGGAGAGGAGGATCCGGCCAATAGTCGAACCTCGGATTCAGGAGGAACAATGCGGTTTTCGTCCTGGTCGTGGAACACTGGACCAGCTCTATACCCTTCATCGGGTGCTCGAGGGTTTGTGGGAGTTCGCCCAACCAGTCCACATGTGCTTTGTGGACCTGGAGAAAGCGTTCGACCGTGTCCCTCGTGGTGCCCTGTGGGGGGTGCTTCGGGAGTATGGGGTACGGGGCCCTCTACTAAGGGCTGTCCGTTCCCTGTATGACCGTAGCAGGAGCTTGGTTCGCATTGCCGGCAGTAAGTCAGACCTGTTCCCGGTGCGTGTTGGGCTCCGCCAGGGCTGCCCTTTGTCACCGGTTCTGTTCATTACTTTTATGGACAGAATTTCTAGGCGCAGCCAGGGGCCGGAGGGTGTCCGGTTTGGGAACCTCAGAATCTCATCTCTGCTGTTTGCAGATGATGTTGTTCTGTTGGCTTCCTCAAATCAGGACCTCCAGCGCGCACTGGGGCGGTTTGCAGCCGAGTGTGAAGCGGCCGGGATGAGGATCAGCACCTCCAAATCTGAGGCCATGGTTCTCCACCGGAAAAAGGTGGCTTCCCCGCTTCAAGTCGGTGGGGTGTCCTTGCCTCAAGTGGAGGAGTTCAAGTATCTCGGGGTCGTGTTCACGAGTGAGGGACGGATGGAGCGTGAGATCGATAGACGGATCGGTGCGGCGTCAGCAGTGATGCGGTCGCTGTATCGGACCGTTGTGGTGAAGAGGGAGCTGAGCCAAGCGGCAAAACTCTCGATTTACCGATCGATCTACGTTCCCACCCTCACCTATGGTCATGAGATTTGGGTAATGACCGAAAGGACAAGATCGCGAATACAAGCGGCCGAAATGAGTTTCCTTCGCAGGGTGGCTGGGCGCACCCTTCGAGATCGGGTGAGGAGCTCAGTTACCCGGGAGGAGCTCGGATTCGAGCCGCTACTCCTCCACGTCGAAAGGAGCCAGCTGAGGTGGCTAGGGCATCTGTATCGGATGCCTCCTGGTCGCCTCCCTCGGGAGGTGTTCCAGGCATGTCCTATTGGGAGGAGGCCTCGTGGAAGGCCCAGGACACGCTGGTGGGACTATGTCTCCGTGCTGGCCTGGTGTCGCCTCGGGGTCCCCCCAGAACAGCTGGAAGAGGTGTGCGTGGATCGGGAAGTCTGGGCATCTCTGCTGAGACTGCTGCCCCCGCGACCCGGCCCCGGATAAAGCGGAAGAAAATGGATGGATGGATGGAGGTTACAGCAATATATTCTAACTAAATGCATAATATACTGTATTGACCAATGCAATCCACTTATTTGTAAAGCACATTTTGCAAACACAAAACTCCGAAAGTCTCCAAGTACAAACACACACTAATTTTATTAAGTCTGCACAATGAGGAGAAAAAAAAGATGTCATTTTTGGGGTCTTTTTGTTTTTTTACGGTAATTTTTTATTATTAAACTATGTCAGAGCAAAACTAATCAGAATACTACATCTGCACCAAAACAAGGCTTTAATAGAAGAAAATATTGAAGAAATCTTTTCCACATTTTAAGTTATATGTCGTAGCTTCTTGTGATACATTCTGGACTGAGCATGTGCTTCTACTCTTCAATTAGCTCAGCTTCTCAGTCCATTACCTCCCACACTCTCCCACAGAAACGTCTCTTGGCTTGACATTAAAGCGTGTGTTCAGCTGTAAAGCTTCAGTCTCCGCTGTAATATCACATGTGTCTGACGCGTCTGGTTTATTCCTGGCGCTGAATCCTCTGTTGTTTTTTTTTGCACCAACGCTGCAGTAAAAACTAAGATTAAAGCGACGGGGGAGCGAACCGCACCATTTTAGGGAGTGTTGCTTTAAGAAGACATGAGACTGATCCTCGCTGGAGATATTCAGAAATATGAGAAAATGTGGAGACGGCGCAGAGAGGGGAGCGTTTGATAAAAGCAAATCTCAAAAGCCTTCTCCAGCACATCACAAAGACTCTCAATGGGGTTAAGATCTGGACTCTGTGCCGTCAGGGAAGAAGAAATCCACTGATGGAATAACCCGGTCATTCAGGCAGCCGAGCACAGTTTCTCCAGTGCGACTATAAAGCTTCTTGAAAAAAGCGTCAAAATGGCAACAAAAGAGAGACATAAATGAGGATGAAAACGCTGCAAAAAAGCATCTAAAGAGCGACAAAAACGTGATGAAAAAGCAACAAAACCGCGATACCAATAATTCAAACTACATAGAAAATATGCCTCCCTAATTGATCTACCAAGAATAATTTCCGTAAAAGTAATGTTACGTTATCTTTACTTTGTGTAGAAATTGAGTTAAATAAATAAATTCACCTAATGAACAAAATCTGGGATTGTTGCGTCTAAAACCCTGATGAAACTCAAATAAGAGCAATGTAAATTATTTGTATTAGGCCATTAACCTCTTAACCCCCGTCGTAACAAAATACATTTTCTCCAGTTCAGCTTTACCCAAATCTAAAAGCTTACAGCCTATAGGCCAGTGTCATTTGATCCGTTTCCTCAAGTTGCTGCCGTGTTGTACTCACTTTTTACACGTTATTTTTCCATCTAATTTTTGCTACTTTTTTGTTATTTTGTGGCTTTTTTTTTATTGCGTGTGTCACACTTTCATCACAATTTTTATTTCTCCATCACATTTTTGTCACTCTTTTGACACTTTTCATCCTTGTTTTTCTTCACTATTTTGGACACATTTTTCAAGAAGCTTTTAGATTTGGGTAAAGCCAAACTGGAGAAGATGTGCTCGGTTCCGGTGGGGGTTAAGGGGTTAACAGGACACAAAGAGTAAAATAGACCAGTGGTTTAACTGGTGGGTCGGGGCCCAAAAGTGGGTCACAGAACCATTTTCCATGGGTCACAAACCTTTCCAAGGAAACGTTTCTTTAAATTTTTATCAATTGAAAAACTAGAGTCTGTTACAATCTATACAGAGTTCCAGATTTCTGCATCAAAGGATTATTCAATGCCTAAATCAACAATCATTTGTATAAAAAATACAGTATTTTACAATATATGTCACAGGTTGGAATAAAGATTCTGATGTGGGTCATTATTTTTGTCTGGTATGAACGGCATCTGTCTTCACTTGAGAGCCACAGATAGATGGTCCTCCTTAGTCTAGTCTTTCGGCTCAGCTGTTTCGCTTCTTTCTCGCGGCTAAACTCAGAACAGGAAGTGTGGACGCAGGGGTGAACAGCAGGAAACGCCGCACTAATTGTCTGTGGTCTATTTAAACCCCTTTAACATGGTGCATATATATATATAAATGCTGTGTACGTGAGAGGCTCCAGGCCTTAATGACAGACAGGAAGTGAGCAGTGTGGGACTTCCTTGTGTTTGCCGTCGATTCACTAAACTGCACTGGAAAAGTCATGATTACAGGCTAAGGACGAGGCACACGGCAAAGCTATCAATTAGCACGTCCAGCAGAATTAACATTCTAGAGAAGAGTAAAATACTTTGCTAAAGAAGCAAACATAACAGCATTTTATAAACTAAAATATAACAACACTTGGCTGCTTTAGCCGTGGCCGATTTTATTTTATTAGGCTACTTTCATGGATCCAATCATCAGTTTCTGTCCCAGCTTTGATTAGTTGCTAGCAGCGCAAACAAACTGAGCGATTGAATATCCAGCATGCCCATATTCACTGAGGTTTAGTTGGTAAAAGTAAAAGTTGGTAAAACGATGAGAGCCAAAATAGGTATCGGTTCAGTGTCGGGTATTTGGAGTATTAGCCTGCTGTATGTGCTGGAATCATTTCAAACTGCACAGCAGCCTGGGGACTAGGGGTGTTGAAAAATATCGATCCGCCGATATATCGCAATATTACGTCACGCGATTCTCGTATTGATCCAAAAAGCGCCGTATCGATATTTAAACATCTAATTTTGTGGAAATAGTCATTGCAGCGTCTCTCTTTGGTCCTGCACTTTTATTCCCGCCCGCTAGATGGCAGCGCACCGCGCAGCCCGCTAGAGTAACACTAGAATCTAGTGAGAGTTAGAGAAACACAGGAAAAGTTTTACTATGGAAAAGAAAGAGCTATGAAATGCTCCGGGGCTCTTTTAAAACTCTACATTTGGCCCCACTTTGGCTTTTACAGCAAAGACAGAGAGCTTTTGTTATAATGTGGATGATTATGGCTCAGCTTGTAAAAGCCCCAAATGACAAATCTCATAAAATTTGAATATTTTGAAAATGGGCTGAAAGCCATCATTAAAATTATAACAAATAAAGGCTTGACATATGTCCCTTTGCATGTAATGCGTCATATATTAGTTTCACATTTTAAGTTGAATTACATTACACATGATATTCTAATTATATGACGAGCACAGATAGATAAAATGTATTTGACACAACTCTAATGAAGGCATACTAGTTTACTGAATAGTTGTTTCCAAAGTAGTAAAAATAATCACAATAATTGTCTAATGCTTCAATATCGGGATACATCGTATCATATCTTATCGCGACCTGTGTATCGGGATACATATCGTATTGCCTGAGACTAGGCGATACACACCCCTACTGGGGACCGTGGCCGAAATCTTCGCATGGATTTGGGGACCAATCACAGAACGAGTCGGGACGGCAAAACGATGACGTGCTATTCGACATACTTGTAGTTTGTTTACGGATTAAAATAAATAAACTTTTATGTACAGATCCAACATGACAGCAGCAGACGCAAGGCCATCTTTCGATCAAGCTTTAGACCGTGTTCTAAATAGTTTAGCTCGAAAGTTTACAGCGGGTGCGTCATTGGATACGATTGGCTATGGCTACGTTCAGATGCATATGATAGACATTCGTAACGCCCAATAAACGGCTATGGACAATCGGAAACCACACCTCTCCTACAAGACAAACATTTCGTGGTCCCCAGACTAGCCAGGCTACCCCAATATCACATTTTGTCTAGTATTGGCTCAGATATCCGATACCAGTATTGGATCGGTGCATCCCTAGCCCTATACCTGATTTTCTTTACCAGTTGAACAAAAATTGTTGTATCCTCCTTCAGTATATTATAAACTTGAACAAATGTGCAGAAAAAAATTCATTACATTCTAAAGCATTTGTATCAATTTCATGAGCATGCAGACTAGTTCTCTCTCATTTTTGTGATACTGACCCTGAAAAGTGACGATGCGCTCGGCCAATATTTTGGGCAGATTTTTCCAAATGTCTGGTCTATAAAAACTAACTCGGCGACTGAATTCTCCAGATTCAGTGTTTCAAAACAACTCGTTTTAAAGCCCTGACTTTGCTCTTTCCAAGCAAGCTGATATCTCCGGGACCTTTCGGTCCTGGAGATATCAGCTTGTATCGGCGCTAGACCGGCCGATCGCCGCTCTATAGTAAAATACCCAAATATCGGCCCGATATACCCGCCAATAAATGTGACCCTGCAAGTTGTAAAACATGCTTATAAACTCGTTCCTGTGAAGAATTTGGAAGTTAGGAATGTGTTAGGGAAGGTCAGAATAAGTTTGGACACAAGTAACAATTGAATGTGCTCTGAGATCCATTATTTATAAATAAATATAAAATAAAAATAAAAAAGGTCAAGTAAAGTTTCGGTAAAGTCTACTCACCCATATATCGGCCTTAGTGGTGATGGCTTTCCCCGCGTAGAGGTTAATCATCTCCGGGGCGCGGTACGAAAGAGTGGTGTATCTGAGGACACAAAAAGAACAACGCAGTGAAGTGGCTCAGTCTTTTTCCAATATGAACAGTTTCTTCCACCACACATTCCTATTACAGTAAGTGTCCGTCATAGCGAGCAGTAAAAAGTGCTGCGTAATAGTCTAGCGTTTGCAGTTTACACAGGGTCATATTGGGCTGATAAGAGAAACAAAAGGTTTATTGCAGCTGTAAATGTGGGAAAGTCAACAAAGGTGATGGTCAAACGAGTCGTGATTTCAGGAAGGCCTTGATCTTAACAACTGGGAAACACTGGCCGACTCGAGGAACTGCAGGGGAATCAAGCCAGTGTTTACAATTGAGGAGTTTGGTTCCAAAACGCTATAAGCGACATTTAAAAAAAAAAATTAGTTAGCGCCAAAATCAGAGGTGTATTTGGCCATTAATGAAAAGCCAATAAGAAATTTTCCACAAAACGCGATAACCGCCGTATTATATTGCCCTGCAACCTCCGTTTCTTTCCAAGCAGCAATAAGCGCCCATTCCGTTTCTTAGCAGAACGACACAAATCCACTCAACCAATCACAGCGCACCATTCTTCGTCGTGGAGGTGGCGCCCTGAGCGGAACCGGCATTATAAACGTCTTGATAACAGTGAGGTAATATATAGAGAAAAGAAAAGCGAGCCGTCACCACCGAATACAACTTGTCGTTGTCCGACGAAAGTCCCGGTCTGCAAGGCCACCTTTTGCAGCGTATTGGATGAGTTAAATGTTATAAACGAAATGTTTACTAGAACTGAAGATGAAGTTATTTCTGTCTGTCGTATGCGTATCATTGGGTTATCTGACGGGAGAGCGAGACTTGACTTGACTTGGGACTTGCTGTTTGACTTCAGACTTAACTTGTACTTGAGGCCAATGACTCAATGACTTGCTGTGACTTAGTTATTTATTTAAGCATAACTGTTGAAAGAACAGGATTCATTGCGTAAAAGCGGCGCATCTATGTTTACATATGGTAATTAGCTTTTTCTGTTTCCCGGCGGAGCGCGTCTAATCAATACAGGCAGGAGGAAATGTGTGTTTCTTTGGATGCATTAAAAGTTTTCTACAGTGAGTGAAGAGGTGAAGATTCATAGACATTTATTAAGGACAGGAAAACGTTTGAAACAATGACTGAAGCTACGGCACAGACGGGAGCCTCCAGAACGACGATGCATAAGAGCTGGATTATTGACAGAAATCTTGGGGGCTTTTCGTTGTCGGTGTTTTCTCACTAAAGTTACAGCATTTAGTTGTTGTTTTCCGCAACCACACAGAGCCCAGTGACAGCGGGACTGAAGGCTGTGCGGAATCGACTTTGAGCAGGGGCGAATCCGAGTATACAGGGGCTGGGGCATTACAGGGGAACCACTGACAGAAACACTGCCAGAAACTAACAAAACATAAAATATGTTATATTTATCTTTCAGACTGCAGGGAAAAGCAGCTCATGTTTAAAAGACTGTTTAAAAAAAATGTAAGTAGGCCCCCCGGGCCCCCTTCCTTAAAATGTTGTACATAGACTGGAGCGATAGACTTTGTGGCGATATTAATTAGACTTTAAATCCAAATCAATTAGATTTTTAAAAGTTTGATTTTAGGCTACATTTTCAAAATCGCTAAATCTTGAGAAAGCACTTTATATTTTAAAGAAAATTAAACACATTTTGAAAAGAATTAGGCTTAACGCTGACCTTTGTGACTTACCGACTAAAGAAAGATTTGACTTGACTTGACAAAAGCTATGACTCGACTTGACTCGACCCCATGACCAATCGACTTGGACCTTCACGACTTGACTCGAGACTTGCATTTAGTGACTTACTCCCACAGGATAGAACATGCAGTGAAATTCGGCTTAAATGTGCAAGGATGAATTTGTTGGTGTGGAAAGTGTGGGAGAACGAGATTGAGAGTAAGGGAAAGAGTGTGTAGGTGCACATGCCTGGTTAAGCATGGATTTATAGCGTTTTGAGAAGAAATCTTCTGTTTTTTACAATAAATGTTAAAATATCAAAACCTGAGTTTTAAGTGTTATTGTTATTACAATCCTGAAATCCTATTATGGGAGTTTAGAAACAGAACATTGTGGTTTTCATCCGCCCACGACTACAAAAAGAGATGCAGTGGATTTATAGCGTTTTGACAAAAAAATAATCTGATTTTTCAAATAAATCTTGAAATATTAAAATCTAGATTTGAAATGTTATTGTTATTACAACCTTGAGATGCTGTATAGGAGTTTGGAAAAGAAAATTATGGTTTTCATCATACCACTTTCTTGCTAAAGAAAACACATTTTTACTCAAATTACTCAAAATGGATTTATAGCGTTTTGGAACCAAACTCCTCAATTTAGAAGTGAATTTCAGAGTGTCATACTTTTTGATCTCGTCCTCGACCGCAGCCACTCCTTCTTTCTGAGGCAGTAGGATTTTGTGAGTGGCGCTGCCGAAGTCGCACAGCACGTAGTTCCCCTGGTCGTTCAGAAGGATGTTCTCAACCTGGAAAGAAAAAGAATGGGCACTTTGGTCAGTGCAGTTTGGAGCAGGAGAGATGTTTGTCCTGGTTCTCTGCTAATTTGGCAAGTATTGAAGTTTTTATGTGAAACTTAACTCAAAACTGAAAGATTCAAATGTCATTTTCTGTGACATACTGGAAAGCAGAAGTTACATTTTATGTAAAGTAGGGCCTGCACAATGAAGGGGGAAAACCTATATTTGATAATTGTCTTGAATAGTGCAATAATGTCAAATCAATGAGAGGAAATGTTCATTAACAAAATCAAATGAGACACTATTGGAAACATTTGAGCAAAAACAAAGTGGATTATATTCAGTTATGAAACCAATAGGTAGCGTTCACGTGACATCACAAGAGAAGAAGAAGATGATCTTTATTTATACAGCGCCTTTCACAGACATTGTCACAAAGCGCTTTACATGAGAGCATTTTACATTCACTCCTCACTCGGTGGTGATAAACTACGTTAGTAGCTTCAGTTTCCCCTGGGGGAGACTGACAGAAGCGCTGTCGCGACTACACACATCGCGCCTACGGTCCCTCTGACCACCACCATACATTCACACACACATCATTCATCCTGGCCTATTGTACATGTTTTTGGTGGTAGGGGAAACCGGAGTACCCGGAGGAAACCTACGCAGACACGGGGAGAACATGCAAACTCCACACTGAAAGGCCCCGTCCAGGTGGGAATCAAACTCGGGACCTTCTTGCTGTGAAGCGAGAGCACTAACCGCTGTGCTACCATGCCGCCCACAACATTCTAAAAAGCCTATAGTCTAAAATTGAGGTGGAGGGCAACTGAAAATTCCATGGTTGTAACCATAGTAACGCTCAAAATGCAGATTTCTAGTCTTAAATCATTGCTAATTTCTCTGTAATTCCTGGGCCAATTCACATGAAACAAAAGCTGTTGCAAAGTTCAAAGTCACATCTTCCAGCAGATATGAACATATGTCTCATTATTTCTTTACAAAGGCGTCCAAAAGTGGAGACAATATTCAAAAACATGTGCTTTAGTTGGCCAGTAGAAAGGACTTTCAGCCATAATATTCACATGTCAGGTTTGTGAATCCAATCACTGTCACATGATGATCAGAGAAAACATTTGGACATTTTCTTTCAAAAACTGTTTCTCTTTCATAGAGTCGTATTAGCACCTGCCCTCCAACTGAAATAGAATTATATAACGTGAACGCAACCTATTGAATGCGTTTTGGACCATGATTTTTGTATTTTTGATGAACTAACGCCGTAAATCATACACTGCCTGACCAAAAAAAAGTCACAAGCTACAATATTTGACTGGAGGCTTTTAACTTTAATTATTTAGTTGTGGCGTTTCAATAAGCTTCTGAAATGTCAACAGATCCTACCATCTGCAAAATCACCTTTTTCAACAGCGGTATGATGTTGTGAAATATTGAATCAATATGACCTGTATGTTCAGAGAGGCAAGTCTTGGTTCAGCACTTTGGCCACGGCCAGAGGTCAGTCCCTAAACTTGTGCCTGGTCAGACCAGTTTGGTCCTGGCCTGGGCAGTGGGAACGCTTGCCTAACAGCGTAGACCAGGCACTGAGCTGGGTAGGGCCTGCCAGTGGAAACATACCAATAGTGTTTCTGAACCTAGACATAACCAACTGCAGCAACCGCATTTCAGATGAGTTACATCCAGAACTAGCCCCGTCACAATAACAAAACTTGATATTCAATATATTGGGGAAAAATATCGCGATAAACAAGATTACTGAAAACCTTTTAACGCCTCATTTTACCAAACACTGAACATTCCTTCAATATTTCAACAAATTGTGTTATTAGACTTAGAAACAACTAAATATAAATATATAATATACAAAACCTGCACTAAAACTGAACTTTTACAAAATGGTTAACTTCCCGTGCACTGTTGTTTGGGCAGTGTGTTCAAAAACATTTGAAATCTATCAGTCTGATGGTAGACCTGTGTGCCCCCTTGCAATGTATTCTTTTCTTATGCCTCTTATCTGGACAAATTTGTAAAGTTTTGGGTCTGACTCAGCTCTCACCATCAGCTCTCATCGACACAAAGCCAAGTACAGATGACTACCTTTTGTTTCTACACTTTGTATCCACCTTTCCAAACTAGTTCTCCTTTGTCCGTTCTCGACATTCGAGTTTGAAGCGCTCTCTCCGACCCGGCGGCCTCTCTCCCCCACACTCTCTGCTCTTTTGTGCGGCCGCTGTTATGTAACGCGAGTGGGTCGAACACTAACGGGTCTGTGGAGCTGAAGAGAGGATTCCAGTCCAAACCGGGACCGGACCAGGACCAGAGGGGCCCGGCGGCAGAGCACTCTGCTTGGGGACAATGTGGCACTTTACTGGGGCCAAAAAGAGTGTTTCAAAGGTCTACGGCAGGGGGGGACTAGTGATCTACTTCTTTATCATTACGGCCGGAAGATCTGTATCTATAGGCACAAATAGAAACAAATATTTGAGTAAGAAAGCACAATGTATGAACTGAACATAAATTTGAGATATACAAATTTCTTCTTCTGAAACACTGAAGAGGCACCAATAGCCCCCCCACAAAAGCAAGTAAAGCTAATGTTAAGCCTATATTATTCAAAACTGGCAGATCCCAGTAAATGGGACAGAATCTTATAATAGATACTTTAGAATGAGCGTGAGAACAACAGGACTACAAATCATTACTGGCAAGTTAATCAGTACTGGCAAAACCATGTCATTGGAACGGAAACATGTTGCTGTAAAATGGAAAAGCAATCACAATTTTCTTGAAAATGTACTGAAAATTTCAGGTCGCCTATTAATTATAACACTTTATTTCATGTTACGACCGTAATTGGAATTTACAGTGTGCGTGTATTCTGACTCTTGGCTCGCGGAGGTATTACTGGCGTTTGGTGAACAGGACGGTACCTTGAGGTCCCGGTGGATGACTGGAGTCTTGCACTGGTGCAGTCGAGCCACAGCTTCACACGTGTCACAGAAAATATGCAGCACCTCGGGTTCACTGAAGCCCACGCTCAGACGCTGGTTCATCTGCTTCACCACCTGACCCGCTAAGACACACGGCAAAGGAAATAAGTTACAGATATTTCAACGTTTTGATTGTTTATTTCTGGATGAGGTTTTGGATGCCTTTTCTGCAAATGTTTTTGAGAACTTGCTTAAAAAGTGCATGAACATTAGGGTTGGGTAACAACACTCCTCCAGGGTTTCCAGGTCTCAGCAGGCAAACACAATGTGTTTTTGTTTATTTCAAGACTATTTCCATTGTTGATTCTCACTGAATATGGAATCATGTTTTAAACAAAAAATCCGAAATACATTTTTCAAAATCACCACCTTTTGCTTTGATCTTCACGATGTCGTCACAGAAATGGTTTGCACTTCACAAACTGTTAAACCATTTCAGGGACAAGGACCTTATGAAACTCAGAGGAAATAAATAATAAAAAAATACATAATTCCATGAGTTCATTCATAGTTGAATGCCTCCAATAAGAATCACACAGTGTAAATAGTGTTGAAAGTAAAGAAAATCCAATACATGAAGCGTTCAAAAGTCCAAACTCTTAAAAGGTAATGTATGCCGCAGAACCGCGCATTTCTCCCTCTCACTGAAAAAGCCTTGGATTTAATTATTTTTTTTCACTCATGACTTTTATAAGCCACAGAAAAAACTAATTTGTATTTATTTTGTTTAAAATTGAAACCGGCATTACTGTGGACAGCTTCTTTCACCTGTAGAAAAATCGGGAAAAAACTGCTCAAATCCACGGTTTAACTGCAGACCTGGCAACCCAGCACTCAACACACTACAGGGCAGGCCCGTGCAGAGGGGCTTGAGCCCCTGTCCCTTTTGCTCCATGCCCCTGAAGTGCCCTTTTCTCCCCATACCTTTTATTTATTTGTATTATGTTTATCCAAAGCTTTACCATGGTCCTTGTCATCATTGGTTTTGCCCCAATAAGCCTTATTAGCTTATATTAATAAATCAAATTAGAAATGAACATGCTTGTTAGTTCATCGTGTGTTTTCAACGCCCCGCCCACCGGCCCTGCAGCAGAGCGCAGCGCTCAGAGAGAGGAGGAAGTGAGAGCAAAGGCCTCTCCTGCACAGAACAACGATCCCCACACCTTGTGCTTAAAGTGCATATGACAGGTTGTCATGTGTTTATAATTCTTCTTGATTTGGTGAGATAATACCTGGAAACTATCAGTTTTACACCCATAACATATCAGCTTGTGGAGAAAGTAGGATTTAAAAGTCAAAACTTTGATAAAAAAATGACAGGAATATGTCCTTAGCAACAGTAGAATGCTCCTCAGTGCTGACGTAGAAGGTAGGTGCACTAAAAATGCAGCAGATGTCGCTCTATTTTGTATTTGACAGTTTTTTTTTCTTATATTCTTGATCATATTTTATGAGTAGCTATATTTATATTAAACTGCATTGGTAATTTACTTAAATAAATGTAAGTTATTGTGTGTGTGTGGAGCCAGTATAGTCGTCGTTCCACATAGCGCGAACCGGCCATGCACGCCACGATCGCCACAACCCCGCAGACCTTTCCGTTTCCACCACACACACACACACACATGCATTTGTTGTGGGCGGAGCGGCACAGAGGCGCACGCTGTACAGATCGTCATTAAAAGGCGGGACGATTATGCTTTTCTATATCTATACCAGGATGGATATTTTAGCTGCATGTGGAGCAGTGGGTTAGCGGCTAAGGAGCCGATGTTATCCAAAACTTGGACATTATTTATGGGATACTTTTAGGACTACTGAAGGCTTTCACACAATGGAAGAGCGATGTCTGTGTTTGGTGAGTACAGTAAGTTTTAGTTTTTCTGCATGTTAAGTGAATCAATAATTAGCTATAAGATACTGCAGTTTTGTGGTGGTTAGCTTCTTAGCATGTTAGGGCTGGTGTTCAGAATCAGAATAGATTTTATTTGCCATTGTTTGAGAACAGGTTCACAAGCTAGGAATTTTTCTTGATGTGGACGTGCAACACAAAACATAACACAGAATTTAGATCAAATTAAGCTATAAAACTTTAAACTATAAGGCTTTAGGGGGCATGCATTAGGAATATTAATAAATAAGATACAAAATAAAAAGTAAAATATGGTAAGATGACAACAATAGACAGTGGGATTTACAGATGTGTATGAGTAAAAAGTAAAGTGAAAAGTGACAGCAGCGGGTCCAAGTGTGGAAACGCCACACAGTGCAAACGAGCAGATACATCCATGAGTCTGTGACTAAGTTATTGGGTCTTCATGAGTCTGATGGCGGAGGGGAAAAAAACTGTTCAAGTGGCGGGATTTATGGGTCTGGATAGACCGTAGCCTCCTGCCTGAGGGGAGAGGGGTGAATAGTCCGTGTCCAGGGTGAGAAGGGTCAGCTGTGATCAATTTAAAGCAGGACGGCACACGGCATGACTCCAGGGAGGTGTTGAAACTGTCTGAAGACGGGAGCCAGCTGATCCGCGCAGTGTCTCAGGATAGAGGGGGAGACACCATCCGGCCCAGGGGCCTTCCGTGGGTTCAGCTTCAGGAATTGCCGACACACTTCCTCCTCACTGATGGAGAGAGCAGGGGGGAGGGACGGTTTGTGGAGGCCTTTGATAAAGTTCTGGGGTCGTTGATGGTGGAGGTGATGATGGTAGGAGCAGGGGCAGCTGGAGTGTCTAGAGAGATGTCAAAGGCTGATGGGCGTTCGTGGCGGCAGTAATGTGTATTCAGACTCTGGGCGAGGCACAGGTCGTTCAGAGCCCGGGGGGCCTTGGGCTTGTAGTTAGTGATAGCCCTAAGCCCCCGCCACACTGCTCCAGAGTCATTGGAGGAGAATTGATGTTGGAGACGGGCTGAGTATGCAGCTTTAGCTTTCTCCACCTCCCTGCTAAAGCTGTACCTTGCCTCCCTGTAATGGATTCTGTCTCCATTTTTGTGGGCCGTCTCTTTCTCCTTACGTGGCTGTCGGAGTTTGGGGGTGAACCAGGGCTTATCATTGTTGAAACAAACCCTAGTGCGCGTTGGTATGATGCGCTCCTCATTGAACTGGATGTATGAGGTCACAGTGTCCGTATATTCATCCAGGTTGTTACCAGCCTTTAAAGCTTCCCAGTCTGTTGTCTCCAAACATGAGCGCGGCTCCTCCACAGCCTCAGTGGTGAACGTCTTTATTGTGCTCACTACAGGTTTAGCGAGTTTCAGTCTTTGTCTGTATGAAGGGATTAAGTGGACCAACACGTGATCTGAAAGTCCGAGTGCCGCATCCTCGGTGCTGCGAAGACACTTGTGGTCTGGGGCAGATGCCCCCTGAAAAGTACCCCACTAGCAAACTATACTGGCAAAAAAATAGTATTAAAAAAACTGAAATAATAATGGCAGTTGGCTTTCTCCTAAACTATATGTTTAGCTCCTATAGAGCTCCTTTTACTTTTCTATAAAAGAAATAAAATGTTTTTGAAATAAATGTTGTTGTGATTTCAATTTAAGGAGCGGAAACCGTTTGTCAGGGGTTGTGCGGGGGAAGGGGGCGTGATGTGGTGCCCTTTTGATTTTTGAGCCCCTGCCCCTCTCTGCACGGCCCTGCTACAGGGGCTGCAGATGATGTCACAGCACCGTAACAGCAGCCAAATGAGTGCTGACAATGAGCCATTACATTTGTTATTTGTTTTGAACCACAGTCCAGAACACTGAGTTTGGTTTAGAATAAAATTTATGTTAAGATAAAATGTTCTCTACTTTACTTCACTTGAATCTTTATTTAAGCGAGTAAGTCATGAGGCTCATCTCATAGCAGTGAGACAGAAAGACAAAACCTAAAATGTGAAAGGTTAAAGTGCTCTACCTTTGCAGAACTCCATGAGGATGAGCACCTCCCAGACGCTCTCGGACGCGGGGTTTATGGCCGAGTCCAAATACGCCACCACGTTTTTGTGTCCCGACAGCTCTTTCTGCAAACCAACAAAGAATCAAATTTTTAAGGTCAATTCCCAAATAGCAATTCAAAAAACAGTTCCCCTTTCATTTCCATATCTAAATATCACACACACAAGAGCTGATCAACCTCATTTCCAGCATCGAAGAAAAATGTTAGTTCAAGCACATGGTCATATCAAAGGTCTTACATTTGTTCTCTAGGGAGGGCTGCCACGACAATGACTATATCGACTTATCGCAATGTATCGTCTACAAGATAATATCGACATTGCCGCTTGGAAGATATGCAAATTTACAATAGCGAGTTCATCTCTAAAGTCAACAAATGAGGAAAAAATTGGGAAGAAATGGTGGGGG
Source organism: Proterorhinus semilunaris (assembly GCA_021464625.1). Taxonomy (NCBI): domain Eukaryota; kingdom Metazoa; phylum Chordata; class Actinopteri; order Gobiiformes; family Gobiidae; genus Proterorhinus; species Proterorhinus semilunaris. Next base: position 34,089,006 of record CM038345.1, on the reverse strand, counting down.
GGATAAAATGACACACAAAAAATGGGGGACAATTGTCTCTTCAGGACAATTATGTTCTACAAAGCGATGTCAATTAAAAAGTTTGCAGTACATTCTTGCATATTTCTGACGGTTTGCAAAATTATTGGTTTGTTAAAGTCCTCGAAAATCAGAGGTTTTATATGGGTTATATGGGTTTTCCTAGGACCAATGCCAATTTTGGGGGATTTTGATTGGCCAATGCTGAAATGCACGGCTAATATATTTGGCCGATTGTTACAAATGTCTCGTCTATAATCTCGTCTGCGTTTGAAGCTTCAAAACTGTAAAATGCATCAGTGTTGAACTGTGACAGTAGGGGGCGCTTTATTAGGGGCATAGGGTTGATTTATTCAAGATTTTGTTTAGTAGTATTTCAGGTACAACTTGTTTAGTCGGTTTAGAGACAAAAATCTGCAGATTCCAAAACAAAAAACAGTAAGCCAGCATTTATTATGGTTACGGAATTATGAGCATTCGTGACAGGCCGTCCTCTACATCCTCGGCACCGTCAGACAAGAGATGGGACGGTATGAGATTTCCACGGTATGATAACCGTGACAAAAAATACCACAATATCACGGTATACCGTGAAATTGCGTGTTTTATATTTAAAAAGTAAAAACAGGGTCCTATACAGTGTTTCCCACACAGACAATTTTGTGGCGCACTGCCACAGAAACAACAACGCCCGCCAAATATTGCGTTTATTATTATTATTTTTTATGCTATTTAAAACACGCCGTGGCTATTCCTCCGTAACACTCACGCGTCTCCCCCTCTCCCATAGCCCACATAGAGCCCATCCCCTTCCTGCACACCGCGTATCTCCAATAGCGATCATCGCTGGAAGCGTGGAAACGGTCTATTTGGTGCAGAGAAGACGGCTGAAATTCACTAAAGGCCTCCCGACCGCCAAACCCGGTAGGAATAGCATATAAAACAAGCTTTTTTTTAATACCGTCAGACAGGGAATCCTCACGGTAGTGATAAATTTTACAGTGGTATACCTTGAAACCGGTTATCGTCACATCTCTACATCAGACCAATAAAATCAATCCCGTAAACTTAAATGAGCGCATACATTGCAGTACATTAGCGCTGAAACATAATTATTACCAAAGAAGCCACTAACTCCGTTCGGCTCTTTTCCTGTTATCGATCGGAGCATCCATTTAGCTGAGCGTCTGTGTTGTGTAACTCCCTAATCGAGGTCTCGCTCTAAACATCGACCGTTTAAAACTCGCTAATCTATGCGTTCCTCATTAGAGGAACGCACTTGACACACGCTAACCGTGTGTCAAATGATATCTTTTTTTCATCAGTAAGTGGAGTAGTGAACCCTCCTCGGCCCTCCGGTGCTGCTTTGCTTTGTGATCATGAGGAGGAAACAGACCTGACCGCTCCTGTAACTGTTTGATTATTAAACAGACATTTCATGAGGATTTCAGCTGCATCAGAGCAGGTCGGTCAGATGTTTATCAGTTCACGATCTTTTTGTAAACTGCTCATAATGCTAAACTGTTAGCCGCTAACTGTTGCTGAGTCTTCTGCTTCAAACATTTGTGTTCTCTTGTTCACGCTCGTGTTTGTGTTTACATGGTGCGGGGGCATGTGGGGGTGAGGGGTGTTGTTGGGGGTGTGCTGTGAGGTGAGGGAGGTGCGGCACTGGTCTCCTTCTGCGGCACAAAGTTCGCTGCTGTTTGCGAGTGTGGCGCAGCTAGTGACGCATTATGGGAATGCAACGTTGCCAGACCGGCAAAACGGCATCACTTAGAGTAGCTATAAAAAAGTCTTTCAAAATCACTCAAATACTTAATGTCATTAATATGAGAAAACTGTCATGGTATGATTTCATATAAAAATAAGACACTTGTCCAAAATTTCCCGTATTTAAAACAAAATATAATAATGGAAAGGTAATTTTTGAATGTATGGTTTCACTTTGAAATATTAGTTAAACAGATTTTCAAATTCCCCCCTTTCTTTTGCAGTTCAAAGCTAAATTAATCCGATTTGGAATGAGATATTGAAAAATGCCTCTGAACAAAACCTTCAAAATGTTGTTGAGTCAAAGCCTGTAATGTGTGGAATCTGCAGAGCTACTAAAGTGGAGATGTTCTTTGTCTGCACATTCATCCTGTGTACATTTCTCCCGTCTTTAGCCGCTGCTGTCTCCCAAATGAAATTACCATATTTGGATTGCAGCGTCCTCTCGGTCACAGCCACTCGTGCTACACGTGGATACCAAACAGGTCAGTATTTGTCACGGAAAACCAGACTGTGGCGATGTAGTTATTTTTGGGAAAACTTCGTCTCGCTAGCAACAAAACGTTATAAAATAAGCAAAGGGAGAGGTTGTTCTTTTATTTGACTGATATTAAAACCAGGATGTTAAGGGATTTTTTTTTTTTTAAATCTCAATTTGCAGTATCTTGCCTTAATGTCAAATAAAAGAAATCGAGATTATAAAAGATAATCTGGCCTTTGTTGCCACATTGTGCGGCCGTACCAAAGTATTGAAGGTGATTTGCATAGCACCAGACTCCCTGTAGCAGTTGACATGCGGTGAGGAACGGGACAAAAGCAGGATTATAAACCATACACGCTAAATGACAGGTCTCGTAAGATCAAAGGCGAGTGTGAAAGGAGCAGGTGCGATCTCGCAACGTCACAAACACAGCGGCGCAATCACTGGTTGAACAGCCGCAGGGTCACGTTTCAAACCCGAAAAACCACTTTGGTGAAACAGCACAGACAGTTGAATAAGACAATGGATCACAGGAGAACGGCAAACTCGGGCCAAGTCTTGTGGAGGTGGTGGGAATCAAGTTTTAGTCCAGATTTGAATCCTTTAGCAAATACAAAGAACCCGACTTGACCCAGTGATGTTGAGTCTGAACAAGGAAGAAACCACTTTTTTCATTTTAATTTAGCTTTTCGACAAAAGCATCTGGGGTTTTAGAAATTGTTTGAGTCATCCCTTATTACAAAGTAGAGTAGTGGTTCCTTGTGCCCAGAAATACAATTTTTAAAAATTATAAACGCACCTTAATTATTACAAAAATGTTACACGTGATGAAAAGTTGTCAAAAACAAAAACGGGACTCAATAATCTAAATAGAAAGCAATATGTAGGGGGGGTATGGTAAAAATGTTTTTCAATACCAGTACCTGAAACCGATACCTTTACTAAAATACGAAAGTGCCATGCGAAAGTATTCGGCCCCCTTGAACTTTGACCTTTTGCCACATTTCAGGCTTCAAACATAAAAATATAAAACTGTTTTCACAATTTTTTGTGAAGAACCAACAACAAGTAGGACACAATCATGAAATGAAACGAAATTTATTGGATATTTCAAACATTTTTAACAAATAAACAACTGAAAAATTGTGCGTGCAAAATTATTCAGCCCCCTTAAGTGAATACTTTGTAGCGCCACCTTTTGCTGTGATTACTGCTGTAAGTCGCTTGGGGTTTGTCTCTATCAGTTTTGGACATTGAGAGACTGAAATATTTGCCCATTCCTCCTTGCAAAACAGCTCGAGCTCAGTGAAGTTGGATGGACAGCGTTTGTGAACAGCAGTTTTCAGTTCTTTCTACAGATTCTCGATTGGATTCAGGTCTGGACTTTGACTTGGCCATTCTATCACCTGGATATGTTTATTTGTGAACCACTCTATTGTAGATTTTGCTTTATGTTTTGGATCATTGTCTTGTTGGAAGACAAATCTCCGTCCCAGTCTCAGGTCTTTTGCAGACTCCATCAGGTTTTCTTCCAGAATGGTCCTGTATTTGGCTCCATCCATCTTCCCATCAATTTTAACCATCTTCCCTGTCCCTGCTGAAGAAAAGCAGGCCCAAACCATGATGCTGCCCCCACCATGTTTGACAGTGGGGATGGTGTGTTCAGGGTAGGCCTGCCGCGATAATTACTATATCGAGTTATCGCTCGATAAGTAAAATGAAGGACGATAACATTTTTAAACTCGATAAATGCACGTGCTGCGTGTGCTTAAAATAAATACAGAAACATGAACGCTATCACAGCGCTGAGTGAGTGGAGCGTCCATCCAACCCGTCTCCCTGTTCATAAAGACAGCATTGAGCACATCAGCCGTGTCCCGCATGTATCCAGATCAGCGCTGCTTTTGGAGAGAGGCGGGGTGTAAACAAAGTGCCGCTACTACGGAGCTGCTGAACCCGACACTTTCTGTGAACTTTATCGCGGAGCAAGGGGGACTCGTGAGAAAACATTTGGAATTCTAGCCAAAAGAACTAATCACGGAGAGAATAATAACATCAATGCAACTGCAGGTATGTCCAACATGAAAACGAAACAAAACCACCGCCCAGTCAGTGCATCTAAGCTAATCAGCGCTACTGTTAGCGAGAGGAACCCGAGCGCTTTAGCCACTGTCCAAATACAAGCGCGATGGTCCTGAGAACATTACTCAGAGCTTAGGTCTATCTTACAGAGAAATGCTGCAGCGGTTAGACAAACAGTCAACACGTTTCCCAAAATAGCTGCTTCACCCGTGTGTACAGGAGGTTATATTTTAAAAGAAAAGGAAAAAGAACACAACATATAGCTACTCTACTTTAGCAGTATGATCTGAATCCATACATTTAATATATTGTTTTTGTGAGGAAATATTTAACCAGAATAATGCAGATGAAATATCAATATTGTTATTGGGATATTTTTAAAGATGATGCTGTATATTGACTATTTGTTGTAAATGTTGTGACAGGCCTAGTTCAAACACAGAACCTGGTGAGAGTGTAAGTTATGTTAAAGGTTGAGAAGCACAGATGGAAACAGTGTCCTAGAATATGTCGACCCTTCTAGTTTGCGCTTTGTTTGGTATAAGGTGTTAATATTAAATGTCAGAAGTTCAATACATTTCAATTAAATAGTTGCTTACAGTTTTCTTTTTATTGCCTACAGTATTTGCATTATACTCAATATTATCGTTTATCGCGATATTTTCTGAGACGATATATCGTCCTCAAAAAAACACTTATCGTGGCAGGCCTAGTTCAGGGTGATGAGCTGTGTGGCTTTTACGCCAAACATAACGTTTTGCATTTTTGCCAAAAAGTTTGATTTTGGTTTCATCTGACATAGCACCTTCTTCCACATGTTTGGTGCGTCTCCCAGGTGGCTTGTGGCAAACTTTAAACAACACTTTTTATGGATATCTTTAAGAAATGGCTTTCTTCTTGCCACTCTTCCATAAAGGCCAGAGTTGTGCAGTATACGACTGATTGTTGTCCTATGGACAGAGTCTCCCACCTCAGCTGTACATTTCTGCAGTTCATCCAGAGTGATCATGGGCCTCTTGGCAGCATCTCTGATCAGTTTTCTCCTTGTATGAGCTGAAAGTTTAGAGGGACGGCCGGGTGTTTATAGATTTGCAGTGGTCTGATACTCCTTCCATTTCAATATTATCGCTTGCACAGTGCTCCTTGGGATGTTTAAAGCTTGGTAAATCTCTTTGTATCCAAATCCGGCTTTAAACTTCTCCACGACAGTATCTCGGACCTGCCTGGTGTGTTCCTTGTTCTTCATGATGCTCTCTGCGCTTTAAACTGACCTCTGAGACTATCACAGAGCAGGTGCATTTATACGGAGACTTGTTTACACACAGATGGATTCTATTTATCATCATTAGTCATTTAGGTCAACATTGGATCATTCAGAGATCCTCACTGAACTTCTGGAGAGAGTTTGCTGCACTGAAACTGAACTATCTAACAATGTGTTTGATACTTTCCAGTCAGGATTTAGGCCCCTCCACAGCACCGAGACAGCTCTGATCAAGGTGACAAATGATATCCGTATGAACATCAACGCAGGTAAGGTCTCAGTTTTAGTTCTGCTGGACCTGAGCGCTGCCTTTGACACAGTGGACCACGGGATCTTACTTCACAGGTTAGAAAACTGGGTGGGAATCTCTGGTACTGCGCTAAACTGGTTCAAGTCCTATCTGGAGGATAGGACGTACTTTGTCGAAATTGGCAACTGTGTCTCAGACAAAATTTCCATGACCTGTGGAGTCCCCCAGGGGTGAATCTTGGGACCCCTCTTATTCAACTTGTACATGCTTCCATTGGGTCAGCTAATAAACAGCAACAATGTATCGTACCACAACTACGCAGATGACACTCAGATCTACGTGTCACTGACGGCAGGTGAACATGGGCCTGTAGATACTCTCTGTCACTGCATCGAACAGATCAGTTTGTGGATGCAAAACAACTTTCTCCAACTAAACTCAGACAAAACTGAGATCATTGTTTTTGGCCCACAGACACAAAGACAAAGTGTTATCAGTCACCTTGAGTCTCTCTCTCTAAAACCAAAAAATCAGGTTAGAAATCTAGGAGTAATCATGGACTCAGACCTGAACTTAAACAGCCACATTAAAGCAATAACATCATCAGCTTTTTACCATCTGAAAAACATTAAGATCAGAGGAATAGTGTCAAAACCAGACTTAGAGAGACTCATCCATGCATTTGTCTCCAGCAGGTTAGACTACTGTAACGGCTGCTCACTGGCCTTTCTAAACGAGCTGTTAGACAGCTGCAGTACATCCAGAACGCTGCTGCTCGAGTCCTGACAAGAACCAGGAAATTTGACCATATTAGTCCAGTGCTCCGGTCTCTGCACTGGCTTCCTGTCACTCAGAGAATAGAATTTAAAACAGCTCTGCTTGTGTACAAGTCGTTTCATGGTTTAGCACCAAAGTACATCTCTGATATGTTAGAGCCGTATGAACCATCTCGGGCCCTGAGAACTTCAGGGAGGGGTCTCCTGGTTGTTCCCAGAGTCAATAATAAACACGGTGAGGCTGCGTTTCAGTTTCATGCAGCTAAAATCTGGAACAGTCTTCATGAGGATGTGAGACAGGCCTCAACTCTGACAATGTTCAAATCCAGGCTGAAAACAGCTCTTTTTACCCGAGCATATGAAAACTGAAAGTATTTAATCTGCACTCTTGCCTTTTACTGTAATTGATTAATTTTTATGTTGGATGTTTTGATTGATTTGATCTGTTTTCTTGTAATTTTATGCAACTGTGAAGCACTTTGAATTGCCTTGTGTATGAATTGTGCTCTACAAATAAACTTGCCTTGCCTGAAAGTAAAGGGGCTGAATAATTTTGTTAACAATGTTTGAAATATCCAATAAATTTCGTTTCACTTCATGATTGTGTCCCACTTGTTGTTGGTTCTTCACAAAAAATTACAGTTTTATATCTTTATGTTTGAAGCCTCAAATGTGGCAAAAGGTCAAAAAGTTCAAGGGGGCCGAATACTTTCGCAAGGCACTGTATGTGATGCGCCCGAGTGAGTGAAGCAAGCTATCATAACGCTTGGGAACATTCCTTGCGCATTCCAAGGCTTCAATTTTAATTTCTGGATATGAATACAATATAATGACATTAATGAGATGTAAAGCCTACATTTTTGCACAATTCAGTTAATGAGCCCAGGTGGAGTTGTGATTGTAGCGTGAGCTTTTAACACTTTATAAAAAGGTTCTACAAACACTAAAAAGTAACCTCCATCCATCCATCCATTTTCTTCCACTTGTCCGTTGCCGGGTTGTGAGGGCAGCCGTTGGAGCTGCCCAAAATCACATTGCACCAGCCACTATGGCTCGCCCTGCAGGTTGGACGGCCTCATGGTTCTACCCGGGACTGTTGGTCACTCATAAGGGGCTTCTGAACCGCTCTTTGTCTGACCCATCACCTAGGACCTGTTTGCCATGGGAGACCCTACCAGGGGCACGAAGCCCCCGACAACAGAGCTACCAGGATCATTCAGGCGCTCAAACCCTTCCACCACGTTAAGGTGGCTCCAGGAGGGGTAAAAAAAAAAAGTTACCTATAGGTAGTAAAAGCTGATCGGAGTTTGTCTTGTGCATCTCATCATTCAGCAGCACACACATGTAGCCTTACCATGATAGTGATCTCTCTCTTGTAGACGTTGAGGTCTGGGAGGTTGTTAACGTACATCCTCTTCAGGGCACATCGCACTCCGCTGTGAGTCCGCGCCAGAAACACCACCGAGAAGCCTCCTGGAGGACGACACACACAAATGATCAACACACATTGAAACACTGGAAAACACATTATTGTAATGCAGAAAAGACAAAAAATGTGTGCATTTACGATGTGTAAAGATTTGTATGTATTTAGTATTTAGTGAAAAAGGTATATTTAAAAAGCAAATTGGACACGACGGGAAACTTTTGAGCAAAAACTAGAGATGCACCGACCCAGCTTTTTTGCTTTTGATACAGATACCGATACTGGAGGTTTGAGTATCTGCCGATAACCAATACCAAGAGACTTTCTTGGCTTTCTCTGAGTGAAAAAGTGAATGGTCCTTTTCTCCATTTTAATAAGATCAATGGAGTCTTATCTTTTCTTATGGTGTTACAGATCAATCATTAGTTATATCTATTCCTAAACTAATGGAAAACATTTAACAAAGATCACTGGACTTCTTTATATTCTTGGCTACATGACAGGCTTTTAGGTTACATGAATAACTCACATAAAGTAATCTGATCATTACGACTTGTGCATTGAAAATATGTTATATCAGTTATTGTTTAACAGCATTTCCTAAACTACAGTACGAACACTTGGCCGCTCCAGCAGTGGTTATTTTATCATAGTTTCTGATGGGTCAAATGCAGAGGACAAATTCCGTTTCACAGTTGTTGTATAATGACAAATAATGCATCTCATTATCTCCGACCAAATTGACATGATCTGTGGAGTCCCCCAGGGGTCAATCTTGGGACCCCTCTTGTACATGCTTCCATTGGGTCAGCTAATAAACAGCAATAATGTGACTTACCACAACTAGGCTACTTTAGGTATTTCTATCATAGTTTCTGACCCAGCCTTGATAAGACGCTCTAAACATAAAGTTGGCAACGCAACCCCGAACAAAGCTCCATGTTTACGCTCAACACAGGAGCAGAGCGAGTTAACGTTCAGATAAACCAAACAAAAAAACAGGGTCAAATGACGAACGGTCAGCGGTTTTCAGTGTTGTGCATGTGTTAAACTGAGTGTGCTGAAGTGAGGACAGAAAGATGAGATTAAAATAGCACAGAACGTTCAAAGATCTGAATCAAAGAACAGGATTAGACCAAGAAAGGTGAAAGGTACAAGATAAAATCGAAATGGGTTTTGGAAGTTGTAAATTTAGATGCAGCATATTTTTGCATATTTCTGATGGTTTGCAACAATATTGCTTCATCATCGTTACTGAGAAAGTCCCCAAACACATTGAGTAAAGATGTCAAGATTAAACATGTTTACGTATCACCTACAAAAAAATTACAGTTTGTAATTTGCTAAATCAACAACTCAAAATACGATGTAGGTTCGTTTGCTCATCTTAGTGCCTTACTTGGAACAGATACAAAGCCATTTCTGTGGAGCCTCATAAAGTTCACACTGCGCTGTCATTCACAAACACATTGAGTAAGGATGTCAAGATTAAACAGTTTTACGATTACCACGATTATAAAAGGATGCGGTAGGTTATCCGTAAGAATTTCAGAAGTCACGGTTTACAGCAGAAATCTTTCCCGCGGACGTACGAGCCGCTGCACGCCATAAACAGCGCGTAAACTGACCGTTAGTTGAGCAAAGCAGAAGGACGCTCGTCTCCAGCATTGTATCGACCCAAATACGATTGAAGTCAGCAGAGTGGGACCTCTTTAGGATCCAAAAGATGACCAAGGCGTTGTTGTTGTCGATGGACATGCATTATGCAAACCCTGTCGTCAGAAAGTTGCAGCAAAAAGGCGCTGATTTCGGCTATGTCGAATATAAATAACATCTTGGAGATAATCCTTTGCTGCAAATGTCCAGGTCAAATGTTCGGAAATAGCTGCCACAACTGGCTCAGGATGTAAACAAAAAGCTAACGCGCACAACTCTGCTTCAGCGTAACCGAAAGGAAAGTGAAACCGCGCACAGGTGGAAATCCGCTGTTCAAAAGGGTCTCCTTAGTCATTTTGTAAACACGTTTAATTGTCTGTTCATCAAAACATCTGACAAATAATTAAGCAACAGCATAACTTTTGAGAACATAAAACCTAGCCTAGCTTTTGGCCTAATAATATATAGTAAAATAATTATGATAATTAGGTCATTATAAAGTAGACATTGTTTTGTATTATTCAATGTAGGCCTATTTGTTTTAATGCAAAACAATCTTAAAGCATTTTTAATTTTTAGAAACAGTGAATGTTCGGTTCTTTCCTTTCATTCGGTCAATAATCGTGAATAATCGTAAAATCGCAATATTTTCTCTCCCAATAATCGTGACTCAAAAAATTTAAATTGTGACACCCCTAACATTGAGACATTCGTTTTTGTCAATATCGCCCAGCCCTACTCACAACTAAAGAGTGAATCATCTGGTCACAACAGATAACACGTTAAGAAATGCTGCGTATGCCACAAAGACCGCCAGTTATTGAAAGAGTAAGTCTTTCACACAAAACAGAATCTAGAGGAAAAGTCCCTGATCTTGAATCAATAGCAATTTTCTTAATATTTTCACACAATTAACAAAAGAAATATCACCAATCATTTGTGTGCCCAGTGCTCCCTTTTCTCTTTGTAAATTGGTGTTTTTCCCTCAGAATGTAATCCGTCCGATGCAATAAAACATGTCTAGAACGTGTCCCAGACCTCCTTGAAAAGACATCTCTCTCTCCAAAGTGCCTTTCGTTTTCCTATAAAACTGACAATCCGATCCAAATAAAAAAGGGAAATGTTACACAAGACAGATTTCTAGCCCCACTAAAAGGTAAATCTAGGTTTGTTTAATCAGTAATAGGTCTCTTCAGTGGATTACAGGGTGTACATTGATCATGCGCTGCATTCAGGCTACGCAGGACGTTTGTATTCAGGACACAGACGCACATTACACGCACTCATCAGATCCACTCAAAGAGACTGAACCTGAACATGCCGTGACTTCACTTCCAAATATGAAAGAAAGATCCAAGAGAAGCATCTTGAATATAGCGACTTTTTGCTTAACCACTTCAACAATATATTCCATCAGAAATTATATGCCAAAGTCTACAACATGAAATGCATAAAACACGTACAAACTTGTGACCGATTTTCCCTGCGATGTTTCTCAGCTCCTGAGGCCAAGGAAGTTGTGTGAGGCTCATAAAGCTCTGACTGAGCTCTTTCCAATGCAAGAACGGGAAACGTAAAGTCTCTATCCCTTTTGATTCCAGAGGAAACCTTTTGATCGACCAATATTGTAAAAAAAAATAGCTCTAAGAACGTCGATTTTGCATTATATCCCCTTCAAGCAAAACATGTCTTTTAAAAACTAACTGACTGTACCTAATCTTAAAATATCCCACAAAGAACATGAAATACAATGAGACTTACTTTGGGCAAATGATATAGTGTTACATTATAAAAATGGGGTGAAATGTTCAAATGTATATATTTATTTTAATTTCTGATAGTGATATTATATCATTGACCTTTATTTAACCAGGATAGTCCCACTGAAATTAAGAAGCTCTTTTTCAGGGGAGTCCTGGTCCTAGAGGGGAACCTATCGTACATGTTTTTAGTGGCAGGGGAAACTGGAGTACCCGGAGGAAACCTACACAGACGCGGGATAAGGTCAGTCACTTTCCCTGGAGCTCACTCTCCATTTTACAGTGGGGATTGAGGCGGCTCCAGACTTACAGAAATACTTTAATGTCTTGTGACTTTACTCTCAGCCTTTGAAAGTCCTCTCCCCTCTTCTCCCACACATGTTTTTGCTCCAAGGATGAGCTCATCCACGATAACAGCCCACAGCTCCTCCGCGGTCTCTCTCCAGAACACTTGTTATTAACCATGACGTGATTCTGTCAGTAAAATAACTCGTCTAACTGTGGGATTTGGCCTGAACAAGAAGTGGTACATTTTGATTATTGTAACTGCACTCTGGCAGACTAGGGTCTCAAGGTCACCACATCATACATTCAGCCTGCTACCGATAAAGATATTCCGTTGCTGACAAAGGTTCTTAGATGAGAGGTGCAGTGTTGGCAACGACGTTATTTTTTCAGTAACGGAGTAATCTAATTCATTACTCTCCCCGTCGTTACAACGCAGAGTGTTCGTGCTCTCTGCTCCAAAAACTACGCGTGTCCCCGACTCGAATAGAGTTGGTGATCATTGATCCTGTAGTGTTGGAACTTATTTTTAACCCAAAGACGCAGAATCGGTGGAGACGCGTCATTCTCATCATCTCTCGCTCTCTCTCAGCGCCTTTTCTTCTTCCTCGCTCCCCACTCCAGAGAGACAGTAGGCCACTAACTTTCTGATGATTGTTTTCCGTTGTGCCTGATGAATGAACGGAGACTTGCACAACGCCTGTGCGTAAAGTCTGCCCTGATCGTTGGCACATGTTTCTTTTACTCCTGTTCCTCCTCATTCTCTTTGAATACCGTTCAGTCACAGTGGCCCCCCCCCCCCCACTCTACCGCCCCATTCAGGTCATTCAGTTACTATGAACATCTTTGACATGATAGGACATAAATACAAACACCTGTCTGTTCTACTCATTTCAAGTGACTTTTGAAAACTGCTAAAAAATAAATAAACAAAATATTAATTAATCGAAATTCTTTGATATTTAGCAACTTTTTTTTAAACAGTAATGCAAATAGTTAACTTTCCTGGTAACGAGTTACTTTCATTATAAAGTAATTCAGTTACCAACTCAGTTTTTCCCACACTTTGAACCCTGCAGCCAACATGTGTACCCCCAGCATAAAGCGGCTATTAGAGCTGAACTAACACAATTCTCCCAGTTTCAAACAGTTAAAGTCAGCAGTAGTTGTGTAAATCTCACTGCCCAAACGCCTTTATAGCTCTCAGACTCTTCGGACGCTTGACTGACTTCCAAACAGGCATTGATTGCAACAGCTTTAAGATCTTTTTTCCCCCCCAACACGAGTGTAACTAAATGACAGCCGCCATCTACAGCTAGTAACGCTTGCATGAATGAAAACTCAAAGCTTGCCGCACAAGCGCTTAAAAGGCTTCTTAAATTACAACTAACAACTGCAGGAACGTAGGAAGTGGAGCGCATTGATCTGCTGACACAAGCAGAAAGAGTTGAGCAACAGTGAGAGATTAGCAAAACATTACACGCAAGTTACTTCAGTTGGCAACAGCAAATGATTCCCTCTAAATGCACGCACTATACTCATTTTGACAAGACTTGATGACAGTCCAGACTCACTGCAAGACAAAAACGTAAGAAAGAAAGCATTACCACAAACTAATCTACTCAATTCCGATTGGAACCATTCTTTGCACAAACACCTTCTTGCGACTTGTCAAATATCACTTGTTTTCATTTCGCACTTTTAAACACATGTTGGACTTTCCCCCTTCACAAATTAACTCCACCGGCCTGCTTTAAGCTCTTGGGCAGGTTTTGCACAAAGCCGTTCTTGTTAATGACTCCTAATGACTTTTTCATCCAGATCGTTTCAGTAAATCCCTCATGAACTCGCTTATAACAGCCTATAATGTGCTTTGGGTAATGCCTTACTGTAGCCAAACCAAACAGTGGCTAAGAAAACATGGAGGTGCTGACAGACTGATGCTAACGGGCTAACGGCGTGTCTCGCTAATCCGCTTCAGGAGTGAATGAGTGTCAGAAGTAGAACTTAGTCTTTTGCGGATATTGCGACACCTACTTTTGCGATAACTTGCCGATACATTTATGACGGAACATGTTTGTAGTTTGAGTTCAAAAGTATAGCCTTAGGTTTTGAGTTGGCTCCATGGGGTCAGGATATTTATTCAAGGAATTATTTGTGACATATTAGTTTCAAAGACTTTTTCAGAGTGATTTTGGAGCCCTTTTAGTTCTTAACGGAAAAATCTGTAAAAAAAAATAAATACATTTTTTCTGTTTAAATACAGGCTAGGAAATAGACATTGAAAAATCCTTGTGAAAAAAACTTTAGTCCGAGGTAGGAAAGTTTGAAGTCTGTTGGAGCTACTTGCGTTTAACTTGTGGCCCAAAATGGCCCTTGAATTTTAAATTTCCCACATAAATCTATGAAGAAACATTGAATAATTAAACATGTTATTGTGAAGGTTTGGTTTTTTTTTTTTGTTTCCTGGTGAAAGTTTATATGTTAAAAGACCAATCAGGCCCAAAAGCTGAAAATGAAAACCTGCAAAAATGTGTTTTGCTTGTTGTGTCTCCCCTTGTTGTGTCTCCCCTTATCTTTAGGTTATACTGTACGTATCACCTAAAAAAAAATTACAGTTTGCAATTTGCTAAATCAACAACTCAAAATACGATGTAGGTTCGTTTGCTCATCTTAGTGCCTTACTTGGAACAGATACAAAGCCATTTCTGTGGAGCCTCATAAAGTTCACACTGCGCTGTCATTCACAAACTCAGCTCCGGAGCCTAATCTTAGAACTGAACCTGGATTTGTCAAACACCTAACACATTCTACACTTTCTGCAGCCAACTGCACGAGTCAGGGTTCAACAAGTGTGTTTTGGAGTTGAAATAACTGTTTCTAATGTCTACATTTCACATTTCTAATGTCTTAAAGTGACAGTCTGTAAGATTGCGAAGTGAGGCCAGAGTGAAATTAGAAAATAACCAATCAAGTTCCTCCTTCACTTCCTGATTGGATCAGAAAGTCACTCCTTGTTTGCAAAATGAGGAGAGCGAGAACAAACTTACAAAAGTAAAGGATCATCAAAAAGGTATTTTGAGGAAATACTGTTTTAGTCAAAATGTGACAAAATTATATTTTCATCCTTAGATGTCATAATCTGACAACAATGCACTATGTTGTGTATGGTTGATGATACACAACATAAAAATAAAAAAAGTATATGCTTTGTTTTACAAATTACTATTTTTACAAAATACTCTCATGGGACAAAAAGTGCAAAAAAATAAAGGTCAGGTATTGAGCTTTAAAAATAGTAAAACCGCATCTAAAATAGGAAGGATTTTGGGTCATGTTGTCCAAGTATATTCTCTGTGCATTGGTTATTAAGCTTAAAAGACTTAAAAAGCTGACTCGTGTTTTCAGAAACAACAACAGTGGCACTTTCACACTTTGTAAAAGCCCCAGTGTTCTGCACAATGCACAGTGGAAATCTTGTCTAAATTGAATTACTCCAAACGTCATGTCACTGGTTTGACTGTGTCCATTCTCTGGAACTTCTGCCCCAGTTTTGGACACGTCAAAAGGCCGACAGTCTCTCTCTGACCAGTGTCCTCCTGTTCCCAGCTCCACAATGAAGCTCTGAATCAGATGGTCATTCAGCAGAGTTTGACAGAAAGAAGCCAGGCTCAAAGGAACAAAAGGGCAGGGCTGGTTTTGACAGGAATGGACTGAAGATATTATTAACAAACGATATATTTTCCAAAGAGAGGGGGGGGGGGGGGGGGTTATCATGCCTTTAGCAAGTATTTGATAGGAATCTCAAGCACATTTTTTATCACTGTTTTACACTTTATTGAATAGAAAATCAAATGCTTATCTAAAACAGCTGAAACAAAATATCCAGTAGATTCACTAATTGATTTTCACCCAATCTCCCCATAAGCCCCTCCCACCGCCCTCATCTTGCTCCATGTGGCTGTAGTGAAGCTCTGGCAAGTGTTTTTATTTCATGATGAATGAATTAATCTTAAAACCTTTTCCGTATACGTAGGACCACAGGAGGAAGGCTCAAAGATTACCCCAAGATGCGCGATTGAATAATAAATTCTAGATTTTCATCTTCCAAGGGTAGCCAACTTGTTGGTCAAACCGCACTTTTCCAGCAGCCAGTGAATTAGCGCAGTTATTCACAACAGTTTGACAGAAGAGGCGAGGAGAATCCAGACGGAAGGGCTGAATGAACAAGCACAAAGGCACGAAGGCAGGACGGACGGGGGCAGAATCGCACCATCAACCCCTCCCTCCGCTTTCCCCACAATGCGCCCATTCATCATCAGTACAGTACGCCGATAATGTGATAGATGCACGGTCTCATCACGCACCGACACAGAGGTCATTCAAGAATAATATGGAAAAATCACTGGGTCGCGCGGTGGTTTTAACCCCTTTGGGACCGAATACATTAGGGAGAATCCCATCCAGCCACAGTGCAATCAAGGAAAGATAAAGTCCAACAGGACTTTAAGGTTACAGAACGAGGCAATTAAATCTGAACATGACGACTTGAAAGACTCAGCAGCAACGTCTCTCTCCAAAATTCACCTTCAAAGCTGGACGTCTGACTAGGCTTTTTGTCTATTGATTTAGGTTAGGGATAAAATGGGGAAATTATGTAGGGGAAATTTGGACAGTGTTTTTTTTTTCTGCACATTTGCAGTGTGACATTTGTCTTTTTGAGCGACAAAGCAATGTAAATTAAGATATTTACGAGCACAGTTTTGCATATTTCTGATGGTTTGCGTCATCGTTATTGAGACAGCCCCCAACAATATTGAGCTATTCAATTTTGTCAATATCGCCCCGCCTTAGTCGCACCATTCTAAAGAGCCCCTAGTTTAACATTGGGGTGGTGGTAGGGCTGGGCGATATGGACCAAAAGTCATATCCCGATATATTTAGGTTGAATATCGATATACGATATATATCCCGATATTTTTTCCACAAAGTGAGAGCTGTGAAATGAAATGTTAAGTCAAAGTCACTGCCAAATAGGAGTGTTTTAATATTGCGATTTTTATTTTTTTTATTTTTTTTTCTTCTACCCCATTTGCTGTTAATAACTTTATGTTGCATATAACTAAACTAAAGCCTAAACTGAGACAATGAAATATGACTTATTAAAGTAGTACTTACTTTTTAGTCCTTAATAATCATGAAATATAATAAATAAAATAGCCCAAATAATTTCTTGATATTTGCTCTTGATTTAACTGTGTTTTAGTCAGTGGTTGAGATAAGTTCTTATCTTTATCCAAAGCATTCCCAAACATAAGCTCCTAAACTGAGCCACAAACGACTCTTTACTCTTTACAAGCAGCACAGGCTCAGCATCTCTGCTCATCATCAGAGCTCAGCGAGGGACTGGAGTGATTAGCGCTGCGGCTAACGCAATGCTAACGGGGGAAAAGCGATAGTCCTTCGCGGTGGCAGCATTACAAACGCTGATATTTTCACAGTACATCCACGATATACCGCAAACCCTAATTAGACTGAGAAGTAAACAAAAGCACATGGCGCAGCGCACGTCGCCGCCATATCTCGCCGCTACATTCACTTCTATCCAAACCATCTCCAAATGATTGAGCCACTGGTTTTGTTTTACCAACTCAGGGGCTCTCCTCCGCACGCTTCACAGACATTGTTGCTTTCTTCATGTTTGTTGAAGAGTGTCGGCGGAGTGTCTGTTCCTGTTCCTGCCCCATCTCCCCTCTCCCTCTCCCCCCTCTCCCTCTATGCATGCAAAGACGAGGGGCGGGGCCGGGGCGCTGGGAGCAGTGCAGAGCTCCGCTCAGCGGCGTGCCTGAAGCAAGTATTACAGCGCAAATTTGGACTATATCGATATATACGATATGGTCTGATTCCATATCTCTTTTTAAAATATATCGATATATCTTAAATATCGATATATCGCCCAGCCCTAGGTGGTGGTCAGCTAAAAATTGTATGATTGTCCGGAATCATTTGTTTCACTCTAAAAGAGGAAGAAAAACTAAACAATTTTGGGGAAATTGCCAAACTTTTGTCACAGAAATCAAGATTCAGCATAGCACAGTCTAAACACATCTTGTAAAATTTGCCAAACATGAGAGAAGGCTTAAATATGAACTTGTCACAGTACAGGGCTGGGTACTGGTACTTTTTTCCTCCCGATACCGGTACTTTATCGATACTTGGTGTTCGGTACAGATACCTGAACGATATTTTTTTTAAAATACGTACCAAAATATTTGTTGTTTAGAACCATAAAAAACGCACACAAAAAACTTTCTATGAGGATTGATCAAATATAAAACCTGCTAGTTTAGCAGGTTTCATTTAAGTTCTCTCACATGTTGAGACTCTCGAAGGTTTTAACATCATTTACAAACCATAGATCGCCTTTAGCAAATGCTGGTCTTTTTTTGTTGTGAAGAGAGGCGGCTCGGAGGATCAGGGTGAGTGGAGCGCTTTACAGATGCTTCCTGTTACAGCTCGTCAGCGCCGCTCCTCTCCTCGGCGCCATGACGAGATAAACTCACGAGAAACCAACACAAAAGAAAACACAGGGAAGTCGACTGGTTCCTGAGAAAGACCGGAACTTTGACACTTCTGATGGGGACGTGAAGAGACAGAATCCAGAACGCAAGCTGGAAAAAGGGCAAAATACATGATTCAGATTAGGGCTGAATACATTTTGTATCCAATCCAATAGCGCTGCACAATTTATCGCCAGATTCATATTGCAAGAAGATAAAATATATCACAAAATCAGTACGGTCTTTCGTCTGACACAGAGACACTTTTTGCGAATAGATATTGTAACTTAAATGAAAGTGCAAAAGTTTATTTTTATTCTAATGTAACTACTGTAATATTCAAGACAAATAAGTGAAATATAGCATTTTTTTCTCTGCAGCCTCATTTTATGCATAATAATGTCCCATGAAGACTTTGAGACATTTGGCCAGAAGTTACATTTACCAAAAATTCTCCATCGTTAACAGAATATTTTAGCTTTGACAGACCGTTTTGAAGGCTGCCAGTCATGTTGAAAGATTGAAAAGCTGCAATGAAAGTCCGAATGCAGCACTGCTAATCTTATATCGTCAGATAAAAAATGTTATGCCATTGGTCCGGGGGCAGAATTTAAGGAAGTGACATTTTTTTCAATGTTTGCCTCATTTACCCTTTGCTCAAATTTTTTCTCATTTTCCCAATATATTTCGCTAATTTTTTCCAATTTCCCCCCCAAAATTTTCACACATGTTATTGACAATTTTTTCTCTATATTTGCCCCAATTTCTCTGAATTTTTCCCCCATGGTTTTTCCAATTTCTCACACGTTTGACATTGATGATGAACCCGAAATTGTACATTTGCAGATCTTCCATACATTACTGTTCTGTTTTATGGTTCTAAATGACAAATATTTCAGTTTAGGTATCGGAAAAAGTACGGTTTGAAAACCAAGCATCGTTAAAGTACTGGTACTACTGTCTAGGGACAGTGCATGTAATGCAGACGCACATGTGCTGCGGAGTAAAAACTCATGACTTTCAACTAATAACTTTTAGCGTAACCATTACTAAACGTGGAATCACACTTCTAACTTGCTAATGCAAGTCAGGCGCCATCACAATCCCACTTCCTCTTTACCGAGTCTTATGACCGAATGACACAAGGCACACAAACGGACTACAGCAGCCTCAGAGGGTCAAACTCACACCATGAGCAGGAATTACATCAAAAGGACACAGAAAATATGTACATTTTGTGATACTTTGACACATTCTTACCAGGAGAAGGTTTTTCTATGCTCCAAAACAAATACACCAGGTTCCAAACGATTATGCAAATTGTATTTCAGTGCCATAACGGTAAAAAAAAATTAAAAAAAGTTTGTCAATGAAACTCATGGATGGTATTGTGTCTCAGGGCTCTTTGAATCACTGACATCAATCTCAGACACCTGGGATAATTAGTTGTCAGGTAAGCCCAGTTAAGGGAAAATTTATTGAAAATTGACGTTCCACATTATTAAGCAGACCACCATTTTCAAGCAATATGGGAAAGAAAAGGATCTCTCTGCTAAAGACAAGCGTGAAATAGTTGAATGCCTTGGACTAAGTATGAAAACCTTCGATAGTTTGCCTCCAGTCAATCACGCGCAGGTGCAGCCTCCGCCAACACTCCCCCTCCTATCGTTTCCACGCCCCCCTCACAAACCATCCCTGTCATCACTAGCAGAGAGCGGACACAACACAACCCTCCATGCAATTATCCCGTTAATATGGACAGGAATTATCCTGTCCATATTAACGTTTTAAAACCCCTCCCCAAAGCCCCCCCACAGTCCACAGCTAATCCATCTCAAACCACAATAAACATGGCTCTTTTAAATGTCCGCTCTCTGCAGAACAAGTCTTTTATTGTGAATGACCTGATTTTAGATAATAATCTTGATTGTTTGTTTTTAACTGAAACCTGGCTGGGTACAGATGCGACCGCGGTTCTTGCTGAGGCCTCCCCACCTAATTTTAGCAGCACCTTTTCAATAAGGAATGGGAAAAGGGGAGGTGGCACTGCTTCCATATGTACAAACACTATTGCCACCAAACCTATTTTATTTGATCCATTCCCCACTTTTGAGCACCATGCAGTTGTTTTTAGTAATCCCCCCATTTTATGTGTCACTATTTACAGACCCCCCAAAAAATGCCCTCTTTTTGTTAAGGAATTTTCTGAGTTTTTATCACTTTTACATAGCTCTTTTAATATGATTCTTTTAACTGGTGATTTTAATCTACACATAGATAATCTTTTAGACCCTGTTGCTAGGGATTTTTTAAATGTTCTTAATTATATGGATTTTACCCAACACGTCACACAGCCAACTCACGACAGAGGACACAGTCTGGACCTGGTCATCACGTATGGCCTGTCCACAGCTGTGTCTTCTGTCATTGACTTGGCTGTTTCTGACCATTACTGTGTGTTTTTTAATATCACCAGTTTTACCCAGCGGGAGACCTCGGTAAGAGCTGTGAGGAAACGTCATCTCACCCCTGAAGTGGCTGCAAATTTTATTGATGTTTTAGAGAAATATTCTCCTATTGTTCTACCTGCCCCCTGTGATTTTATTTTTGAAAATTTTAATAGCAAACTCAAGTCAGCGCTTGATTCTATCGCTCCTTTAAAATCCAAGAAACTCCCTACAAAACCAATTACTCCATGGAGGAATGAGGAAATTAAACAACTCAAAAGACAATGCAGGGTGGCAGAGAGAAAATGGAGAAAAAACAAAATTACCATAAACTACCAAATCTTCCGTGAACAACAAACAACCTACAATAACACAGTAAGAAACACAAGAAACAACTACTTCTCAAAAATTATCAACAATAATAAAAACAATCCCAAGGTACTCTTCTCTACAATAGAACATCTAATCAATCCTGATTTTAACAAGACCAATTTTACTCCAAGTGACTCCCTTTGCGAGGCGTTTGCAGACCACTTCAGGGGAAAGATAGACACTATCAGATGTAATATTTTATCTACTCAAAGTAACACGGTTTTAAATACATCTGGTTGTCTACTTGTTCCAGAGGAAACACTGCACAGTTTTGTCCAGGTTAATGCTGAGATGCTTGATAAAGTTTTCTCCTCAGTGAGGCCCACCACATGTCCTTTAGACCCAGTCCCAACCCCGTTTTTTAAAACTTTCTATGGATCTCTTAGAGACGAGCTTTTACACATGATGAATTGCTCCCTTCAGACGGGGGTCTTCCCTGCTGCCTTTAAGGGGGCGGTGGTGAGGCCTCTGCTGAAGAAGAGCAATTTGGACCGTAATGATTTTAACAACTTTAGACCGGTATCCAACTTACCATTTTTAAGCAAAATCTTAGAAAAACTTGTTTTTACCCAACTTAGCGACTTTATAAATGCACATGACGTCCTTGAGAAATTTCAGTCTGGCTTTAGGGTAAACCACAGCACCGAGACAGCCCTTTTAAAGATTTTAAACGATTTTAGATTAAATTATGATTCCAAAAGGTTGACAGTGTTGGTTCTACTGGATCTGAGCGCTGCCTTTGATACAGTCGACCATACTATTCTTTTAACTCGTTTAAAACACATCGGCCTCTCTGGTGCTGTCCACAAATGGTTTACATCCTACCTCACAGACAGGACATTCATGGTAAGTGTGGATACCTGCTCCTCCAAGGTCCATAATATTACATGTGGTGTGCCTCAAGGTTCGATTTTAGGCCCAGTGCTTTTTAACCTGTATATGCTCCCTCTTGGTGATGTCATCAGGAGACATGGAGTCAACTTTCATAGTTACGCTGACGATACACAGTTGTACATCTCCATGTCTCCTGATGACACCAGGCCAATGGATGCACTTTTTAACTGCATTTTAGATATCAAATCCTGGATGGCAGAAAACTTTCTCCAGCTTAACCAGGACAAAACTGAAGTTTTAGTCATCGGTCCTCAGGCCCAGAGAGAGAAACTTTTACCCAAACTACAGTCATTGTCTTTTAATCCTTCCTCACAGGTGAAGAACCTGGGTGTGATTTTTGACTCTGAGCTGACTTTAATTCCACACATTAAGAATATCACAAAGATAGGTTTTTACCATCTAAAGAACATAGCCAGAGTCCGCCCCATTCTCTCTCGGGCCAACACGGAGACGCTAATGCATGCTTTTATCACCAGTCGTATCGACTACTGTAATGCCCTGCTTTCTGGTCTTCCCAAAAAGAGTATCTCAGGTTTACAACTTTTACAAAATTCAGCAGCTCGTGTCCTGACGAAGACCAGGAGGCGGGACCACATTACACCGGTTTTAGAGTCACTGCATTGGCTCCCCGTGTGTTTCAGGATCCATTTTAAAGTTCTTTTAATGGTTTTTAAATGTCTTAATGGTCTTGGTCCTTCTTATCTTTCAGAATTGATTTTACCATATGAGCCTTCGCGGTCCCTTCGCTCCTCTGGCAGGGGTCTCCTAGTTATTCCTAAAGTCAACAGAAAGACTCACGGCGAGGCGTCTTTCCAATACTATGGCCCTCGCCTCTGGAACGACCTGCCAGAGGAGCTCAGGACCGCAGAGAACGTTCATGTTTTTAAGAGCAGGCTCAAGACCCACCTTTTTAGTTTAGCTTTTAATTAATATTTACTTATATTAACCTTATTTACCGGTTTTAGTTCTATTATTTCTTTATTTTCCCTCTTTTATCCTGTGCTATTTCACGCACAGTTTTAGCTGTTTTTAATGTATCTCTTATTAAATATTTATTTATTTATTTTTATTTATTTTATTCATTTATTTTTTATGTTCTCCTAGTGGTTCCTCTGAGGGAGCCCTCTGCCCCGGGAGTGCTGGTTGGCTGTGGCCGTGCGGGCGCTCTCCTGGGGGTGCCTGGATGGAGGTAGGACGTCTCTCCTACACCTACTCCGGGCCCCCTGGGTTGGCGCTCTGTGGCTGTGGGCGATGGGCTGCTCCTGGTGCAGACGGCTCCTTGGATGATGTTTCCTCTTTCGGTCCATCTGTACCCAGCCTTACGTACTCAACTCTATGTCCATTTTTATTTAAGACTTTTAACTGCTGGGCTGTCTGTACGTCTGTGTCTGTGTGTGCGGGTGGTGGGTGGTGGGGTTGTAGTTATTTATGTATATTTACTGGTGGGGACGATTTTTATTATTTTTAATGATTTTTAAGCACTGTAAAGCACTTTGTGTTACATTTTGTATGAAAAGCGCTCTATAAATAAAGTTTGATTTGATTTGATTTGAAAAATCAAGCATAATCATCGTACTTTGTTGCTGATTCAGAGCACACACACGGGTTTGTGCAGATAAAGGCACAATGAGGACAGTTTCTGCCAGACAAACACGTCAGATTAAGAGAACAGCTGCTACAAAAGCAGCAAATGGGTATTTGAAGCAGCTGGTGCCTCTGGAGTCTCCCGAACATCAAGGTGTATGACCCTCCAGAGGCTTGCAGTTGTGCATCCGGCCTCCCCTAAACTGTTCATTGAAGCTGACGAGCAGAAACGGCTGCAGTGACCCAGAAATACATGAAGACTCATTTTCAAACAGTCTTGTTCACTGATGAGTGCCGTGTAACCCTGGATGGTCAGATGGATGGAGTAGTGGATGGTTGGTGAATGACCACCATGTCCCAACAAGGCTGTGACATCAGCAAGAAGGGGGCGGAGTCATATTTTGGGCCAGAATCATGGGGAGAGAGCTGGTTGGCCCCTTTAGGCTCCCTGAAGGTGTGAAAATCTATGACATAAAACATCCAAACAGCAGCTCTGGAAGGCTATTCTGTCATCCTGCAAACAAATCCAAGCAGAAACTCTCCAAAAACTCACAAGTTTAATGGAAGAATTTTGAAGCTGCTATCAAAGAAGGGCTCCTATGTTAAAATATAAGTTGACCTGTTAAGATGTTTTTGATTGATATAGCTTTTGATTTCAGTAAATGTGACCTCCTAATGCTGCGAATTCAACAAATGACCATTTTCAGTTAATTACAACCTTTAAAATGAAACTGAGTTGCATAATCATTTAGTCGATTTTGAGGTATTATATTTATTTTTGAATAAAATATCACTGGGAGGTTTTTTAGATCACATTCATATTATCCTCTAACAGTTAAAAGTTATTTGATCATTTAGAAAATCTTCGAAAAATATCATGCATAATAATTTGGAACGGAATGTACTCTGCCCGTTGGCTGTAATTTTGGGACTTTTCCAGCCGGTTCTCTTTGTAAAATCACAGAAACTTCCTCATTTGGCTCATCCTGCCACTCTCGCACAGCAAACTGCAAACAGAAAGTGTTGAGGAAATCCCTAAATGTTTCTTGTGAGTCCAAACCAGTTTAGTCAGGAAAAAAACGAGGCCTCCAGCCGCTCATAAGATGTTAAGTTTGTTAATGATCAGAAAGAGCAGAGTCAGCCTGGGCTTTGAACCAAGAAAGTGACGTAAAAACACACTCTTACGCTGTAATAATTCATTCCATTTATAAATTTTGCAAAAAGATCCAAAGCGGTGTCACTTTTACGTTTACAAATGCCTTGGACAAACCCATAAAATGTCTATATGCTACATTTGTCTCATCCGCAGTTTAAAGCTCCACAAAAATGCCATTATTTCCAAATATATTTTACATGTTTCACTAGTATACAACACCAGATAGAGCTGATGAAAAAGTAATAATTATGAACCCATTACACAACATCCCTTTAGCTTTCCCATTTCATACATATGCGCTATTCAATTGAAAAGTATCATAAATGTAAGATTTTTGGGCACGAATGGTTTGGGAACCCCTGCGCTAATGTATAACAGGGTTTATACAGGCAGAAATCAAATGTAATGCTTTTAATGGCATTTTGAGGCTACAAACGCAGACACTGGCGCATGTTTCACTACTTCAGATTCGCAAACATTTCAAACAGAGGAAGGAGAATTTGCCATTTTCACAGTTCTTATAAAATTGTTGAGCGATGCCATAATTTACCAGGAAATTTAGATTTAATAATGCTTTTTAAATGACATTTAAGCCCTTGATGTTGGCACAATTCATTTAATGCCCAACTAGAGCCACATGCACCAAGGACAATTTTCCTCCTTTTTTGCAATATGATTCAATGAGATTTCACCTCACAGCATTAACTTACTACACACGCATTTCAACAGCAAAAACGTTATTTTTTGTCGTTTCCGATGGCATGAATAAAAAACCTGCATCAAATGGATTTATTGAATTATCGCCCTGCCAGCCCTGAGCCTGTAAACATAAAACAGCCCCACGGCCGTTTCCAGCAGATCCGCCGGCCCTGAACTGACACCGGTCCCTGGACTCTGCTGTCAACATGTCAGATCCCTCTGGTCGTTACAGAGACCGTCATTAAGCTCAAAGCAAAAACTCCATCACAGCGGTTTAACTAAAGCAAGACATCAAACTCCGCGACTGACAAACTGACAGTAACAAATTCATTTCGACCGCTCCTCGTGTCCCAGATTTGAAAATACCGGAGCAGCGTGACCTAGATCTACAATGAACACTTCATTTTGGCAAAGGCGGCGCTGCTCATTGGGAAGTTTAACATGGGAATAACAACAGTTACGAACAAATGTGGACGTTCAGAGGCTACATGCTCGACAATAGAAAGTTTATAATTATTACAGTTTCGGCTACTCTACCCCGAGTAAGGCAGCACAACCGGTGAACATCTAATTGCAATGTTTCTTTTTAATTATATTTATTGGGACTATACCCAATTTTGAACCCCTTCAGTCAACATATGATGAAAAAAGGTAAACCCCTTTTAGTCGCATATTGACTACTTGGGTTGACCATACACATCATAGCACGGCGCAAACTTCACGCATCAGGCTGATTTTTTAACAAATTACAACTTTCACAATGTACTTTTATGGGGCAAAAGTTATTTTACTCTACAAAAAGAAAAACTTTTTAACTCGTTTAAGGCCTTCATTTTGGCAAAATTATTCTAATGACAAGCTAGGGCCTGACAGATATATATCGGCCGATATCTCCAGAACCGAAAGACTGGAAAGGGCTCAGTCGGGGCTTTAAAGTTACACAACTTCCTAGACCTCAGAGGAGCGGAGATATTTTGTGGTGAAAATCGGCCACCAGTTTGTTCACCTATTTTACGTACTTTATGTATAATTTCAGAACCATGAGTGATGGAGACTTAACGTTTTTTTGTTTTAGAACACACCGATTCTGGTCTTTCAAACAAGCTCCCTCTGAAGTACCTACTAAACATGAATATACAGTGCCCCCTGCTGTCACAGTTCAACACTGACACGTGGGCCTGCCACGATAATTACTATATCGAGTTATCGCTCGATAAGTAAAATGAAGGACGATAACATTTTTAGTCTTGATAAATGCACGTGCTGCGTGTGCTTAAAATAAATACAGAAACATGAACGCTATCACAACGCTGAGTGAGCGGAGCGTCCATCCAACCCGTCTCCCTGTGCTTAAAGACAGCACTGAGCACATCAGCGCTGCTTTTGGAGGGAGGCGGGGTGTAAACAAAGTGCTTCTACGGAGCTGCTGATTTCGACACTTTCTGTGAACTTTATCGCGGAGCAAGAGGGACTCGTGTGAAAATAGAAAAAAGATCCAAATATCTAAATACAAGCGCGATAGTCCTGAGAACATTACTCAGAGCTTAGGTCTACGTGTTACAGAGAAATGCTGCAGCGGTTTGACAAACAGTCAAACAAGTTTCCCAAAAAAGCTGCTTCACTCAGACAGCCGTGTGTACAGGAGGTTATATTTTAAAAGAAGAGGAAAAAGAACACAACATATGGCTACTCTACTTTTGCAGTAATACAGTATTATCTGAATCCATACATTCAATATAAATTTTATTCTAACCGGATTTTATTTAACACAGAAGTGAGTTTTTTGTGAGGAAATATTTAACCAGAATAATGCAGATGAAATATCAATATTATTGTTATTGGGATATTTTTGAAGATGATACTGTACATTGACTATTAAAAAAAAAAACATAATTATGTTGTGACAGTCCTAATTAAAACACAGAACCTGGTGTGAGTGTAAGTTATGTTAAAAGGTTGAGAAGCACAGATGGATACAGTGTCCCAGAATATGTCGACCCTTCTAGTTTGCACTTTGTTCGGTATAAGGTGTTAATATTGAATGTCAGAAGTTCTATACATTTCAATTAAAATAGTTGCTTACAGTTTTCTTTTTTAGTATTTGCATTATACTGAATATTATCGTTTATCGCGATATTTTCTGAGACGATATATCGTCCAAAAAATATATATATCATGGTAGGCCTACTGACACGTTTAGAATCTTACACAGGATTATAGACCAGACATTTAAAAAAAATATTCAGAAAAACCCACATTGGTCGACCTCCATTAGATATATTTTTATGATTTAAACCTTTAATATACTGCTAAATGTTTAACAACAGGCTATTTGAAAGATAAAAACAAACAAACAAACATCAAATTAAATTACTTAAAATATTGGCCTATATATCGGCTATCGGCCATGCCAAACCCCCTTCATATCGGTATCGGACCCTATCACAAGCATTTCAAACAAGTGTAGAGGGCTAAACTACAGAGTTAGCAAGTACTCCAGGTAGTGAGATTCCACGGAGACAGAATAGTTTGTTGTTTGCAAAATAGTAGCAATTTGAAGCTATATTTTGAGAGTCTGTTTGAAGATCTGGAACGACCTGCCAGAGGAGCTCAGGACCGCAGAGAACGTTCATGTTTTTAAGAGCAAGCTCAAGACCCACCTTTTTAGTTTAGCTTTTAACTAATATTTACTTATATTAACCTTATTTACCGGTTTTAGTTCTATTATTTCTTTAGTTTCCCTCTCTTTATCCTGTGCTATTTCACGCACAGTTTTAGCTGTTTTTTAATGCATCTCTTATTAAATATTAATTTATTTTTTATGTGTGTGTTTTTATGTGTATCTGTACTCAGCCTTACATACTCAACTCTATGTCCATTTTTATTTAAGACTTTTTAACTGCTGGCTGTCTGTACGTATATGTGTCTGTGTGTCTGTGTGTGCGGGTGGGGTGGTGGGGTTGTAGTTTTTATGTATATTTACTGGTGGGGACGATTTTAATGATTTTTAAGCACTGTAAAGCACTTTGTGTTACATTTTGTATGAAAAGCGCTTTATAAATAAAGTTTGATTTGATTTGATTTGTAAAGTTTTGGAAGTTAAAGGCACTATACTTCATGGTTTACCAAAAATTGTTTTGTCCTCCTTTAGTATATAGTTTAAGTGAAAGTGACCCTGAAAAGTGACCCTGCAAGTTGTGAAATGTACCTACACTCTTCAAATATGTTGGGAAAGTTACGAATAAGTTTGGAACGCAACTAAGATTTATATTTAGTGCCTTCCTGTTTCATTGTTTGTAATCAAAATAAAATCAGGTAGGCCTATTGAGAGTGAGGAGTTGTCGTCACGTTGTCACAGAGCCCCCCCCCCCCCCTCCTCTCCGCCATGATGGTAGCGCTCCAGTGTGTTGTTAACACGGTAGTAGCAGAGTTTCTTAACTATTCCGTACAGTTTTACCGCCTGGAAGTCACTGCTGCGTTAAAAACTGCACCAATACCTCACACGATAGATATGGAAAACGTAGGAACAATGGAATTCACTTCAGATTTGCTGATTGTTGAATCAAACAGTAGTGGACAAAATACACTCACAAAAGTGCGATAAACAGCTAAGATAAAGAGCTGCATATATTTTTAGTTACAGCATAATAATTTTTCCAGTTTATTTTCAGTTAGAGCCAGTGCTGGTGGGATACCTTTAACCTTAAGACCGCTCCTCTTTTGGCTTTACATCTTCTTGAGTGAAAGCCACAAATACAGCTTATACAGCTTTTTAGTGAGTGGGACAGGAAAAATAAAGAGCCGCTGTCACATTACAAGTTACCTGGATGTACACTGCACGAGTTTGACCGTTAGGTCTCACACACAGACACTGTAGTGTGTATATGTTGGACTCTGAACGCAGAGCGCCTCATCCTCTCGCTACAAACTGTTAACAGCAATGCCAACAAAATACAACACTAGCAGCGCATTGCCAGAGCCAAAAGCATCAATACCCAGCTAATAACAGACCGCATTTTACTTTCGACGAGTTTCTCTCATAAACATAGTTAGCAAGCGCCACCAGTTCATCCGTAGCCTGAAATGCTACGACAGACTTCAAACTTTGACTCATACGACCCAGGTCCGTGCAGGTTCGTTAATTTTACAATGATCGCTCTTGTAATGTAACATCTAAAAATCGTATAGACAAAAGGATATGTTGCTGTGTACACCAGAGGTTCCGCTAGACCTTTTTTTGTCGGCCACTTTGGCCGGCTGGGTCGTAAAATTTCAGCCATTCACAAGAATTACCGAGAACGGCCGGTTTCACACCGCACGCAGATTCGTAAACGAATTGACGAGTGAACCAGTCTGCGCAATCATTTGCAAGCCACGCTTCAAGTCACATCCTATTGTGCAGATGAGAAAGCTCGTGTGTACAGACCGGCGGCTTTCAGCAGCAAATGTGCAAAAATCACTTTTATAAAGCAATTTCACGTCTATCCAATCTTGTACTTTGCATACATAATATAACTTTGGGCGTATGATTAACATCATTTTCCATGTACTACTACATTTAGACTTTTTTATATATATTGTGCATATAAAGGATATTAAGGAGACATATCAGTTGTATTCCAATCTTATAATTAATAGTGCTGCTTTAGAATGAACCATGAGTTTTTTTGAGTCCAATACTACTCTAGGCGCTTTGCCCCCACTCCGTGGCAGTCTGACTACATGCTGCGAGGTAGTTCGGCCGCGGTGTGAAACAGACGTAAGCCGAGGCGGTCTGCGCAGACTGACCGAGGGAAGCGCCTCTAAACCCAGCCACTCTTCCAGGAAGAGCCGCTCAGTCTGACTGAACACACGGAGTTTACAGAATATCCTAATTGAATGTATTAGCTGTTGAGCTATTAACACACTTTTATAAAAGTAAATGCACCTGTAGTTCGCCGTTTTCTTGGAAAATGTGACGAAGCACGAAGAAAAAGCATTACATATCCAGAGAGCGATGATGGCGCTTCAACTGCACTTTGTAAAATGGGCTATGGGCGTAAATCGAAACTTTTCTTGATCGAAATATTGATCCTTTTTTGTTATATATTTATGCCCGTCTTGAAAACACTTTGTTGTGTTAGTCACTGACTTAGGTCAAATGTTGTATTTAAAATATGTTTCTATATTCTCTCCATATAAACACACACATATATCCATCCATCCATTTTCTTCCACTTGTCCGTTGCCGGGTCGTGCCCAAATCACATAGCACCAGCCCCTATGGCTCCTCCTGCAGGTGGTGGGTCCACAGAAGGACGGCCTCATGGTTCTAACCGGGCCTGTTGGTCTCTCATAAGGGGCTTCTGAATCGCTCTTTGTCTGACCCGTCACCTAGGACCCGTTTGCCCTGGGAGACCCTACCAGGGGCACAAAGTAGGGGTGGGCGATATGACAAAAATAGAAGATCACGATTTTTTGAATTATAAAATTACGATTTCGATTTTATCACGATTTTTTATAATGACAAAATTACTTAAATTAGACACTAAAGAAGAAAAATACTATAGTAATTTATTCAACTTTGTGATAATCAACACAGCAATACTAGACTTGGACCTAAAGCAATCTCACTTTATAAATGAAAAACACAATAAAACTCCAGATAATAAAATTAAGTAGAAGTAAGTTAAAGAGTAAGTTTGGTAAAAGCTTGTTGTTAGTGTCCGTTGCTGTTTGGCATTTTTTCTGAGACGTCTCTCTCATGACGTTGAGCTGCTGTAAATATAATGCTGTCGCTGTCGACCCTTTCACAATAAGAGTCTTATTAAAGCGATAACATGCAGTGACTTATTGTGTAAAACTCAAACAGGAAGAAGTTTGTCACTGTTAGGCGAATTTACAATAATGAACTCAGCCTGACGGTGTTTTTGGGGAACTTTTATATTTTCAAAGACCTGGATAAACAGCGCATTTGTGAACACGGTCCAGGTTTAAAATTAAATGAGAAGATGCAGCGCCTACAGAACTGTAAGGACGAAGGACACGCTCGCTTCTTCGCACATGTGCCGCCAGGTAAATAAATAAACACACGCTGAGATCTACGCAGAGCAGCGGCGTTACGGGGGAAAGACACTAAAGACATAAATACCTCTGAAATAGAGACAGAACGCTGGGTTTAAAAGCTCCAGATTGAGGAGTCTGGTCGTGTATTCGCACTGTAGCGGAGCGGCTCGCTGCCAAACGCTCGCATTAGCGTCTGACATTGCGTAGCAGAAAGTTAGCGGCTTGGGTTAGCTTCACTGACTGTGAAAAGAGTCAACTTTGCTGAAGTGCATAAAACCGTGATAAAACGATCCCACAAAAATAAACGATCGTCAGATCTGGAGATCGTAAGACGGTCTAATATCGTCATGTCGCCCAGCCCTAGCACGAAGCCCCCGACAACAGAGACCCCAGGACCATTCGGGTTCTCAAACCCCTCCACCACATTAAAGGTGGCGGTTTCAGGAGGGGAGATATATATATTTCCTTTATTATTTTTACAGGCCATTTGCTTTTCAAACCGGCCTAAAGCCAGTTACAGTCAGCTAACGGAAACCCTGGTGTACAGAGTAGCTTTTCGCTGCTCTTCTTTTCTTTGATGCTGCCGATGTGGAGGCTCTCGTAAAACGTATGATTGTCAGGCTGCCGTTATATTTCCCTTGGCATTGATACAGTCTACCACCAGCGACCTGTTGTCTGATTATCATCATCTTTCTTGCAAAAATAAACGCGTCTTCGATGAACGCGCAAACAGCGTGCTTCTGTTATTGTTGCTCCTGATGTAATTCCCCTGCGCCTACTGGCCGCTGCAGGCGCTCGATGATGACGCAACGTCGCCAAAAACGGGCTAAAAGTTGAATAAAATATTTCGATACAACTCGATAATTATTAAACCAAAGCAATGTACGTCGATGTGTGGCCAGGATTGATGCAAACTAGCGATGTAGCGGATCGAAGACATAACATATCGATACATAGATTAAATAGATGAATTGTTACACCACTAATGTTAACGTATGTGCATGGAGGTAAATGGCCAGGTCTCTGTGCCATTCCGCTGCAGGGCCATTTGATGGTTTTACGATTGTGCAAAACCGGAATCAAAGCAAAAGGCACAAATATAATTCCATGTTGTAAAGAATCATTTCTTTTATTACATTCAAGTCGTCTTGTTTTATGATGTCACAGAGTTTGTAAGAGACACTAAAACTAATTTATTCTGTGCATATTACCTACTTATTGATATTGCCTGCAGTTTGCAAACTATCCACCAAGGGGTGCTGCAGCACCCTCAGCACCCTGGGTTCCCACGGCCTGGGTTCCTACTACGTTTTCAGTATTACATACTCTTGCATGAGTACAAGACAGCAATCCTGACAATGCAAAAAAACTAAAAAAAAATGTGTACCCTACTTATAATTTACTACTTGCTCTTATCCTAATTTCATCAGTTTTCATTATTTGACTGTTGGGTCCGTATCAATGCTAAACACTAGATAAACTTTGTCAAACCGGAGCCGCGAGTATTTTTGTGTCCTAGAATAATCAGCTCAGCTCAACAATAGCCCACTTTCGCCCTCTTTATCAACAACTTCTTCCTTTGTTATCCTGCTACAAATCGGCAGCTTTTCCGGGTGTGTCTTGGCTCGGCAATCAAAAAGGTAATATCGCAATACCTTCAGCTACGAGCTCCTCCACGGTGACCTGGTAGCGGCCCACGGCGAACACTTTCCCGAAGTAACCG
The DNA here is from genome assembly GCA_021464625.1 of Proterorhinus semilunaris. Taxonomy (NCBI): domain Eukaryota; kingdom Metazoa; phylum Chordata; class Actinopteri; order Gobiiformes; family Gobiidae; genus Proterorhinus; species Proterorhinus semilunaris. The sequence goes on along the minus strand of CM038345.1, from coordinate 34,055,758 downwards.
CTCGCTCCCAGGGACGATCCCCCCAGACCTCCTCCTCCTCCGCTCTCCGACTTGGGCATCCTGGAAAACTTCTTCATCCTCGGTCCTTCCGATTTTTTGAGGGGGGACCTCAAATAAACAAAAACCAGTCCAAAAAATTTTATCACGGCTTTCTGGTATCCGTCTCCTATCTACTTATCTGATATCGTGTCCTTTTCTGCATGCTCCACGCTTTAAGGACATTAAATTACACAGGCAGTGTCCCTGGCCGTTTCCTCCCAGCGCTAAATCAGCAGCTGCGGCCACAGTGACACCAAAACATGGGCTGATATCGGCTAATATTGCTAGCATAAATGCACCAAAACAGCGTGCGTCCGAGGCTTCCCTTCAAGAAATAGCCAAAAATTAAACGTCTGAAGGATAAAAAAAAAATCAAGTTTGTTAAAGAAGACACGCCTCTTTTTGGTTGTATATCCCGTTTTGTGTGGCAGAAACAGCGCTGTGTTTAGCCCCACACGCCGTCTAGACTCTTGGCTTGTGTGTCGCTCCCCACTCCTCTCGGGGCGAAGCTAACGTTGCTAATCAACATCGGCTAACGACATTCGCCTCGCTTCCTCCGCGAAACGAACGATGCAGTTTGGGTTCATTTAAAACAGGAAAATCCCACCGTCCGCGGCAACTCGCCTCGTCGCGTTTAGAAACCCTTCGCTGACGCTTGGCGTAACCGTGGGCGCATTTTGGGTAAAGTTTGCGGCGACTCTCTTGGCCACAGCAGCAGCGCTAGGACTGCAAGGAGGAGTAGGATAAAATAAAGGCGTCTCGCTCGGGGCGGCGCTTAGATGTGACGCCACTTCTTTTCTTTAAAGTTGCATTATGGCACTTTTTAAGAGAAAAAAAAAATGTATATTTGTGCTTAATTGAGATTTATGTGACCTAATGGCTGAGTGAGTGGTTAACATGGCTCCTTTACGTTCGATCATGGTGGGCTCTACGACGCTCCAGGATAATTTGTTTTGTAGGTTTTTCTGGTTATAGGCTCCGTCTGCAGGGAAAACCTTCCAAACAACAGATGGACACTGTGATGGAAAGTAAAGGCGCCATAACCACATATCCAGCCGCTGGGTCACTACAAAGTCAAATATACGTGCTAATATCAACTTTTATTTCTCGCATAAAAAGTTACATAATGCACCTTTAATGTATGTGTAATTTTATAGTAGCGCCTCCTCTTATTATTATATAAGTGGATCAGACAACGTTTATTTCTGCTGCCCATATTGTTTGGTTCGGTTGGTTGGTAGTTTTGTGTTTCTTTGTATGCGCTTTATGAGGTAAAACTCAATGGTTTTGAAGAGACATGTTTTTGTAGATTTGAGCAGTGCTGATTGCTGCTGAAAATAAAATCCAAGGAATTTACAGCGCAATTATTACCTTCCTTCGAAATAGTATATTGTTCTAAAAGGGAACAATTTAATTTAATACCAGCTAAATCAAATTGAATGTCAAAAAAAAAACATTAGTTTTGCTCATAGACTAATTAATTCCCACTATATCCACTTAGTCCAGTTGACACTGCTTGGATTTCTCTTGAGGGTTCTAGTAAAAAATAATAATATATGATGACACACAAGAAATTTAACATGCTCTAATTGGTAGGACAATGTACATTATATAAAATTGTACATAAATTGTGAACTTTGGCAATCAAAACTGTAGTTGGCTACAGGATTCACCCACTCGGACGAAATGCCTTGAATTTATTCGGCCTCAGGATGTAGAGGTGGGTGGTTTGTTATTTACCCAATGAGTGACAACCTAACATGACCTATCCCCGCCCTCTGTCTGAATCCCGCGTTCTGATTGGCAAAGAAGAGGACATAGCAAGGCAGTTTGCAGCTGCTGTCATTTACCTGTGGAGATAATAATACAAGTATTTTTGCACTTAGTTTGGACAGAGGAGTGTGTGCTTGGAAATAATAGCCAATAAAATCTCAATTTTACATTTTAATAACTTTTTCTTATAAAATAACCCTATAAACAACAAAGGATACAGCAAATCATTAAGACAACACTTGAATACTCATCATTTTGATAGTTATATGTTCTCCAGTTTTGGAGAAGTCAGATGACACAACTGGTTTGGGCATGTGCAGAGCGGGGACATAGACTATAGGGGCAAAAGGATGTTGAGGTTAGAGCTGCCAGGAAACAAGAGGCCCAGAGGGAGACCAACGACATGACACGAAGACATAAAGTTAGTTTAGTGTGAGCGCATAGAGGCATAAAGATCTTACAAAAATGCTAGTCCTAAGAGCATTCCTCTTTCAAATGTTTCCTAGCCATACAATTACTACTAATACTAAACCTCCATTTGGTTTGAAGTGAATGGCTTGAGAATAGAGGTGGGCAATATATTGTACAAGATAATATCGAAATTACTGTTTGGAAGGTATGCACCGTACCGCGGTAGCACAGCAGTTAGCGCTTGTGCTTCACAGCTAGAAGGTCCCAGGTTCGATTCCCACTTGAACGGAGCCTTTCTGTGGGGAGTTTGCATGTTCTCCCTGTATCTGCGTAGGTTTCCTCCGGGTACTCCGGTTTCCCCTACCACTAAAAACATGTATAATACGCCAGGCTGAATGGAGTGTGTTTAAGAGTGCGAGTGTGGGACAACGGATGCAAATTAGCCCAAGGCTACAATCCTATGTGGCGTGTTAACATGCATGAGTCCCATGTATGTTCATGAACATGCACTGTCCCAATCAAATAAACATGTAAATAAAATAAATTTTCAATAGTTTATTTCCCCCAAAAAATGGGAAAAAATGCAAAACAAAAAAACAACGTGGAGAAAAACCATGTAAAGTGTTTTTTCCTGCCCTTTTGTACTCTGTTCAAGAATATTTTCTTTTCAATCAACCAAGGATCACACTTTTGTATATTTCGGATGGTTTGCCAAAAAATTGCTTCAGTATCGTCCCCAAAAATATTGAAATATTAATTTAAATGGTAAATGGTCACATTCACTCAAAGCGCTTTACATCAAGGAACCAGTCGCCCATTTACACTCTCATTCATACGTCAATGTACGCAGAGACTGGAGGTAAGGTGGGTGAAGTGTCTTGCCCAAGGAAACAACGACAATATGCGCCTGCAGGATTTGAATCGTCGATCCTCTCTGCACCACCGACGCCCCATTATATATTTGGTGAATATCGCCCAGCCCTACTTGGCTTGTACTTCCCTCGTTGTGTCCTTGGGCAAGTTACTTCAATTATAGTGTGGCGCTTTCAGCAGCTTGTCAAGATTATAAAGTGCAATACAAGTGTACAATATTATTAATACATACAACAGGGAAACCAGGATACTTATGACATAAAGCCTGAACAGTGGTCGTAGTTATTACATTCACATGCCATTTCAACTATGCATGTTTGTATGTCTGTTACAGCTGTCTTTAAAGCTCGGTTGCACCGGAGTCCTGGAGCAGCACATGGCTGCATTACATAAGACGGAGGAGGAGACGGGAGTCATGTGATTCACACACAAAAAATATAACACCGTCTGGGCTTGTCCCACTTCAGCAGCACAAGGGGAATCTCTCCTTTGACACACTTTTGTTTCCCCCAAAATCACAGTCAAGCCCACGCTGCCATCTGCTGGTGGAGAGAAGGAAACTACACCAGTTTCACATGGCGTTTACCCTGATTATTAAAGTTATTAAAGATGTATTCATTCCATAATTGTTTTCTGCTTCGATATAATACCAGAGAAATGTCCCATAAAACAATACAAAAAAGTATTCTGTTGATAAAAATGTCACATAATTCAAATTCATATTGCGATTTTGTTTTGAGTCTTTTATCCTGATCAGTCTGATATTTGTTTATTTGGTCGGGACAGTGTATGTTAATGAACATACATGGGTCTCATGCATGTAAACACGCCCCACCAGATTGTAACCTTGGGCTAATTTGCATCCATTGTCCCACACTCGCACTCTTAAACACACTCTCATTCATCCTGGCCTATTGTACATGTTTTTAGTGGTAGGGGAAACCAGAGTACCCGGAGGAAACCTGCGCAGACACGGGAAGAACATGCAAACACCACACAGAAAGGCCCCGTCCAGGTGGGAATCGAACCCAGGACCTTCTAGCTGTGAAGCACGAGCTGTACTACCGTGCCACCTTTGGAGTCTTTGTTAAGGGCTAGTTTGGGCAAGTTTGTTCCTCTGGTCGTCAGGCAGGTCGTAATAAACTCTCGATGGTTGCAGCCGTTTCCTGAACTGAAGCAGATCCTCCATTTTAAACACATCGCTCTGTCCCGTCCACACTGTCATGCTGTACCTAAGAATAGCAAAGAAATCGCTGTCAAAATCTGTTAGAACAGTGTCAGAACCAGACTTAGAGACACTCATCCATGCATTTGTCTCCAGCAGGTTAGACTACTGTAACGGCTGCTCACTGGCCTTTCTAAACGAGCTGTTAGAGCTGCAGAACATCCAGAACGCTGCTGCTCGAGTCCTGACAAGAACCAGGAAATATGACCATATTAGTCCAGTGCTCCGGTCCCTGCACTGGCTTCCTGTCACTCAGAGAATAGAATTTAAAACAGCTCTGCTTGTGTACAAGTCGTTTCATGGTTTAGCACCAAAGTACATCTCTGACATGTTAGAGCCGTATGAACCATCTCGGGCCCTGAGAACTTCAGGGAGGGGTCTCCTGGTGGTTCCCAGAGTCAGGACTAAACACGGTGAGGCTGTGTTTCAGTTTCATGCAGCTACAATCTGGAACAGTCTTCATGAGGATGTGAGACAGGCCTCAACTCTGACAATGTTCAAATCCAGGCTGAAAACAGCTCTTTTTACCCGAGCATATGAAAACTGAAAGTATTTTATCTGCACTCTTGCCTTTTACTGTAATTGATTAATTTTTATGTTGATGTTTTAATGATTGATTTGATCTGTTTTCTTGTAACTTTATGCAACTGTGAAGCACTTTGAATTGCCTTGTGTATGAATTGTCCTCTACAAATAAACTTGCCTTGCTTTTCATACCAAAGTGCAAGGGCTTCGTGATTTGGGGAAACAAAAGAAGACATATCGAAGAATGTTTGGCAGATTAAGTAATCGATATTTACTTGAAAAAGCAATTATAATGTGTTTACTAGTTCTTTGAAGTTGTCTAAATGCATTATAAATTACGAACATTACTGAACAACACCGTTTAAAAAAAATAATGATTTTAATTTTTTTTTACTGCGTCTTAATTACAATTGTTTTATTTGTTTTTAATAATTGAATGTTTTTTAAATGATTGGTTTGATTTGGATTGAAGAATATCCTCAGGTTAAATGGCGACTAAACTAATGGAAGACAGGACGTCTGTCAATAAAACATGCATTAATGGAATATAAACAATAAAATAGTATAAACACCCTGTTTTTTTCAATGAAGGTACTTGAGTCATCTTCTGTACTCAGTAGTTGACACCCTGGTTATTCAAGCAAACTAATACGAAGTGCCTCCCTCCCCTCTACCCTTTGCTGTGCAGCCGTTTCACTAAGAGGAAAAAAGGGGGAAAACAGCACGCGGCCTGTGTGGCTGGAGTGAAGCTACGACAAGTGTTTTTATTCCATGATGAAAGGATTAAGTTTAGCAGGAGATGGAGGGGCGAGGATACGTAGGACCTCAGGAGGAGCTTTTAGGGAACAGGCGGAGCAGCTGTCGCAGTGCAAAGAATAGCCACTGGGGAATAGGGCTGTGACAGTATATTGATTTTTAGATATATTGCAATATTTCGCGAGACGATACCGATACTTTTTAAAATCAATATCAATACTTTTGATGAAATCATGTGACAGATATCAGGCATATTAATGAGGTAGCAGTGCTCCACTGCTGTCAGTCATTTGAGGCCAAAAATGATCAAGAATTCAGTCAGCACTAGAATTTTGAGCACTTGGACCAAACACTGTCACACAAATATATGACTTTTGATGATAGTGTTCATAATTACAAATACAATTAATTTGGGGTTGATTTATTATTTTTGGACAGGACTGTGATTTCTTGTTTATTTAAATGTAAATGAAGTGATGCCACTGACATATCAATAGACCCGCTTTCAGTGAGTAAGTCAGGGATCATTTATTCACTCATTAATTGAAGAAAAATGGGTACAAAGCCCATGAAAACAAATGTAAATCATGGATAATATGTAGTATGTAAACAAAACATTAAAGGTTACAAATCGTAATGTTTCATGTGTTATTTTTGTGCAATATACCGATTATTGCTGTATCGGCGTAATAAGGCTATTGTTATTTTATATCTTGTATCGTAAGGTAACCAGAGGTTCCCACCTGTACTGGGGAAGATTAGAAGATTACTCAAAGATGTGCGAGTGCTTTGAAATACAACTCCAGGTCAGTTTTTGATGAGAGAACATTGTAACGTGGTAAAAAAAAAAACCTTGATTTTGCATAATACTGAATGTATTATGCACGTTAAGTGATTAAGTGATTTAAATATTTCATCAAAGTAAATGAATGAGTGCATGATGCTGTTAAAGCTGACCTGTGTGACTGCTGCAGGAGCCAGAGCAGCTGAGGAGCAGACTGCCCCACCAGAGCCGCTCGAACCGGGAACGTCACTGGGTTTTTGAGGCTTCTGCAGATCTGCTCCATTGCACGCACCATCTCCCAGCTGTAACCTAAAACAATGCATCCATGTAACCAACCAAATAATATTGCTGTACACTATTTAGAGCAGTCTGTCCTCCTAAATGACACAGTAGTTGAAAGATGTTTAGTCATAATAATCGGCACCTGGGTTCTCGGCTCCATCGGTCCAGCCGGTGGTCCAGCCCAGAGACAGAACCGTGTCCTCAGACAGAGACACCAGAGCGGACAGGAACTTGTGGGCGTGTAAAGGAGTGGCCAGACCCCCCGGACCAGGCAGCACGTCCGCATTCAGCCACACGGGACGAGAGGAACGTCCCCAGATCTGGGCCAGTATCAGCATGGAGGGGGCCACTGCATCCAGACTGGAGGAGAGAGCATGGAGCGTGGGTAATGTACACAAAAGTGCAAACAAAGAGTGAGTACCCAGCTAAAGGTTAGTAAAACTGGGCATAAAGTGTACGAGTTTGTAGATAAACACACACGACTGAAATGAATTGACAAAATCCCTGCTCCCACCTGCATATTTTCTTGTGTTCTCTGTCACTTTTTGTCATCTGTGTATAACAGCAGATATGGAAATTGACATTGTGGGTCATTTACTAAGTGTTTTCTCACATGCGAAGCGAGTAGCACGTGCTAAAGTGGATCAACTGCAGAACTCATTTATATATTTTTTTCCTCACACAACATTGTCTTATTTGCAGGCCTCATGCTGTAATACAGGCGACGTCAAATGGTAAATTAAGTGCAACATGCCCACAAAATAGCAGATTTTATTTTTGAGCCTGCACCTGCCTTGATAAATGACCCCCATTGTGTGTTTATGATAGGGCTGGGCAATTAATCGGAATTTAATTGAATCGCAATCTCTACTTTGGTCAATCTCAATAATCGTTACAGGACTTTATAATCGTCAGGTTAGATAAATACATTTGAATCAATATGAGAAAAAAAACGAATTTTTTTGTCATATTATCCAGACCTAGTTTATGAGTGTCATACATGTGTACAAAATGCACTGTCCCAACAACAAAAAACAATAAGCTCTTTTCATAGTGAATTCATCCATTGTGAGATCAATAAAGACTTATCTTATCTTATGTGTAATCCCGCTTCCGTGTTTTTGTCTTAACCCAGTGCTATTGTTTTTCCGGCCTATTCACCTCATTCCAGAAGTTTCCGTGGGTGCCACCATGAATTAGTTTACATAGGTCTGCAGACAGTTACTACACGGACACAAAGCCGTTTTCAGGCTGCGCAGAGAAAAAGTGCAGTGTTGACTTGTTGGTGCGAATGAACACCGGACATTTTACACAAATCAATCTACTAAACATCATAGGTAAACATTTTCCCTCGTTCTCCGCTTTGAGAACGGGCTTCGCACTCTACCGGAAGTGTCAATACAAAGGAAGTGCCAGTCCGTGGCAAAAAGAGACAAAAGTGGGCGGGGCTGAAAAGGTGAATAGCGATTAAATACATATTTTAAATTACGCATGGGACAGTACATTTAATTGGGATAGTCACTGAGAGGACATTCAACACTGTCCACAGGATGTTGTGAGAGCTTCACTGAACGCTACGTCTGTGTCATAAAAAGAAGGTTTTTGCATGGCTGTTTTGTCTTCAAACCATAGACAAACTAATGACTAAGGGCTAGTTCACGTGCTCATCGTTACTGTGCCGTGGGAAGTGACACAATCACACAAAAAGCCTTTTTTGGATAATAATGTTCTGAAAGTTCAGCTCACCTCTTAAAGTCCAGTTTGATTCCCTTGTTGTGAGTGTTGAGCTCCTGAAGCCACTCCCTCAGAGCGATGTCGCTGTCGGTGTGCGGAGGGTGGGCCATGATCGGCTCCAGAGGCTCCTGTCCACGCATCAAAACGTCGGCCTCTAACATCAGAGTCGAGTCTGACAATGAGAGACAGTCAGGGTGAAAATAATACTTCCAATGCTGTGAGCTAATGCTTCAGCCCCATCATTACGCAGTCTAAAGAGGCTTGGGACAGTGTGTTTTTAATAACCAAAAGAAATTGGTCATTGTTCCTATTCCAATGGACAGAACATCTTTATGTTCCCCATTGCAGGGCTGTGTGGCAAAGCTAAATAAAACTGAATAAAATGAGAACATATTTTCCCTTTTCTGCATATTAATCAATGAACAAAGACAGTAATATGTTTTCAATAAACAAAACAAATAAATATAACCACTAGGGTGTAGTGACCAGATTTTCCTACTTAAAACTGGGACACAATTCGTGAATTTACTGTAGGGGTGCCAAATCTCAAATGTCTTTTTTAATGCTGAATGGTAAAATTGTTAACGTTTTATGGTAATGAAATGCACCAATAAGCATTGAGGAGATGTCAGTAGAGGTAAAAAAAATGTATTGGTTTGGTACCAATTACTGTGGACCATTACTTCACATAGCCTGAAAACATACATTTTCAAGTGAAGGGTGTTATTTTGGGGACTATTTTGGCTAAAAAAAACATGGAGGACAAGAAGGGTCAACAGAGGCTCTTCTTCCTGCGGTCCCGCAGGCTGCTTTACCACAGACTCAGCCTCCACACCAACTTCTACCGCAGCATTATTGAAAGTGTACAGGTGCACAGTGTGGTTCTCTAGAACCCTGGAGGACAAGAAAGACGAGTAGTTAAGTCTGCTCTCCCAGACGGAGAGACTAAGAGGAAGCTTCTCCCAGTTTAGCTATTGTACATGTCATGAGGCCAGTGTGTAAATCACTGGTGAGCACTGAAAAATACTTTAAATTTGAATATCCTGATTTTTAATAGACGTTTTCATGCTGCAAGGGAGTTCCGTTGTGAGTAATTTTACAATGACAGTAAATGCCCATGATCCTAAAAACTGCGACAGGTCCTGTGTAAAGCTGAAACTGGTACTGTCCCGGTGTCCCAGTTTATATCGCCGACTGGTTCATCTTGATGACAGCATGGCTGACAGTTGTCGGTAGGTGTGTCTTGCCACAGCTGGTCGTGATTCTACTGCTGTGAAGGCAGGCTTAACACATCGATCACTGACCACAAAGACGCACAAGTCAACGTTTAATGTTTCCATTTGATTTTTGTTTTCACGATTCAAGATTATTTTCGCTATGTGAAAACCAATGGTTCAATAGTGTCTGCCGAATGACTGAAATGTGAACGACACCCTTGCTAGTTCATTTGTGTATTCCTTTCACTTTACTCACGGAATAAATTGGCCTTATATGACGTGCACAGTAACAGAATAAGCCAGGTCACAACACAATGCCATTGGACACAAATTCATATTCCATTAGCCTCATTACTCATGCCAGCTTTGAGACGTATAAAGTTAATTCCTCACCTTTTAAAGCCTCTGACAGTTTACTTTTGCTGTTCACGGCGTGGGCCCAGGTAATGTCCGCAGCATCTTCTCTTTTTATCAAACCGAGACCCAAGAAATACTCCAGAGTTTGATCAGGCATCTCCTCTGTCGCTGAAAACAATCACAACAAACCCAGCTGACTGTTAGCATCGGGCGGCGGCTAACCTGGTAACACTTACTTTTATGTCTTACCATTGGATTTCCACAGCGCGAAAAGAGTCAGGCACCCGGCGAAAACGAGGAGAAGACTGCATAAGAGCGTAAGTTTCCTTTTCATGGCTCATGAGCCCAAAAAAGGGCGATATTTTGGAGTAAACAAATACTTTAGCGCAGAGCCTAGCATGGCTTCTTCTGCTTCTTTCTGCAAGAAGACAAAGATGTAGCGCCATCTTCTGGACTGGAAGGAACTATCATACATCATTTAAATGCCCTTGGTTTGGTATATTGGTTATTACATTTATAAATGTTATGAAGCCCAAGGTCTAAATATTGATTTTATTAATTATTGCAACAAGGAAATTATAGTATTTTGACGTGTAGAATGAGTGTATAGAAGTGAGTGTATGTGATAATAATGTTCACAAATTAATGTTTTGATTTGGTTTGCTTTTCTTTCTTTTTTCACTTTTATTATGTTGACATTGACAGCAAAAATACAATATATATAACAAGTCTATAACAATCAACATTTCACTGTAGATGCACATGGTAACAACATGTAGACATTAAAATTATGCTTAACTGGGCCAGTGCAAAAATGGTAAAGAGAAGAGAGAAGAAAAAAAGAGCATACGATAAGGATATTGTAAGTTTGATACAAGCAAACCAACCATGTAGATATACGGAAACAGTGTCTTGCCCAATGACATAACAAAAGTACGCAGGTGAAGCAAAGATTGTACTGCCAACCCGGTTTCCACGATGGAGTGCTAAGGAGCATACCTTACCATCTGTTGAATAAATAAACAAATGAGCTGAAAACTAATGTAGCCATATAACCTCCCTTTTGTCCTGCGACTGGTCAGTTATTACTGCTTTCATAACTTTGAGTGCACCTTTAATAATAATTTGGTAAGTGACCACAGCTTTACCACCATGAAACACATATACAACCTGACCATATCTCTGCTGCGCAATAATAAACTGACCCAAACACCCAGTCAATAGTCTGCTTGTTTTATTGTATTGCATCACCACACGTAAATGGTTCAAAGGGAAATCTGAAAGTTTCTGAAGAACAGCCTTTGTCTCTGTGGTTTCTGCTGGAGTTCTTGTACAGGTGTCTCCAAGGATTGATTTGCTCGCTCTTGGAGTTTAACTGTAGTCTGCTCCGTGCCCTGTTCCCGCATTCGACGATGCCTCTGTACAGATAATGTCTCTCCCCTCTGATGCAGGAATGTTGGAGGAAAGAGTCTATGACCCCTGGGAGCGAGCCCTATCTCCACTGCTGACCACACACTGCCCCCGTTCCCACTGCCGTGCACGTGTCCGCACTGGTGATCTCTCGTCCTCTGTATCTGGGTTCTGGGCGGAGTTAGGAGATGGTCCCTGGGAGCGTGATGAGGAGACTCTCTCTGCCGTTGACCCCATAGTGCTCTCTCCGGACTGCTGTACACGAATTTGTACAGACACTCTTTCTTCGTCTGGAAGTGACCCCTGTGAGTCTGACGTGGAGACTCTCGGTACGCCTACCCATGACCCCATAGTGGAGTCATATTGAGAAGTGTTTTTGAGCTGTAAAGTAAAAAAAAAAAAAGTTAATGTAATATGTTAAAATGTTAAAATGCAATGTGTTTTGTGAGAAATGAGTTGGTGGCAACTCCAGCGCAGTGCCGCAGGGACACAGCTGGGGTCTCCACCGAACACCTCGCTCCTGTATTGCTGGGTTGCAGGTGACATCACATCGTTCCAAAGGCCAATACTATTATATGGAGGAAAAATTGTTTTGTTTTTGAGGACATCTTTGGTCCTGTACAGAGAGATCATGGACCCAGTGACAGATATTAATGATCATTTTTGTAATTCATACTTTCTTTTGAGCTACGACTTGTGAAAATGTAATGTTGTTAATAGGAAAAACTGGCTCCTGCCCCCACTGGGTCCGGTGACGACATCACATTCTAGAACCTGCAACCCAGCAATTGCAGTTTTTCCTATTGACAACATTACACTTTCACAAGTCGTATCTAAAAAGAAAGATTATGAATTACAAAAATGATCATTAATATCAGTCACTGGGTCCATGATCTCTCTGTACCAGACCAAAAATGTCCTCAAAAACAAAATTATTTTTCCTCCATATAATAGTATTGGCCTTTGGAATGCTGTGATGTCACCTGCAACCCAGCAATAGGTTGCTTTCACGTTATAGAATTCTATTTCAGTTGGAGGGCAGGTGCCGATACAACTCTATGGAAGAGAAACAGTTTTTGAAAGAAATTTCCAAAAATAAAATGTCCAAATTTCTCTGATCATCATGTGATTGGATTCACAAACCTTTCATGTGAATTTTATGGCTGAAAGTCCTTTCTACTGGCCAACATCAAGCACATGTTTTTGAATATGGTCTCCACTTTTGGACGCCTTTGTGAAGAAATAATTAGACATATGTTCATATGTGCTGGAAGATATGACTTTGAACTATGTGACAGCTTTTGTTTCATGTGAATTGGCCTCAGGAATTACAGAGAAATTAGCAATGATTTAAGACTAGAAATTTTCATTTTGAGCGTTACTATGGTTACTGCCATGGAATGTTCAGTTGCCCTCCACCTCAATTTTAGACTATAGGGTTAGGGTTAGCCAGGAAGTTAAAGCTTGGGTGCAGATGGTTCTTCCAAATGGACAATTCCCAAAGCATACTGCCAATACTGGTTACAACGTGGCTTAAGGATAACAAAGTCAATGTTTTGAAGTGGTCATCACAAAGTCCTGATCTCAATCAGGACCAAAATTCCTGCCAACTATTTTGAAAAGCTTGTGGAAGGAAATACAAAACGTTGGACTCAAAATATACAGTTTAAAGGCAATGCTACCAAATATGAATAAAATGTAAATAACCTTTTGGTTTTGTAAAAAGTCATATAAAACCGTGTATAAAATTCTATCTCTCATTCTTCTGGCATTTAGCAAATAGAATTTTTTTATTTTTTTTATTCTAATTGACAAAAAAAAGGAAAACTTTATTCTGGTTTCATGTCAGACAATGCATATGTGTCTTTTTATGATGTTTTTTGATGTTATTATGTTCCCACTGTATTTCATGGAATATCCGCTACTACTTTAAATCAGTGTTTAATAACCTATAGAGTATATCTCTAGTTGCTAGTTACGGTTTGTCCATAACGAACACCATGTTCGAGCACAAGGATGTCCATAAGTGCACGTGGCACCAGGACACCCTAGGCAGGAGGTCGATGATCGACTTTGTAGTTGTGTCATCTGATCTCCGGCCGCGTGTCTCGGACACTCGGGTGAAGAGAGGGGCTGAGCTGTCAACCGATCACCACCTGGTGGTGAGCTGGATCCGCTGGCAGGGGAAGAAGCCGGTCAGACCTGGCAGGCCCAAACGTGTTGTGAGGGTCTGTTGGGAACGTCTGGTGGATCCCTCTGTCGGTAGGGTCTTCAACTCCCACCTCCGGAAGAGCTTCACCCAGATTCCGAGGGAGGTAGGGGACATGGAGTCCGAGTGGACCATGTTCTCCTCCTCCATTGTCGATGCGGCTGCTCGTAGTTGTGGCCGTAAGGTCTCTGGTGCCTGTCGTGGCGGCAATCCCCGAACCCGGTGGTGGCGCCCGGAGGTAAGGGATGCTGTCAAGCTGAAGAAGGAGTCCTATCTGGCCTTGTTGGCTTGTGGGCGGTGGAAGGAGTACTTCGAGGATCTCCTCAATCCCACCGTTACATCTTCCGATGAGGAAGCAGAGGCTGGGGACTCGGAGGGGGGCTCATCCATCACCCAGGCTGAAGTCACCGAGGTGGTTAGAAAGCTCCTCGGTGGCAAGGCCCCAGGGGTGGATGAGATTCGTCCCGAGTACCTTAAGTCTCTGGATGTTGTAGGGCTGTCTTGGCTGACACGTCTCTGCAACATCGCGTGGCGGTCGGGGACAGTGCCTCTGGATTGGCAGACCGGGGTGGTGGTCCCTCTCTTCAAGAAGGGGGATCGGAGGGTGTGCTCCAATTACAGAGGGATCACACTCCTTAGCCTCCCTGGTAAGGTCTATTCCAGGGTGCTGGAGAGGAGGATCCGGCCAATAGTCGAACCTCGGATCCAGGAGGAACAATGCGGTTTTCGTCCCGGTCGTGGAACACTGGACCAGCTCTATACCCTTCATCGGGTGCTCGAGGGTTTGTGGGAGTTCGCCCAACCAGTCCACATGTGTTTTGTGGATCTGGAGAAAGCGTTCGACCGTGTCCCTCGTGGTGCCCTGTGGGGGGTGCTCCGGGAGTATGGGGTCCGGGGCCCTCTACTAAGGGCTGTCCGTTCCCTGTATGACCGCAGCAGGAGCTTGGTTCGCATTGCCGGCAGTAAGTCAGACCTGTTCCCGGTGCGTGTTGGTCTCCGCCAGGGCTGCCCTTTGTCACCGGTTCTGTTCATTACCTATATGGACAGAATTTCTAGGCGCAGCCAGGGGCCGGAGGGTGTCCGGTTTGGGAACCTCAGAATCTCATCTCTGCTATTTGCAGACGATGTTGTTCTGTTGGCTTCATCAAATCAGGACCTCCAGCGCGCACTGGGGCGGTTTGCAGCCGAGTGTGAAGCGGCCGGGATGAGGATCAGCACCTCCAAGTCTGAGGCCATGGTTCTCCACCGGAAAAAGGTGGTT